>OY751548.1:0-654737 GCA_963572245.1 Caenorhabditis sp. 8 KK-2011
GCCTAAGCCTAAGCCTAAGCCTAAGCCTAAGCCTAAGCCTAAGCCTAAGCCTAAGCCTAAGCCTAAGCCTAAGCCTAAGCCTAAGCCTAAGCCTAAGCCTAAGCCTAAGCCTAAGCCTAAGCCTAAGCCTAAGCCTAAGCCTAAGCCTAAGCCTAAGCCTAAGCCTAAGCCTAAGCCTAAGCCTAAGCCTAAGCCTAAGCCTAAGCCTAAGCCTAAGCCTAAGCCTAAGCCTAAGCCTAAGCCTAAGCCTAAGCCTAAGCCTAAGCCTAAGCCTAAACGCTGAGCCTAAGTGAAAAAACGCTGAGCCTAAGTGAAAAAACGCTGAGCCTAAGTGAAAAAACGCTGAGCCTAAGTGAAAAAACGCTGAGCCTAAGTGAAAAAACGCTGAGCCTAAGTGAAAAAACGCTGAGCCTAAGTGAAAAAACGCTGAGCCTAAGTGAAAAAACGCTGAGCCTAAGTGAAAAAACGCTGAGCCTAAGTGAAAAAACGCTGAGCCTAAGTGAAAAAACGCTGAGCCTAAGTGAAAAAACGCTGAGCCTAAGTGAAAAAACGCTGAGCCTAAGTGAAAAAACGCTGAGCCTAAGTGAAAAAACGCTGAGCCTAAGTGAAAAAACGCTGAGCCTAAGTGAAAAAACGCTGAGCCTAAGTGAAAAAACGCTGAGCCTAAGTGAAAAAACGCTGAGCCTAAGTGAAAAAACGCTGAGCCTAAGTGAAAAAACGCTGAGCCTAAGTGAAAAAACGCTGAGCCTAAGTGAAAAAACGCTGAGCCTAAGTGAAAAAACGCTGAGCCTAAGTGAAAAAACGCTGAGCCTAAGTGAAAAAACGCTGAGCCTAAGTGAAAAAACGCTGAGCCTAAGTGAAAAAACGCTGAGCCTAAGTGAAAAAACGCTGAGCCTAAGTGAAAAAACGCTGAGCCTAAGTGAAAAAACGCTGAGCCTAAGTGAAAAAACGCTGAGCCTAAGTGAAAAAACGCTGAGCCTAAGTGAAAAAACGCTGAGCCTAAGTGAAAAAACGCTGAGCCTAAGTGAAAAAACGCTGAGCCTAAGTGAAAAAACGCTGAGCCTAAGTGAAAAAACGCTGAGCCTAAGTGAAAAAACGCTGAGCCTAAGTGAAAAAACGCTGAGCCTAAGTGAAAAAACGCTGAGCCTAAGTGAAAAAACGCTGAGCCTAAGTGAAAAAACGCTGAGCCTAAGTGAAAAAACGCTGAGCCTAAGTGAAAAAACGCTGAGCCTAAGTGAAAAAACGCTGAGCCTAAGTGAAAAAACGCTGAGCCTAAGTGAAAAAACGCTGAGCCTAAGTGAAAAAACGCTGAGCCTAAGTGAAAAAACGCTGAGCCTAAGTGAAAAAACGCTGAGCCTAAGTGAAAAAACGCTGAGCCTAAGTGAAAAAACGCTGAGCCTAAGTGAAAAAACGCTGAGCCTAAGTGAAAAAACGCTGAGCCTAAGTGAAAAAACGCTGAGCCTAAGTGAAAAAACGCTGAGCCTAAGTGAAAAAACGCTGAGCCTAAGTGAAAAAACGCTGAGCCTAAGTGAAAAAACGCTGAGCCTAAGTGAAAAAACGCTGAGCCTAAGTGAAAAAACGCTGAGCCTAAGTGAAAAAACGCTGAGCCTTTTTTATTTGCACGTTGCTATATAACTTCTCGTGTGCCGACAATTGCACCTGCCTCGCTCACTGCTATGTGATGTGTGACATTGAGCGATGAAAAGGGGGAAGGTGTTGCACGGAAAAGGGGAAGGTGTGCGCGTTGTCATCATCCTGCGGGTGCCCGACGGGAGCCCTTTGGGCTCCCCGGGGTGGTGGCGATACAAAAAGGATATTAAAAATTGGTGGGACGGACATCACTAGGGGTACGGGCACCCTGCGGGTGCCCGACGGGGGGCCCTTTGGGCTCCCCGGGTCGACGGATTCTTGGAAGGGTGACTGAAAGGTAAAGGTACGAGCACCCTGCGGGTGCCCGACGGGAGCCCTTTGGGCTCCCCGGGGTGGTGGCGATACAAAAAGGATATTAAAAATTGGTGGGACGGACATCACTAAGGGTACCAAAGGGGGGCTCAAGCTGGCGCAGTGCCAAAAAATTTTTTCGTATCACACGCATTAGATATATCGTTCCATATGTAATCGACCACGCTGATCACGAAAAACATGGCGAGAATTCACCAAACTTGATATTTTTTGTGATACGTGACCATCCAAAAATTTTTCAAAAATTTTTGAAATTTTCGTAAGGAAAAAACTAAAAGTTTTGGTGACTCGGGGATAATTGCAAACGACTTTTCACGAAAAGTTCGTCTAGTAGAAAAATGTAAAAAAAATGTATTCAACATTTGGAAGGAACATTTCGTAATTGTTTTTTACTGATAGGATTACGGTAGTTGGTTCTCTAAACAGGTCGCACTCTTATCGCTAAAACTCCCTGCATCAGAGTTTTTATTATTGCGTAATCGAAAATTATTTTCTGTCTTTTTTCTCTGTCCTGTTTCTACCCCTGTTCTCTCCTCATTGTTTGCATGTGTGTTTGTTTCTTTCTTCATCACGGAAAAAGACAAAAAATATGCGATGTGCAAAGTAAAAAACAGGCAAAAAATTGGCAAAAAGGAAAATCGAAAACAAACAGTATTTTTTTCAAGAAATATGAAATTCTGCATGTTGGAACATGACTTTCTTCCAATTTTACACACTTTTACATAATTATTTTTTAACAAAAATGATTAATTTCGCCAAAATCCTGAAAAATCACTTTTACTTTGCACGATATTTTTGCAGATTTTTTGCCAATTTTTTGCCTTTTTTCTTACTTTGCACATCGCAATATAGAGGAGAGAAGAGGGGGGGGGGGGGGGGGGGGGTAGAAACAGGAAAGAGAAAAAAGAAAAAAAGCATAGAGAAAATGCGGAGGGGACAGGTATAGAGACGGGTCAGAGAAAGAGATTGAAAAATTTTTCCGATTTCGCAATCAAAAAAGTTATCCGTTGATTTTCGCTTCAAATCCTGTCATTATGTTGTATCACATACGACGACATCGACGACCACCTTCAAGAGCAACACACCGTCATCGATTTTATTGCAAAACTTGCACCCTTATCGAAAGTTGAATCTTCTAAAATGCCACGAACACGGTCTGCCAAAAAATACAAACACAATGAAAAATTTTCATCGCGTACAAAAACAACGCCGCACACTAGTAGAGGCGGAGGAAGTGTGTGCAACAGTGACGCACATTTTTTCTCTTTAATTTTTATTGTTTTTTGAGAAAAAAAAAGCTTTACAAACGTATTTATGTGAAATTTTTTATGGAGAATCATTTGTGAATGAACTCTCCACGCCATAAACACAAATTTAGCAACAAAACTATTTAAAATTATTAATTTCGAAACACCGCCGAAATTAATTAAATTTTGGGTACTGTAGCCACAAAGCTGTACAATGGCGATTTTTGTATTTTTTGGCAGACCGTGCGAACATCACTAACTCTCTGTGAATCTTTATGGACAGCAAAAATATGCAAGGAAAGTTAATTTCCAAGGTGAGAGATACTCGGAAGTGAACGAGAACCGTTTTCAAATATGTGATTATTACATTACAGTTGTTCATGTTCAATCAACATCAGCATCATCAACACCATTAGCAGCCCCACCATTTCGTTTGCAATTCATTTTGGTGGCGGTTTCTGGTTTTGTTCCTTTCTTTGTACATATCGGTTTCGTTCCCCTCTTTGTACCATTATTCCAATTGTTCTCTTTTTCGTTCCCTTCTTTGTACCATTATTCCAATTGTTCTCTTTTCAAATATTCTTCAACGACAAAAATGTGAATTGTACATATCAGTTTCGTTCCCTTCTTTGTACCTTTATTCCAATTGTTATCTACAACATGTGCCCTACCATAGTTGCGCGGAATTATCATACTTTTTGTTAAACTGTCTTTGCTCTGTACCGCCCGCCAATCGTGATAATTGGATGCAAATGATAACGAAAAATGTTTGTTGACAGAAAGTGCCAGATACGATGTGCGCAGTAAGAAAAAAGGCAAAAAATTGCCAAACCATCTGCAAAACTATAGTGCTGAGTGAAACTAATTTTTCAGGATTTTGGCGGAAAGAATCATTTTGGTTAAGAAATATTTTCAATCCGAAATTTTTAGAATGGAAGAGAAACCCGCTACCGTATAGGATGGAGTATAGCTATTTTACGAGAATTAAAATTTTAGACTCATCAAATTAATTTTGATCTATCATCCTATACGGTAGTTTCGACAGCCACAAATTCACTCTTCCAACGGTCAACTTTTTTCGGATTGACAATAAATGTGTAAACCGCAAGAGTGGTTCAGTTTTTACCCGTTGTTTTTTACTTCACAGTGTAAGTCCTGAGCCTAAATTCTCCTAAAAACTCTCTGCATCAGAGTTTTTATTATTGCGAAATCGAAAATTATTTTTTGTCCTTTTTCTCTATCCTTTTTCTACCCCTGTTCTCTCCTCATTGTTTGCACGCTTTCTTGTTTCTCTCTTTACTACGAAAAAGGCAGAAAATGTAGAGGAGAGAAAACAGGTAGAAACAGGCCAGAGAAAAAATATAAGTGCTCGGGGAAAAGTCGCAAGTGTTGCGCCGATTAGGCGCATGTTAAAGATGGCAGGTTGGAAACGATTTGAAGATTGGAAAATTATGAAGGATTAATCTCAGGATCTGAAATAGATAAACGTGTTATAGACGTGAGACAGACTTAAAATTACAATTTATTGATAACTGAATAATTCAATACTTAACAAATTCAAATAATGATAAAAAATCGGCACAAACTAATCACTTTTTCATAACAAATTTAACCAGATCATCGAATTGAGTTTGGCTGACATAATTGTTGCTGCTGTTGTCAAGTTGGGGATATTGGTTGTTGGTGGTGGTGCCTTGTTTGGAATACTTCAGGTATTCTTCGGCTTCGACGACAGCCTCGTCCAATGAGTTCGGCTGAACGTGCATCCTCATAAAATGGAACTTTGTCGCGACGTCCAGCAAGTTGATGAAATCCACCAACTTTCTTTTTTCCCGCTCCACGCTGTCCAATTCTCCATTGCGAATATTGTGTATTTTTGTTAGCGTCTGTGCGATAGCTGCCGGAGCCATTGTTGGCGCCTTTCGTATTAATTCGAAGTATTCTTCTCCGACCTCAGTCAATTTCTTTATAGGTTGCTTGCGAAGTCCTTGAAAAATGGCCCGCGTGGCCAGCGCCCAGTCCACTTGTTCGTCCTGGCTGAGCGCTTCAAAAATAGCAAGTGCTCGGCCTTCCAGCAGTGTGGGAAAGCGACGCATGGCGTCGATTGCGCGCACCTGGGCGCCAAAAAATTTAGCCGACGTCTTGTCGGCCCACACTTTGAAATCCGGGGCATTGTCCCCGGAAAACACAGGGATAGCTTGAATAAGTGGGTCGACGGTAGTGAAGCTCATAGTGCAGCTGGAAAAAGAGAATTGAAGACAGAGTGAAAGTGAGTAAGAAGTGCCGCGGGGGGGGGGGGGGGGAGGGGGGAGTCGCAAGTAGGCGAAAAAATATTAATTTTTTGGAATTTTGCGCCAATTTGTTGCCTGCTCGCACTGTATGCAAAATTGCCTGTTCAACGACAGAAAAAAAGCAAGCTGGCAACAAATTGGCGCAAACTTGCGACTTTTCTCCCGAAAGTGTACAAAAACTAAAAAAAGGAAACCAACATAAAGTTTCTAAACGTTATGTCCCTCCCTCCCACCCTGCCTCGTCTTTCTGCCAGTGTTCGCCCCGCCTCTTCTTTTTGGCAGGCGTTCATCTCACTTGGAGCGGTCATTTCTCGTTGCTCCGCCTCCTACAATAGCCAGTTTGTAATCATAAATGAACGGACTATTCGCTTTATTTCTATGGTCGGGTATTGCCGGCACAATCGTGTATGCGGAACAAGAGGTAAGGAGGGGGAGTTTAATTTAAAGAACGTCCGATTTTTAATTTTTTTTTAATCACCTCATTCCTCAAACTTTTTCCCATGAATTACTTTCTTTCTTTCAGGGCGAGGTCCCCGGCTTTTTTCATAAAATACCGGGGGTATCGGGACTGCTCAAAATGTTAGATTTCGTCAAAACTATTCCGGGACAAGTGGTCTATTTGGCAGAGCAAATTGCGGTTTTCGCTGAGACGTTGGTATTGTATATTGTGTTGCCGATAGTAGCTGCTGTGCCATGCGTATTATTGCTATATAACATGCTGAAAGCGATGGCAACACAATTGGGCGCAACTGCCTAAGCCTAAGCCTAAGCCTAAGCCTAAGCCTAAGCCTAAGCCTAAGCCTAAGCCTAAGCCTAAGCCTAAGCCTAAGCCTAAGCCTAAGCCTAAGCCTAAGCCTAAGCCTAAGCCTAAGCCTAAGCCTAAGCCTAAGCCTAAGCCTAAGCCTAAGCCTAAGCCTAAGCCTAAGCCTAAGCCTAAGCCTAAGCCTAAGCCTAAGCCTAAGCCTAAGCCTAAGCCTAAGCCTAAGCCTAAGCCTAAGCCTAAGCCTAAGCCTAAGCCTAAGCCTAAGCCTAAGCCTAAGCCTAAGCCTAAGCCTAAGCCTAAGCCTAAAGCACATGGGAACCCCACTTTCCCATGTGGGACCCCACTCCGGCGCAACATTTGGACGTTGCGTCATTCCGATGATGTGGAGAAAGGCGATAAAGAAGTGGAGAAAAAAAAGAGACGAGGAGGAGGATATAGCAAACAACGTCAATTGCATCGAATTGGGAGAATATCCTAAATTGGATGACTTTTAAATATTTTTTTGTTTGAATTGAAAAATTCAATAAAAACCCAGTTCACAAAAATTGTTGTTTTTTTGAGTTTGAGAGAAATTGTTTCAAAACAATGTTATATTTAAAAATTTCATTTTTTTTTCTCCTTTAAATCAGTTTCAGAAGGAACAAGCTTCTACAACAACAATAACAACAACAAATGCTGTCACTCAAAAAATGTGAGTTTTTCCGATCCATGGATGAAAAAAAGGGGGGGGGGGGGGTTGGAAATTAAAAAGTTCCTAATTTTTCTATTGGAGCTGTCAATTAAAAAACGGGTAACATCTAACTAATGATATTCTTGCAGTGATCGTCAAGGAGAAAAGAAATACGCAGCTTGTGGTGCCTAGAGACGAATATTTGCGAGTGGAATACCCATCACCGGGAACATGCAACGAGATTATAAATGCCGTGTCGGGAAGAAGAAAGGTGCCGTTGATCAAGGTGTTGGTGAATGGAATTTCCACCACGGTACTGCCAGATAGTGGCAGTTCAATTTCGATAATACCGGTATCAACGCTACGGAAAATAAAAGGAGAACTTCTGGAAGATCGATTTCGGGACCAAGGGCCGACAGCAGCAAACGGAGGCAGGTTGGCAATAACGGGACATGCCAACCTGCCTGTCAAAGTTGACGGGAAAGAGGTGATGATAAGGTTCAGTGTTGTGCACGACAACGATTGCAGCGGACTACTGTTACTAGGTAGGTGGGCCCCGCTACCCTGGATGTCCCGTTTTGTTTTTTCTCTCGTTGTTTGAGCGTTTCTAAAATTCGAAGTATGAGCGTTTCTAAAATCCGCGCGATATGAAATTTGTTTCTTTTGTCTCTCCAAATAAGTAACTTTCTCATCTTCGAATATCTTTTGAATTTTTAAATATAAAAATAAACAGATTATACATTCTTGTAGACGGAGAAATAAATGCTCTACAAAACCTATATAGTCAATAATTTTATGGTGGCCATAAAAAAAAGTGCGAAGACACCGAAAAAGAGATAGTTGACAGGTGTTAAATAAAGCAAATGGACGACAATCTTTGAAAGACTAGTCCTCTATGGCTTTGCAATTTAAAAATTTGTGATTGACTTCTTCTTGCAGAGCGAAGTTTTCTCTATAACTTATAGGAGCCTGATTTTTCATTTAGGTCTTTAAAAATTATAAAATAACTCTATTTCCAAAAAAGTGTTGCGAGGAACAAAAATAAGAAGAAAAAACAATGCACACACACAAAGCGAGAGACTCGAGGATAAACGAGAGAAAAAACAAAACAGGGCATCTAGAGTGACGTAGGGGGGGGGGTTTCGGACTTATGCTTCTGCTAGCTAAACATGTTGCGGCCCCAGTCAAAAATGGCATCCCAGGAATTGGTTTCAGGCAGTGATGTGTTTGTCGCTCTTGGAGAACTGGGTGTCGACGTGCACATACAATACACGAAACGAAAGTTCAAATGGGGAAACACGACGTACAACTTCTAAGTTCGTTAACACTCAAGAGCGAATACGGGACGCAAAGTGGACCAACACACATCACATTACCGAAACTAATAGTCGTTTATCCGGAAAAAAAATCACTTTTTTGTTGAAAAATTCGTCGTTAAATATTGTCAATCCTGTTATGAAAGCAGAGTTTAATTATCTGAAATTCACCACCAAAAATTTCTAATAGATTTTACAGTATTTTGAGGTGAGTAAAAAAGTAGCCATGTCAAAACGAAGTGCGACCAGTGCAGGAGAGGAAGATCACGGAGATACGGTGGATTTCCGGTCTCGATCACGCTCGGCGATGACACCAGAGAAGATGCTTGCAGCCTCGCAAAGCAAGCTGATGTCATCGCAGGAGAAAAAGAAGGCGAAAAAGGTGGGGGTTAAACACAAGTACACAGTAGAAATTCCTCAATTTTACAGGCGAAAGACGCAGAAAGAATCGCCGCTTATCGCGAGAAGCAGAAGCGTCAGGAAAGTGTGGGAGATTCAATGTCGGGCGCGAACGAACTCCTAACGGAATCATCGCCAATGGTATCGAGTGTGGAAACAACACCTCAAAAGTTGTCGGAAACACCGCGGAGAATATTGACTTCGTCCCAAAAAAAGAAGGGCAAAAAATATGTGAGTAGCAGAAGAAAGAATGTTCGATGACGGTTGGTACTTGTTACAGGTAAATGATACAGCTCGTTTGGCGGCGATGAGAGAGCGGAAAAGAGAAAATGCGACGGCAGCGGTGAATAGAGCGGAAGACGATGAAAGTGATCAGGAAAGTGTCGACGGAGAATTGATGCAGCGGATCGTGATCGAGAGCAGCGATTGTTCTATTGACAGTGACATAGAAGAGATTGACGACAACAACGACGACCTTGAAGCAAGTGATTTTCGTCAATCGACAGGAGCGAAACGAGCTCTCTTTGCAACACCCGTAAAACCAGCAACGGCGCGCAAAGTCGCTACGTCTTCGCAAAAGAGAAGAGATGCAAGAGGGAATTTCAGCGAGGGACCCGATTTTGACAATGACGCAAACATCATTTTGTCACTAATCAAAAAACATCGTGACAACGAATACGAGCGACTGAAAAAGCATATAACTTCAGTCATCGTCCACCCTCGAGGAGCAACACCCGAGCAGCAATTGTTACGTCAATATGGGCGAGTTCCATTCCACGTATTCAGTGACGCGGACGGAAAGAGACCTGAAGATTTCTATCCCATTGGATCACACTATCCAGAAGTGTATTATCCGTTCATGTGTGAAAAAGGTGAGAATGAAAAATCGTGCACAAGTATAATGAGCAACGATTACAGGAATGCTTAAAAACTATCGGAAAAACGTGGCGCCCCTCAAAGAAGTGCAGTTGCGTGAAAACGTGGGAAACGCGGAAGAGGACAACGAAGAGGTGAGACATCGAATCAACGCCCCCACCTCCAACCATTAATTGAATGTTTGTAGGTTTTGGACGTGGCCGTTCTCGACGACGACTGCAGCGCTGATGACGTAGTGATGGAAGCGGTAGCACCAGCCGCAAAAAACGCTCAACAAACGGAGGCCATTATGCGAGCCGAAGCAAACGAATGCTTGCAGACGCTGTACGAAAATATGGCGGAATTGAGACACAAGTATCAACACGACTACCTGAAAACAATGACATCTATTCGAAAGTGTACGGCCGAGTGTGAAAAGTTTCCAACAGAATGTCTCCCAGATTTGGACGATGAAGTGAAAATGATATTGGGCGAGAGATTCACAAGCGCCCACGACGAATGGGGAGCATGGGACAAGCTGTATTTCTCAAAAGATTATGAATACGACGATGACCGTATGTCACTGAAAGAGCTGCTCGAAAGATTCTCGTGCTGCTATCAAGGATTCCGAACATTGCTCAAAAGACTGAACAAGATTTATGCGCTGCTCGGAAGTTTGTACAAAGTGGAAGAAGCGATTAACAACCGAACAACGAGATGTTTAGAAATTTCCGAGTTGCCTCACGAGATACAAGTTAAATTCCTGAGCACTGCGAAATGCCGACGTGACGACAGTAAACTAAGAGAAGGATACGTCCGAAAGAAGTTTGCCAAGCACATGAAAAATTTCGAACAGGACATGCAGAACATCGAAGGTTCGCACTGCATAGTTTGCGAGCAAATGAAAGGCAAGAAGATGCTCCGCAATCGAACGGGCCAACTTTTGAGGGATTACGTGCGATCAGACATCGAACTTGACCCAAAAGCGGTGTACAACGTGTGTTTAACGTGTTACAAGCAAATGGCAAAAAGAACCGGATCAGTGGATGAAAAAATGCCGGCAATGGCTGTGCTGAACGGTTTTGAAATCGAAGACGCGCCGGCCGTTCTTAAAAACCTGAACGCAATAGAGTTGGCAGTGATTCAGAGAACAAGATTCGTAGCTTCGGTGTTTCGGCTAAAAAACATCAATGACAGAAACACAAGCATGTTGGCCACAACCGGATGCATGACGTTGATTCCAGTCGCTGTCTCGGACACAGTCAATCATGTGTGCGGAACTCTACCCAACGCGGAACACATGCAAATCAGAGTCGACGTGTCGACAAGAAAAACGTGCATGGTGTCAATGAAGAAAGTGCTGAAGGCGCTCGACTATCTCAAAAAGAACAACGAGCACTATCAGGACATTGAAATCAATGCGGATTTTCGGTTCGAAGCAAATAAGAACGTGTTTCTTGTGCCAGAGAACGACGACGATGACGACGGCAGCGAACAGCTCCTAACCCAAGAACAAGTCGATCAGATGATACAATACGACGCCGACGACGAAGACGAGTGTGGAGACAGCGATGCAGTTTCAGAAGAACTGTCTGCAACGGTTAGTGTCTCCGATAATCATTCAAAATCACACACAAACTTGTTACAGGGAAGTCAAGCAAGGCGAAACGATGTGCCGGAAAACGCAGTTCCAACAAGCAGCCCACCAGTTGTCGTCGTTCTCGGAACACAAAATTCTGTAATAACTCTGGACTCGGTGTCGCCCGATCAAACACCACCATCTCAACGTGGGCAAAAATGTTCGCGCGACGCACTCGAAGACTCGCCACATTCGGTAATCGTAGTTGATTCGTCACCGGAAGAGGAGCCGCAGGCGCAGATCCGCGACGCACTTGAAGACTCGCCACAATCGGTAATCGTTGTGAATTCGTCACCGGAAGAGGAGCCGCAGGCGCAGATCCGCGACGCACTTGAAGACTCGCCACAATCGGTAATCGTTGTGGATTCGTCACCGGAAAGGGAGTCACAGCCTCAGATTCGATACAATTACGAAGATGAACCGGAAGTGGAAGAGCCGATAATCTACGCAACTGCGTCGTCGAATCAAGAAACACAAGAGCCTCTCAGCAGACTAAGACCACGCGCACGAGATTCGCAGCCGTCGATACAATCAATAGGTTCGAATTCGTCATTGTCGTCGGCAACGATTAAAGGTTCTGACACAACCTTCTCCACACCACCAGAAGCGCTCAACTCCCAATCTCTGTCGTCTTCTGCTACAGCTGCGTCGAGCGACTGTGAAACAACACCGAGACGGAAAAGATCGAGACGGAATCGGAATGTCATCAACTCACTGATCACATCTGTAGGCGACATGAATTTGAGCAGCGACGTGCAAACAACCGAACGTCAAAAAAATCGTCAACCACCTGAAGATTTTCATATTCTGACGCAAACATTGGCCGTGGAAGCGATTCAGCCTAATGTTCTACGAGCACCTGAGCAAAATCTCGCGTTTAAAACGTACGCACTGAAGCGAGTAAACCGGTCACCATTGGATATCGAAACACCTCATCTCGACGCAACCACGTTCCCAAATTTGCTACCAACCGGACGATTTGGGTACAGTCATCCCCGCAAAAAGAATGTTCCACTGTCTATGTTTTTCCGCGCGATGCTCCTCAATAAAAAGCGGACAATTGCGAGGAATCCAAACTACCTCATAGCCGCATACCACCTAACCGTTCAAAAGGTAAGTGAATGAAAAGAGAGAGCGAGAGGTGAAAAGGTGCAAATTTACAGGAATTAAGATCACGGCTCGGAGTTCAAGCGAGATGCTCAGCCGGCATGACGAATTCTCAAGCGCGAAAAGCGTTGCGCGAAGGTAATTTACAAAAAACAAAATGTAACAGCACAAAACCCAACATTTTTCAGACCTCGATTTCCAATCGTCAATGGCCAACGTTTTCGCAAAAATGCGCGGAACGCCTGACTACTGGCAACACAAGCGCTATCTGCTTCGAGCCTACCAATATTGTTTCGGGCCGCCAACAATTTTCTTGACGCTGAACCCGAACCTTGAAGACTGGCAAGACTTGTTCGACGCCTACAAGAAGTCGTTCGGAAAAGATGTGGGCAAGAAAAATATCCGCGAATACATAGCGCAAGACCCAACAATATTCGCCCAATATTTCCACCGGCGGATAGAGGCGTTTTTCAAGAACGTCATCATGGCACCCGACGGTCCGCTTGGCGTGGTAACGCATTATTTCCGACGAATTGAATATCAGAAACGGGGGACACAGCATTGTCACTGTCTCCTCTGGCTGCAAGACGCACCACCCGCAGACGCCGCCGACGAACTGAGGAAAAAGTTTATTGATGAACGGATGTGCGCGAGGATGCCAGACAAAGAAACGGAGCCGGCGCTACACAAAATTGTGTCAACCTATCAGATGCACAAAGAAAAGCATACAAAAACATGCTTGCGAACGGTAACCTACCAAGGGAGGACCTCGGAAAGATGTAGATTTGGGTTTCCTCGTCCAGGTAAGTAGTGAAAGATTAGGATATTGAAGGAAAAGCATATTTTCAGTTTTGGCCGAAACACTGTTGAAAAACACTAAAACTCGGATCACCTACGTGCCTGGTGTTTCGTTGCGACATTACTCGTTGGCGCGACGGACCGACGAGAAGCACGTGAACGACTACAACGCGGCAATAGCTTTAATGTGGAATGGCAACACTGATGTCCGATATTTGGAGTCGGATGGAACGGATGTAGTCAACTACCTCACCAGCTATTTGCTGAAGTACGAAATTCCGCAATTAGGGAGCCTGTTGAAGTCAAGAGCGGGGATAGAAGTCAGAGCAATGATGCTCAAAGTGTTTCATGCGTACGCAAACAGTCGAGCAGTCGGCCTTCTGGAAATCTGCGACATGCTGCTGGGCCATGCATGTTGCAATTTCGACAGCATGTGCACGTTTATCAACACCGTGAGTTTATCTAGTAGTCAGAGCCGGCGCAAGTTAAAGTTTTGTTTTCAAGGAACTCAATCGGCCGCGAATGTTGCGCCCTCTCAGCCAACTCGAGCAGGACGACAGTTTACCGGCGTGCATGCCAACATTCGCCGACGACTTTTATCCGAATCGTGGAGAGCTCCTCGTTAATTACAGCTACCTCAACATAGCCATCAATTTCGATGTACGCGATGAAGAAAAGGTGTTGAGGCAAGCTAAAAACCCAAGAACCAAAGGTCGCTGTATCACCACGGACCTGAGCGGAGAACCAATCAAATATGGTGGTTCGATGCACAGCCAAATAGAACACAATGACGACGACGACGACGGCGCGGAGGACGGGGAGGACGACGAATATGTTCCAGAGGAAGAAGAACTCCATGGTTGGCAACGACAAACATCGATGGCGGGAAAAAGTCCGCTGGACGGTCACTACAACATTTTGGAGAAAAAAAGCATATTCTACTGTCACCCGAAACTAAGAACAGGAGATTGGTATCCAATTGGTGGAGGGAAAGTGCTGATAAAACGGAGGCAATCTGTCCCCCGCATCTATGTACCACACGCCGACGAATACAATGCGGAACAAACCGAGGACTACTACAGACGCTGGGTGATGTTGTGCATACCGTGGGTTATCGAAAGTGAAATGGGACAGTTGGAAATTGGCCACACATATGAGGAGAAGTTCAACAATTGGTTGGAAGGCTTGAAACACAGTTGCAAGCCGGCGTACGATGACATCACCAAATATATGAAGAACGTCACGACTCTGGTGCAGTTTGAACAGGAGAAGAGCAAGCGTCTAGCTCAAACCAAGGTGAGAGGAAACAATGGTTGGTTGGAAAAGGAAACATTTTTTTTTTGCAGAAAAAGGTGACAACTGCTCGTGTCAGAGCAACCGATGTGGTGGTCGATGACATCGAGGATGAAGGCTTCGAAAAAACGAGTAGAGTCGTCGACACAGAAACGCACCAAAAACGGCTAGCCGAATTGAACGAAGACCAGAAAAGCGTATACGACTGCGTGATGGACAAAATCGAGAAACAAGAACAGGTTGGTCGCCGGAAATAGGCAGAAAAAAACTGAGAATTACAGGACGACGAGGAAGAACCTCTCAAATTGATGGTGTCCGGCCAGGGAGGTTCCGGCAAATCACGTTTGATTGAAGTGATCGCTGACGAGCTCACTTTGCGGTTCACGAACACCAGTGACCAAACGTTGAAGCCGGCTGTGCTGCTGGCCGCCCCGACGGCGTGCGCCGCAGCGTTGATTGGCGGATCGACCATGCACGCGCTGTTCGACATCCGCGTCGACGTCGGCGACAACAAATTTCAACCTCCGCTCAGCACCACAAAACAACAACTACGGCGCTTCCAATTCTTCAACTGCAAATTGATCATCATCGACGAAGTTAGCATGGTGGGCAACGAAACGTTGCTCAAAATGGAGAGTCGGCTCCGCGAAATCAAAGGATCTGATGCACCATTCGGCGGAATGAACGTATGTTTTTTCGGTGACCTACTTCAATTGGCGCCAGTAAAACAGGGCCGCGTTTTCGAGACGGTGGATGAGAAGAATTTGGCGCGAATGTTCGGCAGTTCTCTGATGACCTACAATCCTTGGAATGGAATAGCGTATCGAGAGCTGCAAAAAAATATGAGGCAAAACAACGACGACCGACTCGCCACCATCGTCGCCAACATTCGCGTTCAAAACTTGCAGCCAGACGACGAAGAAGAGCTGCTGAAGCGAGTCGTCGGTCCGGCCAACACCCGGGAAGCCGTTGACACGTTCATGGAAGTGCAAAAAAAAGACATGCGTGTCATGGCGCTCTTCGCACTCAACAAAGAGTGCATCGATTTCAATCGTCAAATCGGCGAACGAAAGAAGCAAGAAGGAGCACAAATCCGAAGCGTGAACGCCGACGACAGTGTGTCCAAGCGAGTCGTTCGTGCGGGAAGCGGGCCAACGCTGGCGGCTGGCATGATCAGCAGCCTGGAATTGTTCGTGTCGTGCCGAGTGATGCTGACAAAGAACCTAGACATGAGCAAGGGTCTGGTGAACGGAGTGTGCGGGAGTGTTGTCGGATTTGAAGGCGAATCGGAAGTGGTTGGCATCGAAGTGGAGTTCGACCACGACGCCCCAAAAACGCACGTCATCCAGCGCGTCACGGGAAGGTTCGAAACAGCGCCGGGCAAGTGGAGTAAAAGAGCTCAGTTCCCACTTGTCATAGCCTACGGCGTAACCATTCACAAAAGCCAAGGGCTCTCGCTTCAAAACGTCTTCATCGGCACAAAGACGATATTCGCAAAGAATCAGTTCTATGTGGCGGTGAGTCGCGTCCGAAAACTGCAAGGACTCAACTTTTTCGAGTTCGACAAGACACGAATTCTCGTCGATGTGCAATCGCTACGCGAATACAACCGACTTCGAGAAACACAAGGACTGTCACCGTTTGCCGAGCCATCACGGTCTTTGAGTCAGCCGCGAACTGCACCCAACTACGATGGAATAGCGATGGTGTTCACGCCGCTAAAGACGACAAACGACAACGCAACCACACCAATGAAGACGCCAACACGAACCAAACCAGTTGCTAAGCGCCTCGGCGACACCAACAAAAGTCCCATCAACCCGCGGCCATCCAAGGCGCCAACCGTCGCAAACGAGTCATGCGATCTGTTCTACTTTGTCAACTCCGGAACCGACTGTTTCCTTTCGGCAATTCTGGCAATGCTGCTGAACGAACCAATATTGAGAGAGGCAATCGCCGTCAGCACAAGCGATCACAAACTAGACAAAGCCCTGAAAGATATCGTGCACAAGAAACAAACATCCTGCACACACATCCGACGATTGATCAGCGAAGAGTATGCGCAAGGTGAATGGGACGCCCGAGAAGTGTTCGAGAAGTTGTTCGAGGTAAGAGCTGAAATCAGCGTAAAAGGGAAAAGATATTCAATTTGCAGACAATGGACAACGCACTGCCGATCCACACATCAATTGCGAAAGATCGCACACTCTACTGCAAATATTGCGGTTTTTCGAACACCCGCAATCCAAGAGCGTACGTGAAACTGAATCAGAAGAGAGGCGCAACGACAATCCAAGAGGCGCTCGACTTGAAAGGCGTGCGAGCTGAAAAACGGGCTTGTCGCCAAAAAGAACATTGCCCGGGATTCGTTGTGGGCAGCAGCGAGAAGGAAACCACAAAATGGGAGCCACAAGGCCGGTTCTTTTTTGCCCATCTAATGCAACAACTCGGAAGAGGCAATTTCGAGACAACACGAGGCGCACGCTACAACCTATCCGGTTACCAATGGCAAATAAAAAGTAAGTCGACTAAGAGTTTTGTCATAACCGACGCTGACGTAGAGAACTCATTTTTTTTTTCAGGCTGCATCGAATATCGGCCACATCATTATGTATCCTGGTACCGAGACGAATCCGACAAAATCTGGGAAATAAACGACCACCGGGTCATGCTGCGTCGCGATTTTCCGTCAAAAACGGAATCTCTGAAAATCGTCTGCTTCGAGAAAGTCGATACAACACTAGCGCCAATCAAATTCCCGACAATCGGCTCTTCGAATACAGTGTATCGACAACCGCCCGCCGGTCTCTACCACTTCAAAAGAGGCCCCAGTTTCATCTCTGCAGTTTTGGCAATGCTACTGAACGTGCCACAATTAAGAGACGGCATCGTGGCAGACGGAAACACCGAGGTGGACAACACGTTGATTGAAATAATTCGAGAGCACAAGACAGATTGCACGGCCCTCCTAGAATATATCGAAGAAGAAGAAGAAGACGCACAAAAAGCATATCAAGACATCTTCGGGGTAAGTAACAAAGTCATCCCGACAGTCCAAAAAACGTGATTACAGAACTTGGCGTGGCGAATAAATCAGAGGTTCTATATTGAAAAAAAGCGAGTTGTGTGGTGCGACGGGTGCGGGTCCGACGAAAAAACGCAATGGAAAAGTTTCATTCGTCTCACGCAAAAGTACGGCGAGCGTTCGATCCAGGAAGCGCTTGAACGAAAAGAGAAGCAACAACTGGAAGAGTGCGAGCGTTGCACCCGCGGAAAGGAATTTGTGGCGATCAGAAGAACAGAGACAAAAGAAGTAGAATGGACTCCCACCGGTGATCACCTTGTCGTCCACATCCCCGACACATTTCCCGACACCCATCAGCTTATCGGAATGGTCGCCCGTTTCACCGCTTTCGGCTTCACATGGAGAATCAAAAGTAGGCCAAAAAAAGATTGCAGAAGCAGCAGCAAAAAAGGGTTTTTCAGGCTGCGTAGAGGAGGTGCGTGGCAAACACTACGTGTGCTGGCTCCGAACCGAGCAAGGCGAAATCTGCAAAATCGACGGCGACAAGCTGACAATCCGCAACGACTTCCCCGACGGACTTCGAAACGTTCGCCTAATGTGCCTAGAAAAAATGTGAGAAAATTGTTGAAATAAAACTGTATTTTTTGAAAACACGAAAATTTCAAATTTCGGGAAATCGGTGGAAATTTGGACATACCATTCGAATTGCACCTGTTGGGGGGTTACTAAGACTAAGCCTTGGGAGAGTTGTAAGACGGCAGGCGTGATCCTCTGCTATTGTTTGTCGTTTTACGAAAAAAGGGTTTTTTTCTGTGAAAATGGCTCCTGTGTGAAGCACAACGTTCTGATTGCGAAATCGGAAACAATTTTTCAATCTCTTTCTCTGACCCGTCTCTATACCTGTAACCTCCGCAATTTCTCAATGCTTTTTTTCTTTTTTCTATTGCCTGCTTCTACCCCCCTCTTCTCTCCTCTATATTTTCTGTCTTTTTTTCGCGATAAAGAGAGAAACAAACACACATGCAAACAATGAAGAGAGAACAGGGGCAGAAACGGAACAGAGAAAAAAGGCAGAAAATAATTTTCGATTTCGCAATAGAAATTTATTCGTACGCATATAATATAGAATGATGACAAGTTGTAAGAAAGAATAACCGATGAAAAACAGGCCTAACACATACGAAATATAACATACAGGAAAGAATAATTAGATTGACCTTTAATTCCGAAAAAGATAATAATTGGGCCACCCTTTAACCGTTTATGAAGTATGAGTCCGGTAGAGCTGAGATGATGTTGGGAATTTGATTCGGCGTCAATCTTGGTTCCAATGATTGCACTATTTTGTTTCAAATTGGAATGGTTTTGCCGAAGAAGCTTTGAGATGGGCAGTGTGATGTTGTTTTTCTTCTGAGTGGGTATCGGTTGGAAGTCATTCTGGAAATAAAATGTTTCTAATCAGGAAAATGGATTGTTCCCTCTATAATACCTTGGAGGGTAAATAGATTGGTATACTAACTTCTCCTTTCTGTACGGCAGGCGTGGTCCTCTGCTACTGTGTGCCTATGGGCTCCGGAAATTTGGACATACCATTCGAATTGCACCTGTTGGGGGGGTTACTAAGCCTAAGCCTTGGGACAGTTGTAAGACGGCAGGCGTGGTCCTCTGCTACTGTGTGCCTATGGGCTCCGGAAATTTGGACATACCATTCGAATTGCACCTGTTGGGGGGGTTACTAAGCCTAAGCCTTGGGACAGTTGTAAGACGGCAGGCGTGGTCCTCTGCTACTGTGTGCCTATGGGCTCCGGAAATTTGGACATACCATTCGAATTGCACCTGTTGGGGGGGTTACTAAGCCTAAGCCTTGGGACAGTTGTAAGACGGCAGGCGTGGTCCTCTGCTACTGTGTGCCTATGGGCTCCGGAAATTTGGACATACCATTCGAATTGCACCTGTTGGGGGGGTTACTAAGCCTAAGCCTTGGGACAGTTGTAAGACGGCAGGCGTGGTCCTCTGCTACTGTGTGCCTATGGGCTCCGGAAATTTGGACATACCATTCGAATTGCACCTGTTGGTGGGGTTACTAAGCCTAAGCCTTGGGACAGTTGTAAGACGGCAGGCGTGGTCCTCTGCTACTGTGTGCCTATGGGCTCCGGAAATTTGGACATACCATTCGAATTGCACCTGTTGGTGGGGTTACTAAGCCTAAGCCTTGGGACAGTTGTAAGACGGCAGGCGTGGTCCTCTGCTATTGTTTTTCGTTTCACGGAAAAAGGGTTTTTTGGTACGGGTACCGGCACCCTGCGGGTGCCTGACGGGGGCCCTTTGGGCTCCCCGGGTTGACGGATTCTTGGAAGGGTGACTGAAAGGTACGGGTACGGGCACCCTGCGGGTGCCTGACGGGGGCCCTTTGGGCCCCCCGGGGTGGTGGCGATACAAAAAGGATATTAAAAATTGGTGGGACGGACATCACTAGGGGTACGGGCACCCTGCGGGTGCCCGACGGGGGGCCCTTTGGGCTCCCCGGGTCGACGGATTCTTGGAAGGGTGACTGAAAGGTACGGGTACCGGCACCCTGCGGGTGCCCGACGGGGGCCCTTTGGGCTCCCCGGGTCGACGGATTCTTGGAAGGGTGACTGAAAGGTAAAGGTACGAGCACCCTGCGGGTGCCCGACGGGAGCCCTTTGGGCTCCCCGGGGTGGTGGCGATACAAAAAGGATATTAAAAATTGGTGGGACGGACATCACTAGGGGTACGGGCACCCTGCGGGTGCCCGACGGGGGGCCCTTTGGGCTCCCCGGGTCGACGGATTCTTGGAAGGGTGACTGAAAGGTACGGGTACCGGCACCCTGCGGGTGCCCGACGGGGGCCCTTTGGGCTCCCCGGGTCGACGGATTCTTGGAAGGGTGACTGAAAGGTACGGGTACGGGCACCCTGCGGGTGCCCGACGGGAGCCCTTTGGGCTCCCCGGGGTGGTGGCGATACAAAAAGGATATTAAAAATTGGTGGGACGGACATCACTAGGGGTACGGGCACCCTGCGGGTGCCCGACGGGGGGCCCTTTGGGCTCCCCGGGTCGACGGATTCTTGGAAGGGTGACTGAAAGGTACGGGTACGGGCACCCTGCGGGTGCCCGACGGGAGCCCTTTGGGCTCCCCGGGGTGGTGGCGATACAAAAAGGATATTAAAAATTGGTGGGACGGACATCACTAGGGGTACGGGCACCCTGCGGGTGCCCGACGGGGGGCCCTTTGGGCTCCCCGGGTCGACGGATTCTTGGAAGGGTGACTGAAAGGTACGGGTACGGGCACCCTGCGGGTGCCCGACGGGGGGCCCTTTGGGCTCCCCGGGTCGACGGATTCTTGGAAGGGTGACTGAAAGGTAAAGGTACGAGCACCCTGCGGGTGCCCGACGGGAGCCCTTTGGGCTCCCCGGGGTGGTGGCGATACAAAAAGGATATTAAAAATTGGTGGGACGGACATCACTAAGGGTACGGGCACCCTGCGGGTGCCCGACGGGGGCCCTTTGGGCTCCCCGGGTCGACGGATTCTTGGAAGGGTGACTGAAAGGTACGGGTACGGGCACCCTGCGGGTGCCCGACGGAGCCCCTTTGGGCTCCCCGGGGTGGTGCCGTTAAAAAGAGGGAAAATAGATTGAAAGGTTGTCAGGGGAGAGGATCCCGCTCAAACCATTTATACTACGGGTGCGGGCACCCTGCGGGTGCCCGCTGGGAGCCCGACGGGCTCCCAAGAAGGGGTGGGTGTTTTTTTTCGACGAACTACTTCTGACGAGCTCTACAACTTTGTAATTACTCGCCACGCTGGAATGCTTTACGAAAAAAGTGTTGAAAAAGTGCCCAAAATCAACTTTGTTTTGGGAGCCCCGTAGGGGGCCTCCAAAAAATAAGATCAAAAATCGAAAAGATCGGCGCCCTAGCAAATTTCAAGGGCTATCGAATGCCGTCGAAATCAACTCGATTGCTCCACTACGAGCCGAGTTCTGCCTGCCACAAGAAGAGGCTCAAAATTTCGGTTTTTTGGCCATAACTCGGCTCAAACTCAACCATACGCGAATTAAAAAAAACACCTCCTGCGCATTTTTCCGGCCTATCGAATGGTCCAAAAACGAACTCGCTAGCTCTTAAAAGAAAAAAGTTATGGCTATATTTCCAAAAATTTGACTCAAAACTTTGAAAGGGCATAACTTTGGAACGGGGGCCTTAAACGGAATTCTAATCCAGCCAAAATGCTTCATTTGGAGTCCCCTACAAGTACCAGAAACGTCGAGCAAAAAAAAAATTTTGACCCCAGGTACCAAAAACCAATATGGTGCAGGCAGAGCCTGCACCCCAGCCTCACTCAAAAAACGCTAAGCCTCACTCAAAAAACGCTAAGCCTCACTCAAAAAACGCTAAGCCTCACTCAAAAAACGCTAAGCCTCACTCAAAAAACGCTAAGCCTCACTCAAAAAACGCTAAGCCTCACTCAAAAAACGCTAAGCCTCACTCAAAAAACGCTAAGCCTCACTCAAAAAACGCTAAGCCTCACTCAAAAAACGCTAAGCCTCACTCAAAAAACGCTAAGCCTCACTCAAAAAACGCTAAGCCTCACTCAAAAAACGCTAAGCCTCACTCAAAAAACGCTAAGCCTCACTCAAAAAACGCTAAGCCTCACTCAAAAAACGCTAAGCCTCACTCAAAAAACGCTAAGCCTCACTCAAAAAACGCTAAGCCTCACTCAAAAAACGCTAAGCCTCACTCAAAAAACGCTAAGCCTCACTCAAAAAACGCTAAGCCTCACTCAAAAAACGCTAAGCCTCACTCAAAAAACGCTAAGCCTCACTCAAAAAACGCTAAGCCTCACTCAAAAAACGCTAAGCCTCACTCAAAAAACGCTAAGCCTCACTCAAAAAACGCTAAGCCTCACTCAAAAAACGCTAAGCCTCACTCAAAAAACGCTAAGCCTCACTCAAAAAACGCTAAGCCTCACTCAAAAAACGCTAAGCCTCACTCAAAAAACGCTAAGCCTCACTCAAAAAACGCTAAGCCTCACTCAAAAAACGCTAAGCCTCACTCAAAAAACGCTAAGCCTCACTCAAAAAACGCTAAGCCTCACTCAAAAAACGCTAAGCCTCACTCAAAAAACGCTAAGCCTCACTCAAAAAACGCTAAGCCTCACTCAAAAAACGCTAAGCCTCACTCAAAAAACGCTAAGCCTCACTCAAAAAACGCTAAGCCTCACTCAAAAAACGCTAAGCCTCACTCAAAAAACGCTAAGCCTCACTCAAAAAACGCTAAGCCTCACTCAAAAAACGCTAAGCCTCACTCAAAAAACGCTAAGCCTCACTCAAAAAACGCTAAGCCTCACTCAAAAAACGCTAAGCCTCACTCAAAAAACGCTAAGCCTCACTCAAAAAACGCTAAGCCTCACTCAAAAAACGCTAAGCCTCACTCAAAAAACGCTAAGCCTCACTCAAAAAACGCTAAGCCTCACTCAAAAAACGCTAAGCCTCACTCAAAAAACGCTAAGCCTCACTCAAAAAACGCTAAGCCTCACTCAAAAAACGCTAAGCCTCACTCAAAAAACGCTAAGCCTCACTCAAAAAACGCTAAGCCTCACTCAAAAAACGCTAAGCCTCACTCAAAAAACGCTAAGCCTCACTCAAAAAACGCTAAGCCTCACTCAAAAAACGCTAAGCCTCACTCAAAAAACGCTAAGCCTCACTCAAAAAACGCTAAGCCTCACTCAAAAAACGCTAAGCCTCACTCAAAAAACGCTAAGCCTCACTCAAAAAACGCTAAGCCTCACTCAAAAAACGCTAAGCCTCACTCAAAAAACGCTAAGCCTCACTCAAAAAACGCTAAGCCTCACTCAAAAAACGCTAAGCCTCACTCAAAAAACGCTAAGCCTCACTCAAAAAACGCTAAGCCTCACTCAAAAAACGCTAAGCCTCACTCAAAAAACGCTAAGCCTCACTCAAAAAACGCTAAGCCTCACTCAAAAAACGCTAAGCCTCACTCAAAAAACGCTAAGCCTCACTCAAAAAACGCTAAGCCTCACTCAAAAAACGCTAAGCCTCACTCAAAAAACGCTAAGCCTCACTCAAAAAACGCTAAGCCTCACTCAAAAAACGCTAAGCCTCACTCAAAAAACGCTAAGCCTCACTCAAAAAACGCTAAGCCTCACTCAAAAAACGCTAAGCCTCACTCAAAAAACGCTAAGCCTCACTCAAAAAACGCTAAGCCTCACTCAAAAAACGCTAAGCCTCACTCAAAAAACGCTAAGCCTCACTCAAAAAACGCTAAGCCTCACTCAAAAAACGCTAAGCCTCACTCAAAAAACGCTAAGCCTCACTCAAAAAACGCTAAGCCTCACTCAAAAAACGCTAAGCCTCACTCAAAAAACGCTAAGCCTCACTCAAAAAACGCTAAGCCTCACTCAAAAAACGCTAAGCCTCACTCAAAAAACGCTAAGCCTCACTCAAAAAACGCTAAGCCTCACTCAAAAAACGCTAAGCCTTTTTTATTTGCACGTTGCTATATAACTTCTCGTGTACCGACAATTGCACCTGCCTCGCCCACTGCTATGTGATGTGTGACATTGAGCGATGAAAAAGGGGAAGGTGTTGCAGGAAAAGGGGGAAGGTGTTGCACGAAAAAGGAGGAGGTGTGCGCGTTGTCATGGTATTTGTGTAGGTGTGAATAGAAAAAGGGAAGGTGTTAGATAGAAGGGGGAAGGTGTGAACAGCGGCATGGAGAAAAGGAAAGGTGAAGGGGAGAACTAATAGAACGAAGGTGTGTAAAATCTGACATAATGTCAAAATGTTTCGATAAATTTGCAAGGATAAAGGGGAAGGCAGAATTGTGGAATTCCACGCAGCACATTCCGAACACAATAATTCAGACAGCACAAAAATTTTCCATCAGCTTTGTGTGGTAAACTACAGAGCTCATTTCGAAACTAGGGATGTTCCACAATTTTTGCCGAGGTATGGGGAAGGTGTTACTAGTGAATAGAAAGAGGGAAGGTGTTAGATAGAAAGAGGAAGGTGTGAACAGGCTCAGACTCAAAAATGCCCTAGGCGTGCCATGTCTACAATTATGATAAAAGTGAAAAATGCCTAAGGCGCTTAATCAGTGTGCAATTAGAGTCGGAGTGAAGCCTAGGCAGGAGGGCTTCGTGAAAATAGGCTCGGACCGAAAAACACCTAGGCAGGGGTGTGTGTGTGAGTACAAATAGAGTCAAAGTCAAAATTGCCTAGGCCCTGAATGTGTACAATTACACTTGAAATCAATTACCTGGCCAAAGGGTGTACATTTTGTGGTAGATTACTGAGCTCATTTCGAAACTAGGGATCATCCACAATTTTTGCCGAGGTATGGGGACGGTGTTACTGCTGCGAGCCAAACTTGACATAATGTCAAAATGTTTTGATAAAGTTGCAAGGATAAAGATGAGGTGTTACTGCTGCGAGCCAAACTTGACACAATGTCAAAATGTTTTGCTAAAGTTGCAAGGATAAAGATGAGGTGTTACTGCTGCGAGCCAAACTTGACACAATGTCAAAATGTTTTGCTAAAGTTGCAAGGATAAAGTGGGAGTTGTTTCTGCTGCGTACCGAACAATGGGAGAACCCTATCCACACACAGGTGGAAGAAGTTGACTTAAAGTTTCATTAAAGTACACTTTGAACATTTAGGGCTAAGTCTCCTTTAGGTACATTTTTAAGTGTGAATTAAGTGTGGGATAAGTGTACTTTAAGGACGTTTTCATTTTGAAAGAAAAATGCTTGAGGCCATGAGAGCTTCGACCTCCGACTTCTCAGCTCAGCCCCAGCCATCCACTCAAACATACTTTATCATTTTTTTTCCCCCCGCCACTGCCTGTCCTCGAACCCTCGACCTCTCGTTCCCAATTCTTTTATGTAACCTATTGAGCCTTCCACGCGCTTGAGAGAGGAGGTGTGAACGTCGTATTTATAGATGACCTATTTATTTAGGTGAAATAGAAGAAGAGTGAACATATTTTGGGTTGTTTTTCAGATTTGAAGCTCAAAATTTTTAGTGTGTGAAAAAAAATAGAAAACCTGGAAATGTTCAGATTTAAATACTATGATCATAAGAAACTGAAACATGTTTTTGCTGTTGACCTGAACGGTAATTTTCAGATGAAATCCGCATTGATTTTCTACCTTTTTGTTTTCATTCGTAGTTATCTACGAAACCAATTTCTACTTTGAGAAACCACCTTGTTTTAGGGCGGACAAACGAGAGAGTTGACGCTGACAAAAGAGGAATGTTCTCTCTATTGCACTGTTGAAAATTTCCGGAAATAAAAAGTATTCGCCGTGAGACCTGTTTATTTTCTCTGCAACTCTCACGTTACATTTCTATTTTTTCTTTCATTTCTGTGTCTACCTCTCTCATTTGTCTCTCCTATAAGGGGACTAAAACACCGTGAAACAACGAAAAACTGGAAAGAAAACAAAAAATAAATGTTTGTCCTCGAGAAGTACACGGTGCGATTTCTCGGCCACGGCCACACAGCCAGTTTATTTCTTCGGCTTATCAACAAAAGAAAACGAGAATTTCGATAAATACAAACCAAAATAATTTTTGGTGAATACAAGCAAGAATAACTACGTTTTTTTTCAAAAAAAGTATTGACCTGAGGTTTAAGCATACATATTTTAAATTGTGAGTTCACGTAACATTTCTCACCAACTGCAACAGTGATTATGACTTTAGCGCGCGTCATGTATTTCACGATGAAAAAAACGGAGAGATGATTTTAAGAACACTATTCTTTTGCTTTAGTTCACACTCTAAACAATAAAAATTAGTTTTTGAAACATAAAATTTAATGCTGAACACTTAAAGTATACTTTTCCTATCTGAGTAAAGTGTACTTTAAGTATGAAATCGTGAAAGTTGAACTTTTTCATCTCCAAGTGGAAAAAATGGTCATATGCATGTAGAAATGTTACGTGAGGATGTTCTGACTACTGATATTGACATAAAACTGATTAACAAGATATCCTTATTCGGTCCTTTTTTCATCCTTTTTCAAAAGTCTACTTTAAGGATAAATTAAGTCTGAATTAAGGATGAAAAAAGGACAAAATGTACTTAAAGTACACTTAACCCATCTGTGTGTGTCTAAACGAATCTAACAAACAGTTTTTACGCGTTTTAAATTCAGGACAATCTGACCTAATGGTAAAACTTTTGAATAAAATGTCAAATTTTCCAACTGACGAAAGATTTGACCCTAAACCTAAATTGAAAAATAAAATTACAACCTCATGCTCATACAAAAAAGGTATCTATCCTATCATCATCATCATGCATATATCATAACTATGTACTAATTGTGAAACTTTCTCATTGTCACACATTTTATAACAGCGGGCAATTTATGTGCATTGTCTCTCCACGAGACTCTACGCGTGTCATATAGGCTTAGGCTAACTCTGATTCAAACCTTGATAATCTGACGAATTTGCGAAAAACATTTCTACGAATATCCGATTGCAACGCGTGACTGGTCGATTTTCATGACGTGTCACCTCTCTAGGATTGTTGGCCGCACTTGATTTCATCTTTTCAGACCTCAAAACCCACCACAACAAACACAGAAATCATTTTAGAGACCAAAATTCAAAATTTTGATAAAAAAAATTTTCAGTTTTTGGACTATAAGTCGGGTCAAAAGTGTCCAAATCACTTGAACTTTTTTTTTAAACAATAGATCTCGTCGAGATCTATCTCCTCTGCCTATTCACTTCTTACACACATCGCTCTGAGACCGCTGGCATCACTTTGAAAGTCCATTTTTTTTTACTTGGAACTTTGACGGACCATAAGTCGATGTTCTAGGTGTCGGACGGTATTGTAAATAGGCCCAAAAGATGCGCAAGAAAATTCTCTACAAAAATGGGGTACTATAGTAAAATGAATCGGTTTGGAGCACGGAGTACCAAGATAATCGCAAAAAACCGTATAAAGGGACTTTTCAAAGTGATTTTTGGCCCCAAAAATCGTTGTCAGAGGTGATAGGAATAGCCAAATCTTGTGCAGAATTTCATGCTCTTTCGAATGGTGCCTATTTTGACCCACTTTTCTATATTTATCACCGAGAAAAGACCCAAAAACTGAGACCACTTTTCGTTTTTTGGCCAAAAAATTTTTCCGCCCTGTGGGGCCCTAAAAATATTTTCACCCTAGATGCACCTTGGCACGGCGCATCGATTGCGCTATTCAAAACATGGTACAAAGATATGTCTTCATGGTGAAAAATGCAAAAAACATGGTCTGGGGAGCTGTATCTCGGAGCTGCACCAAAATTTCAAAAATCCTTAAGCGCCAGTCGATGCGGCGGTGCATTTGCAGCAATTTAAAAAAAAAAATTAAGCATCCCGACCAAAATTGAGGGTTTTTTTCTGTGAAAATGGCTCCTGTGTGAAGCACAACGTTCTGATTGCGAAATCGGAAACAATTTTTCAATCTCTTTCTCTGACCCGTCTCTATACCTGTAACCTCCGCAATTTCTCAATGCTTTTTTTCTTTTTTCTATTGCCTGCTTCTACCCCCCTCTTCTCTCCTCTATATTTTCTGTCTTTTTTTCGCGATAAAGAGAGAAACAAACACACATGCAAACAATGAAGAGAGAACAGGGGCAGAAACGGAACAGAGAAAAAAGGCAGAAAATAATTTTCGATTTCGCAATAGAAATTTATTCGTACGCATATAATATAGAATGATGACAAGTTGTAAGAAAGAATAACCGATGAAAAACAGGCCTAACACATACGAAATATAACATACAGGAAAGAATAATTAGATTGACCTTTAATTCCGAAAAAGATAATAATTGGGCCACCCTTTAACCGTTTATGAAGTATGAGTCCGGTAGAGCTGAGATGATGTTGGGAATTTGATTCGGCGTCAATCTTGGTTCCAATGATTGCACTATTTTGTTTCAAATTGGAATGGTTTTGCCGAAGAAGCTTTGAGATGGGCAGTGTGATGTTGTTTTTCTTCTGAGTGGGTATCGGTTGGAAGTCATTCTGGAAATAAAATGTTTCTAATCAGGAAAATGGATTGTTCCCTCTATAATACCTTGGAGGGTAAATAGATTGGTATACTAACTTCTCCTTTCTGTACGGCAGGCGTGGTCCTCTGCTACTGTGTGCCTATGGGCTCCGGAAATTTGGACATACCATTCGAATTGCACCTGTTGGGGGGGTTACTAAGCCTAAGCCTTGGGACAGTTGTAAGACGGCAGGCGTGGTCCTCTGCTACTGTGTGCCTATGGGCTCCGGAAATTTGGACATACCATTCGAATTGCACCTGTTGGGGGGGTTACTAAGCCTAAGCCTTGGGACAGTTGTAAGACGGCAGGCGTGGTCCTCTGCTACTGTGTGCCTATGGGCTCCGGAAATTTGGACATACCATTCGAATTGCACCTGTTGGGGGGGTTACTAAGCCTAAGCCTTGGGACAGTTGTAAGACGGCAGGCGTGGTCCTCTGCTACTGTGTGCCTATGGGCTCCGGAAATTTGGACATACCATTCGAATTGCACCTGTTGGGGGGGTTACTAAGCCTAAGCCTTGGGACAGTTGTAAGACGGCAGGCGTGGTCCTCTGCTACTGTGTGCCTATGGGCTCCGGAAATTTGGACATACCATTCGAATTGCACCTGTTGGTGGGGTTACTAAGCCTAAGCCTTGGGACAGTTGTAAGACGGCAGGCGTGGTCCTCTGCTACTGTGTGCCTATGGGCTCCGGAAATTTGGACATACCATTCGAATTGCACCTGTTGGTGGGGTTACTAAGCCTAAGCCTTGGGACAGTTGTAAGACGGCAGGCGTGGTCCTCTGCTATTGTTTTTCGTTTCACGGAAAAAGGGTTTTTTGGTACGGGTACCGGCACCCTGCGGGTGCCTGACGGGGGCCCTTTGGGCTCCCCGGGTTGACGGATTCTTGGAAGGGTGACTGAAAGGTACGGGTACGGGCACCCTGCGGGTGCCTGACGGGGGCCCTTTGGGCCCCCCGGGGTGGTGGCGATACAAAAAGGATATTAAAAATTGGTGGGACGGACATCACTAGGGGTACGGGCACCCTGCGGGTGCCCGACGGGGGGCCCTTTGGGCTCCCCGGGTCGACGGATTCTTGGAAGGGTGACTGAAAGGTACGGGTACCGGCACCCTGCGGGTGCCCGACGGGGGCCCTTTGGGCTCCCCGGGTCGACGGATTCTTGGAAGGGTGACTGAAAGGTAAAGGTACGAGCACCCTGCGGGTGCCCGACGGGAGCCCTTTGGGCTCCCCGGGGTGGTGGCGATACAAAAAGGATATTAAAAATTGGTGGGACGGACATCACTAGGGGTACGGGCACCCTGCGGGTGCCCGACGGGGGGCCCTTTGGGCTCCCCGGGTCGACGGATTCTTGGAAGGGTGACTGAAAGGTACGGGTACCGGCACCCTGCGGGTGCCCGACGGGGGCCCTTTGGGCTCCCCGGGTCGACGGATTCTTGGAAGGGTGACTGAAAGGTACGGGTACGGGCACCCTGCGGGTGCCCGACGGGAGCCCTTTGGGCTCCCCGGGGTGGTGGCGATACAAAAAGGATATTAAAAATTGGTGGGACGGACATCACTAGGGGTACGGGCACCCTGCGGGTGCCCGACGGGGGGCCCTTTGGGCTCCCCGGGTCGACGGATTCTTGGAAGGGTGACTGAAAGGTACGGGTACGGGCACCCTGCGGGTGCCCGACGGGAGCCCTTTGGGCTCCCCGGGGTGGTGGCGATACAAAAAGGATATTAAAAATTGGTGGGACGGACATCACTAGGGGTACGGGCACCCTGCGGGTGCCCGACGGGGGGCCCTTTGGGCTCCCCGGGTCGACGGATTCTTGGAAGGGTGACTGAAAGGTACGGGTACGGGCACCCTGCGGGTGCCCGACGGGGGGCCCTTTGGGCTCCCCGGGTCGACGGATTCTTGGAAGGGTGACTGAAAGGTAAAGGTACGAGCACCCTGCGGGTGCCCGACGGGAGCCCTTTGGGCTCCCCGGGGTGGTGGCGATACAAAAAGGATATTAAAAATTGGTGGGACGGACATCACTAAGGGTACGGGCACCCTGCGGGTGCCCGACGGGGGCCCTTTGGGCTCCCCGGGTCGACGGATTCTTGGAAGGGTGACTGAAAGGTACGGGTACGGGCACCCTGCGGGTGCCCGACGGAGCCCCTTTGGGCTCCCCGGGGTGGTGCCGTTAAAAAGAGGGAAAATAGATTGAAAGGTTGTCAGGGGAGAGGATCCCGCTCAAACCATTTATACTACGGGTGCGGGCACCCTGCGGGTGCCCGCTGGGAGCCCGACGGGCTCCCAAGAAGGGGTGGGTGTTTTTTTTCGACGAACTACTTCTGACGAGCTCTACAACTTTGTAATTACTCGCCACGCTGGAATGCTTTACGAAAAAAGTGTTGAAAAAGTGCCCAAAATCAACTTTGTTTTGGGAGCCCCGTAGGGGGCCTCCAAAAAATAAGATCAAAAATCGAAAAGATCGGCGCCCTAGCAAATTTCAAGGGCTATCGAATGCCGTCGAAATCAACTCGATTGCTCCACTACGAGCCGAGTTCTGCCTGCCACAAGAAGAGGCTCAAAATTTCGGTTTTTTGGCCATAACTCGGCTCAAACTCAACCATACGCGAATTAAAAAAAACACCTCCTGCGCATTTTTCCGGCCTATCGAATGGTCCAAAAACGAACTCGCTAGCTCTTAAAAGAAAAAAGTTATGGCTATATTTCCAAAAATTTGACTCAAAACTTTGAAAGGGCATAACTTTGGAACGGGGGCCTTAAACGGAATTCTAATCCAGCCAAAATGCTTCATTTGGAGTCCCCTACAAGTACCAGAAACGTCGAGCAAAAAAAAAATTTTGACCCCAGGTACCAAAAACCAATATGGTGCAGGCAGAGCCTGCACCCCAGCCTCACTCAAAAAACGCTAAGCCTCACTCAAAAAACGCTAAGCCTCACTCAAAAAACGCTAAGCCTCACTCAAAAAACGCTAAGCCTCACTCAAAAAACGCTAAGCCTCACTCAAAAAACGCTAAGCCTCACTCAAAAAACGCTAAGCCTCACTCAAAAAACGCTAAGCCTCACTCAAAAAACGCTAAGCCTCACTCAAAAAACGCTAAGCCTCACTCAAAAAACGCTAAGCCTCACTCAAAAAACGCTAAGCCTCACTCAAAAAACGCTAAGCCTCACTCAAAAAACGCTAAGCCTCACTCAAAAAACGCTAAGCCTCACTCAAAAAACGCTAAGCCTCACTCAAAAAACGCTAAGCCTCACTCAAAAAACGCTAAGCCTCACTCAAAAAACGCTAAGCCTCACTCAAAAAACGCTAAGCCTCACTCAAAAAACGCTAAGCCTCACTCAAAAAACGCTAAGCCTCACTCAAAAAACGCTAAGCCTCACTCAAAAAACGCTAAGCCTCACTCAAAAAACGCTAAGCCTCACTCAAAAAACGCTAAGCCTCACTCAAAAAACGCTAAGCCTCACTCAAAAAACGCTAAGCCTCACTCAAAAAACGCTAAGCCTCACTCAAAAAACGCTAAGCCTCACTCAAAAAACGCTAAGCCTCACTCAAAAAACGCTAAGCCTCACTCAAAAAACGCTAAGCCTCACTCAAAAAACGCTAAGCCTCACTCAAAAAACGCTAAGCCTCACTCAAAAAACGCTAAGCCTCACTCAAAAAACGCTAAGCCTCACTCAAAAAACGCTAAGCCTCACTCAAAAAACGCTAAGCCTCACTCAAAAAACGCTAAGCCTCACTCAAAAAACGCTAAGCCTCACTCAAAAAACGCTAAGCCTCACTCAAAAAACGCTAAGCCTCACTCAAAAAACGCTAAGCCTCACTCAAAAAACGCTAAGCCTCACTCAAAAAACGCTAAGCCTCACTCAAAAAACGCTAAGCCTCACTCAAAAAACGCTAAGCCTCACTCAAAAAACGCTAAGCCTCACTCAAAAAACGCTAAGCCTCACTCAAAAAACGCTAAGCCTCACTCAAAAAACGCTAAGCCTCACTCAAAAAACGCTAAGCCTCACTCAAAAAACGCTAAGCCTCACTCAAAAAACGCTAAGCCTCACTCAAAAAACGCTAAGCCTCACTCAAAAAACGCTAAGCCTCACTCAAAAAACGCTAAGCCTCACTCAAAAAACGCTAAGCCTCACTCAAAAAACGCTAAGCCTCACTCAAAAAACGCTAAGCCTCACTCAAAAAACGCTAAGCCTCACTCAAAAAACGCTAAGCCTCACTCAAAAAACGCTAAGCCTCACTCAAAAAACGCTAAGCCTCACTCAAAAAACGCTAAGCCTCACTCAAAAAACGCTAAGCCTCACTCAAAAAACGCTAAGCCTCACTCAAAAAACGCTAAGCCTCACTCAAAAAACGCTAAGCCTCACTCAAAAAACGCTAAGCCTCACTCAAAAAACGCTAAGCCTCACTCAAAAAACGCTAAGCCTCACTCAAAAAACGCTAAGCCTCACTCAAAAAACGCTAAGCCTCACTCAAAAAACGCTAAGCCTCACTCAAAAAACGCTAAGCCTCACTCAAAAAACGCTAAGCCTCACTCAAAAAACGCTAAGCCTCACTCAAAAAACGCTAAGCCTCACTCAAAAAACGCTAAGCCTCACTCAAAAAACGCTAAGCCTCACTCAAAAAACGCTAAGCCTCACTCAAAAAACGCTAAGCCTCACTCAAAAAACGCTAAGCCTCACTCAAAAAACGCTAAGCCTCACTCAAAAAACGCTAAGCCTCACTCAAAAAACGCTAAGCCTCACTCAAAAAACGCTAAGCCTCACTCAAAAAACGCTAAGCCTCACTCAAAAAACGCTAAGCCTCACTCAAAAAACGCTAAGCCTCACTCAAAAAACGCTAAGCCTCACTCAAAAAACGCTAAGCCTCACTCAAAAAACGCTAAGCCTCACTCAAAAAACGCTAAGCCTCACTCAAAAAACGCTAAGCCTCACTCAAAAAACGCTAAGCCTCACTCAAAAAACGCTAAGCCTCACTCAAAAAACGCTAAGCCTCACTCAAAAAACGCTAAGCCTCACTCAAAAAACGCTAAGCCTCACTCAAAAAACGCTAAGCCTCACTCAAAAAACGCTAAGCCTCACTCAAAAAACGCTAAGCCTCACTCAAAAAACGCTAAGCCTCACTCAAAAAACGCTAAGCCTCACTCAAAAAACGCTAAGCCTCACTCAAAAAACGCTAAGCCTCACTCAAAAAACGCTAAGCCTCACTCAAAAAACGCTAAGCCTCACTCAAAAAACGCTAAGCCTTTTTTATTTGCACGTTGCTATATAACTTCTCGTGTACCGACAATTGCACCTGCCTCGCCCACTGCTATGTGATGTGTGACATTGAGCGATGAAAAAGGGGAAGGTGTTGCAGGAAAAGGGGGAAGGTGTTGCACGAAAAAGGAGGAGGTGTGCGCGTTGTCATGGTATTTGTGTAGGTGTGAATAGAAAAAGGGAAGGTGTTAGATAGAAGGGGGAAGGTGTGAACAGCGGCATGGAGAAAAGGAAAGGTGAAGGGGAGAACTAATAGAACGAAGGTGTGTAAAATCTGACATAATGTCAAAATGTTTCGATAAATTTGCAAGGATAAAGGGGAAGGCAGAATTGTGGAATTCCACGCAGCACATTCCGAACACAATAATTCAGACAGCACAAAAATTTTCCATCAGCTTTGTGTGGTAAACTACAGAGCTCATTTCGAAACTAGGGATGTTCCACAATTTTTGCCGAGGTATGGGGAAGGTGTTACTAGTGAATAGAAAGAGGGAAGGTGTTAGATAGAAAGAGGAAGGTGTGAACAGGCTCAGACTCAAAAATGCCCTAGGCGTGCCATGTCTACAATTATGATAAAAGTGAAAAATGCCTAAGGCGCTTAATCAGTGTGCAATTAGAGTCGGAGTGAAGCCTAGGCAGGAGGGCTTCGTGAAAATAGGCTCGGACCGAAAAACACCTAGGCAGGGGTGTGTGTGTGAGTACAAATAGAGTCAAAGTCAAAATTGCCTAGGCCCTGAATGTGTACAATTACACTTGAAATCAATTACCTGGCCAAAGGGTGTACATTTTGTGGTAGATTACTGAGCTCATTTCGAAACTAGGGATCATCCACAATTTTTGCCGAGGTATGGGGACGGTGTTACTGCTGCGAGCCAAACTTGACATAATGTCAAAATGTTTTGATAAAGTTGCAAGGATAAAGATGAGGTGTTACTGCTGCGAGCCAAACTTGACACAATGTCAAAATGTTTTGCTAAAGTTGCAAGGATAAAGATGAGGTGTTACTGCTGCGAGCCAAACTTGACACAATGTCAAAATGTTTTGCTAAAGTTGCAAGGATAAAGTGGGAGTTGTTTCTGCTGCGTACCGAACAATGGGAGAACCCTATCCACACACAGGTGGAAGAAGTTGACTTAAAGTTTCATTAAAGTACACTTTGAACATTTAGGGCTAAGTCTCCTTTAGGTACATTTTTAAGTGTGAATTAAGTGTGGGATAAGTGTACTTTAAGGACGTTTTCATTTTGAAAGAAAAATGCTTGAGGCCATGAGAGCTTCGACCTCCGACTTCTCAGCTCAGCCCCAGCCATCCACTCAAACATACTTTATCATTTTTTTTCCCCCCGCCACTGCCTGTCCTCGAACCCTCGACCTCTCGTTCCCAATTCTTTTATGTAACCTATTGAGCCTTCCACGCGCTTGAGAGAGGAGGTGTGAACGTCGTATTTATAGATGACCTATTTATTTAGGTGAAATAGAAGAAGAGTGAACATATTTTGGGTTGTTTTTCAGATTTGAAGCTCAAAATTTTTAGTGTGTGAAAAAAAATAGAAAACCTGGAAATGTTCAGATTTAAATACTATGATCATAAGAAACTGAAACATGTTTTTGCTGTTGACCTGAACGGTAATTTTCAGATGAAATCCGCATTGATTTTCTACCTTTTTGTTTTCATTCGTAGTTATCTACGAAACCAATTTCTACTTTGAGAAACCACCTTGTTTTAGGGCGGACAAACGAGAGAGTTGACGCTGACAAAAGAGGAATGTTCTCTCTATTGCACTGTTGAAAATTTCCGGAAATAAAAAGTATTCGCCGTGAGACCTGTTTATTTTCTCTGCAACTCTCACGTTACATTTCTATTTTTTCTTTCATTTCTGTGTCTACCTCTCTCATTTGTCTCTCCTATAAGGGGACTAAAACACCGTGAAACAACGAAAAACTGGAAAGAAAACAAAAAATAAATGTTTGTCCTCGAGAAGTACACGGTGCGATTTCTCGGCCACGGCCACACAGCCAGTTTATTTCTTCGGCTTATCAACAAAAGAAAACGAGAATTTCGATAAATACAAACCAAAATAATTTTTGGTGAATACAAGCAAGAATAACTACGTTTTTTTTCAAAAAAAGTATTGACCTGAGGTTTAAGCATACATATTTTAAATTGTGAGTTCACGTAACATTTCTCACCAACTGCAACAGTGATTATGACTTTAGCGCGCGTCATGTATTTCACGATGAAAAAAACGGAGAGATGATTTTAAGAACACTATTCTTTTGCTTTAGTTCACACTCTAAACAATAAAAATTAGTTTTTGAAACATAAAATTTAATGCTGAACACTTAAAGTATACTTTTCCTATCTGAGTAAAGTGTACTTTAAGTATGAAATCGTGAAAGTTGAACTTTTTCATCTCCAAGTGGAAAAAATGGTCATATGCATGTAGAAATGTTACGTGAGGATGTTCTGACTACTGATATTGACATAAAACTGATTAACAAGATATCCTTATTCGGTCCTTTTTTCATCCTTTTTCAAAAGTCTACTTTAAGGATAAATTAAGTCTGAATTAAGGATGAAAAAAGGACAAAATGTACTTAAAGTACACTTAACCCATCTGTGTGTGTCTAAACGAATCTAACAAACAGTTTTTACGCGTTTTAAATTCAGGACAATCTGACCTAATGGTAAAACTTTTGAATAAAATGTCAAATTTTCCAACTGACGAAAGATTTGACCCTAAACCTAAATTGAAAAATAAAATTACAACCTCATGCTCATACAAAAAAGGTATCTATCCTATCATCATCATCATGCATATATCATAACTATGTACTAATTGTGAAACTTTCTCATTGTCACACATTTTATAACAGCGGGCAATTTATGTGCATTGTCTCTCCACGAGACTCTACGCGTGTCATATAGGCTTAGGCTAACTCTGATTCAAACCTTGATAATCTGACGAATTTGCGAAAAACATTTCTACGAATATCCGATTGCAACGCGTGACTGGTCGATTTTCATGACGTGTCACCTCTCTAGGATTGTTGGCCGCACTTGATTTCATCTTTTCAGACCTCAAAACCCACCACAACAAACACAGAAATCATTTTAGAGACCAAAATTCAAAATTTTGATAAAAAAAATTTTCAGTTTTTGGACTATAAGTCGGGTCAAAAGTGTCCAAATCACTTGAACTTTTTTTTTAAACAATAGATCTCGTCGAGATCTATCTCCTCTGCCTATTCACTTCTTACACACATCGCTCTGAGACCGCTGGCATCACTTTGAAAGTCCATTTTTTTTTACTTGGAACTTTGACGGACCATAAGTCGATGTTCTAGGTGTCGGACGGTATTGTAAATAGGCCCAAAAGATGCGCAAGAAAATTCTCTACAAAAATGGGGTACTATAGTAAAATGAATCGGTTTGGAGCACGGAGTACCAAGATAATCGCAAAAAACCGTATAAAGGGACTTTTCAAAGTGATTTTTGGCCCCAAAAATCGTTGTCAGAGGTGATAGGAATAGCCAAATCTTGTGCAGAATTTCATGCTCTTTCGAATGGTGCCTATTTTGACCCACTTTTCTATATTTATCACCGAGAAAAGACCCAAAAACTGAGACCACTTTTCGTTTTTTGGCCAAAAAATTTTTCCGCCCTGTGGGGCCCTAAAAATATTTTCACCCTAGATGCACCTTGGCACGGCGCATCGATTGCGCTATTCAAAACATGGTACAAAGATATGTCTTCATGGTGAAAAATGCAAAAAACATGGTCTGGGGAGCTGTATCTCGGAGCTGCACCAAAATTTCAAAAATCCTTAAGCGCCAGTCGATGCGGCGGTGCATTTGCAGCAATTTAAAAAAAAAAATTAAGCATCCCGACCAAAATTGACTGAGAAAATCCAAAAAAACCAAAATCAGTTTTTCCTAAATAACTTTTTTTTGGTGAGACTAGGTTCAATATAAAGTAGTGGGCCTTAAAGAGCGTAAAATTTGCTACAAAACCATGTATAACATTTTCAGTTTTGAAAAAAAAGTTGATTTTTCCTAACCCCAAATTGCGCAGTCTGGCCTGCGGCCAGCCTGCGCATAAGCTGGCGCGGTGCCAAAAAATTTTTTCGTACCACACGCATTAGATATATCGTTCCATATGTAATCGACCACGCTGATCACGAAAAACATGGCGAGAATTCACCAAACTCAATATTTTTTGTGATACGTGACCATCCAAAAATTTTTCAAAATTTTTTGAAATTTTCGTACGGAAAAAACTAAACGTTTTGGTGACTTGGGAATACTTGCCAACGACTTTTCACGAAAAATTGGTCTAGGGGACACCCCACTCGACATGGTTTGATTCAAAAAAAATTTGACGTGGACCAGGTCTCTATACATAGTTCTCCATAGGGTGCCCCCACTAGACACACACTCGTCTTCCCTCTCTATAGATAGGTCTCCATAGGGTGACCCTACTAGAGACACACTCTCATTTTCATGTATAACCCAGAGTCTTCGACTCTGGTGGCGTAACAGTCTTCTTTTTTATGGGTGTTTTGTTGGAAGAATATGGTCTTGAGGCTTGTCGGGAGCTGTCGCTAGCCGTCAAAAAGAGATTCGTGGTTGAGGAAATATGAGCGCCAACCGAGTAGGGAAATCCTCCCGCGCTATCGCGCGGCGCCCTTCGGGCGGATGTAATCTGTAACCCAAGTTTTTCGAGCGCCAACCGAGACGGGAAATCCTCCGCGCTTCGCGCGGCGCCCTTCGGGCGGATGTAACCTGTAACCCAAGTTTTTCGAGCGCCAACCACGAAGGGAAATCCTCCGCGCTTCGCGCGGCGCCCTTCGGGCGTTTGTAATTTTTTTTTTCTTCCGCGCTTCGCGCGGCGCCCTTCGGGCGAATTTTGAAACCCCAAATCGCGCCCTCGTGCTGAGGCGGAGCGAGCGGCGCTACGCGCCGCGAAATCAATCCAAAAAGTTTTGATTATTTATCTTTTTTTTGGGGAAAAACTTTGTCTTTGAAAATTTGAAAATGGTTGTCTCGTTTTTCACACCTCCCATCAATTTTGACACCTTTTCTTTTTGTGGTCATATTGCAACAAATTATCATGTTTAATGGTTTCAGGACATGCTGATTACTATTGAACCGTTTACTTTACACGTAAAATAACCCCCACTCACGTGTAATACATTTTTTGTCATTTTTTGTCGTTTTTTGTCATTTTTTGAAAAATCAATAAAACTCGTTTCTTTTGCAGAATTGAGCTTCGGGATCATGTTTAATAGTTTCAGGACATGCTGATTACTATTGAACCGTTCACTTTACACGTAAAATAACCCCCACTCACGTGTAATACATTTTTTGTCATTTTTTGTGTTAAATAATGCCGTATTTTTGGATGAAAAATCAATAAAACTCGTTTCTTTTGCAGAATTGAGCTTCGGGATCATGTTTAATGGTTTCAGGACATGCTGATTACTATTGAACCGTTCACTTTACACGTAAAATAACCCCCACTCACGTGTAATGCATTTTTTGTCATTTTTTGTCGTTTTTTGTCATTTTTTGAAAAATCAATAAAACTCGTTTCTTTTGCAGAATTGAGCTTCGGGATCATGTTTAATAGTTTCAGGACATGCTGATTACTATTGAACCGTTTACTTTACACGTAAAATAACCCCCACTCACGTGTAATACATTTTTTGTCATTTTTGTCATTTTTTGTCATTTTTTGAAAAATCAATAAAACTCGTTTCTTTTGCAGAATTGAGCTTCGGGATCATGTTTAATGGTTCCAGGACATGCTGATTACTATTGAACCGTTCACTTTACACGTAAAATAACCCCCACTCACGTGTAATACATTTTTTGTCAGTTTTGTCATTTTTTGAAAAATCAATAAAACTCGTTTCTTTTGCAGAATTGAGCTTCGGGATCATGTTTAATAGTTTCAGGACATGCTGATTACTATTGAACCGTTTACTTTACACGTAAAATAACCCCCACTCACGTGTAATACATTTTTTGTCATTTTTGTCATTTTTTGTCATTTTTTGAAAAATCAATAAAACTCGTTTCTTTTGCAGAATTGAGCTTCGGGATCATGGTTAATGGTTTCAGGACATGCTGATTACTATTGAACCGTTTACTTTACACGTAAAATAACCCCCAGTCACGTGTAATACATTTTTTGTCATTTTTTGTCGTTTTTTGTCATTTTTTGAAAAATCAATAAAACTCGTTTCTTTTGCAGAATTGAGCTTCGGGATCATGTTTAATGGTTTCAGGACATGCTGATTACTATTGAACCGTTCACTTTACACGTAAAATAACCCCCACTCACGTGTAATGCATTTTTTGTCATTTTTTGTCGTTTTTTGTCATTTTTTGAAAAATCAATAAAACTCGTTTCTTTTGCAGAATTGAGCTTCGGGATCATGTTTAATAGTTTCAGGACATGCTGATTACTATTGAACCGTTTACTTTACACGTAAAATAACCCCCACTCACGTGTAATACATTTTTTGTCATTTTTGTCATTTTTTGTCATTTTTTGAAAAATCAATAAAACTCGTTTCTTTTGCAGAATTGAGCTTCGGGATCATGGTTAATGGTTTCAGGACATGCTGATTACTATTGAACCGTTTACTTTACACGTAAAATAACCCCCAGTCACGTGTAATACATTTTTTGTCATTTTTGTCATTTTTTGTCATTTTTTGAAAAATCAATAAAACTCGTTTCTTTTGCAGAATTGAGCTTCGGGATCATGTTTAATAGTTTCAGGACATGCTGATTACTATTGAACCGTTCACTTTACACGTAAAATAACCCCCACTCACGTGTAATACATTTTTTGTCATTTTTTGTCATTTTTTGAAAAATCAATAAAACTCGTTTCTTTTGCAGAATTGAGCTTCGGGATCATGTTTAATGGTTTCAGGACATGCTGATTACTATTGAACCGTTTACTTTACACGTAAAATAACCCCCACTCACGTGTAATACATTTTTTGTCAGTTTTGTCATTTTTTGAAAAATCAATAAAACTCGTTTCTTTTGCAGAATTGAGCTTCGGGATCATGTTTAATAGTTTCAGGACATGCTGATTACTATTGAACCGTTTACTTTACACGTAAAATAACCCCCACTCACGTGTAATACATTTTTTGTCATTTTTTGTCGTTTTTTGTCATTTTTTGAAAAATCAATAAAACTCGTTTCTTTTGCAGAATTGAGCTTCGGGATCATGTTTAATAGTTTCAGGACATGCTGATTACTATTGAACCGTTCACTTTACACGTAAAATAACCCCCACTCACGTGTAATACATTTTTTGTCATTTTTTGTGTTAAATAATGCCGTATTTTTGGATGAAAAATCAATAAAACTCGTTTCTTTTGCAGAATTGAGCTTCGGGATCATGTTTAATGGTTTCAGGACATGCTGATTACTATTGAACCGTTCACTTTACACGTAAAATAACCCCCACTCACGTGTAATGCATTTTTTGTCATTTTTTGTCGTTTTTTGTCATTTTTTGAAAAATCAATAAAACTCGTTTCTTTTGCAGAATTGAGCTTCGGGATCATGTTTAATAGTTTCAGGACATGCTGATTACTATTGAACCGTTTACTTTACACGTAAAATAACCCCCACTCACGTGTAATACATTTTTTGTCATTTTTGTCATTTTTTGTCATTTTTTGAAAAATCAATAAAACTCGTTTCTTTTGCAGAATTGAGCTTCGGGATCATGTTTAATGGTTCCAGGACATGCTGATTACTATTGAACCGTTCACTTTACACGTAAAATAACCCCCACTCACGTGTAATACATTTTTTGTCAGTTTTGTCATTTTTTGAAAAATCAATAAAACTCGTTTCTTTTGCAGAATTGAGCTTCGGGATCATGTTTAATAGTTTCAGGACATGCTGATTACTATTGAACCGTTTACTTTACACGTAAAATAACCCCCACTCACGTGTAATACATTTTTTGTCATTTTTGTCATTTTTTGTCATTTTTTGAAAAATCAATAAAACTCGTTTCTTTTGCAGAATTGAGCTTCGGGATCATGGTTAATGGTTTCAGGACATGCTGATTACTATTGAACCGTTTACTTTACACGTAAAATAACCCCCAGTCACGTGTAATACATTTTTTGTCATTTTTTGTCGTTTTTTGTCATTTTTTGAAAAATCAATAAAACTCGTTTCTTTTGCAGAATTGAGCTTCGGGATCATGTTTAATGGTTTCAGGACATGCTGATTACTATTGAACCGTTCACTTTACACGTAAAATAACCCCCACTCACGTGTAATGCATTTTTTGTCATTTTTTGTCGTTTTTTGTCATTTTTTGAAAAATCAATAAAACTCGTTTCTTTTGCAGAATTGAGCTTCGGGATCATGTTTAATAGTTTCAGGACATGCTGATTACTATTGAACCGTTTACTTTACACGTAAAATAACCCCCACTCACGTGTAATACATTTTTTGTCATTTTTGTCATTTTTTGTCATTTTTTGAAAAATCAATAAAACTCGTTTCTTTTGCAGAATTGAGCTTCGGGATCATGGTTAATGGTTTCAGGACATGCTGATTACTATTGAACCGTTTACTTTACACGTAAAATAACCCCCAGTCACGTGTAATACATTTTTTGTCATTTTTGTCATTTTTTGTCATTTTTTGAAAAATCAATAAAACTCGTTTCTTTTGCAGAATTGAGCTTCGGGATCATGTTTAATAGTTTCAGGACATGCTGATTACTATTGAACCGTTCACTTTACACGTAAAATAACCCCCACTCACGTGTAATACATTTTTTGTCATTTTTTGTCATTTTTTGAAAAATCAATAAAACTCGTTTCTTTTGCAGAATTGAGCTTCGGGATCATGTTTAATGGTTTCAGGACATGCTGATTACTATTGAACCGTTTACTTTACACGTAAAATAACCCCCACTCACGTGTAATACATTTTTTGTCAGTTTTGTCATTTTTTGAAAAATCAATAAAACTCGTTTCTTTTGCAGAATTGAGCTTCGGGATCATGTTTAATAGTTTCAGGACATGCTGATTACTATTGAACCGTTTACTTTACACGTAAAATAACCCCCACTCACGTGTAATACATTTTTTGTCATTTTTTGTGTTAAATAATGCCGTATTTTTGGATGAAAAATCAATAAAACTCGTTTCTTTTGCAGAATTGAGCTTCGGGATCATGTTTAATGGTTTCAGGACATGCTGATTACTATTGAACCGTTCACTTTACACGTAAAATAACCCCCACTCACGTGTAATGCATTTTTTGTCATTTTTTGTCGTTTTTTGTCATTTTTTGAAAAATCAATAAAACTCGTTTCTTTTGCAGAATTGAGCTTCGGGATCATGTTTAATAGTTTCAGGACATGCTGATTACTATTGAACCGTTTACTTTACACGTAAAATAACCCCCACTCACGTGTAATACATTTTTTGTCATTTTTGTCATTTTTTGTCATTTTTTGAAAAATCAATAAAACTCGTTTCTTTTGCAGAATTGAGCTTCGGGATCATGTTTAATGGTTTCAGGACATGCTGATTACTATTGAACCGTTCACTTTACACGTAAAATAACCCCCACTCACGTGTAATACATTTTTTGTCAGTTTTGTCATTTTTTGAAAAATCAATAAAACTCGTTTCTTTTGCAGAATTGAGCTTCGGGATCATGTTTAATAGTTTCAGGACATGCTGATTACTATTGAACCGTTTACTTTACACGTAAAATAACCCCCACTCACGTGTAATACATTTTTTGTCATTTTTGTCATTTACCTGGTCCACGTCAAATTTTTTTGAATCAAACCATGTCGAGTGGGGTGTCCCCTAGACCAATTTTTCGTGAAAAGTCGATTGCAACTATGCCCGAGTCACCAAAACTTTTAGTTTTTTCCCTACGAAAATTTGAAAAATTTTTGAAAAAATTTTGGGTGCTAATGTATCACAAAAAATATCAAGTTTGGTGAATTCTCGCCATGTTTTTCGTGATCAGCGTGGTCGATAATGTATGAAACATTACGTCTAACGCGTTTGACTAACAATCAGACGTTGCTGGTTCGAGGCCGGGTCGGTGCGAACAACTTTCACCCCAAGTTAAGACCCCACGAAGAACTGTGTGGCCGTCATGTTGTGGTTTCATGACTTAATACGTATCCCCCGGTGATTGATTGTTTGACCAACCTGCCTCAAGCCCGAGTGGGAGCGCTTGCTTGTGGGCGTTGGGAGATCTTTGTGCCGGTTCATTTTTGCGTTTTTTTTACGAAAAATTGGATTTTTTGACCCAGAAATGTTTAAGAATTGGATTTCTTGACCCAGAAATGTTTAAAATCGGATTTTTCGACCCAGAAATGTTTAAAAATCGGATTTTTCGACCCAGAAATGTTTAAAAATGCGAAAAAAACACGATTTTCGCCTGAAAATGTTGGAAGTGAAATTTTTTAAGCCAAAAAAGTTGGAAAACTGTGAAAAATTACAAAAACAAAAAAAAACAGTGACCTAGAAACCGACAAACACGGCCGTCGGGATCATGTTTAATGGTTTCAGGACATGCTGACTACTATTGAACCGTTCACTTTACACGTAAAATAACCCCCACTCACGTGTAATACATTTTTTGTCATTTTTTGTCGTTTTTTGTCATTTTTTGAAAAATCAATAAAACTCGTTTCTTTTGCAGAATTGAGCTTCGGGATCATGTTTAATGGTTTCAGGACATGCTGATTACTATTGAACCGTTCACTTTACACGTAAAATAACCCCCACTCACGTGTAATGCATTTTTTGTCATTTTTTGTCGTTTTTTGTCATTTTTTGAAAAATCAATAAAACTCGTTTCTTTTGCAGAATTGAGCTTCGGGATCATGTTTAATGGTTTCAGGACATGCTGATTACTATTGAACCGTTTACTTTACACGTAAAATAACCCCCACTCACGTGTAATACATTTTTTGTCATTTTTGTCATTTTTTGTCATTTTTTGAAAAATCAATAAAACTCGTTTCTTTTGCAGAATTGAGCTTCGGGATCATGTTTAATGGTTTCAGGACATGCTGACTACTATTGAACCGTTCACTTTACACGTAAAATAACCCCCACTCACGTGTAATACATTTTTTGTCATTTTTTGTCGTTTTTTGTCATTTTTTGAAAAATCAATAAAACTCGTTTCTTTTGCAGAATTGAGCTTCGGGATCATGTTTAATAGTTTCAGGACATGCTGATTACTATTGAACCGTTCACTTTACACGTAAAATAACCCCCACTCACGTGTAATACATTTTTTGTCATTTTTTGTCATTTTTTGAAAAATCAATAAAACTCGTTTCTTTTGCAGAATTGAGCTTCGGGATCATGTTTAATGGTTTCAGGACATGCTGATTACTATTGAACCGTTTACTTTACACGTAAAATAACCCCCACTCACGTGTAATACATTTTTTGTCATTTTTGTCATTTTTTGTCATTTTTTGAAAAATCAATAAAACTCGTTTCTTTTGCAGAATTGAGCTTCGGAATCATGTTTAATGGTTTCAGGACATGCTGATTACTATTGAACCGTTCACTTTACACGTAAAATAACCCCCACTCACGTGTAATACATTTTTTGTCATTTTTTGTCGTTTTTTGTCATTTTTTGAAAAATCAATAAAACTCGTTTCTTTTGCAGAATTGAGCTTCGGGATCATGTTTAATAGTTTCAGGACATGCTGATTACTATTGAACCGTTCACTTTACACGTAAAATAACCCCCACTCACGTGTAATACATTTTTTGTCATTTTTTGTGTTAAATAATGCCGTATTTTTGGATGAAAAATCAATAAAACTCGTTTCTTTTGCAGAATTGAGCTTCGGGATCATGTTTAATGGTTTCAGGACATGCTGATTACTATTGAACCGTTCACTTTACACGTAAAATAACCCCCACTCACGTGTAATGCATTTTTTGTCATTTTTTGTCGTTTTTTGTCATTTTTTTGAAAAATCAATAAAACTCGTTTCTTTTGCAGAATTGAGCTTCGGGATCATGTTTAATAGTTTCAGGACATGCTGATTACTATTGAACCGTTTACTTTACACGTAAAATAACCCCCACTCACGTGTAATACATTTTTTGTCATTTTTGTCATTTTTTGTCATTTTTTGAAAAATCAATAAAACTCGTTTCTTTTGCAGAATTGAGCTTCGGGATCATGTTTAATGGTTTCAGGACATGCTGATTACTATTGAACCGTTCACTTTACACGTAAAATAACCCCCACTCACGTGTAATACATTTTTTGTCGTTTTTTGTCATTTTTTGAAAAATCAATAAAACTCGTTTCTTTTGCAGAATTGAGCTTCGGGATCATGTTTAATGGTTTCAGGACATGCTGATTACTATTGAACCGTTTACTTTACACGTAAAATAACCCCCACTCACGTGTAATACATTTTTTGTCATTTTTGTCATTTTTTGTCATTTTTTGAAAAATCAATAAAACTCGTTTCTTTTGCAGAATTGAGCTTCGGGATCATGTTTAATGGTTTCAGGACATGCTGACTACTATTGAACCGTTCACTTTACACGTAAAATAACCCCCACTCACGTGTAATACATTTTTTGTCATTTTTTGTCGTTTTTTGTCATTTTTTGAAAAATCAATAAAACTCGTTTCTTTTGCAGAATTGAGCTTCGGGATCATGTTTAATAGTTTCAGGACATGCTGATTACTATTGAACCGTTCACTTTACACGTAAAATAACCCCCACTCACGTGTAATACATTTTTTGTCATTTTTTGTCATTTTTTGAAAAATCAATAAAACTCGTTTCTTTTGCAGAATTGAGCTTCGGGATCATGTTTAATGGTTTCAGGACATGCTGATTACTATTGAACCGTTTACTTTACACGTAAAATAACCCCCACTCACGTGTAATACATTTTTTGTCATTTTTGTCATTTTTTGTCATTTTTTGAAAAATCAATAAAACTCGTTTCTTTTGCAGAATTGAGCTTCGGGATCATGTTTAATGGTTTCAGGACATGCTGATTACTATTGAACCGTTTACTTTACACGTAAAATAGGGGGAAGACGAGTGTGTCTCTAGTGGGGGCACCCTATGGAGACCTATCTATAGAGAGAGAAGACGAGAGTGTCTCTAGGGGGGGGCACCCTATGGAGACCTATCTATAGAGAGGGGGGACGAGTGTGTCTCTAGTGGGGGCACCCTATGGAGACCTATGTATAGAGACCTGGTCCACGTCAAATTTTTTTGAATCAAACCATGTCGAGTGGGGTGTCCCCTAGACCAATTTTTCGTGAAAAGTCGATTGCAACTATGCCCGAGTCACCAAAACTTTTAGTTTTTTCCCTACGAAAATTTGAAAAATTTTTGAAAAAATTTTGGGTGCTAATGTATCACAAAAAATATCAAGTTTGGTGAATTCTCGCCATGTTTTTCGTGATCAGCGTGGTCGATAATGTATGAAACATTACGTCTAACGCGTTTGACTAACAATCAGACGTTGCTGGTTCGAGGCCGGGTCGGTGCGAACAACTTTCACCCCAAGTTAAGACCCCACGAAGAACTGTGTGGCCGTCATGTTGTGGTTTCATGACTTAATACGTATCCCCCGGTGATTGATTGTTTGACCAACCTGCCTCAAGCCCGAGTGGGAGCGCTTGCTTGTGGGCGTTGGGAGATCTTTGTGCCGGTTCATTTTTGCGTTTTTTTTACGAAAAATTGGATTTTTTGACCCAGAAATGTTTAAGAATTGGATTTCTTGACCCAGAAATGTTTAAAATCGGATTTTTCGACCCAGAAATGTTTAAAAATCGGATTTTTCGACCCAGAAATGTTTAAAAATGCGAAAAAAACACGATTTTCGCCTGAAAATGTTGGAAGTGAAATTTTTTAAGCCAAAAAAGTTGGAAAACTGTGAAAAATTACAAAAACAAAAAAAAACAGTGACCTAGAAACCGACAAACACGGCCGTCACTCTCTTTCTCTCTCGTGGTCTGGCTGTGTGATGAGATATAAACATAATATTGTGAGAGGGAAGACATGTAGCAACTTGACCGAGTGGCTAGCGCGTTTGACTAACAATCAGACGTTGCTGGTTCGAGGCCGGGTCGGTGCGAACAACTTTCACCCCAAGTTAAGACCCCACGAAGAACTGTGTGGCCGTCATGTTGTGGTTTCATGACTTAATACGTATCCCCCGGTGATTGATTGTTTGACCAACCTGCCTCAAGCTCGAGTGGGAGCGCTTGCTTGTGGGCGTTGGGAGATCTTTGTGCCGGTTCATTTTTGCGTTTTTTTCACGAAAAATTGGATTTTTTGACCCAGAAATGTTTAAAAATTGGATTTCTTGACCCAGAAATGTTTAAAATTGGATTTCTTGACCAAGAAATGTTATTTGGAGGGAAAAAGAAAAAAATTGGAGGGAAAGAACTAGAAGTTTTGGTGACTCGGAAATACCCGCAAACGACTTTTCACGAAAAGTTCGTCTAATAGACACCTCACTCAATATGGTGTGATGAAAAAAAAATTTTCGAGGTGAAGCTGGTCTAGAAGGGGCCCTGGCGCGGTGCCAAAAAAATTTTTTCGAACCATACTCATTAGATGTAATGTTTCATACGTTATCGACCACGCTGATCACGAAAAACATGGCGAGAATTCACCAAACTTGATATTTTTTGTGATACATTAGCACCCAAAATTTTTTCAAAAATTTTTCAAATTTTCGTAGGGAAAAAACTAAAAGTTTTGGTGACTCGGGGATAGTTGCAATCGACTTTTCACGAGTGTGAATAAGGTCTAATTAGGTCACATCTGTTGTTATTGTAGTATTGATAACATCATAAATAACAACAACAGGTGTGACCTTTTCTCCAATGCTTGACCATATATTTCTGAGCAAAAAATGTCACATAAGAACAAAAACGTTTTAAAACGCAGGAAAAAGTAACAAAAGTAAATTTTATGTGTGCGCTTTCGCGTCACTTCCGTTGTCCGACAGTAGTTGGACGCACAAATGCACAAAATGAAAAAGTTTGGAGTGTAAAGTCTAGATATGCGCGAAAAATCGATGGACGATGTGACAAATATTTTCAATAAAACATGTCCAATAGAAAACTCTTGAATACATTACAGATCGTCTCAACGCGAAATCTAAAGTCATCACACATGTGCAACCGACACCAACAATGTTTAACTTCGCGCGTTGACTGTTCTCAGAACATGAAAGTTTTATTATTGTCAAAATTTTTTTTCAATTAAAATTGTTTTACATACACACGAGAGCACCAATGTAAAGCCGAAAATAAGACAAAAATCGAGGAGGGGAAAGTTCCCGTAAAAATATGAGCATACTTTTTTTTTTCTTATAAACCTTTTTTGGTTCCAGAATACACTGGATTTTTGAACGTCGTTGTGGCCTGTTTGTAAATGGGATTTTCATTCTGTAAGTATTGAAATTCTACTGGTCATACGAGAAAAAACATACCGTATCCCATTTGGCCATTAGTCGTTCGTTGTTGAATTTCGCATATTCGGCACGATCGTGTAAAACCGCAATAAGTTTCCATAACAACAACAAAATAATGCCGAGAATTACGATACCAGCAATGACACCAAGAACAATCGCTAAGATTGGAACAGGCGGCGGACAATCTGATAGAGAAAAAAGGATATTTCAGCTATGAATTCAACCCTTTCCAAATTTCCAAAATTGAACTCACAGGATGTAGGAAGTACGTATATTTATAAACCTTTAAATCTTATCATGTCGAATCGTGTTACTCATACATCATATTGGCCCCATATTAATGCGGGGGAGGTAACTAACTTTTCGATTTTTTTCAAAATATTATGGGCATATTCACAAGAAAAAAAATAATGTAAAAAAACAATAAAAAACAAAAATTGGTTATTCACCTCATTTGTGTGTAAAAGTATGTCGAAAAATGTCGAGAAACCTCGAAAAAAGGGGGGTTTTTCGACATTTTTCGACATTAGGTGAATAAACTGTTTGTGTTTTTTATTGTTTTTTTTTACATTATTTTTTTTCTTGTGAATAAGCCCATTAGAGAATTTTCAGGGGTCATTGTTATAGACGTAAAAAAAGTTGGCGTCAAAATAGAATTTTTTACAAACCAAAAAAACCCCGCGCGCACATGTTCTCGTCACGAGCACACACGTTATCATTGAATTTTTGTGTGTAACTTTTGAAGAAAAAATTGAATCAGCTCAAACGACGCATGATAAAAGCAAACACTTGTTAAACTTTTTTTCTGTAGGGTCACTAACTCTCGAACTTTTTTGTCCAAGTTTTGACAATTTTTGACAGTGTCACTAACCTTCCCCTTTTATTATGTGGTGTGTTACCACTTTTCTTTCCTCGAGAGTTACAGAACACTTACCCTTGTGTCGTTTTGACCAAACAGTGGCAGTATCAGTAGCCTCGTCGTACGAGTACAAGTAATAGAATGTGCAATCATCAGCCGGATCGACAAATTGACAAGGTGTTGTATCATTGATAGCTGTAACAAAAATGCGAGTATTCTGAGTACCAAACATTTTGTAAACAAATTGTAAAAAAGTAGAGAATCAAACCTGGTAATTGATCCACTTCGATAATTTTAAAGTGGCATTGATCACAACGCGAAGAGTTATAGGGTCCTGTTGACCATTGTTGACACATTACACATGGTTTGTATTCAATGCATTTTGTTGGGCATGTCTGTGAAAATGATGAGCTCACGAAAACTAAAAACACTTGTCATATTCACGAAAACTCAAAGAAATTTCGATCGAAAACCCCAGAAAAACTGTCCTATAAATAAACATGGACGGGAAACCGTAAACATTCGATTTTTAGTTCTTGAATATATAAGGGGTCCGATTATGACCTTAGGCCTACTCCCTATTAAGTAGAGAGTTCTAATTTAGCTGGGTTAAGATTGTAGCACGAAAACCACAACACGGCTTGAAAGTCACACGCCGGGCCGGTTTTTGTTGTTTTTTTATCGATGGTGATAATTTCGGTTTTTGTGCATTTTCGTTTCAAAAAACTATTTTAATTTTCCTTTTTACGGTTCAAAACATGGGAGCAAAAAAAACGAACCGGGCATAATTCACATTTTGCTCCTGAATATCGGTTTCCATCGGGCCCATCGTCGCATTTACATCGTCCACACTCACATTTACCCTTTCCGTTGCAGATTTTCCCGTTGGCCGACAAACATGAATCAGTGGAAATCGGACACTCGCAAGCACGCCCTGTCCATCCCGGCAAACAACTGCACAGTCCACAATTGCACTCGCCGTGTTCAGCGCAGATTTTGCGATCGTGTCTGGGACAGTTGAAATTGTCGCACTCGCAAAACTCGCCGGTGATTAGTTCGTCGGGGTTCTGCAAAAATACCATTTGGAAGATAAACACAATATTCAATTTGAACCCAACGTTATTTGTTTCACAAACTACGTTTCTATTCATTCACAAAAAAACACGTCTTACTCCCATTTTTAAACACTCACACTTCTCGGATTACATTGGCACCGACCACAATTACAAACTCCTCTCCCTTCACAAATCGCCGACTCGTTTGTTCGTTTACACTTCTCGTTCAACGCAGCCGTGCTCATTCCGGGCCGATTACATTCGCAAAATTTGCCAACATTTCCATTTTTGCATCGGCAAACACCACAAACCATATCGCCGCCATTACACTGAGCCGAGTTTCGCACAATGTTTTCCTGCAAAAATATATCAGTTTTTGATTGAAAATTGAAAAAACAAATAATTTCGACGCAATCTATTTAGTCTTTATTTATTTTTGATTTCAGAATGTCCTTTGTAACTTTTGCACACAAAAGGTTTAAAATTGTGATCCGCGGAGTTCCACGATTTCGCCGAGGTATGTTGCAGATCATCTCCATACTTGGGCGTGTAACTTTTGACTGCTTCGAACAGGGGGAGAGGTTTAACTTTGAAAAAATTCCACTTTAAAATTTTGTTGGGACAAAACTGTCCTCAATAAACGAGCAGAAAAATATTTTTTTTGAGGAAAGAAAGGTATAAGTTTTGAAGAAGGAGACCTCGTTAAAGGTATAACGTTAATTTAGTGTTTTTTTTGCCAATTTGGAGAATTATTTAGGTGCCTCACCTCTTTTTCACAATCACAGTCACATAACACTCTGACATTCACAATCAACGCCTCGTCCAATCCAGACGGTCCAATTCTGAGCACAAAATCGCGCTTATCAACACAATGTGTATTTTCAAGAGTGACTTCGAATTGAACTTCATCGCCGACACGAATTCCTTCACATACGTTGGTGTCTTTCAGAGTAGTTCCACTAGAAAAAAATTTGTAAAGTTGTAATTTTGAATTTTTGAAAAATCGAAGAGACTTTCATCCACTCTTTTTGGTAACAAAATCTTTTGAAGAGCTTTGGTGCCATCTTAGGTCGGGTGCAACTCACAACTCTGATGATTTTGAAAAAAATTTCACTGACCCTAAGCACTTTGATCGATAAGTGACCTTCAGCCCATCAGTAGCGTTAGCATTATCAGTCATGATAATTTTCTCGCTAATTCTCCCATACTCATCAGCAATCAACTCAACAATATTTCTCGAATCATCAGCCAACACTCCAACAGTCGCCGACACATCTGGCAACGCACTTCTCAGCTGCTCATACAGCTTCTGATTACTTTGCGTTACTGCGAAGATAACATTGGCCTTTCTATCTTTGATGATTTGATGGAGAAGTGCGATTGAGGGATAGTCTTGATTGAGCGTCTCTGTGTAGTAACCGTGTCTGTCCAAATGACACGTACCATCATTTGGCTCGACGACACCGGCCAGACGACCGTCACCAGCAAAATGAAAACCAGCATCGGTTGAGAAGACAAGCATTTTCCGGGCACGTTCACGCCAACCGATTGTTTGCTGTAAATTGTTTTAAAACTCTATTTTGACGCGTCGTGAAACGAAAAACGATGAGAACGTCTCATCGTAACAAATCATTTATTTTGCCCGAGGTTAGCACCCCCCCCCCCCCCCTCCCAGAGATCTGGCCTCCACCTGATGTATGGGGCTGCCCAAGCATAAAAAACTACAATTCATGAACTCACATTGCACGCCAAAGCCTGAACAACGGCATCGAATCCACCTTCCGGTGCGTCAAGATTTCCAGATATTTCAGCTCGGTCAACCTCGGCTTTGAATTTCTCAGTGTTTGTTGTCAGCGACATTTGATGCTTAAAACCGTATGGCTCGGCACAAGGCGTTTGACATGGCGATTTTTGTCTGGAAAAAAACAAGCATCATATTAAATATTCACCAATCGCTACTACGTAGATTGAACAATTAACAGCCAAAATATCCGGAACAAGATTTTTCAAAAATGCGACAAGTAATTTTTAAGACTTTTTAGACACGTAGAATCAGATTCTGATAATAAAATACGCTGGAAATCACTTCTGAACCGATTAACACATAATATTATCAATAAAGCGTGTGGTACTGATGTGTGAATGACTAATAATGGGGTGATATTTTGAATTCAGATTCCGTGTGAGAACCATACCTGGGCGAAAATCGTGGAGCACCCCGATTTTCAAAACGTGATCTGTAAATTTTCACCCAAAACTGATACAAAAATTTTATGACGTCTGAATTACAGTGTATATTTCAGGGGTTTCTAAATGTCTTTCGTGGAATTCCACAATCTCGCCGAGGTATGGTGAGAACGGTAAACCATATGAACTTTGAAATCAAGAAAAAAAACTCACTTATCCGGTCTTGGATCAATAAACGGCATCAATTTCTTATCAATAAAACTTCCAAACCCCAATCTGAAATTCTTGGTTAGCTCTCTCATTCGTTTCGCAATCAAGTCGCCCAATTCCGAAAGTTTCTGTTTATCATCCTTCATCGAATACGACAAATCCATCAAATAGTACAAATCAACTGGATAATCAACAGCTTGACGATAAGTGACATTGAAACGAATACGAGATTCTTGAAGGAAACAATTCAGTTTGAACATTATGAAAAATCTTACTTGGTCGAATTTCAACATCCATTTGTTGTGGCTTGATTTGAACCGCCTCTGCCTCAGTCTCAACTTCTCCCTGATCCGATAATTTATCATCGTCGACTACTGTTAGTTGAGTGATTGGATCGGAGATGGCATCATCAGGACATCCGACTTCCAAAAGTTTTGCACGATTGTTACAGCGAGAACGGGGAGTTTTTTGGTCGAAGTCCTGGAAATTGAAATTGTAAAAAAGTTGTTATTATTATGATAAAGATCTATGAGTGAAAAAATGTTTCAAATATTTCAGAAATACAATAACGTCTGAAACTTTTTAAAGAAACAGTTTCGCCTCAGAACTCTTACCGGATGAGAACACCACGCGCACGATTCATGTAGCTGTATGCAAGAGGAACACGTGTAATTGTCTCGTGACAATGAATGACACGCAAAACTGCTCTTCTCGACAATCTCGCCTGTCACACCACCATACTGTCGCCAATCGCTTACATCGGCGGATAAAACCAAACTAGTTGCCACTATCAGTAATAGAAATACTGTTTCCTTCATCACAGTTCCCCAGATTTCTGCAACAAACATAAAATTTAACCTAACTTCAAGAATTCAGATATAGCAAGTTTCGAAATAACGAGTGGGAGGAGAGGAAAAAAAGACAGAAGAGAGCAAGAGAAAATCATTTTCTATGTGGGCTGGGAGGCCTGCTGCTAAATGTGTTGTAACGTTCGTGCGAGTGATGGCATCTGCTGCTCCCATGGACTGAATAAAAGATAGTGAAATGTTGACTACGATTGTGAATTACTATCGCGATCAGGGGAAAATGTAGTTTGAAATTTACAATTAGTTTATCACACAAAAACATGAAAAATTTGCAATTTTTAGCGGAAAATTAAAAACGACCTAGCATTATGACTAAACTAGTCCCTGAGAATTTTCGTACTTCTCTTTTTTTGTAATTTTCTAATGAGGATGTTCAGTTGAAAAAAAACCAAAAAAATTAGCAGATATCGAAAAATGACGAAAATCTATCGTGTCTGAACTTTTTTTCAACACAAAATTTTCTTCCGAGCGTAAACGCACAATTGTGTCGCACTCATTGTGTGTGGGTCGAAAATTTTAAAATAGGTCAGGCCTGACCGGTGCTGCAACTTTTCGACAAATTTTGACATCATCTGAATAGATATTTTGTCATAAAATTTTCATCATAAAATTTTGAATTCCGTTACAATTTTAAGAAGAAAAATGTGGTCGCTCTTTTTAACTTTTTTGATAGAGAAATTCCATAAAAATGACCTTTTCTCAACAACACAGTGAGAAACTACCAATATGTCCAAATTTTGCGAACAGGCTAAAAAACGATCATTTCCAATCGACCAATCACTTATATTTAATGTGGACATCTGGCATCGAAAAAGGTTTTGGTAGTGTACAACAGCCTAGTGAAAGTGATTATTATGAAATCATAATTTGAAAATGAGAAAAAAAAATCGATTGATCAAAAAAACATCATCAAACGATGAATCATCAAAATAAAAAGGTGAATGTGGATAATATTAGAACGCCAAAAAACGCATTTTCGAAATAAAAAGCCAAAAAGTGAAAGAACAAGTGGACGAGAGAAGATATCTGTGCATATACAAGTACACCAATCGACCACACCCTTCTTCTTTTTGTTGTTGTAACAATAAAAGAGTGGAGAGCGCAGAGATGAAAAGGAGGAAAATGGAGTATTCCCTTGGAAAAATTGGTGTATCGATGTGTGTCGAGTTATTATTTGAGTAAACAGGAAATTTGGGAAGGGATAGGGATTTTTTGTGTGAACTATTCGATGCTGAAACTACAAAGACCATTTGAAGGTGGAGGAAGTATAAAGAATTTTTCGAGTAAATTTTTACACACAAAAGATAACCAATTTTTGTTTTTTCAAACATTTTCAAAAGAAAAATGGCTGAAGCTTTCAAAAACTTGAAGAAAAATCATAGTTTACGAAATTTCGTAGCATGACCTATACATTTTTCTTGAAAAAAATTCCGCAAATCAGAGCTGTCGTTATGGGTTTTTTTTGAGCTCGCTCAATTTTTTCAAGGGTGAATAGGATTTCGGTTTTGTTTGCGACTAGTATAACTTCATTTCGACATGTTCTTTCATATCTATGTTTCAAAATAGTGAAATTTTTTCTTCAAAAGGAGATATTCTCGGGAGAAAATCCGCAAATTTTGCGATAATTTTCTGCAAAACGCACATTTTGCGACAGATGTGCGTCAAATTGTCGCAAAGTGTGCGACGAGTTTGAACCACTTTAACAAAAAAAAAATCTGTTCTAAAAATCATCCATTTTTTGCCGCAAGTTTGCAACATGAGAAAAAAAATGCCGAACACTGTGCGACGCGTTTGCAAATTTTCCCCCGATAATTGATAGAATAAAAAACAGCGGGCGCCCGCGGCCGGCCCAAACGACACCCCCAGCCGCAAACTTGTTGCATAGAGTGCGGGATTTTTTCTCATGTTGCAAATTTGCGACAAAAAATGGGTTTTATTTGAGAAAAAAAAATATTTGGAGAGAAAAATTAGTCGCACACTCAGGGCTGTCGTTCTGGGGCCCATCTGGAAAAGATTGTATTGAAAATTGAGAAAACTTACGGGAAAAATCAATTTTTCTTACCAGAAAGGCATGTGAGAGAAGGTCTTATTTGGTGAAGAAAATCAAATTTTTTCAAACTGGGCTTCCTTTCCAACAACTGGGATACTCAATTTTTCCAGGTGGGGCCCAGAACGACAGCCCTGCGCACACTTCGCGACAATTTGCCGCGCATCTGTCGCAAAGTGTGCAACACTGTTTGTCGCAAATTTGCAGAAAATTGTCGCAAAATTTGCGGATTTTCTCCCGAGTTTTCCTTCTCTTATGGGGTTATTCAGTTGAAAAACAATATATAAAAATATAATTTAAAAAAACAAAAAATATTACAAAAAATTGAATTTTTTGTGTTATTTTATAATTTTTTAACATATTTTTTTCAACTGAATAACCCCATTAGGTTTAGTATTCCCGCGTTTCCAACATTTCCGGTCGATTCCAATAACGAGTATGACTAACACAATTGCAAATATTCAATAACTTGTACATGACTCATTTTCACTTTACACACAATTTTGTTCATGCACAAAAAAAACTGTACGATTTTTCTCGTTTTCAAACAATTGATAATCATCGATCAGAAAATTTGCCATGTTTTACAATCGTTTATCTGACGAAAAGTTCGAGAGAAAAGTAAACAGTTCAATTTCCAAATTTAACCAGAGAAAATGTGGTCATTTTTCGATAAAAGTTTCATGCAATTTTTGGAACTTTTAATTGATAAAAAGCGGAGAAAGATTTTTCGTTTTTGCGTTATCATATATCGCGTGATACTTGTCACTTTTGAAGAATTTGTTCTGGATAACTTCGCTGCTTAAATTTCGATTTACAGTAACCGCGTGGTAGCTATTTATTGGTGAATAGTTGATACGTGATATTTTACCAAAGTTCTCTTGTTTTCACAAAAAAACATGAAATATGACTAAAATAAGCTCCGCCTTCACCAAAACGCCCTTATCATTATCATCATGTCTAAAAAAATTTATTTACAATTTTTGAGCTCAAATTTTTCAAACGGTACTGTAGTTTATGGGGGTGTGTGTGAATTTTTTGAAAAAAAAAATTATCGAATTTTTGCGGGGCCTGTCGAAAGCGTGAATCATCATATGAGAAAATAAGATTTTTTTTTCCTGATGGACAAATAAAAATTTTTTCTGTTCGTTTTTTTTTCGAATCAAATTTGTATAATTTTTGTATTGGAAACTATTTATTCTTGGCTAAAAAGATGTTTTTCTAATCAGAAATTGAAGTTTTTTTAGATGCGGCGAATTTTCCAGGCTAGAATATCGAGCTTTATATAAATGTTCCAATGTCTCAAAAAACTTTTGTCACACCAAATATTAGAAATTCGAGTTTTCCGAGCAAATTGCTAATTTTCATCTTTCTTGTTCTTATCACAATATTTGCGTGTGCTCCCTCTTTGAATATTTACTTTTATATGTATATATATATTATTTTGCGCACGATGCTCTTCTTCCCCTAAAACTCAACAAGAACAACAAGGAGGAGAAAAGAAGAAAAAGAAAAAGGCGGTCTAGTTTCACAAAATATACATGCGTTTACATAACGTTCTATTTGCACTTTTCCATCACCAGTTTTACTCCTTTTTACTTTTTTTTATTTTGAATTAATTCTACCATAATTCAGTTCTACACTGTCTTTCGATCGAGAATATATAATAAGTTTAGTAGTGAGATTCTGGTTTTTTCTCAATCCTTGGAGGTAGTCTTATCGAGGTCCAAACAGTCCCGGCCTTGATTTTATCAGTAGGGCTTTATGCAACTCTGAAAACCAACAGTTTGGGCCTTATTTTCATTTCATGGTCCTTTATAACGATGCCAGACCTTGAAAAAAAGCCCAAACTTCACCTCTAAATCAGTTGAAATGCTCAGAGATAGACGAATTGATAAGGCGTGATGTTTTCAGAGAAAAAACAAGAATCCTGCAACAGTACCTTAGTTGAGAAACTTTGTAATGGGCGGAAATTGAAACCGTGACATCAAAGTGTGAATTTTTTGAAAATCAAAAAACGTGGTATTCTGCTATACCAAAATTTCAACTAAACCCAGTCAATTTTTTATAGTTTTACAAAAATTACAAATAGACTTCAGAAAAAAAAATTTTGAACGTTTTCAAAAATACTGTTAGCAAATTTCATTTTCAAATCTCAGCGCCAATTTTTTCCGTACGACGTTCCTTTAATCACTAGGTACTTTTTTCGAACGAATACCCTTAGTCAGCATATGTTCTCTCTAATGCATACAACTCTGTACACAAAATAATTAGTGTACATATTTTCCCGTTTCTAACACTAAACTCCACGAAATAATAATTTCTTCCATGAAAAAACAAACAAAATTTCCTCAAGTTCATTTCAACTCGACCATTTCTTTTCTCTCCGTCATTCACATCAATCGGCGACCTTTCTATTTGTTGTTATATTATTCTATCCCGTTTTTATGTTGACTTCTCTTCACACACTCACACAACTTTTTTTCAGAAAATCTAAAACATGTCCTACACGAATAATCATTACAATTATCAGGTATGATTGAGACACTGTCACAAGAGGGTACTGAAAATTCTCAACAAAAAAAACAGCCTATACTTTCATTTTATGATTTTGGCTTCAAAACGTAAACGTAACCCAACACCCTTCTGGTGAGAGCACCCAGGTGAATCAATAGTCCAGACAAGAGTATAGAATTCCTAATTTTCCGAATTTCTGAATCAAAAATGTCTCATACTCGTGGATATGTTCTAAATAATCCGATGCTCTCATCCGGGGGTCAGGTGAATACTATTTTTCTTTCCGCATAAAAATACAGTTTTTCGAACTATGATCTCTGCTGCTCTATATTTTCAATTGGAATTTTTCCAGATTGCTGTCGTTTTCGCGATTTTGATTGGAGGTTGCTTATTTCTAGCAATGGTTATTGCTGCGATCTACTTTGTTTGTGTGAATAATGTAAGTTTTTCAGTGAATTATTAAATTTCAAGTCTAGTTGAAACTCCAGAATAATTTTCATTAATATTTTTCATACCAATTGTTGAATCTTGCAAAAAAACGATCAGGTTTTTGTAGGGACAAATCGAAAAAAATAAATTAACTTTCTTCAACGAATAAAAACTAATTTTGTGTTCCCACAAATGTTTTCCTTCAGTTTTCTCAATTTTTAACACTACCTTCTCTAGGTGGGACCCAGAACGACATTCTTGGTCTCTAGGCCCCTCGCGAAAAATTTCGTAATCTTCATTGAATTTTTCCGACCTATGTGTCTTATTTTGATAGAAAATTCGTATAGAAATCAAAAATCGATAATATTTCAAAAATGTGTAGTGTTAAGCATTATTTGCTTATTTATTGTGGTGCGCATGTGACTAACAAAGCAAAAATCGGTAAATAGAAGAGAACGAGAGAGAGAGAGAGGGTAAAGAGTAGCCGAAACCATGGGTGAGATTGTTACCGTGAGAGCTCATCAAGAAAGTCAGATTTCATTTTTCTAAAAATAGGTAATTAAATAGTTTCGGAAATTCCGACTTTTTTTCGAAAAATTTCCGTCGGCAAAAAATTTCCGAACCTAAAAGTGGGAAAATTTCCGTCGTCGAAAAAATTCCGAGTTTAAGTCGGGAAAATTGCCCGAAAAATGTCGGAAAAACTGGAAAATCGGAAATTCCGATTTCCGATTCCGACCAAGCCTGCTACCGGCCTAGTGTAGTTTGGCAGGTTAACTTCTGAGAACAGAAAAAAAAGTTATGCACTGAGCTATGCGAAAATTTAATACTATCTTGTTTGTTTAAAAGGATATTTCGCAAATAAAAGTGCTATTCTTCTTCTGGGTTTTTTAAGAACGAGCCGGACTTTGAAAAACAATCCGTTCTATGAGAACGGGCTTCGGAAGCGGCCAAGTGCGATGTGCAAAGTAAGGAAAAAATGCAAAAAATCAGCAAGCATATCGCGCAAATTCAAAGCTATTTTTCAAGATATTGGCGGAACGAATCAGTTTCGCTCAAAAATAATGTGAGTGAGTGTGAAATGTGAGTGTGAAGAATTGAAAGAAAGTCATATTCCAAAATGCAGATTCACAAATTTCTCGGGAAAATTACTGTTTTTTTCGATTCCCATTTTTGCTACTTTTTGCCGGTGCTTTACTTTGCACATCGCCTAAACCTTAAAAGAATTTCTGCCGAGCGATACTTGTTCTATAGACTAGCGATAAACAGAGTTGACAAAAGAGTACCACCATTTCTGATAGAAAAATTATGTTTGAATTTCTGACTAATTTCCAAAATCAGTAAATCATTAGATTGACAAATAAACAACCGCTTTTACAGATGCGAGATGAGGACAAAAAACGACTAAATTCAGGTCGTAACTCGGCTACGAACTGGGCCCAACAACCACAACCCTACCGAGAAGACCCGATGACAACGGGCAGTCAATACAACCCGGCTCCATCTATTCAAAACTACGACTACAATCCGCAAAGAACGCCGATAAATCAGACGAATGCTGTGTACACACCAGTGCCTTCCGGTAATACACCGTATGGAGGAGGACCTCTGGTAACACCAACAACACAACAATACATTCAACAACAACAAATTCCACAATACCAACCAGAAGTTATCTATACACAGGTAAAAAAACATGTTTTTAACGAGAATTCCACTAAATTTTCAAAGTTTATCAATAGCTGGCGTTTCAAAACTGTTCTAAGATTCCATAGCACATGCAACCTAAGTACACTCAATTTCTACAAATATTATTTCTTTGTGTATGGAAAACTATCGAAAAAAATGAAAAAAAATTCAAAGAAATAGATTATATTCCATTCGGATTATATTCCATTGAAAAGTGAACTTTTCGACCAAAAAAATACTGCATTTACTTCTTTTACCTTTAGGCCAGGTATGCCCTGGTCGAAATTTATCAGCTTTCAAATTCAAAATTCACTATTTTTCATCAACTTTTTACAGGGACCACAAGGTTACATTCAACAACAACCAGTAGAATACACCATACAAAACCCAGCCAACTACGTGCAATCCAGTGTCTAGGTTTTTTGTTGTTGTTCAATTTTGGATTTTCACCCGCCTGCCTTTTTCATCTTCAGGGCCGCTAGTACAATTTTTCTTATCTATTTTTCTCTATATACGATTGTTTTATTATTTGAGTTTTAACACTCTTTTATCGCCAAAATCGGAATTCCTTTCTTTTTCAATCTTTTGTTTGGAAAAGGGATCTACGCATAATTTATTTTTTTTTTCTTTCGTGTTTGTGGAGTGTCGTTTGACATTTTGGTACAGTTTAAGAGAATAAAGATGTAACATATAACAAACAAGAGGAAGGTTTAACCTGAATAACATGCACTTAGGAAAACCGTGGCGATAATTTCGCGAAAGGAGGCATTCATACCTCAGCTAAAAACGTGGAAGTTCTTCTTTTAAGAATGTCTCTCGTGACATACCTAGGCAGAATTGTGGAATTCCACGTACCACATTTCGAAAACCCGGAATTTTACACAACAACTAGACAGCACAAGCATTTCAAATCAGTTTTGTGTGGGAAATATGTGGGAAAAGAAAATCGGTTTTTACGATTTTTGCCGATGTGTGTCTCGTGAATAATTGTTTTTTGAGATTTTTTTTTGATAAAAAGTAACGCACTATAACCTCTGGCCAATTTGACACGTAATTTTATGTTTAAAAAAGATTGCTTTCTTATCATGTGAGATGACAAACCCACGTAAAAATGAATTTTATCTCGCTCAATTTTTATTGAATCAGTTTGTCGACAAGAGAAGTATTTAATTTTTTGGCGAAATGTTGCGGGCAATTTTGGTATTGTTATTTCTCGAGTTCTGCGCACCGATAAACTTCAGCCCGTTTTTGCCGGGCTTTTCTGATTACATGTTTACGAATGAGCAAACTGAGCGGTAAGACAGTTTGTTTATTTTTTTACAAAATTTCCGAGCTAATTCAATGGGTTTTTTTTTTGAAAAAAAAACTCACGTTTGCAGATATTTTTTCGTCGCAAAATCTCGTTCCGCTGTCGGTTCTTGTGCTAGTATTCCATTCCAATCAGCTCAAGCTGGCTTCGCCTCGGCCGTCGGACTCGATTCGACAGTAAGTTGGAGAGAAGCCGACACACTCACTAACGCCACGATTACAATTATTGATAGTGGAATCGACGGATTGGCGCAAGTTTGCTCGGTTCGACAACAATTCGCTGCTACGTTGGGCGCTACTTATGATACATGTATTGACCGGTTCTATTTAATATCGTTAGGTAGGTTTTTAGGATACATAAAATAACTCACTTTCTTTGTCCCAGGTAACACAAATTGGTGGAATGTGATGACTTATACACACTTGATGAAACACTTGGAGTTTATTTGTAGTACGGGATTTGATGTTTATCAGCAAAACGTAGATTGTATTCGCAAAGGAGAAACCACCGATGGAAGTGTGTACAGGGCTTGCTTCTATAAATTCAACGCAACAGTTAATGCTAATCCAAACAATTTTTGCGGGTGAGATTTAAAAAAAAACAGCTGTCTCACACCCGCTTAAAACAATGGGAAAACACGCGAGAGAGACGCAGAGAAAAAAATAGTCAAAGGCGCGTGTAGTTTTAAGGAGTAAAAACGGTGCAACCATTTTCTGTGAAATGACACAACTACGTGAAAAACAAGTAATACAGCTGAATTCAGCGTGCTTTGGTCTAGGTGAAACGTTGTTTTTGGTACCTGGGACAGGTTTAGGGGAAAAGTTAAGCTCCTTAACGTGACCAGCTTCACAATTTACACTGATGTACCTTTAATACAGTATCCGCGAAATGGTGTTTTTTAATGTTTTTCTCGCCTGTGTTTCAATTAAAACTTATAACAAAAATATGTTCATGTTCTGCTTTTTATGGCTGTTTGAATTAAGTAATTCACCATTCTTAAATTACCCTGTGAAAAATTCAAATTTTCAAGAGAGAAAATAGGTTAAAGGCGCATGTATTTATTTTGTTCAAAAACGGTGCAACCATTTTCAGAAAAACGGCTGAATGTAAGAATGTACCAATTATATGATTGAAATCAGCGCATTTCGAACTAGGTGAAAGGCTATTTTTGTTTTTACCTAGTCGTCCGAGTAAAAAAGTAAAGAGCGGTGTGAGACCCAATTTGAAAAACTGTGCATTGTGACAACGATGTGTTTGCACATTTTGCATACCGTATGCATCAGATTCATTGCGTGGTGAAAACGGATGTCCAATTTCTTTTCGAAAGACGTCTTTCGAAAAGAAATTGGAAAACAGGAGTACGGTGTGCATTTGTGCAAACACCGTGACATGAAAATTCACAGAAACCGTACTTTTTTTCCGAAAAGTCGGCCACAAATATGGCTAAACAATTTTCAGCGCTACTGAGACATTTATCTCTTGCATCAAAGACTTCTTCACAGAAGAATGTAACAGTTACACAGGATGGATGCAATGTGAATTAGAACGTGTTGGATTTGCATATGATTGTTTGAATCTCTCATGTAACAATCAATAAAGTAAAAAATTTTATTTAACTAAAAAGACTATGTTTCCTTCCTATTACCTTCCATGATAAAATTTCTATTACACAGCCTTATGTTCATCTTGGGGATGATGATCGAAATCGTAATCAGTGTGTACAAATGCTCGTTCTACTTCTGGCAACGATTCGATATTTGTCTGTAGAGATTCGGCAATATCGTGTGCATCTTTCAAAGGCATTGTTTTGTCCAATACTATATGAACCTGAACTCAAAATAATGCAATTTTTGATTATTTGTCAGCATGGTGCTTCAGGACTGCTAACAAATGAAGAGAAAACGAAAAAAAAAGGTTTTTTGAAATACCATGAAATGCGTTTGAGGTTGAACATATTATCGGGTAGACACAGGCGATGACCGATGACAACCTTCTAGTACGTTCAAACTCGCTGCCTTTTCATCGAAACATTTTCGAAGAAATGACTCGGTTTTGAAACTGAGAACAGGCAGAAATTATCTGGGTTACGTTGAATTTCTTGTTGAAGGTAGCACGTTTGCTCATTTTCTCTACGGAAAATCTCTCGTTTGTCCCACGTAAAATAAGGTGCTTTTTCCGAAAATTTTTCATTGGCTGAGAGGCGAGAAAACTGCGGCGTCCCAATGCTTGGTTTTGGATAATAGTGACAGTTTATTGAATACAAGAGAGATACTGTTCGTTTGGCAGCGAAGAGTACGCGTTTTTCTGTGGGGAGAGGCGAAAAGACACAAAGAAAATCAAAGAGTATGTGGGAAAAGGAGAGTGCAGAGAAACAAATGGAAAAAAGGGGGATGTGAGATAGAGCGCGAGATGAGAATAGAATGAAGATGCTACTTTAGGAGACTACTTTATAAAAGCTCCTTGATCTTGATAGCGAGTATGTGGAATTGGAATATTAGGACACGTTTATATATTTACGCGAATATAACAGTACTTTTGTGGCTACAGTACCCAACAATTAATTAATTTCGACGGGATTTCAAAATTCGAACATTTTTTGCACATGATTTTGTGTTTTTCATGTGAAAGATTCATTTATCAATGATACTTCGATCACCTCAGAGAAATTGTTCTCATTGATGAAAAAACATCCAAGGACAACCCTCGATAAATCTTTCGTCGGAAAAAAACCGTAATTAAAAATTGTTTTTGTTTTACTCTGGACAGTGACAAGTTTTTTTTTGTTGAGGAATCTTGATACTCTTGACATTTCCCGGAAGACATTTTCAGATTTTTTGACATACCTCAACAAGAAATTTGAGACCAAAATGGTAGACGTAAACCGTATCAATATGAGTAATCCGCTTATCGTGATCAATTCCAACTTTTATAATTCGATTGATAAATTCGGGTTCAGCCGATTTTCCACTGAGCATCAACGCGTGTGTTCTTCCAGTTTTGATCCAAGTGTAAAGAATGTAAAAAGACACCAAAATTGCGCCAATTGGATCCATATAGTACCAATAACTGTAAGTAAAAAAGCTTTAAAAACATACTTGGGATACCCAGGGCTGTCGTTTGGGTCGCCCGCGGGCGCCCACAGCCCGCTTTATGCTGGGCCGGGCTCGCCCTGCCCGCCCGTTTTAAAATTTAATCAGCGGGCATAGCCTGCCCAAGAAAAACATTTACTTGAAATGTGTTTCATTTTGTGGCCCTTACACGTCTTCATAGTTTAGTTCATAATATGCCAAGCAGGCGGTGACCGGTGCGTTTTTCATTTTAACCGCCGGCATCAAAATCCCGTATTTTATTGCTTGGGCGGGAGGGGCCCAACCCGCCCTGCCCAAAACGACAGCCCTGGGGATACCTGTGGACAGGGGCTCAGAGTTATACCCCCCTAGCACATTTTTTTAAAAACAGTTTTGTCCCAAAAATTTTTTTAAGTGAATTTTTCCAAAGTTACACCTCCTCCCCCTGTTCGAAGGAGCCAAAAGTTACACCCCCTATGGCCAACTGGCCGGGGTATCCCACGTATGTTTAAAAAGTTGATCGGAACAGCCTAAGTTCATTTGAATCTTTTGGAACGACAAATTTTTCATACCCCTTTTTGGATGAAACCCAAACAATAAAAAAAACTTCACTTTTTAGCAATCCATGCGCATGCAAGAGTCATCAAATTGGAAATACAATCATTCCGATGATCCATTGACAATAGTTTTATTGAAGAATTTGATTTGTATTTCTGGCAGACTAGGAACAAAGTGAACTTAATAGTGACAGTGCTTAACATTATTCCAACTGTTACATAGGAAACGTCCAGTGATTCAGCAACTTCGTTCACTTCAAAATTATCAAATTTGGAATTCATGTGTAAAAAATAACATATTATGTAAAAGCCTGTTTCGAAATAATTCATTTCGTGTTTGAAAACCTACATTTATCGTTTATTCGATGACCTGAAGATATTATCAATTGAACACTCGCCATTCCCATTATAACACTAATCAAAATCTGAAATTTCAAAACTTTTTTGTCGTCACCGCATATCTGTCACAAGATTTATAAAGTAAATACCGTCACATTTTCTGAGATAAAAATCATACATCAGGTAGGGGGGCAAACATCTTGGAGGGGGTCCTAACCTCTGGCAAAAAAAGGAAGGAGACAACTAACTTTTGAATTTTTGGTAAATTAATTGATTTTAGCAGGTGATGTGGTGTGTTCTCCATACTTGAAATAATTGTGGACAAGAGCTCAAAGTTAAACCCCCCTAAAAGGGCACCCACCCTCAAAAGTTCCACCCTCTATCAAAAAAAAAAAAGAAAAAGAAAAAAACGATGAAGGTGAACGAGACAAGAAAGAAAGTAAACAATTGAAGTGATCGTAGATGGACACTGTAAATATAAGAAAAAGAAAAAAAACGAAGAATGAATGATTGAGCACAGGGATGCACATTGGCTGTTCACTCCGCCCCTTTGTGCACACGGCGTGGGTTAGATGAATGGGAAGACAAACAGTGGGCGAAGTTCACAATCAATGTGCCTTCTGTATGCCCATACATTCATTCTTCATTTTTTTAGGGGTACTAACCCAGAAGGGCGTCTGGGCATCTATTTGATGTATGATAAAAATTCACAGTGAAAAAATGTACCTGGGATTTGAAAACCGACCGGTCACCGATTTTTCCTACTACCGACCGAAAACCGGACGAAAACATAAAGAAAAACTAACCAGAGAAAGTGGTTCCAATCTAGTTCTCCCTCTAGGATATAAATATGGATCTCTTTTTTTGATCATTCTATTTGATATCGAAAGAACTAAGCCGGAAGTAAGATCAACTACCGAATCAACCATTGAGGAAATAATTGACATTGATCCGGATAGAACAGATGCTGTGATTTTAGCAATCATCAATGAGAAATTCACAAATAACGTGATATTCGCCAATCTTTTTGCGGCTGAATTCAGCCTTCTCTCCTCTTCTAAATTGTCTTCATGTCGATTCCTGTGATAAACTGGAAATAACACTAATTTCGAAACACGACTTACACCAAAGTATCTTCCGTTTTTCCAGATTCTTCCTTTCTTGATCTTTTTCCGCTGACTTCGGCCTCACTTTTTGTACTATGTGCTCTTTTCCGAGATTTTATTCGATTGTAGGCCTGAAGAAATATTTCAACTAAAAGGTTTGCGAATTTTTAACCTCAATCTGTTCACTATCGTTTTTGAAATTTTCGAGAATTTCATTTTGTTTTTGATAATACTCGGAGATTTCCTTATTTTTGATTTTTGGAGATTCCTTCTTTATCAATTCATCATCTTCGCTTGTCGAAACGCTAGAAATTGTTAGACGATAATTTTTTATGCTTGCTATACTCACCAATGGGATGATTTCTTCTCTGACATCTGATTCGGAGATAAAATATTTTTTGAAAGAAAAAAAAACAACCTAACAAATTTTGTGTGCTACTGTAGCTTGTTTGAAGGTGCATAGCTCTGGTATTGGAAATATCTCACCACGATTAGATTTTTTTTCAAAAATGTTTCTTTCTTTTCAAAGAATCTCACTTTGACGTTCATAAACCAAACCACAAGTCGTAACATTTTTCGACAAAATGTAAAAGTTTTTATCGTTAAAAAAATTAACAATCTAATAACTCCATGGATTGGTGCTCTCGTGTGTATTCAAAGTTTATTAATATATTTTCTCAGTTAATAGCAATATAAAAAATTCAATTTCACCCGTTTTTCGGCACTTCTTCGATTTGTGCATGCGCCTGAGCGTATCGATGTTTCTGCTCGCGATAAAGGAGATAACGAATGGGTCTCGTCACGAAAATGTCGAGCGACATTGCGAGGAAATAGGAGAGAAATGCGGTTGAGATTGAGGTATAAGTCTGAGAAAAATGTTGAGTACTGTATTTAGGGCGACGAGAGAGAATAGATGCACTTTTTTACCTACCGTGCTCCAATGTGTCGCGTGTGCTGGTTTATTGAGGGACGAGAAAAAGTAGAGAATAACAGGTTCAGCGATAACTAACGTGATCCACGTCACCTTTGACAAGGGTGCGAAGACGCGCCAACTCAGCAACGCGTTTGTCCATTCTAAAAAAAACAGTAAACGTACTCAGGACCAACTGAGGGGAAAAAACGGCAAGTTTCTGATTAGCTTGCGACAACTTGCAGTTTTTCCTCGAAAGGCTTGGGTGAAACCGAACTTTCGAAACTTTCGGAACCGGAGTTTTGTTCTTTTAAAAATTCGGAAAAAAAAATAGGTTCCGACTGGAAAAAGCTTTCCCCAAATCAGGGAAAAAACTGCAAGTGTGTCGCAAGCGTTGTGCCATTTTTTCTGTTGTTGCAAGCTTGAGCTAATTTTTTGCCAGCTTACGTCAAAAATGACCATGTTTTTTTCCCGAAGCGTAAAAGGCTGATTCTGAATGTTCTTTTGATTTTGAAAACGTAAATCGCAAGGTACGATCCCGGGTTCTAGAAACGACGAGCACAGAGGTGATTATCATTAGAGCGCATTTGCTCTCTCTCTAAATTGACAAATTTCGAGAATTTCCCGAGAGGTCATTAAGTCGAGTGACCGACAACATTCAAGGTATGCGCGAGGCGCTATACTTGTGTGTGATTTATGTCTGCGTTTCCAATGGAAGACGAGCGATCTCGCTTGATAGGTTTTTTCATGAATTCATATTGTTCTGTTTCTCTGTGTCTCTCGAGGGGGAAAATTCTCATCGATTCCATTTTTACTCTTGTCTGAAAGGTCGTGTAGAGTACGTGTTTTGATGTCTTATCATATTAGCCACTTTTCATGCTTTTCAGCCATTTTTTCGTCCTCATTTGTGACAATTATGATTTATGAAAAAAATTTCACGTTACCTTTTTATTCTCTCAGGTCAGGTATGGTCTTAGGTCTTACCAAATGCTCCATGATGACAAAGATAGACGAAAGAAAGGATCGCAAATGACCATAATGGGCGATGAAGTGCAGCATACACTGTGTCAAAAAGAGGACTTGTAACAGCATAAGCCGAGAAATTGTATGCTCCAAACAATGGATAGACACCGCAAAGTACGCATAATCCTGCGAGAACCTTGTGTGGGTTCTGCAAAAGTAGAGAAAATTTGATTTTTAGCGGTGGAAAATGTTGTTTTTTAATTTTTCAAATTTCATTAATTCCGCTTTCTGAGAAGGTTGGATTTTTAAAAGCGCGGACCAAAAAAACCTAAACTCACATAGGCCAATCCTTTCTGCCTCAAATCATCACTCGCCGTTGCACATCCGATTCCGAAAATGAAGCCGATGCAATATGTAGAACATCGGGAGAACGGTGATAGTAGAAGTTGATCGAAAAGTAGATGGGTTTTGGCAAGTTCGACGGGTTCTAATGTGAGCATCGGAGCCGGTGGGAGAGAGTGTATGTGAGCACGATACGCAGAGAAACTGACCGAGGTAATAATTGTCAGATAGGCGACTATCTGGAGCGAGAGATGGTAAGGTAATTTTTATCTTGAACTGTGTGGTAGTGAAGCAGCTTCTAAATTTTTCAAAATGTTTTTTCGATACTTCACGTTGTAGCCAACGTATCCAATAGATAATGAAAATTTATCTAGATCGTGTATTGTTATATAGGTAATTTTCAGATAATACGATACTACTGATCAAATAATATATCCCAAATAATGTGTCAAACTAACTTGTGTGAAAAACACATATTTCGACGAGAGTAGGATAACAATCAGCAAAATGCCATAAAACTGTGCCTCAATCGAAATAACGTAACCAAAATCGACACACGTGTCCGTCACATTGAACCAATTATTAACAAACAAAACATTCTTCCACCAACCGGTCTCGCACCGATCTACAGTATCCGTATGAATCCACATTGGGCCACTCGAAATGCCCGGAAATATGATGTACATGAAGAGAATGCAGGTGATGTAGGCTGGCCAAAACCTGTGAGAGGGAACTTTGAAAAGTTGTATTTATTTTCTAGGCCAATTTTTTTCTGAAGTCAGCATTTTCGGGCTCAAAATCTTGGCCTGATCATACCTGGTCTAGAAAAGTACCGAAATTTCTCAAAATTTTGAAGAAAAATCAACGTCTCAAGGTTTCGTGGCACATTTTTATTGGAGAATTTCACAGTAAGAAGTACCTTTTTCATCTCATGGACCAGGTATGAGCCTAATATCAAAGCTATTGTTTGGGAATAATTAGTCGGTATAATTGTACTTGAACACCCCCATGGCATGGTAACTGACACCCCCCCCCCCCCACATGACTAATGGTAATACAAGCCACCACTGGAAAGAATAAGCGCACCCATTCCTTTTTTAACAGAAAACAGAAATTTTTTTGTCGTTTTTTGAATATTTTTTATCTTCACGTGTTAACTCATGAAGATACAAAATTAGAATGACTCATTTTTCTTTGGAGAGAAATAGAAAGTCGACGCGTTTATAATGAACAAGTTTACCGGAACAATTGTGGAAATGAGAAGTGTCACCGATTTGAATGATGCTTATGATGATTTACCCGAGGCTCATGATTATGGGGGGTAATGTGTTTTTTTATCTAAACTTGAACGAAACAGTTGAATGGACCACCGTATCAAAAAGGGGCGGGGTCAATAAATGTGTACCAGTGTTTGCAAGAAAAAATAGGCTCCGGCTGAATTTCTGTGCGGTTGTTTGCATTCAATGTTGGTAGTGAAACACACACTGTGGATTATGGGGCTTCAGATACCATGATGGGGGTGCTGGACCCAGTGGGGGGGCTCATCTACACTTTTACCAATTAGTCAACATTTTCAGCAAAAAAATTCCAGACCGAGTTTCCAGGACCGACCCGGCCAACTCACCTAAACAATCTCATGACGATATAATCAAAAATCTGCCTAGGGGTTGTAATAACACCAAACAACAAATAGGTGGTATAAAACGCGCTGAGAGCTAACAATCCATCAATTTGAAATGAGTAGTTATTCAAGGTGTGCATAGAAATCGAGTTAACACTTTCGAATGAGAATGCAATATTTTCAATATATGGCATCATGAGATTATAAACCATTCCGCTGATTATCGTGAAATTCAAACAAAACTCCAACCCATGGACACAGTGAAGATCCGCCAATTCTCTTCTCGTCGAAAATGTTCTTTTTGCATTTTCCGAAATCGAGAAACATCCTAAAATCGAATCAATTTCATCGTTGTTCATTGATGTTGCTACTATTTGAGGAATTAGCCAAATAAAGCAAAGACCGCTAAAAACTGATTTTTTTCAAAAGTTACAGTTATCTTACTTACAGTAATCCGTAGGTTACTAATGACCATGAACTTTCGGATTCGCATTCGACTTTTAGGGAGTAAGGTAGGTAGGCTGAAAAAACGTTGTGCAATTTTTCGGTGAAAAATTGAGTAAGCTTTTTTTCGCATCTTTTCGCGCGAACTTCATTTTTGAATTTTGAAATTGTAATGAAAGAATTGAATTTTGAAGTTTCGGCGTCAAAAATACGCCTCTGCATCTCTCACCTTGCGAAACTTTTGTCAAATCGTCCACACTGCAAACCGAAGGAAAACATACGCCTACAACAATCGAAAGCGGATCAGTTTGCGGACATCCGGATTCGACACCCGCATCTGGGACCTCAATTTCAACTCGACAATATTGTCCATCAAAATGTTTTTGTTCGCGCAGTTCCGCGCACATTTCATAGTCGCCGAGCCAATAGTAGTTTCCTTCTGTGATGCCTGCCGCCGGTTTTCCCAAAGTGTCAAACCCTAGAATTTTCGGAGATTTTTTGAACCCCCAATTTTGTATTGACCAGGAGTTAGATTGAAGCACAATGGTCTGGCCCGAAAATCACAAACTGGGCAGGGGTTTTTTCTTTTCTTTCATTTTCAGCTTTTCACACCGGGGTTTTTCTGACCTTCAAAAAAAAAAGGATCCGAACCGTGTCAACGAGCTTCCTGAATCTCGTCCTGGTTTTTGCAAACTCACATTTTAAAACCCATATATTTTCGATCTTTTGTTTCGCGCATTCCGAACATTTCCGCTGTTCGTTTCCCGCTAACATTGCCGACTTCGAATTGCAACCGGAGAACGAATCTTTAATTTTTCCATTTATTTTTCACCTTCGCATCGAGTAGCTACAGTACCTGTTAATAAATCGGTGGAACAAAAAATTTTGCTGAATTGGTCTCGACACGTCGGATAAATAGGTAGTTGACGTGAAGCATTGCCTGGGAAAACATTCGAAAACTTGTTCGCTTTCCTGTCCCCCAAACTCACAAAACTTTGGCATTTTCTGAAAATCAAACGGGACCGCTCCGCCAAAACTCGGCAATTTATACTGGTCAAGCGGACGAGGTCGCGGCGGTGTCCGAAAATGACAAAGTGTGCAACATTTCGTTAACTCGAAAAGCACCCAAAATATGAGAAATTTCAGCATTTTCTGAAACAATAAAAAAAATCAATAATTTACAGTTTGCAGTTATTGAAAAGATGTTGGCAATTGATAAAAAATGGTCAAAAAACTGGAAAAAAAGGAAAAGAAGAGTGTGAAGTTCCTTGACGTGTATAGTGTCAATCAACAAGTCCACATGCGACAATAATGGACAAAGGCCACGCCCGTCACGTTTCGTCTTATTTTCTGGCACCGCTGATAAGAAAGTCGGGAGAAATGCGAAAGTTGTCGATGTGAACGCATACGCACACTAAACCTATTGAAAGAGGGACAAAAAGGGGAGGTCTTTTTAGAGATGCGAAAAGGTGAGGTGAAATGAGAGAGTTAGAGAAATTAATTTTGGGAAAAAGGGACGGTAAATCCAATCATTGGTATGACCGTGAACATCGGAAACATTGACTAATTGAGTGAGTGAGAGGGACAAAATCGATAATTTTGGGAGGGGTTAAGGAAGGCGTTAATTTTTTTATTGCGTGTATAAACTGTTTCATCACCAGTTTGTATTTGAGTACATGAAAAGAAATAAATAACCAATTACTCCGAGTCTTGAAAACCAGAAGCTCACATGAAGATATACTTTAAGTCATACCTCGGCCAAAAGTGGTTCTTATTTTCAAAATGTCCCTCGTGATTTTTCACACAAAACTTTTTTAAAAACTTTTTGAAAAACTTTGTGTTGTCTGAATTACTGTATGAATTTCGAGTTTTGAAATTGTGCTAGTTTCGCACTAGTTCTTCATTGGCATTCGCACTAGTTCTTCATTGGCAAAGACGCGCACACATAAAGACAATTGAAGTTCAGAAAAGAAAAGGCAAACATCATGAATTCAACCGGGTGGCGATGAGGTTTCCGTGTGGTGGTAAACAAAAAAGAAGGGCGCCCTAGGTCGTGTTAAAATCACGACAGTAAAACTAGAAAAAAGGCAAAAACAGCTGTACAACCCTTTGAAATACAAAAAAACAGAGAAATTAGAAACAGAAAATTCAGATTGGGAGGGAAAGGGGGGGGGGGTTCTTCGGGGACACTTATCTCTCTCGCTCTTTCCGTCGCTCTTCTTTAAAATAAAAACGAAGAGGGTCTCTTTCTCACATTTTGAACTTTTTCAACAATATAAACACGTGCGTCAATATAACAATGATGGTGGGACGAGGGTATGTTTTGGGTGATAGGGTACTATTTGGAGGTCGGGGGTATATAGAAATCTTGGGGGAAACAATTAAAATATAAACAAGACAGAAAAGAGCACAATATACGACGAATACATGACTATGTGTACCCGCTTTTTTGTTGTAAGCGATTAACATGGGAGGAGAGAGATAGATGTGAATATGAGGAAAGAATATATAAATTAGAGAAAAGAAAATGAATTAGACGAAGAAGTGTCTACTTTTGGGCTGCTGTGGCGGTCAACTCTTTCTCAATGTCTTCAAGAGTCATTGTACGAGCCGATGATGGAATGCGACCGGCTTCTTGAGGAGCTGATCCTGTGAATTGCGAAGCTTCAACTCCAACGGATGCTAGAAGTTTTTCCAGAGGAGTTTTCATTGGACCGACCTGAAAATAGAAATTTATGCTTGGACTTTTTCCCATCTATCTAATACCTGATTCATGTCGCCGGAGGTATGTTGCGATGCTCTTTCAGCCCCTGGAGCCAAGTTGTGTTGGAACTGTTGAGCTTGTTGCATTTGTTGTTGTGCTATTTGCATTTGCATCATTTTGTTGAGCATCATGGTTTGTTGTTGCTTCATTTGCATTTGCTGAACTTGTGCAGCGTGTTGTTGAGCCATGAACATTTGTACATTTTGCGGCATTCCCGGTTGGTTTGGTCGCCAGGCTGCCAATCCCAATCCGTTGTTCATCGCATTAACCATATGCGAATAGTTGTGTTGATATTGTAACTTTTTCATCATCGCAATCTCATTTTCGTTCGAAGAATTTTGTTGATGTTGTTGCTCATCCGATGGGCTAGAGCTGCTCGGTTTGTCGCGCTTGTCGGCGCTCAACGCAGTTTTGTGCAACTGACGTTGAACAGAAGCTGGTATCATTGATGGTGGAATTCCGCCAGCACGACCCTATCAAATGTTGAAAAAACACCTCTGAAAGTATATGCTCACCTTCGATTGATGTTGCTGTTGTTGATGTTGCATATTATTCGAGAAATGAGCAAAGGCAACAGTTTGTTGTTGCAAGAAAACTTTATTTCTCATGGCAGCCATTTTCAATTGTTGTTCTGAAAAGAAATAATTTAAAACTTGATGATTAAAGGAACGTACGAAGCTGTGCTGAAATTGGTTGCCCATTGTTTGCGCGCATTGCAGCTGCAACTGCTTGATGAAGTTGGTTATCAACATGGGCTCCCAAAAGACTCGGATTAGCAGCAAAACTGGCAAGAAGAAGAGGATCAGCAACAAGTGGCACATTGGGCATTTGCATTTGATGTTGTGGAACTTGTGTGCCTCCATTCATATTCGGTGGCGATGGATGACGTTGTTGTTGCTCTTGTTGTTGTTTTGCTAACTTTTGAAGATTCTTGAGGAATTCCGCTTGCTGTGAAGGATCTTGCAATGGATTACCATTTCTGATCTGATCGGTATTTGGAATTGTCTTTTCAATATCTTCCAATCTCAAACCACCCTTCAAATTATTCAAGCCAACCGAACTGGCACCATTTGATGGTGTTTGCCCTCCTGATGATGGAGTTTGTCCGAGAAGTTTTGCCAGCATTGGGTTGGCCATGTTTTCATCGTTAGCAACTCCTTCGGAGGAAGAAGGATCAACTGGTTTTTTGAAGAATCTACTCAAACGACTTTCGCCCATTGGAACAGCTTCTTCTGGCGACTCTCTCTGTAATCAAGTTGAAAAAAAACATATCAGCTTTTACCAACCTTCGGTTTGGCGATGTTAGTATCCAAAACCCCGAGAAGAGCAGCCAACTCATGATCAGTTTCTGGCAAAGCGGCAGTCGAAGTTGCAGAATACGCCGTTTCAGCAGACTGGATTGCAGTATCCTCAATTGTCTCAACGTTCCCTTTGTTGTTCGACAAATCAGCCGATGGTGGTCGAGATCCACTTGCAGACAACGGGTTAACTTCAGGAACCGAAACGGGTTTCTCCTTCTTTTGTTCCTTCTTTTTTTTTCCTTCTGAAAATTAAACAATAAGTATGATATTTAGAAAGAAAACAACTACTTTTAGGCTCATCGAATCCTCTGAGCTCAATCATATCATCCATTGTGGTCGGTCCATCAGCCCATTCGGGAAGTTTCTCACTTCCACTAACACTTCCACCCCGCTCATCTCTAAGATAATTACTATTAGATAAAGCTGTAAGTTTTTGACAACAAACCTTCTTGGATTTCCAAACCGATTATTGATAGCACGTGTATCTTTGTCATTGCGTTTCCATTCAGTTTTTTGTTGATACCCAGGCTTCTGCTAAAGTTTTTACAAACTGTTTTCTAACGATGAAAGTTTCAGACTTACGTAAGCAGTTCCTTTAGTCCCATACTTTTCCGATCCACCGGTACTTCCATTACGCCAGTTTTTGCCGTGTCCGCCAAGTCTATCAATGATATCCTTTTCGTGTCCCCCTTCTCTCGATTTTTCGCCATCTGGTGCCCGGCACCCGCTTGAAAATGCTCTCCGTTGTGGAGAAAGACCCGTATTGTCGTCAGCGCCAGCGCAAAGTGAATCGATTTTCTTCGAGGATGGCCGATTCTTGATTCCTTCTATCTCCCACCTATACTCAAGCCATTTGAATGGTGAAAACTTTCCATCATCTCTGGAAATCATAATTTTCAAAAATCAGTAACTTTGAACGAATCTTTCCTACCCATTAAATTCAACTGATAAATTGTCTGGCCGTGTCATGCTAAGTTTCGTCGTCCTTAAAGTCATCATTTGTTCTCGTGTGTAAGATTTGTTTGGCACATTAGCTGTTGTAGCGGTTGGCAGAAGTCGGCCTTCAAGGAGGCTTGAAACGAGGGGATGTAACTCTTCTTCGTCTAGTCGACTAGTCATATTTACACTGAAAACCCATTTCATAAATTAATGACCACGGAGAGAAAAATGACTAAATTTTCTCGAAAAATCGATGATTTTTTCTACAATCCATTCTATTTAAAATGGTCGATAAATCATGAGACGTTATCGCAAATCTAAAATGAGACCAATAGCTAAATTTAGGAGAACAGAAATAACTATAATATTTTCCAAAGCCCGGATAATGGACGAAACAGTGCGCGAATCGGTGAAATTGAAAGTGACGGCTGCCTCACGCTTTGCAAACTACGGTAATACACATTCTGCAGCGTAAAAGTGGAGTGTATGGCGTACACTCGCACACGCTGCACATTTTTTTTTCATTTTTAGGATTCTCTTTTCTCTTCTTTCGCAGTTCTTTTTCACAATGTCGCATTCGTTTTCTTTCAGCCATCGTTAAAAAACTAGAAAATTCAGATTTCACGTCCATGTCCGTTTTTCATGTTTCTGTGTATCAGGGTTTACTAAATATAATTGATCATTTTGCAGAAACAGCTTGGCATAACTCCGCAATCATGGCGGTCGGAAAGAACAACAACAAGATGGGAAAGAAGGGAGGAAAGAAGAAGGCAGTTGATCCATTCTCCCGCAAAGAATGGTACGACATCAAAGCCCCAGGAATGTTCATCAACCGTCAAGTCGGTAAAACTTTGATCAACCGAACCCAAGGAACCAAGATCGCTTCCGAAGGATTAAAGGGACGTGTTTTCGAAGTCTCTCTCGGAGATTTGAACGATTCGGAAGCCGACTTCAGAAAATTCAAACTCGTCGCTGAAGATGTTCAAGGAAAGAACGTTCTCACCAACTTCCATGCTATGTCGATGACCCACGACAAATTGTGCTCCATCGTCAAGAAGTGGCATGTAAGTACTCTTGTTTTATATTTTCTCGAGATGTAATTCTACTCTTCAAAAATACCCATTTTCAGACTTTGATCGAGGCTAACACCGCCGTCAAGACAACTGATGGATACACTCTCCGTGTCTTCGTCATTGCCTTCACCAAGAAGTCAGCGAACCAAATCAAGAAAACTTCTTACACCAAGACCTCGAAAATCCGCAAAATTCGGGCCAAGATGATCGAATGTATCGAGAACGAAGTTTCCGGATGCGACTTGAAGGCCGTTTGCTCCAAGCTTATCCCAGACTCCATCGGAAAAGACATCGAGAAGACCTGCTCCAAATTGTACCCACTTCAAGAAGTCTACATCCGCAAGGTCAAGATCATCAAGAAACCAAAAGTCGATCTCGGACGCCTCCAAGATTTGCACGGAGACACCGCCGCTATCGGAGCTGATGGTGAGAAAATCGATCGCCCAGACGAGTACGAGCCACCAGTCTTGCAAGAAGTTTAAATTTTATTGTTATGTCGCATTGCGATAAAATGTTGAAAATTAATGTTTAATTTGTGAAAGTGATCAGAGAAGGAAAGGGTTCCCAGAAAAGATATTAACGAATTATTTATGAATGATCTAGAACCCAACAAGCATGAATTTTTGGAAGTGTACATACAAAACGACAGAGTGGAAGCCTCCCATGCCTCCCAATTCTATCCGAATGGGTCTCTACAGATGGCAAGAATATCATTGAAGTTGCAACCGGTGTCACAGCACGTATTCATAACATTCACTAAAATGTTGTCGCCTTCTGTGCCGACACTACGCTTTCGACGTCGCATTGGGCACACCAAGTTCATCGTGTCGAGAAACGATGGACCGCCTAAAAATGGGTTACTGTAAAGTTTTAAAATAAACATGGCTTTTACGAAAACTTTGAAATGACGCTTAATATGCGGAAATCTTGAATTATTCTGCTAAACCATGTCATTAGGTTTTCTGTGAATTAGAAGTTTTGCAAAATTGTCATTTTCGAACGTTACAGAGTCTCAGAAGCTAAATTTTATGCATCCAATCTAGGGACGAAAAACGCTCTTATGGTATTCAGGAAATTAACAAAACCTAGTGTTTATCAATAAATAGACCGCAATCGCCTACCTGGTGGGCACAATTTCAAATATCCTTTGTTCGTTTTTGTCTGACGTGGTGCCGACTCTTTACTTTTCGATGGCGAGAAACGGAAGAAACTGAATGTGCTTATCACACTGACAAACAACAATAATATCAGTAGCACCTCTCGTGAAACCATGCTAAAATAGTGACTTTAAAGGAACATGTGATGTCAAAATATTTTTCCGAGTTGGCGAAAAGAGTACACAAATTTTTCTCTGTGAGTGAGTCAAGGCGCACAATAATCTTTTTGAATTTTCGAAATTGTGAAACAGATTTGATTGCGCACGAGTTCCAAAAATGCTTCTCCCGGTGACTATGCTACTACAGTAATAAAAAGGGGAAAAATCGAGAAAAAAGAAAGGATTTAAAAGAAGTTACAACTTAGCATAATTGCGGTCGGATGTTGGCGCATCCGCCAATTTGTAACTTGTCAATTCCTTAGCTTTATCCTCCTCAAACATCAATTCGACGTCATTGTCACAGAAAAGTACTGTGGAAAAACGAGAAAAAAACGCTGACATCATCTATTTTTCTCGATAAAAATGAATAAGAAGAGTATTTTTTTTTAATTCTAAAATCAAAGGAAATCTCGAATTATTTTTAATTACTCGCTTCTTTTTTTTGTGTCGAAAAAAAATTTGAGCTACAGTAGTCATCAAAGACGTATAGGAGAAAAATCATAAAAAAATGAAGAGAAAATAAAAATAGTCCCATTTGAATGGGATTAAAGGATAACAGTTAATGATGTTCGTAAAAAAAGTGGGCGTGGCGTGTGGGAGGGGGTGGAGCTTAGGCTTGATGGTAGGAAACATTTTGTTTTTTTTTTGTGTAAGATGAGCAGAAAATGAAACGACAACAGAAAGATGGCGAAAATTACAAACAATTGTGTTTTGAAGCGAGAAAAGAAGAGAGAACTGAAATTGAAAACATTTTTTTGAGCTCGGTTAATTTAGAATTCTGAAAACAAGCTATGGCGCAATAAATACAATTTTCATCTTGGCGCCAAAAATCAAAATTTTTGCGATATGCTGAAATTGGCCCAAAACTGAAACAATCTCGTATTTGGCTGGGATTGAGTTGTCTGCGTGTCCACTTCACGTGATTTTTTCCATCTTTTTGCCATTAGTGAAAAATATCGCCAAAAATCCTACAAAAAAACCAGAAAACTGATATAAGTTTCCGGTGTCAAATAAATCTTTGAATATCCGGCCAAACTAGCCCAAAAAATCTGATTTATTTTGTGAAATAACCCTCTCTTTTTGATTTGTCATCAATATCTTTTTTCGAACCTTTTTGCTATTTTTTGGATAAAAAATTGAAAATATCCAATAAAATGAGACCGAAAAAAAATAGATGGTGATGTAGTTTGAAAAAAATTGTGCATTGTCCTAACAAAAAAACTTGGCGTCGAAATAGAGGGATAGTACTGTATTTTGACTGAACTTTGTGCAAAAAATTAAAACTCGTAGAACTGTTATAAAAAGAGGTAAATTTCGAAGATAAAGTTTTGCGCAAAAATTGAAAAAGTAGAAAAAATAAGAATTTGCAGCATAGCTAAATCATAGTATGTTTCTTTTCTCTATGTGTTTATTCTCTTGTTGAGAGTAGACGTGTATGGATGATGAAAACACATGCATTTATTAGAATTAATGATTTACAAGGAAAAATAACACATTCAAGAAACATGACAATATTTGAGATAGTGAAAGCTACTAGAGAAAAAACTTTCAAAAATTGCAAACACTTTCTTGGAAATGTTTTGAAAATACTTATATGCGATGTGCAAAGTAAGGAAAAATGCAAAAAATCTGCAAAAAATATCGCGCAAAGTAAAAGTGATTTTTCCTGATATTTGAGGAATGGAACATTTTATTCCAAAAATAATTATGGGAAAGTTTGTAAAATTGAAAGAAAGTCATATTCCAACATGCTGATTTTCAAATTTCTCGGAAAAAATACTGTTTTTTTCAATTCCCATTTTTTGCAAATTTTTGCCCGTTTTTTACTTTGCACATCGCAATAAGCTTTGAATATTAAAGGGGGGGGGGGGATTTCTAATTAAACATTTGATGTCGTTCTCAACACCATTCGATTCAACGCGTTTTTTATGTGGGTTCCCAACGTTTAAGATCACAAGAATAAGTTTAAGTACGGTTTTCAAACGGGCAAAGTAGGAAAAACGGGGCCCAGGACACACTGTCACACACATTTGTGTGTGTTCTGGGCAACGTTTTTCCTACTTTGCGCCTTTGAAAACCGTACTCAAACTTATTCTTGTGATCTTAAACGGAAAAGTAGGGAACCCACATAAAAACGTGCTGAATCGAATGAGTGTTAAGAACAATATCAAGTTTTTAATTGGATTTTCCCCTTCAATTAAAAAATATGTCGAAAAAATAATCGGCTGTTTTTTTTCAGATTAGCGACTGAAATCTAATTTTGTTTTTTTTTTTTCAATTTTTGAATGTTTTGCGAAATTTTTAGGAAATACAGTAGTTTGCTGAATCGGAGCCTGGCTCAAAAAAAGTAGTACCCACCAAAACAAGCACTCACATTTTCCAAAGTAATAACTAATAAAAAATCCATTTACAGAAAAGACGAGAAAAATCGAACGCGTGAGAAAACCTCTCAAATTTCAAACTAGGAAGAAGACTCGTATCGCCAAATTAAATATTCTCGACAAAAAAATCTGAATTTCAAATCCCGCTCCATTGACAACAACTCGCAAACGCGACATTTCCTTGGCGCGTTTTTTCTCTGCGCGAAAATAGTGCAATTTTTCATGTATAAAAAGGGGGTGCGGAAAAATATGTATATAAATAAAAACTGTTTGGGAGAAAAAATAAGAATCTACAATGAAATTTCAAAAATTCGGGACCTAACATTTGTTTGACAAGAAAAACACCGGACATTTTCTTGGGTGACGAAAATATACAGGAAATGGCAACGTTTTAATGAAATTTCTACCTTATTGTGAGTACGAAAAAATGTTAACATTGGAAGAGATCCAAAATGACCGACAAAACCAAATGAAGAAAATGGAATAACGAAAACGAGACTTTATGACAATAAAGATAAGGAAACATTTGAATTAAAAATTAAATTTGTCAATGCGTGCGATTTAAATATTTCGTTCTCAAAAAGTTGGAAAAATTATGATTTGTTTGAGATGTGGCAAGACCAACCCGGAAGAATCTATGCGCCTTTGAAATTCGCATCGGATTTTTTCCAGAAAAAAGTTTTAAAAAATAAACGCTTATTGGCAATTTTATTTTTTGATTCAATGTATTCTTGTTTTTAATTGTCACTAACAGGTCCATCACATTTTCCACAACTGATTGTGAGTGTTCTAATTTTTCCGTACTCACAATATTCAGAAATATTATTATCAAAAAAAGGTAAGTAGATCAAGATCAAAAACTAAAGTGACAACAATCCACAATGAAATAAAATAGATGTTTGAACCTGGATATAACGAAAAGGATTAGTTGGACAATTTTTCACAACACTGGAAAGAGTAAAAAAAAATATATAGTAGAACTAGGTGCCAAAACTAGAATATGAAATTTTTTCGAAATACAAAAAATAGCAGGAAAAAAGGTACACATATTTTCAACGAGATATTCTGGAAAACGAGAGAAGAGGTGCCATTTATTTATTTTTTTGTGAATTTTTTTTACATTTTTGGTCGTTTCATGGAGGACATGTGCATATCGGACGATGAATTATTATACATTCCATTTCGGAGCTGCAAAGAGATGGAAATTTAAAAATTGAATTTTCTCTGGAGTATAATTTCAAATTTTTTGGAATGTCTAAAGTGTTGAAATCCGACATATTTTGAAGTTTCTGGATCAATTTTTTTTAGGTAGAATATGTTGTGAAATGCTATATTTTTGAGGAAAAAAACGTAGGAAGAGAAAAAATATGAAAAAGTGGCCAAATGACCACATAAGGTATAACCATACCTCGGCAAAAATCGTGGAACATCCCTAGTTTCGAAATTTTCCCTGTAATTTTCCACCACACAGAACTGGTGTAAAATTTTTGTGCTGTTTGAATTATTGTGTAAAATTCCGGGTTTTCGAAATGTGCTACGTGGAACTCCACAATTATACCGCACAACTTTCGACTAATGGGAGAAGGGGAGCAAGAAGAAAAGAGAGTCAGAACGAACGCGACAAGAACGAAAAACAACTATATTAGAAAACTGAGAAAAAGGGAAGAATGAATGAATGGGCACGCAGGAAGGCACATTGATTGTCGACTCCGCCCACTATTTGTCTTACCATTTTTCTAACCAACGCCGCGTGCACAAAGGGGGCGGAGTCGACAGCGAATGTGCCTCCCTGTGCTCAATCATTCATCCATTCATTTTTCGTCTCTTTCTTAGTTTTACAATATTGTTTATTTGTTTTGGCCTTTCCTACTGTTCGTTCAGCAGCGAGGGATACGCGCTCTATCTCACATCCCCCTTTTTCCATTTGTTTCTCTGCACTCTCCTTTTTCCACACTCTTTGATTTTCTTTGTGTCTTTTCGCCTCTCCCCACAGAAAAACGCGTACTCTTCGCTGCCGAACGAACAGTATAACTATATTGCCTTTTCAGAAAACTTCAAAAATTGACATTTTCAAGTCTGTTTCTTGAAGGCCAGCGTTTTCAGGTGTGTCTTTTTGTCCCAAACTTCACTTTCTGGGGCCCAATTTCTTACCACATCCGATCCATCTGTGCTCATTGGCATTCCTTTCAAACAAACACATCTTTGTTCTCTTTCTTGCAACAATGCCGAAACTCGTTCGAGCTCCCGTCGAAGTACTTGATTTTGTGTCTGAAAAAAGTTTATGTTTCTTTTTTCAAAATATAGTACTCTAGCACTTTTTCCGAACGTCAATTTTCCCCTTTCACAAGTTCTCACAAACTTAAAAACTCTTCTCCCTTTTTGGCGTCATATTTTTTGTTGGTAATATATGTTCTCTTTTTAGTAACTGGAATATAAACAAAAAAAAATAATTTGGGCGAGATTAGCCGGATATCACAAGATTCATTTGACACCAGAACAAATAAAATGTTCTTAATTTTTTTCTTATTACTGTGGTTGAAGTAAAATAAATTCTTGAAATATAATGGGATAAATTCTCTGGTTATTATTTACCAAAAATTTACAGCATCATTTTTCAACGAAAAAGTTGGTTCGTGTTGACTCCCCAAAAGCAGACATGTTCCTAGGGCCTGCTATCAGTTAGGAGAAATACTGACGGTTCCACAGAGTTCCGATAACCTTACAAACTGACTCCTAGGCCGCCCCAGGAACATACCTGCCCAAAAGATAAAAAGGTCACACGTGTTGTTTTTGATGATTTTTTATTTTTTCGTCTTACCATCAATGTATTTTTTTCCTGCTCCAATCCATGAACCCTCCCAATCATATCATCATGTTCCTCCTTCTTCCTCTTCCGATACCTGACAGCGGCAGCCTTGTTTCTTTCGAGTATCGTATTTCTCCGCTCATCTGGTTGCATGTCGGCTGTCGTACTTCTTCCACGTCCTCGTCCGCGACCCGGTGTGTTTGGCGGACGACCGACCGGATTGGATCCGGGTGTTGACAGCGGAGTAACTTCACCCTCTGAATCGCCGCTTGTTGATTGACTGTAAAACGGAACATTTTTGAAAAAATTTCTGATATCAAATTATCTCTAAGAATTTTTGTGTCAGGAAGTACTGTACTTTTGGATCAAAATGAAGAAACGCAGAACTAAAGACACATCTTATGAAATTTCACGAGCATCTTCCGAGCTTCCCAACTAACTGTTCAATTCTATCCAAATTCATCATTGTCAACGTTTGCTGATGTTGTTCATCTGTATAAAAATCCTCCTTTTTCACCGGTTTCAAATCCCACTGTCCACTATTCCCTATTCCACCCAACTGTTGTTGTTGTGGTTGTTGCGGAGGAGGAAGTTGCGAGGAAACCGGAACCGGAGCCACTACCGGACCAGCCGGACTCTTCTGAAGCGGAGTCGCTGTCGAGTAGGCGGCAACGGCGGCCGGCGAATACGTTGATTTTAGCAGATTCGTTGCCGCCGTCGTCGCGACACCACCATAACTCGTAGACGGAATAGCGATACCGAGTATCGACGCCGAATTCGGCGCAGACGACGACGGAGATCGAAGGAATGCCGAAAAGTCGGGCTTGTTGAGGTAGTTGATGGTGGCGAGACGATCCGAATGCATGTCGAGCACAGCGTTCAGCACGTCGGCGGTTCGCGGCGCTTGTGCTGACGAGTCGCCGTTGTTGACGACCGACAACAATTTCGATATGTCTGCAGTTTTGAGATTTTCGCGAGTGGCCTCAAAGTTGTGCTGTTGATCGTTGTGATGGTGTTGAGAGGACGCGGCCGCTGACAGAATGCTTATGTTCGAGAAAATTCCCGGTGATTGTTGATGAGTGGTTTGCGGAATTTTGAGCAAGAGGTCGGTCACTGGAAGTTCAAAATACGATATTTTAAATGACATCGCGCAAAGTAAAATTGATTTTTTTTAGAATGTTTCTTCGCACACTAATGTCTTAAAATGACGAATACTGTCCCAACAACCAAATACTCCGAGCGAGTCGCCGGGTCCTTTTAATCGTGTTAAACGTTTTATAAATTTGATTGATGAATACTCGAAAATCAATGAAAAATTATTTCTGAGTGATAACATTTCCAAGAAAACTTACTACTCGCACTGGTTGGCAAACAGCCCGACGTGCCGGAAATCGGCACAAGCCCATTCGCTTCCATTGCCTCGTATGATTGATTGGCGGCGGTTGTTGGCGGGACTGCGCAACCACTGCTAATCTTCTCGTTAGCTTCCCGAAACTTTGCCTCAAACGGATTGATTGACAGACAACGTTGCATGAGTTCGGCGGTTGTCGGCAAATCGATGGGCGCGTACATCATTTTCGGATTCGGGGTTTCTAGCGAGAAGGTCGGCGAATTGTTTGTGTCGCTTATGATTTGAACACGCTGCAAGAATATAAATATTTTACAAACACTAAGCGACCTATTTTCTCCTTTTCATGATACAAAAAATTGTACAGTACCATCATGTTAAAATAATCTTGCAAAATCTTGGTCGTCACGTGCATCTCTTTACTACAACTACTATTATCCGATTGGTGTTGAGAGTGACCGGCCGGCGAAATTTCCGACTTCGCCAGACTAGACGACGTCGTCGGTGTCGCAAAACAACAATCGGAACTGGCGCCGGTTGTCAGCAAAAGTCCGCCACCACCCGCTGACGATGACGTCATTTAAAGGCTGAAGAGTGAGAGAGAGAGAGATGGTGAAATAATAGTAGAGAGCGAGATCAAACAGGAAAATAAATTATATTGAAACGAGAGAAGAAGAGATAACACAGTGATGAGAGACGCAGGCACAATTCAAAAACGAGAGAAACGGAGCTCAGATATAAGTTGTCGAGATCGCGTCGAGGTTAGTGAAACCCCTACATCGCTGAGACCTCGCACCGAGATCGACAAAACAAATGAAAAACGACATCGATGCGAGCTATACAAATTTTTGAATAATCATTTTGAATGCATTTTTCAACTAACGAACTCAAAAACGGAATAGAGTAGTCGGTAAAGTGAATTTTTTTATTCGAAAGATTCCAGTTTTATTCCGAATTGGTTTTGACATTTTCTCATTTCGACCTGGTCCGAGCTATATTTAAATGAGCTTTCTGCAATGTCGGTATCACCTTGACGCGCTGTTATTGTCAATCCGGTCAGATCATCCAACGGAAAAAGTGATCTATCATAAAAATGCGATGAAAGAGCATGTCAAAATGAGAGATTCAGACGATAGATCAATTTCTCGTTGGATGATCTGGCTGGATTGACAATATCTAATTGGTACGTGGGAAAAGGAAAAAGTAATCCCCATTTTTTTTCTTACAAAAATGATTTTAAAAAACTTCTTTTTTTCTTCTCCGCCCGCTATCATTTCCTGAAATGACATGTTGCGGTTCAATGGAGGTGAAAGCGAAACAATTAATGATAAAGAATGAACCTTTTTGCTGATGAGATTCTTGGCATTGATGTTGGGTGACGAAGAGAAAAAAAACTAAAAACTGGAGTAACCTTGGGACACAATAGCGTCTTTCAAATTTTTTTCGAAAGCTACAGAGGGCTGATTGTGAATGTTAGAACTACAAAAATCTAAAATTCAGAAAACATTACACAATGGGTATTATCAAATTGAAAATGTATGACAAAGAGTAAATCAAACACGCTCTCTAAAAGACTACCAACGTAATGAAAAAATCCATCAAATTTTATTCAATTTTTGCCATTTATTTTCAATTTGATAACTACAGTATCTCAAGTTCCGGAGAGGAAACATGGTTTCCAATATTTTCTTACAATGAGACAGTAAATGAAATTTTCGGATTCAAAATGTTTCAAAATCAATATTTATGATGTTGATTGCGCGAGTACCCAAAAAAAAACACCTGCAATGCGAAACAACACAAAACTATAATCGCCGTTGTCGATTTTTTCTGTCACTGTTTCTGTATGTCTCTTTTTTTCTTCTTCTCCCGACAGTGACGTCAGCAACTTGGTCTTTTGCGAATCACATGACAACGAACATCACTGTCACATCAGCCACGACAAAAAAAAACAGCAATTTTCAGTGATTATGATGGTGACGATAAGAAAAAAGAAAAGGCCAGAAACGGGGAAACCTGTGTCTAAGAGAGAAAATAATGATCAAATTTGGAATGAATCGAAATCAATTGATATGATGACTATTTGTTGTTGATAATGATGACGGGAATTCATCGAAATTTTCAAAAAATCAACGCGGAATCGATGTGTTCAAAAAGGGAAAATTTCAAAAATATTAATTATTTCTGATAAAATCCAAAAATAGTAATAACTCATGATGGAAATCGCACAAATTCTTTATACATATGGAAGTACTGTACTTTCGCTGTTAAATTATATTTCTCCTTTTTAAAAACTAAATAATCTTGATGTTCCCAAAAACTACAGTATTCCACTTAAAGGGGTGAAGGGAGAAATCGGGTTGTTTTTTTAAATGATCAGCACCTTCGATATAGTCAAACCCCCAAGGGAAATTTCACCGAAAAGCCTAGGAAAAAATTTCCAAATTTTGTGACCACGTACACGTTGAAAAAAATTTGGAAACTTTTTTTTCTCGAGTACTATAGTACTCGAGAAATATAGGCTTTTCTCAAAAATTATCTCGAACATTATACTATATTTTAGGTGTTTTTTCTTTTAAACACAACTTGTCGATTCCCTTTACTATTTTCAGAAATCAGTTAAAATTACAGCGCGTCATAAAGATATATATATGGATGATCATGGATTGTCTGAAAAGAAGCGTGACAGAAAAAAACATCTCTCATCGACCTTCAAACTCTGCCTATCAAAAATGACGACATCGTTTTCTTTTTTTTCTACTTTGTTGCCTTTCTTTATTCATCGACAAAAACCCGCGATATAGTCGATTAATTTCGGAAAACATCACAGTGTCTAAAAAAGACTTGAAATTTTAGCGTATCAAAAAAAAAATGCCGTCACTACATGGAGTAAAACATTGAACAATAACTGGTTAAAAACAATGATAATAATTACAGGCATAATAACAAAAAATGTCATGTCATTTTCTATTTTTACAACAGAAATGTATTGCTCTCTGCAAAAGGAACAAACAACATCGTGGCCAAGAGGACATTTTGAAGAAATCGCGCTCTATAGAACCTGTTTAGCGATTCTGATAACACATATTTTATCAACAAAAAAAACGATAACTTGTACTATTTCCGCCCTGATACGTGAAATAAAAAGGTAAATAAATAAAAATAGGTACTGTGAACATAATTTCAAATCTGGTTTTTTGAATGATAAATCTCACCTTTTTTGTCGGATCAATAACCGATTGAACATTTGTAGTTGTACTACTCGACACAATTGACATTCTCTGTCCTATTCAACGATTAGCGGCGCTGAAAGAAAAGAAAAAAGAATCCCACTCAAATTTTCACAACTTCTAAAAATGGGAATGAAAAAACCACTTTACGACTACAAAAAATCTCTGCATTCCGAAAAAAAAACCCTACTAATTAGAATAAAAGTACGATTATACCGTTTTTTTTGTTTGTGAATATTCGCTACATGGAAAATGAGAAAAAAAGACAAATCCTCGATGGAATGAGGATAATGAAAAAGAGGATTTCGCATTCAAATCCTCTTATCGGTTATCATGACGAAAATCTATTCCTTCCGGACTTGTACACAAAAAAAACAATGTTTCGAGAATTTTTTTCCTCAGACAGATGTATTGATCCGAAAATTTAAGAAAGAGTTTAACCATAACTGTCACAAGAAGAAACTAAAAATTTTGTCACTTTGAAAAAAAAACAATATATTTGTCACTAAATGTAGAGGATAGTCTAAATTTGAATGAAAAAAAAAATATATTTGAAAATGTCACGGTACTTTTCTATCTCTCGTGACAGGTATGATTTGAAGAAAATTCATTTCGCTTAAAAATCAATCCAGGAAAAATAAATGAGTTAGTTTTTGAAAAGGGGATTAACGTGTTAGATAATCCGTTGAAATGCCAAAATTTCCGGAATTTTTCTAGAGTGCGATGAATCACATCAACGGCACATATTTTCAACAAATAGAAACTAACCTCAAAATTGTCCAAAAATTAACACAATATATCTTCCTTCAGTTCCATCTCACCAAAAACATCGAAACATGAGAAAAAACGGTGTTAATTCTGTAAAAATCTTGAAATTACGTTTAAAAAATCCACGAAACAAATAGTATGAAAATACAGAAATTACAAACTGGACACCTTTGGTAGATGTTACAGGTTTTTAGGAGCAACAACATATTATGTAAAAGCAACAATTTTATAAAAAATTGATAGATTTTTAAAAAGGGGAAGAAAGAGAGAAAGCTGTAAAATAACAAGATCATTCACAAAGAACTTAGAATAAAATAAAATGTGATGGTGATGGAGATTTTTCGAAGAGGGTCAGAAAAATATTATAGACGAGAAACAAAAAGGAAAACAACTGGCTGCAAAACTGTCAATTTTAATATCCTTGCATTTTCTCATCATCTGGTACACGAACGTCGTCAATTTTAAGAATCATACGGACCACCTGAGAAAAATTGAGATGAATTATGTAAAATTAATTTTTAACATACCTGTGTCGCCAATGAAATCTGTTCTCGTTTGCTCAGCAATGTTTCAATAACCTTCTGCTCTTTCATGTCATTTGTTCCGGCATAGACAGCGTCAATTCCCAAGTGAGCATTTCCAGTCTCAATTTGTTTGGCCTAAAATGAAAGATTTAACCATTCCGAGGGAACAAATGTACCGATCGGGTTTGAACTTCGGACTTCCGGGGATTCTATGAAAACATGAGAGGCTTTAAAAATCTAGAAACCTTCCTTCAAAATATGGTGTTTCTTATTTAAAACGTAACTTGAAATGTGATTATCCAGTTTCAAACATACCTTCAAATCGGATAGGGCATCAATTGGCGAAAGCCCTGAATTTTCAGCCAAAGCCATTGGAATGGATTCCAACGCATCAGCGAACGCACGGAACGCGTACTGCTCAATTCCATCAATTGTATCAGCTTCTTTGGCAACTTGGATAGCAGCGGCAAGTTCCGCGGCACCTCCACCATAAACAATTCGCGAATCACGAACCAAATTGCGAATAACACAAAGGGCATCGTGAAGTGCTCGTTTAGCCTCATCGATGATCTAAAAAAAATTTTGGTTGAATTGTCAATGACAACCGAATAATAAAATAAACACCCACCATTTTATTTCCTCCTCGAACGAATACTGTAATCGCCTTGTTGTTCGGGCATTGCTCAATCGAAAGCATACGATCTTTGGCGGTCCCGAAGGTGATTTCTCTAACCAATCCAGCGCTTCCCAACTTGGCATCAGTCAACTCGGCAAATCGGGGCACAATTCGCGCATTTGTCGCGATGGCGAGTAGCTCAATTTCCGGTCCACCGACCCATCTGACAGACGGTAAATCATTGGCTTGAAGAAGGTGATTGGCTTCGTCGTCGAAACCCCATTGGCAAATTGCCAACGTCGCTCCGCTGTCTTTAACCTGTTTGATCATCGTCTCAAATGTCTCTTTTTCGTATTTCCGGAGAGCGGCGAAATCTTCAGTCGAGGTGACATCGAGCTTATGCTTAGTCTTTGGCTTTGGTGGTTCGAATGGACAGGTGAGAATGGCGATCTGAACCGTAACATGGAAGATAGTATATATAATATAAACCGAAAACTAATCAGATTTCCTTTGAAAGTACGCACAAGTGTCAGTAAAAAACATTTGAAATGATTTTCCCATTTGAAAAAATTGGTTTTTTTCCCTCCATTTCGACACTATATTACTTCTCAAATTGAAAAAAAGGTAGTTATTTTTCAATAATGAAAAATATTTGCTAGACAAAAATAGAAGTGATGCCCATCAAAATAACCCCAACGGGAATATTTACCGTTTCAACGAAATGTTTTTAGAGGAATAACTGTTTTACTTTTCCTGTTGATAAATACCTTAGCATTTTTGATCTCTTTAGTCATTTGTGGATGTGACATTGTCTTATCGATAACAATTCCTTTGACAAGAATCGAATCCTCAAGTCTCCCTCCAACCTTTCCCTCCATTTTTATCATTTCAAAATTGACATCTTTGGTTTCAACATCGGCAACCGACAATACAGCATCGACAGCGATTTCGGCGAACTGGCGAAGAGCTCGGTTAACACTGAATTGAAAAACGATTTGAGGAAAACATTGAACAAAACCTCACATTTTACTTCCCAAACTAGTTTGAGCAGTTTCGATCAGCCGTTCGCGATTCTCAACTGGGAAATTATCAGAAATCGAATCGAGTGTTTCGAGTGCCTTCTTGCAAGCCAAATCGAATCCATCAGCAATTTTTATTGGATGAATTCCACGATCAATCAATTTTTCGGCTTCTTCGAGAAGAGCACCAGCAAGAACTGAAAGAAAAAATATGATGAAAACAAAATATTAAAAGAAAAATCGAACGGATACAATATTCTCAAAAAAGCCCAAAAACGACACCTCTGGTTTTTTCTTATTATTTTCATAATAAACAGGGCTATTCACATTATTAGATTCCTCCGTTTTCCTTCCCGTAATCATTCTCATTTAAATTATTCCAACAGCGCGAACGGACAGTAATTACAACAACGCGCGAACCATCTGTTAACTCTTGTAATAATACCTGCTCTTTTTACTTTTTTGCACACAACCAATAAAAGAAAACTGTTCAAAAGGTGGAGACGCAGAAAGCTATAGTACTACATAATGACCAAGAAAATGTGCGAGACAAACCAACAACTTATCGATCAGACCACTAAATGATTGCGGAGGAAAAAAGAGAGTGACGACTATTTTTGTGTACACTTTCTGGATGATCAGTTAATTCGGACAAGGGCAAAAACAGGCGATAACGGATCAAGTCTACGAAATAAAGGGTTTTGCTCGTCGGAGAATTACTCCAAATGTGGTCTCACAGATGTTTTTGTCATCATCAGGCAAAAATCTCGCTAATAACTTTATATCACACATGAAAATAATAATTTTTCGAGAAAAAACTCTGGTAGGCAGGTGATTTCCAGACAGATGAAAACGCCAATGTACGTGACAAAATCATATCAATCATAATTTTGGATTAAAAAAAAAACAATAATTATACTATCACGAGTGCATGATGATAGAACAAAAAATTCACTCCGTTTTCTTATTGTTTTCGATTTCAAAACATGTCAATAACAAACACTCTACAGAAAAAAAACTTGAAATATTTTGTGTTAGAGGTCGAGAAAAAAGTGCGAGAACAAAAAAATAAAAACGAAAGGTAGTCATTTCAGTCGACGCAAAACACACCAATAATTATTAATGTTCGAGAGAAAACTGGAGATTAGGACGTTAATTTATTGTAAATTTTTTGAAAGGGATTTTGAAAAATCAAAACAATATTGGCTGTGCATTGCTACCATTTTTTGTGACATAGAATAAAAACTTTTCAAAAAGGGGTGGGAATATGCTCTTTGTGCCAATGTGAGAAATTCGAGCCATTCTCCTTCGTTCACGGGTTGAAACATTTTAGCCAAATTGAAGAAAAAACCAAGCTCGTGGTACAGAGTGCGCCAAAAATTTCGAATTTTATTGAGAAATTCCTTATTTCACATATATTTCAAATTTGAGCGCGTAAAATTTTTGTCTGTGGCATGTAGTGTCACTAACTTTCGAAAGTTTTCTCCCTAAATTCTCACATTTTTCGGTAGGGTCACTAACCTTCGAGAAATAGTAACGCGCCCTTTTATGATATATGATAACGATCAAATAACAGAAAAAATAGCCTAAATTTCATCAAAATTTCAGAGAAAAACATAGTTTTTAAATTTTCGTGACGTGATCTATAATTTTTTCTTGGAAATGTCACTGTGAATTTTTGACCAAAAAAATGTCGCGGTACTTTTATTGAAAGTCTGTGAAAAATAGAACTAGAGAAAAAGAAACAGTAGAGAATTTTTGCTGAATGCAACTCTCACAAGCTCGTGGAAAAAAATGAAGCAGAAGATGTGATCGATAGAAAAGGAAAAACGAGTGCGCATAGAGATGACAGAAAACAACTAGAACATAGTGGAAAAAAAAGAAGACAAAAAAAAAGAACGAGCGGCGCTATGGGGAAAACTATGAATACTCATACATTAAAATGAATATTGCACAAATTGAAGCATGAAACATAGATGAAATACAACGATGCGATAAATTGAGGTAATTCATTAATACTCAATTGTCCGTTTTTGAATGACCCTGACTCAAAAAAAATTACATAGAGTAAGCAGAAACTATTACTTCTGAGAGCAGTTATTTTTATTGGTCGGCGTTGAAGTTTCTCAAAAGCGTGCCTGACAGAAAAAAAAACGCCAAAAATCATTTTGAGAGAAGTTTTCGCGACGAGACAAATGTGTTTCACCGCTAATACACACTAAAAGTCTATGCTGCTCATTTTTTCTCACGGGAATTCTTTTCAAAATTTTAAACTGTTTGTCTTCAGTTGTTTTTTTTTGTTTTTATAGTACATTCAAAACTTTGACTGGTTGATATTATCAACTTGCAAAAGTGGTAGAAATCAAATCGAAATCAATAGACTTGATGCAAATACACAGGTGCTACATGAAGATAATCGTCCACGCTGCGTGTCTGCGAGTGGTCTTGTTCATTTTCTCCGCCTTTTCGGAATGAGAGCCGCAACGCGGCTGTGCTTCGCGGCCGACGATACTGAGGAGCGAGAGTTTTTTCAAAACATACCATATTTCATTGATCGATTCAAAACACAACATTTATACAGTAAAAACTACTGTAATGCAGACAGCACAGAAATTTTCAAGAAAAAGCACAGACGACATTTTGAAAATATGCATTTCCACGTTTTGGGCCGTGGCATGATTGAATGACCTCGTACAGAAGATTAAACGATTCCTTGCAACAAAAAACTGGGGAGGTAGGTAAAATGGCAATAGTCATTTAGAGATTAAAACTGATCACTACGGTTGTTTAGTTTTCAAAAAGTACTATTATGCTAAAAGTTACTAATAAGTCGTTTTAATATCCACCTAGTGAACTTTGAACATTTTTTCCTACTTGAAGGAGGAAAAGAAAGGAAGCCGGGAAAATTTAATTATTCTCGAAACACACATACTTTTTTTTTTTGACGATTACTCTCAGGGGTAACAAAAAGAAAAAGGACATTGTCAATCCAAATTTTTAGAATGGAAGAGAAACCGTTATAGAATGTATAGAATTTATGAAGGATATCTCAATTTTGGGAAGACAATCAATAACTATTTAATTGCGGTCATCAAAAGGTGTTTTTTCAACAAAAAAATACGCAAGTACAAAACCGAATCACCGAGCAAAAAAATAATTATACTCAAAATTCTACAAAAAATTGAACAATTTTAAAATCATTCGAAACAGAAAGAAACTGATTTTTCTAGTATGTCCAAAAATTTTTTTTAGAGTATTCGGTATTCTTCTTTTTTTTCAGTAATCTGGTTTTTAGATGCGTTTACGTCATTTAAGAAGCGAAAATTGTGAAAAATTATTGAAAATACGTGAAAAAAAACTAAAACTCAAAAATTGAGTTATTTCTCGATCTTTTTCGAAATTACTGTATTTCCTGTAATATAAGGGCATGCCACACTATTTTTTACCCTTCCCTCCGAGTGCCCTTATATTAGAGGAGCCCTTCAAATGGAGGTGACCCTTTGATTTTCAACCTTTCGGAGAACACGGTTATCTTGAAAGAGTTATCTCGAAAAATCGAAATAACAATGTAATAAATTTGATGAAACCACCAAGAACTAACAATTAACAACAACAAAAGTGTATAAACGATTTTAAATTTCAAAATCCAATGAATCGTCGCTGTCTACATTAGATAAGTTTTCTTCGAATGCGTTCTAAATCAATTTTGTCGAGTATTTGGGTGCGTTATATTAGGGATCCCCTTCAATTAGAGGTGCCCTTTTATTTTTCAATCTCTCTCTCCGAGTGCCCTTATATTAGAGGCGCCCTTCTACTAGAGGTGCCCTTATATTACAGGAAATACGGTAAATTATTTTTCGAAGGTTTTCTGTCACCCAACCTGTCAATCGATCCCTGAAAAGTTCTAGTCCAAATTATTTGGACTATACTTTAGAAAAAAAACGTGATTCTCTATTTTCATACTGGCAAAAACGATGAAAATCTGCCAAAAGGATTAAGATTGGATTATAAGTGTTTACTGTTTTCTCCTATCGGATAATGGCTATAAAAAAATTTCGATTAGCAGAAATTGTATCAAGGGCTATAAAACACAGTCAACAACAGAAATGTGAAAAATCAATTGCAAAGCTGATTCATGTCACATGTCCAAACTATGAACTCAAACATAAGAACGCCAATGAAAAAGTGTACACATAAACTGCCTAATTCTGGAAAACGACAATCTCTACGAAACTTGTACAAATACCATAAAAAAATTTTGAGCAAAAATCGTTTTACAACCCCGCCTTTTTTTTATCATCGTTGAGGAGTGAGGTGGTTCGCACGTAATCGGTAAAAATTGCACGGTAAGACTAAATTTGTCAAAATCATGCTAGTCAAAAGCGAAAGCGTTGATTTTTTATCGAGAAACAGAAAACCCGCGGAATGACGTATGTTTGTTGTCTTTTCACAAAGACAACAATCTTTCTCCGTTTCATGATATTCGATTCAACTGCACTGGAGACTGTTCAAACATTACAATAGGCAATAACTTTGTCAAAAATGGACGCTTTCCGCTCTTTTAAAGGTGGACTGATACGGGGCCGAAAAAAAAAAACAAATCTAAGTATATTTTTGTCATGATTCATAAATTCAAAAAACGACAGTTTTTTGGAAAATCACCAAATTTCAAGAAAGGCTAAGAGCAAAATTCCAAGAAGTGCAAACATAGTCAGATTATCTATTCTGAAGAGCACAACTAATGAAAAGATCAACGAACAGTTTAACCGGAGTGGGGAAAAGCTCTTGATAGTCGCGAGGGAAACCAAGAAACCACGTCATGAACTAAACAAATACAAACACTTTCTATTGTTTCATGTCATTTTTTGTCTTGGATGGCGATGGAAGGTTTGGGTAACAACTAGGTTTCGAAAATGACGAGAACACAGTTGTTTGGTTGTTTGTGGTGATCAACTGGGGAAATTTACCGCAAAATTTCAGAAGGGGGTCCAATGTGAATTTTACTATATCGACATACATCAGATGGGGGCCAGACCTCTGGGAGGGGGTCCTAATCTCGGGCAAAATAAAGGGAGGGGACAACTAACTTTTGAGTTTTTGATAAATTAAGAAATAGATTTTGGCCATACTTGGGATAATTATGGACCAGAGCTCAAAGTTAAACCCACTATCAAAAAAAAACGATCAAAGTGAACGAGACAAGAAGGAAAGTAAGAAAACAATATTGTAAAACTAAGAAGAAGAAGAAGAAGACGAAGAATGAATGGATAAATGATTGAGCACAGGGAGACACATTGGCTGTCGACTCCGCCCCTTTTTACAAGAGGCGTGGGTTGTAAAAAGGGGCGGAGTCGACAATCTATGTGCCTTCCTGTATGCTCATTCATTCTTCACCTTTTTCTCAGTTTTCTAATATTGTTGTCTTTCGTTCTGACTCTTTTTCTTCTTTATCCCCCTCTCCTATGGGTGAAAAGGTATACAAGTATGGTTTTCTTCATTATTTTTTCTCAAAACCTAGAGAGATTTAGGGGTACTAACCCAAAATGTCGTCTGGGCATCTATCTGATGTATGTATATCGAGGGTTTTGATCTAATGGGGCTATTCAGTTTCATTTCTGAACCGAAAAAAAAGGTTGAGAAAAGCTGAGAAAATATATTCAGAAGCTTGAAAAATAGGTTGAAAAAGTCAATTTTCTCAACCTTACAAGGGAGGTTCAACTTGTCCCTATCTCAACTTTTAGTGATATTTAACAAGTTTACTAAACCGAACCTCCTGATCAAAAACGTGTCAATAACTTTTTTCTTCCGAGTCTGTGAGAAAAAATAAAACCCAAAAAAGTTAAAAACAATGAAAAAAATCCCTTGCAAAAAAGATGAAACTTTTAATTAATAAAAACGTGAACTTTATATTTTTTGTCTGTGGAGATTTTAGTAGTGATAAAATCACTAAAATATTAGAGTTTTTCTCGAAGTGCTTAAAGAAAAAAAAATTAAAAGCAGGACGTTGATCAGCGTGTCCGATTTAGTCAGCAAAAAAATCACGTCAAAAGTTGACAAGTTGAACCTCCCTTGTTAGTTTTCGATCTGATTCGGTGGAACAAAATGACACAATATGTGCTTCTCGGCTTTCTGAAGCTCTTGAGAATGAAAATACAAAAATTCAGCGTCTTCTGAATTCGTAAACACCATTTTAATAGCTGAAAATGAGTACTGTACCACAAAACTTCAAGGTACGCATCACTTTCCTGTTGGTATCATCTGGAAGAAATGGGTTACGGTGCTGATAAACCCGATTTTTCAACCTTTTTTTCTAGTTTCTGAATGTGTTCTCTCAGCTTTTCTCAACGGTTTTTTCGGTTGAGAAAAGAAATCCTTATGAGCCTTTTGGAAAATTAAACATTTGAAATACTTACCGACAACGCCAGTAGTTCCATCTCCAATTTCATGGTCTTGCGATTTCGACAATTCGACCATCAACTTGGCAACATGATGTTGAACGTCCATTTTTTCCATGATGGTAGCTCCATCGTTGGTGATTGTGACTTCACCATCTGGTGAAACCTGCATATTTCGCCGTACATTTTTTTTAAACATCGTAACAACTCACAAGCATTTTGTCCAAACCTCGTGGTCCGAGTGATGTTCGGAGAGTGTTGGCAACAGCGCGAGCAGCCAAAATGTGACTTTTGACAGCTTCAACACCGGTGATCCTTTTTTGATTTTCTTGCTCACGCATGACAATGAACGGCTGACCGCTCTCATCGAAGAGCAGTTGCGCAGAAGCTTGCGCCATCTCTTATCCACGAGTTTGAGTTACCTGTAGTTCAAAAATATATCTTGTACGAAAAAAAGTATGCGAATGAAGAATAGAGCTTTAACAGCAACTTATTGATCTAGAAACTCATAAATTATCCTGGAAATCTTTGCATTGAAGTTCTTTTCGCTGGAAATGATTGCGAAATGACATGTTCAGAGTCTTTTCTCAAGTTGCTCTCAACGAAACATATTTTCAAATGAAAGACGCTGGTTGGATAGTGCAAAAGCGATAAATATTCACATTGCTACTATAAAATTAATGGAAAAGTAGTTCAGGAAAAACAAAAATTCGAAATTTTCTGAAAACGTCCTAAAAATCATTCAAATGTCATATAATTCAGTGGTCTTTCTTGAAAATCATCTCAAAAAATGCTCAGTTTTCATTAAAACCCTCAAACTAACAACTAAGACAGTGAAAACGTCCGAAAACGAGTGAAATTTAAAAACGTCTTCTAGAATAAATTCGAGTACGATATGTGCAAAAGCGCGTTGCGGTGTATGATTCGCGGTTGCTTACCGTAGTCGAGGAACAGAAGGAAATATTTTTCTTTCCGTTTTTCTAGCTTAAGAGAGCTCTGAAAGCTTTTGAACAATGAAATAAAGAGACATGATTTATATTGCATCGATAAAATTAAATTATTCGGTTCATAATAACATTATGTACAGAAAAACAACACAACAAGGAGGAAAACGTGTTTTTATAATTAATCATAGTCGTCCGGAATATTCAAGAAGGTTCCAATCGTTGGGAAATGTACCATACTCATTCCAGCAGTACCACCAACACCTGCCGCAGGAACTGCCCAATGTCCACCCCATTGAAGCTAAAATATATTTTTAAAAATGTATAGTGTTTTCTGCTGAAAAATGCATCGCTTCAAATTGTTTACCTGTCCATTCAGCCAGTCAGCACCAACCGATGAAGGATAGTACCAGTATTTATTGGGAGGATCTCGACTGTGTGGATCGGCTGGATTCGGTTCCCAAAGACCCGGTTTCGTGAATGGTGAACGTGATCGAACTTGATGAACAAGGCCATGACTATCGGACAGGGCATCAAAATCAGAGGGAGAACTGGCGAATTGAGCAAATTCTGAGTCGGCGGGAAGAATTGGAACTTGATGAGTTCTGGAAAATAGAGAATTAGCCAACCGAAGCGTCAAAATTTTTATTCTCCCTAAAAATCGCAAAACTACCTGGCTCTTCCTGTCGATTTCTGTGAATTTTCTTGTTTCTTCTCACTTTTTTGTCCATCTGTTTCTTCATTTTTTTCAACAACTGCTGTCGTCAATCCGGGGGAAACTACTTTTGGCTTCGAATCTGTTTTTTATCCTAAATTATTAAAGAAAAACTGGGGTTCACTCACTTTTCTCCGGTGCCACACTTTCGACGAGCTCTTTCGTAAATTGTCTTGGATCAGCTGCTAAAATCGGTGAGTTTTCCGTTTTTCTTTTGGAAATTCAAACGATTGGGTTTAGTGAAGAAGCAACGAAACAATTTTTATTTATCGTTAGAGCATCATTTATCAATAACGCACAGACAAATATACAGACAAGACAAAGAAAATACGAACAAGTATGTGGGTTACTGTAGATTACTGTAGACATACATCACGTACCGACACTCTGCCACGTTTCGGGCTCATTCAAAGAATCGAGAAAACCATCCAAACCGCCTTTTTCACCTTTCAACGTCGCCGGTGAAGATTTCAGCCCAATCGCCCCGGGACCCGAAGTTATACCATTGATTTTTCTAGGAACGAAATAATTACTGTGCATCGACCTTGGTCGAAATCGGAATTTCCGGTTTTTCCGACTTTCTTTAACTCGGAAAATTTCCGAAAAAACAAGCACCTATTTTTTAAAAGAAACATTAAAGACACCTGGTCACTCAGAAAGAAATTTCTCGTGTATATCGAAATCTCAATATTGAAGATTTCAACTTTCGATGTGTTAAATTCAAAAGTCCAAAATAGCACTTTCTAAAGTGGAAAAAAAAGAGAAAAACTGTCGGAAAAAATTTTTTCGCAAAAAACTATTTTTTTTCTCACTTCAATGCTCTCCATAATTCTCGCGGTGAAAGTGGTCGTGGTGTTGTTGAAACAGGTGGTTGATAGTTGAATCGATGATGACGGAGACGACGTTTTTTGTTGTTGGATTTTCGAGATTTTCGAAAGCGACGAGATTTTTTCGATTGAGATGAAGATTCTTTTTGGCCGTCGCTGAAAGAAAAACCAAACGTCAGTGGCCCAAAAAATTTCAAAAATGACTGTATTTTTTTAAAAGTTACTGATTTGTAAATCTTCCGACCTTTTTCTCTGCTCCTCTGCGCGTCTCAAAAAGTGTTCCGGAACCGGTGGTGGAATGATCAACTCAATTTGTTCCGCCTTTCTTTTCGCTCGTTTTTTTATCGGCGCCATAGCCAATGGAACCGGTCGTGGAATGTTGTATGGATTGCTTTGATCAGGTGTACCAGCTGAAGAACCAAAACTATATTATCTAGTTTACAGAATGAAACTTACGAAGAACTTTTCCTTTGTTTGCCTTTGAGTAGATGAACTGAGACGCGTAATGGTATCTTTCATATTGAGGACAACTGTGATACCACAATCTAGGAAAAGTAAAATTTCCGAAGATTCTTCAAAAATTTAAAAGTGTATATTTTTGAACTTTTTAGACACGCAGAATCAGATGCTGATATTAAAATACATTGAACCGAGTACACATAAAGATTATCAATAGAACCTGTGGATGGTTAAAAAGGTACCGTGGTGATAGTATTCACTATACCTGCAGGTGTTTAGAAAAAGTGGCATCGGTGGCGGATTGCAGAATCGTTGAACGGCTGGATACGCGTAGTCACATTTACACTTTGCTGTGCAATGGGGAAAGATTCGAGAGTCGCAGTCCGGTTTGCAGGGGTAACGTTTCTGAAAATTTTAGAATTTTTTAGAATGAAACTTTGATTGTAAAGTTTTAGTGCCAAAAAAATAGGTTTCAAAGTTTTTTTTTTTTTTTTTTAATTTTGAAACTAAAATTTCAAGTCTCCAATTTAGGCGCAAAGGTAAAACGTACTCTCAACTCTTCATAATACACACTTTCATCCTCTTCCGAATCTTCGTCTCGCCGTCGATGATGACTATGGTGACTTCTTCTTCCTGATACAGCTGACACTTCTTTTCCGCTTGTTACTGTAATTGGTTTTTCAAACGGATCCGTCGGCCATGAGATTAGCGAACTATCTGTCGTGATCTGCTTGTTTGGACACACTTTTTTATAGGAAGGGCAGAATTGTCCGAGTGTTTTATCTTGTTCTGTCGAGCTTGTGTCACCGACGCAGTAATACGAGAAGTGTTTTTCAAATTTGTTACAGTACTCGTCGACTGATCCGCTGAACGTTTCTTCAGTTTCTTCCTACAAAACAAATACTTATTTATAGCACAAACATTAAACTTTTTGAAAATTTAAAATTGTATTTATTGCCGCTTTAGCACCCAACTTACCCCGCCCGTTTTTTGACGCAAATCGGCGTCACTCGAAAACGGATTACCCAGAATAATTTCAGCCAAAATGGCTAAAACCATCAGCAACAACATCTGAAAATCAATTTTTTGAAGTATATTTTTAGCAACAGAGAATATATAACATGATACATGTCTCATGGCTAAACGGGTTTTCCTTCAGTTAGGTACATGAGTGAAAAGTGAATGAGGTAGTGTTGGAAACTATCACACAAAGATAAAAATGATACAGATAAATGGAAGGTTGGTTTGATCCAAAAGGGGCGGAGCCTATTTTCGCGCACACAATTTTTGCTGATCGTTTGATCTTTCCTCAAATTTCTATCCTTTTCCAACTTGCCTGTTCCACATGTTCGAACTGACAGCGCTTCTAAATTAAGCATGGAAGTTTGAAAAGTGTTTTGTGATTAAACCAGAAAAGTACCTGAAACGCACTGTACCTATTATAATTTATGTTTTGTTCCGAATAAATGAAGATATAATTAATGTTACAAAAATAACATGTTTTAGGTTTCATTTTTTGTCCATGCGCGCAACAATTTTCTTTAAAGAACAAAATCAAACGGTTAATTACACAAAATGATTAATTAGCAATTGGGATCGGTTGCCATTTTTTTGAGATATGGATATGTTAGAAAACGGGGAAAAGGGATACTGTAGTTTGTAGTATGAGCCTCAAATGGATCGATAAGAAATATTGAATTGTATTGAAATCTTTGGGTAAACTATCAGACAAGAACTTCCTGCGATTTTGAAGTGAAAATCGAGAAAAGCGATTGTAAACTTTCCATTGACGCCAGCGCGCCAAAATCAATAAATCTGCAAGAATTTTGGTTTATTGGTAACTACAGTATTTCTGTCTCAAAAAGTTACCGTATTTTGCTTAAATCCTTCGGCGCATACGCTCCTTTAACAATAATCGTATCATGCGTTTTTTTCTGACCATACTTCTGCTGGAGCACACTTGCATATCTCATTAAATCCGGCACATGCACCATTTTCCCGCCAACATTAACCAAGGCAAACCGGGCGTCCTAAAAACAATTACAGCAACACTCCCAAAAATTTGCCTCACTTTGATTGCTCTTCCAAAGTAGTGGATTTTTCGAATATATTGAATTCCAACTAAGTCAATACACATTGTCCTTAAAAGCAACTTTTTTCACCTGAAAAAGAACAGAAAACTACAGTAACCCACGTGATAGCAAGGCCGATGATGATATAGCAAAGATCGAGAAGATAAAATTCGCGTTTCAGTGGTACGATATCGCCAAAACCAACCTGCAAAATTCTAATGAAATATACTACCGGAACACTGTATTTACTGTAGTCATTGTGATAAAACTGAAGTAGAAACCGCCGAAAAACTCCCAATTTTCCCACGAGCCTAGCAGAACGGCTCCGATTGTTATATAACCGAGCAGAATCGTGACGATAAGGAAGATAGGAATAGACACATAGTGATCAAGACCCTGAAAAAGGAAATGTGTTTATTTTTTCTCTGAAATATTCTATTGCGTTTTTTCCCTAATTGTTCTCAAACCTGCATCAATTGCTCGCCATCTCTCGTCGGCTCATCCTTATTTGAAATAGCCGAATATTTTTGTTGATTTTTTCCGAGCTTCTCACGCAATTTCGTATATCTTGTATACAACCAAATGATGTTTTCCGATAAGAATTTTCCAATATCAGCTACTGTTATCAGAATGAGTGGAACACCGAAAAGTGCATAGGCGATACAAAACATTTTACCGTGCCAGGTGACAGGCACCAGGTTACCGTATCCGATTGTTGTCAATAAAGTGGCGGTGAAGAAAAGCGCGGTTATGAACGTCCAGTTTGGCTGCAAACATTTTTCTAATTATTCAATTATTCAACCCATTTTGAAGAGTTGTCACCTCTTCCAAATGACCATTAAACTTCAAATGTTTAGCAGCAATATAGTGAGTATCAAAAGCATCAAAAAGTATTCGGGTGATATTTTCGACATGCTCAACAGCTTTTCCTTCCAATTCCTCATCACTTCTCCCAATTTCTCTCATTCTCCACAATTCGTCAATCATCTCCTGTTTGTACTCATGAAACTTGTCGATATTCTTTTTTCGAATCTCCATTTCGTGCGGTTTTTCCATATGATAGAACACCATGGCTCCGCCTATTACGTAGAATAATGAGAGAAGGATGAGACCTATGTGAGGTAGGATTATTCTCGCATACTTTTTCCATGATGGCATAGGTCGGACAGTTATCTGGAATGAACACAAATAAAAAACTATAGTTGTTAACATTTTGTGTGAACTTGTGCGTCTTGGTTCTCGCACTTTGCTGCTTTTTAACAGAATGAAATTTTGCAAATCGAGAGAAACACAGAAAAAAGTCTGTGTTTTTCCGAACTGCAAATCACTTCAAACACCATGCATGAAGGCATAAAATCATAGAATAAAAACTTGGAGATTAAAAAAACAACCACAGAAGCATGTTTTATAACAAAAATATGTTACATTTTCATTATGATCCGTCTGAAATTGCGATTTTCCTCGATTTTGAAACTGCTGGTGAAACAGACCAACGCGTCGTGGTGTATACGGTAAGTGAGATGTCACAAACGGCATCTGAAAAAACATGAATGAAAACTGAACCATGAAAAAAAAAGAAATTCTGTTGAAGTGGAAATGATTTTTTGTTGGCGAAAAGTTGACCCAAGGGAAGAATTATTTTATTTTGGTTTTGAGCTCGTCTGAATTCTTTTTTTTTCATTTCTCGAAAAAAGTGGGAAAATGTGCTTTCATTTCCAAGATGTTCTTGAAATTGGAAATCGAGCGTGAAAACGGATTTTTTTTGTTTTTTTTTTCGCGAAAAAAGAGAAGTCATATAATTTTTGAGAAAAAGGGCGAGAAAATGTGTGACAAATTGGATAAGGTAATTTAAAACCAGCAAAAACTTACATGCATCTCTTTTCCTCTTTTTGTTCTTGTTAGTATTGAGAAAAAATTCCAAAAATGAACAAAATTTAGCGCATAAAATGTCCCGTGGGACTTTCCGGATCATTATTCAATGCACTTTTTGAGACGTTTTTTTTGAGATTGTGACGCCGGGAAGTTCACGAATTTCGGCACCACTGGAAATTTTTTTTTTTCAAAAACTAAAAAACAAAATTCAAAACTTAAACGAAAAAAATACGCGGGCAAAAAAAAGCAAAAAAAAATTCCAAAAAAAGTAAAAAAAAAAGTGTAAGTTTATTTGATGGACATTTCAATGTCCATTCCGAAATTAATCCTACTTTAATTCTCGAAATGCTTTTTGTTTATTTTAGAATAATAATAAACCAAGACTAGGACCAGTTAGGCCCAAGGGCAGACCTGAAGTCCGCGTGAACTGGGGACATTTTTGGGACAGAAACGTCCCAAAAAATTGGGTTGTCATTTTTTTGGAAATTGCACCCATCGGATTCGAAGGAGTAGGTACATAATAGAAAGTAGTTATGATTTGTGACAAAAAGGGAAGAATTACAGTATACTTTGGAGCATAAAAATTTTTTGTAGAACAAAAGTAGTGATGATTAAGTAAATTTGTCGTCTCAAAAGAAAGCACAAAAACTTTAAAAATAAACAAATTCCAAAAATACAGTACTCATTATGACCTACCTGTTCACCACTCAACAATTGATCCAAATCCCATGGATCTGCTTCAGCCAGAGGACTATAATCAGCCGCAGTTATGCCGTCTATCAGCATTTTTCGCCTAAAATGGGAGAAGAAACGTAGAAAAATGAAGTCTTGTATCATTTTCATGATCGGAATGAGGAAAAATGGGTCTCGAGGGGATTAGAAAAAAGATGACTTTTTTTGGCGAACAAACATTGGGAAGTACCACCTGGAGAAGAGAAAAACAACATGCTGGAAGGATGATGTTTTGGGAATTTTGCAAAAAACAATACTTTTTTTGAGCAAAAATGATGAACTACAAACTTTGCACTAAAAACCTCAATTTCGGAAAATGTTGAAAAACATAAAAAGAATGGAGAAAAGTGCAATCACTTTGTTTTATTTTGAAATGAGATTTTGTGGAGAAAAAGGAGAAAATGGGAGGTGCACAGTTGGTCCAAAATTAATTGAACAACTCTTTTCTTCTTCTTTTTTTAGGGAGGTTGGTTAGGCAAAACAAGAGGAACACGAAAGTCTGGAAACACACAGTGTGTATTTTACTACCAATGTCCAAAAAATTATTGGCAATAGCTAACTTCTTGAACGGAACATCTGTATGTCTGGCCTGCGGTCAGCCTGCGTATAAGCAGCGAAAATACGCCTAACCTGATAATCCAATAGCAATAATCAACAGCAAATTCATCGCAACGGATCCGGCAATAAGTAGATCGGCCTTCAGGTTCAGCTGCTTCATAGATGTTCCACACCAACTTATTGACGTTTCATTGATTTCTATGACTGACCAACTTCAACATGCGATTTTGACGAGAAGAAACGGACGTTGTTGAAATCAAAAGTATTCAATCACATTTCATGCCATTGGAGAAATTCTGAAACTTTTCGCAGTTTTTTATTCAAATTTTCGCTCTTCTGGAGGAGGGTTATTAGTTGCAAGTAGTTTTTTGAGAGTTTGAACTGTGTGTTACAGAAAAACTTATATGCAAGAATGACCGAGTGCGGAGACCGGAACCACAAAAATAGGAAATGCGATTCATGAAAAAAATTTTGAGCGAAACAATTATGAGTAAATTATTATTTTGATTTCTGATGTAATCCTGAATCTTCATCGGTGTCTGTTGAATCAGTTGATGCTCCATCATCGTTTTCAGAATCTGTGAGAACTTGGGAACCTGGTAAATTGCGATCCATTGCTTCTAACAACTCGATAATATAGGTTTCGAAGATTTGATCAATTTTTGAATCTAAAAAACATTCTGGATTTTGTTCCTAAATAATTATAGGCTACCAGCGATACTAGTATCATAAATCTCGACTTCGGTCATTTGTTTCGATCCGACAATTTTTAAACGTTTCAAAAGAACACGGGCGACTTTGTTGAAACCATGTTGCCCATCCAAACTACTGCCGAAACCAACGATTGAGAAGCGTATTTTGTCGAAATTAGATTTTTTCTTCAACTTCGAATCAGCCGCTACATCTTCTAGCCATTCTAAAAGCCAGTCGGTAGACGGTGTTGCTTTTCCACCATCCAGTGTGTCAACGACAAAAATGCAGAAACCCTGAAAGGATTTCTATTTATTGGCTGGAAGGTTCGATTTGCTGTTAAGTTGAGAGAATTCCTGTGTGTTTGACGAACCTTAAATTCCATCAACTGCTTAACTTGCAAACTGTCTGACATCCAAATTTCGGGGTTTCGAATCATTTCCTCGCACAATCTCTCGTGTAGAACATGAGAGTATTTGAGTGCTGCTCCTTGTTTACAATCTCCCAACACAACGACAACCGCTTCGGACTGTTCCAGTTCCTCCTTCATTTTCAGCTGCTCCTTCTTTCTCGCATATTTTTCGTAGTACGAATGACATTTATGATATAGGAAATAGACGAAACCGGGTAGAATAACACCCATCGCAGCGGTTACATACAGTAAAATTTCGTCTTTGCCGTCAAGATATTCTTCGAGCCATGAGAGTTTGTCACGTGAAGATTGACGACCTTCTGGCCGGAGCGGGGGTACCTGGTAGTTCATCTGAAATTCATTTCAGACTGTTGTTTTTGATAAAACGACACATGCAAAAAAACAAAATAAACAAAAAAAGTTGTCCACGTAAAACAACACAATAACAACGTTCAAATTTTCAGAACAGTTTCTCGAACTTCGCTGATTTAATAGCATTATTCAGTTAATTGAATGTTTGTTACTTGAAAAAAAAAGAGAAAAAGTTTTGGTTTTAAAAAACTACAGTACTACACCTTTTTTTGACGCGTTGAAGGCCGGAAAAAAGGCCGGCCGGAAACGGGCTTTAAATATATCCGGAGATATGAATTACCAATTCAATGTCTTTTGACAGTGTCCATTCTTGAAACCACCTCGGAACACTCGAGAGAAATTGTTTTTCTTAGAGAGTATGTACCGTTTGTCCCACATGTGCACCATGGGAAAAATTATCTCGTTCTCGACTCGAAATTCAGCCTCTTGGAACTCTGCACATGGAAGAACGTGTCAGGTATTGAATATCAAAGTTAAAAAATAGGCGTCGCGTCAAAATTGAAATTTTTCAATTTTATTAATACAAGTAAAATTCCGATTTTTAAAATCTTAGTTATCAATTAGACACCAAAACTTTTTAATCTTATAATCTAAATTTCCCGCTACCCGCTCGCATATTTTGCGAAGAAAAAAAACAAGAAAATAACCTGTCTCCCTCGATTTCAAATCACATCACACCACATCACATCACATCACAGCACAATACATTTTTTTTCTGAAGAACAAACAATTTCAGCATGCAAAACGACGAGAAAAGATATTCAAATGGTAGGAATAACCATTTTTCTTGGATTGGAAATGATTTTCAAAGAAAAAAAGAAATATATATATTTACAATTTTGAGAAAAGCTATAACAAAGACTAACTACCAGTTGATATATAAAAATCTAAAGCTAACAAAAATGTTTTAAAAAACCGTATTTTTTTATTAACATTTAGCTACCCCTAAACAAAAACATTCAATAAATAAGGCCTGGCACATTGAAAGAGATCCAAATCAGGATCAAGTGATCTTCCGAATCCCTCGAGAACCATAACCGATAATATGACAGTGGTGAAAGAGGAATCCAATTCGACTTTGTGTTCGGCGACGATTGAGAACATTTCGGATAGAAGTGCCGAGATGTTAAGAGTTCGGAGGCTCTTCTCATTTCTCGCTTTCAGAACCAACTGTTCCACTTGACGACAGAACTTTTCAGGATCTCGACATTGTTGGTATGGCGATTGGCTGAGCAGGAGACGGCCGACTTCGTAGCCCTGAAAATATATCAGAATTATTTTTTTTTCCATTTTCAGGTTCATACTTTCTTCTCTACAACACTTCTAAACAAGCATTTCAAATTGTTCAAATTTTTCGGTGTTTCCGAGATGGCAATTCCAGTGTCGAGAAGAACGAGCGTCGGCTCATCCTCCAAATCGGGTGAATCGGTAAATCTCAGCCGCGGGTTCGATCTCAGATTCATCGCACTTCTCATCCATTCGATTGATTTTTTGACGATACCGTCGGCGGGCGGAGCTTTGTGAACACCTTCCAGCTGTTGAGTGTCGGCGTCGTTGAAGCGTATCAAAATGTTGCCGGGATGAAGGTCACCGTGCACGAAATTGTCAACAAATATCATTTTGAGAAGAGCCCGAGCACCCATTAGGGCAATGCGGCGGCGAACCGAGGCAGATTGACGCGCGGTCAACTGAACAACAACAAATTACACCTAACAAAATTTGATTCTGAACTTTTTCCAAAAAAGATAGAGGTGGGAATCCCACCCTGGAATTATTCAAAGTGTCCTAACTCAGCGGAGTGTCTAGCCCTCTAGCCTCTAGCTGATGTATGCTCTAAATACGGTACTTGATCAAAAAGGTACAGTACTCCAATTAAAAAACGAGTCATTTGAAAAACTACAGTAGCTCTCTCCCGTTTACAATACCTCGGTTTGTTGCTCTTCGGCGACAAGTCGATTGATGTAGACACCCTGTTCGAAGGTTTCAACAATCGCATTTTTCGTATATCCCAATACGGTCGGAAATTTGATGCCCGTCTCTTTTGCGTTGAAATTTTCAGCGAATTTCTGTAGTGCTTTTGCCTCGTTGGATAGATCGACTTGTCGTCGTAAGACCATTTCAAATTGTTCCAAAGCTCCCATCGGATCCAGATACCAAAGCGATGGGAATAACTGAAAAATAATAGTATAAGAACTTTTAGAAAAGTGAGTTATCATGAAAATACAGAAAAAAAAAACGTACCATTTGCATGAACCTTGCTCCATTTCTCAAAATACTCAAATCCAGTTCAATTTGTTGTTCAACCCCTTTATCAGCCACCTTGATTGCGATCAATTGTGTCTCTTCTCCATTTTTTCGTAGTTTCTCCATATTTTTACCGGTTGCCTTTTCAAATTCTTTCATATCGATTTTTCCACGATAAACTTGTGCGATACAACCACTTCCAATTGAGTATGGTTCGATTTCCAGAAACACTCTTTTTGCATACCTTTTCATAAATTCTTTTCCGAAAACTTCGTGGAGAATCTGTTTTTCGTCGCGGAAATGACGTCGTTTTTTGGTTTGAATGTGAAGTATTGATAACTGCAAAAAATTGAAATTGTATTTTTTTTCGTTTGGGCTACCCAAGAACTTGTTTCGACTCGCTTGTGAAATTTCTGTTGACAGACCGGCCGGAAACCTTCAACAAGAACAAAAAACTCACTCGGTCACAAAAAGTTTTGCTAAAAATGTCGCGCCTCGTACTTGCCCATTGTCCCAATTTGATAAATGTCGGTCCACTATTCTGCACCGCCAATAGCAACATTTTCCACCACAAATGCTCAATTTTTTCAATTCTTGTCGCGAACGGATAAGTGACGAGAAGCGGTGCAAATCGAAGGAATAAACAGATACATCTGGAAAAGTTTGAACTGGGAAGGGAGCTAAGCATTATCAGGGTATTAGAAATACTTATTAGAAATACAAAAAAGTACACAAACTTTCGAAACGACCCCCTTCCAACCTGGTCACCTTTCGCAAAACCACCAAAACCTTGATAACTACAGTAACCGGTGTCCACAGTAACCCGTGCGTTTTCACAGCTTCCGCTTTTCGCTCCGGGACTAATAGCCAAGGATCTTTTTCCTGCTCATGTGTTTCTTTGAGACCAGCAGCTACAGTAACCAAACCAAAAACGACAGTACCTCCAGATTTTCGAATACTCAAAAACCTTCGAAATTGGCAAACTGCCAATCGAAATATTCGCATATAGGCCTGAAAATTCAACTTTTTTTAAATAAACAAATGGAGGAGGGAACAATCGTTAACGATAGAATAGGGATTAGAAACCCTTGGAAATGTTAAGGAATGCGAAAAATTGAAATATTTACAAGAATAACAAATAAAATCAACAAATTAGTACCTATACATGATCAGACGTTGCTAGAAAAAAAACTAAAACCATCTACTACCATTTTGAGCCGGATTCGTTGGATCGTACACTTTTGGAGCTATATACATTCTCTGGAAAAAATTAATTAATTGAGGGAACTGTGAATCCACTTTATACAAACCTTTGGCACATTTCCATGATTGCGCCGAATCTCCTCCTGCGTCGGCCCATTCGGATTGGAAACATCATCCCATCTCTCAATTCGCCTCAATTTACCCCATGACGGATGTGCGCGATTACAATTGTCACGAATAGTTTGGGTTATCTGAAAAGTGGTAACAAACGGTTACTATAGTTTTGTGGTATCTAGTTTTGACGTCGAAAATCAATTATAACCGGTAAAACATGGTTTTTGAAAATCCTGAGTAAACTTGGCAAACTGAAAAAAGTAAACTTGGTAAACTTTTTGAAAATCCTGACATGAGTAAACTTGTTAAACTCAAACAGGTATCATTATTTTATTTTGCAAGGATAAGAACTCTGATTGAAAAACAACCAACCCGATCAATAGTATGTTTCAATTTTCTGGGCAACTTTTCCAGAACTATCGCTCGATCCTTCATTGCGATATCCTGATATTCGCGTCGCAGCGCATCTCGACGATCCCACAAGAAAGTTCCGATCACACGTTTCTCGTCGATGAAATCCACCCGCTCCTCCTCTTCAGTATTTTCCTCGTTAACTTCTTCCGAATCCTCCTCATTATAGCTAACCTCGGATTCTTTACGAAGTTTGTCCACTTTTGTTTTCTCCGCGTTCTGTTCGGAGTCTTGCTCCGCCTCTTCTTCTTCTTCGTCTTCCTCCGACGAGAAGGGTTCGGGAAGTCGCGGAATTTTTCGCCGCTCGAGAATCCGTTCGTTTTGTTGCTCAGCGGCAGAGTTGCGACCCATCGATTCCATGTCACTGATCCCGGTGAGCTCAGAATATTGTAATCGTTTACGACGAGTCACTGATGCTCGCGGAGCCTGTTCGGCAACGGTTTTGGGAAGATCATCGTCGTTTATCAGTTTGAAGTTGAGCAGAAAATCACGTTGTTGTTTGTTCTGCAAAAAAAAAACAATTCAGGAACTGGTTTTGAAATGTACATTTTTTGACTTTTTAGACGCGTATAATCAGATTCAGATATCAAAAATTTCTGAAAATCTCTTCTGAGCCGAGTAAAGTGAACATTTTCAATAGATCGCGCGTTACCTTTTCGATTTTGGATAATAATCCACGACAACAAATTATTTTGTTTTTTTCTTTCAAACATTTTTGGTTTTTTCAAAATTTGAACCAAATACATAGAAAGCTGAAATTTTCAATTTTAAGATTTTTATGAACACGAAAAAACCCATTTCTGAGTGAAAGGGTGTCTTTAGTGTAGCTACGAAATGTATTCCGACTTTTGGAAAAGTAAATTCACTTCCAACTTCCGAGTTCCGACTTCCGGATTCCGACTTTTCAAAAAAACCAATCCGCGCAACATTGCAAAAAAAAATCAAAAACTCACCATCTTTTCAACACCAGAAATCCGGGTCAACATCATGTCGAGCAGGGGTCTTTGTCGAACATGTCGATTACTGATCAACTCTTCGAACTTCCTTTCGGCCGTTTGAAAACCGGCCAACTTTGGCGAAACCGTGGCCATCGTCATTTTCACAATCTCAAAAGAAATCTGGGCTGTGAACCGGCGTCGATATAAATCTTTTGTCTCGAACTTTGATCGAAGCCAAACAATCTCATCGCGAACATCCATTTGTTGTCGCAGCTGTTGTTGTTGAATGCGAAGTTGCCGGTTTCGTACTTGGCTCATGTAAAGACCATTCGGATGTTTTGTCACCGTTGTGACACTATGAAGATCCTCGTTCGAACCATCTTCGTCTTCGCCAATTTCGTACTCGTTGTCGCCAACGCCTCCATACCCACCGTTCAACTTTTTCGCCTCCCTTTCGTCGCTCTTTTTGTGCCGCGAATACATCACTCTTGGATTCGGATTACCGTGTTCGGCAATCTCGAGAATCTGCTTGTTGATTATGTCACGATTCGGTAGATTTTTAGATGTATTGTCAAGAAAGTTGACGATGAATTCGCGAAGGTTTGAGAGAAGAGAAGAAGAGGGAACATCCTGACGGAATGTTGCTAAAAAATCAAACATTGTTCGGGATAAGTACAAAAAAAGCTTGAAGTCCCACCTGGGAAAAAAATATGGGCATATTCACAAGAAAAAAAAATGCCCCAGAACGGCAGCACTGGAAGTTTCCACCGAAAAAATGTCACGGTATTTTTCCCTTTCTTAAGGTAGATATGTGTTTAAAGACACCCTGTCACTCACAAGGGAACTACAAGTAGGTGTTAACGGACTTTAAAAAGAGACATGTGTCACCCGGTACAGTTTTTCATGCTGATCATCATGCCGTAGCTAACTTTTGCAAAGCTCCACACAGAAAGCTGAAAATCGAGCTCAAAGTTTGAGCACAAAAATTGAAATATCTTGTTCAATTTGAATTATTTTAGTGATGAGAGACTACTAAAGGGTTTTCTGGTATGCCAGGAACGATAGGAGCATTCAAAAACCTCGAAATTGTAGTTGTAACGCTGAAAAAATGAGCCCGAAACTTTTAATAAAAAAGGTAGATCAAAAAAACGTGAAAAATGAAAAAATTGCATTGAAAAACGTGAAAATGACTAAATTTTGAAGATTGTTTTCTGATTTTTCATGTTTTTTCGAAAAATCACACCCTTTTCATTATTTTTTCGGAATTTCAAAATCACCATCGTGTGGAGAATCAAATTTCCTATCAGATCCATTAGTTTATTCTTGTAAATGTATAATTTTGAAAAAGTTAGGAGGAATTTCAAATTTTCAAATTTATCACAAAAATGTGATTTTCAGCTTTCTGGCTGAAGCTTTGCAAAAGTTAGCTACGGGATGATGTTCAGCATGAAAAACTCTATCGGGTCACATACATCCCATCTCAAAGTCCGTTAACACCTATATGTAGTTCCCTTGTCAGAAATGGTTTTTTCAAGATAATAAAAATCTCAATATTGAAAACTTCAAATTACGATGTATGTGATCATATCTGGCCTAAGAGGAGAAAAGGTACCGTGACATTTTCTAAAAAATATGATCTTCTCTCAAATGTTCAAGGATTTTTTTTTTGGTACCCTGTTAGGTCAGGTATGAGTGCAAGGACAAAACAAAAAAAAACAGAAATAAAAACGAAGGAGAGACAAAAAGAGAAAAAGCTAAAGAATGAATAAATGAATGAACACCGCGCGGTATACAGAAAGAGATAGAGAGAGAGAGACCCTCGCCCCGCCCCTTTTTCGCAAACACACAACGTGCAAATAGTGGGCGGAGTCGACAATCTATATGCCTTCCTGTGCTCATTCATTCATTCCTTCTTCACCACTTTCTTAGTTTTCTAATACTGTTCTCTCTTTTCTTGTCTCGTTCGTTTTTTATTTTTTTTTGAATTTCACAAGTCGAAAGTTGAAGTCTTAAATATTGAGATTTTGATAAACACGAGAAATTAATTTCTGAGTGACCAGGTGTCTTTAATTTGTTCATGTTTTGTTTTTCAATTCCGCAGGGAACCCATACCTCAAAAATTGTTTAAAAAAAACTAACGGAACCGCATGGAAAAATCTTTGCACTTTGTTTTCGACAAAACCGGATCATACTTAATCATTCGATAATACTGATACGCATAATTCATAGCTAACTTGACTGAAAAATATAACCTTTTGAAGATAAAATTTTAAAAAAAGTCACTCTGATTCTGCGTGTTCTGTTCAGAATTGTCAGCCGTTGGATAAATAACATCCGAATTTTTCTGCTTTTTACACCAAATCTTCCAATCAGCATACCAATTGTCCTGGAAATTAATTTTTCAGTAAAAGTGTAGAAGAAAGTTGCTCACATATATTGGTTTGAAAATCTCCTCCATCAACTTTTGTCGCTCTGGGCGTGGCGTTTTCATACGCATAATTGTCTGAAAGAATGGAAATCCTTTTGGATAAAAAAGGATTGAAAACGTTTTAGATATTGAATTTTTTGAAATATTTTTGAAACTAGAATTTGTCGATAAACTCACATCCAGTGCTCTGATACCTTCCTCCTTCGTCAAATCTTCGATTTCGACATCAAAAATCTCGTGAAACTTCGCCGCCGCCGCCGCATTTTCGCTGTAATTCTCTCTCATTATCAGACATAATTCAAGCACTTTTCGATCGATTCGCATGTAGTCGATAATATTTTCGGCGTTTCTAGAAGTCTCGTCAATCATGAGATATCTGTTCATCTCTACAACACTTCCACATTTTTCGAAACTTTTCTCGTTTTGGGAATTTTTTGACTGAATCAAATAGAACCATGGGCGGCATCGGTTATCAATTATGATTGAGATAAGACAATTCGACATGTTCTGTAAAAAAATTTCATTGAAGATTTCCAAAATGTTTCCACATATTGGGGAACCATAATTGGCATAGCATGGCCAAATGACCACAGGGGGACCTTTGACTTATGGGAGAAGCATAACTTCGAAAAATCTGCTCTTCGAAAGAAAAAGGTCAATATGAGTCATGATCTGAAATCGAAGAAAACCGTAGTACGGTTACCATACCACTCGATGAAGATTGCGAGAATGAAACGGAAACAGCAATAAAAATTAAAATGACCGAGACAAGAAAGAAAGAGAACAATATTAAAAAAACTGAGCAAAAAGTGAAGAGTGAATGAATGAATGAACGCAAGAAGGCACAATGATTGTCGACTGCGCTCTTTTTTTTGTTGTACGCGGCGTGGGTGCGAAAATGGGCGGAGTCAACAATCATTGTGTCTCCCTGTGCTCATTCATTTTATTATTCACCGTTTGCTAAATTTTCTAATATTGTTTTCCTTCTTTTTTGTTTATTTTTCTTGTTGATTTTTTTCGTTTCGTCCTTGCACCTATTATCGATGAATAATATTGGCTCCTTTTCAGCCATTTTTTTTTGTTTTCTCGCGTAACTCTTGATAGAGGTTTGGCCTACTAGGGGGTATAACTTTCAACTCTTGTCCACAACTATTCCAAGTATGTGGGGAACCCCAGGGAGTTGTGAAAAAATATTGAATTTCCATTTTTTTTAAATTTCGATAACTTTTAAGAATTCAAAAATACCAACCTGAGCTCCTCCATACTTTCTCGAAATCTCCTCTCGAAACTCCATTCTTGCCATTTCAAAAAGTCTCCGATTCTGAACGCGTCGACAAAAATCGAAAGAAGATGTGCATTTTTCGATAATCTGCTCATACTTTGAAGTTTCATTTTGGCTCCAGAAATCGTCGGATTCGAATACGACAACAAGGCGAGGAATACGGTATTCCGACTCTTCTCGGGCCTAAAAACAAGGTGAAAAATAACGCGGCGTCCAAAATCAAGAAAAAAACAATACAAAAGAGAAAAATCGCGTTCAAATCCGAAAACAACAATACAGTACTCACATAAAGTCACACAACGTTTTTTCATTGAAAAATTTAGTAGCGCAACCTGCGTTTCTAATTCATCGTTTTCTCAGCTTTTTAAAATTAATTAATTTTTTAATTAAAAAATTTTTAATTTTACTTGTAACACAGGTTGTGTTACAAGTAAAATTTTTTTTAAACAAAACGCAGTGTTTTTTTTAATGCGTACTGTGTTTGTTTTTTCGAATTTGGACGCATTTTTCCTCTTTTTTTTGCGTTTTTCTTGATTATGGACACCTCATAACGAAAAACTATTAGGCTCCTTTTCTTTTGTGTCGAAAAACTCACAAAATACAATTCATGCTCCATAACATTTTCTAATGAGTTATAACTAATCATTCTTCCCTCATTCTTCTCCTCTTTTTCATCATCCTGCTCTTCTTTCCAAATTTTTTTGGTCTCATTTTGTTCTCCTTCTTGGCGAAATTCCAAGTTCGCATATTTCATGTCAAACTGGTATCGTTTAATGCCAAACTTCTCCACAATATCCATAAAATCATCATTTTCATTTCCACTCACATGTGTCGGCGCTTCAGAGAAATCCGACGGCTCGCCTTCTTCCTCTTCCAAGCTTATATCAACTTCTGAATCTCGCTTATTTTTTCTTGCGCCGAACTCTATCATTCGTCTCTTCACCTCATCGAACTCGGCCTTTTCATAATAACCGGTTACGCATCGAGCCGTGTACATCAATTCGGCACAGTCGGGATATTTTTCAAGGAAATTTGAGAGAATCCTCTCAAAATCCGGATCGATTTGATCTACGTGAACGAGGAGATAAACGACAAGCTGCAAATACTTTTTGATAAAGCTTTTTCCGTCTTCAAACTTTCTTAAAAAAAACAAACCCTGCGGAAAGACGACATTCCATCCTGAAACTCTCCACTTTTCGTATTTTTCAGAGCCCAATCATTCACAATTAAATCAAGAGTGGAAATCTCTTCCGAAGCATCAGAATCTTCATCAAAATAGCCATCTTCTTCGAAAATTTGCTCTTCATCTTCTTCCTCTTCTTTTTTCTCACCATATCGTCTCGCAACAATTTTCTCGACCGTTTTTTCCATTCTCGCATCTCTTCGAGCGATTCTTCCGGCCGTTTTCTGAAAATTCGAAGGTTATTACTTTTATTTTTTTATTCATTACTACCGTTGAGCATTTTAGAACATATCACATAATTTTTCATCTATCTACAGAACGTCAGTTTAGTGAACTCAATTATAGTTTAATAAAATTTCACAGGTTTGTAAGAATGTTCAAAAACTGCAAATTCAAGCAGCAAAAAGTACAGTACCTTGAACTTTTCAGCGTCATAACAAAACACGGACAACTTCTCATAGCAAGCCACCCATTTCCATTGGAAGAACTCTACCAGATTCATGCGCATAATCGTGTTTTTGAAATAGGCGCACAGCCATGGATTTTCGATGCAAACCTCCTTTCTCAGCTGTTTCTGCTGTAGTTCATATTGCGACACTTCACTCAACATTTCGTTCATCAATTCGGCAACTTGAATGGAATCGTATTCGTCTTTGATGAATTCTATGACATCCGGTCCAAGCTCATCGATCTTGTCGATTGTGAATCCTGAAATAAAATGCAATCGTGGTTAAACTTTTTCATGATAACGTTTAAAATGCTCATGAATAATCAAGAGAGGGCGGGACGAGTTCTGAAAAAAGAAAGAGGCTCCGCCCACAATTATTGGCCGCGTTTTCCCGAGGACTGGAATCGGAAGAATCCGCAAAACTAACCCAACATAAAATCAGAAGAATTGACTCGCTGATCGTAAACAATCCGATAGAACTCATCGAGTTCCCCTCTTCCATTCTCCCACCAAATACGAATCAACCTTCTCATTATATCTCGATCCATCTCCATGTTTTCACCAAACTTTCTCAAAAACCATGCAAATGTTGCCTTCATCAAATTCTTTTTCGACATTTCATCTTCACAATATGTCAGATAGAATCGACCATATTTCGAAAACATCTTCTCGAACTGAACGAGCGGTTCAACTTCAACATCCAAAAAATTGAGGGTTCCAATTTTGGGTGTTTTCTCAATTTTCTCCTCATTTCTTCGCATGTGCAAAGTTTTGAACACGCGGTTCGCAACTCGCCGCATTTCCTGCTCGTGCATTCGTCGGATAAACCCGTGAATCTCGTAACTGTCCTCGATTCCGCCCGATTTTTCACCCGTTATTCTCAGGTATTCATTGAGCTCCTGGTACAATTCGAATCTTTCCGATTTTCGATCAACATTCGATTTCTCGACACATCCTTGTAGTCGTTTTTTGATAATTTTTTGCTCAAACTCATAGTCGATACTTTCTATATTTTCCACAATATTCTCGTTGTACCAACTATCCATACTTTCGTCATCTGAGGGACTTGTGGCTGAAAACTCGAAAAATGGGTACTGTAGTTTTAAAGGAACAATTTTAGCCAAGAGCATACCTGTCACAAGAGGTGAAAAAGTACCGTGAAATTTTTTCTGAAAAATTATCAGTGATTTTTTGATAAATGTGCCTGGGTCTCGACACGAAAAACTAAATTTTTCCTTCAATCCCCTTTTTTTAAAGTTTTTTTTGGTCGATAATTTTTAAAACTTTTTCACATTGACAAAATTTAAAAAAAAATTATTGGTACCTACTTGTGACAGGCATGGTAAAGAAACTCCGCCCAACACTCACGACATGTTCCCAGACTGGTTGTCGTGTTCGTGTCAACTTCTTCAATCTCCGGTTTCGTTCTAGCTTCGTAAAAATGTTTCTCGTCGTCAAAATCAAAGTCTCGCTGGAAAAGAGTTGAAATGTTTTATCTTTCGTCTAGAGTTTTCGGGTAGAAATTTATTTTAACAAAATCTAAATTTTTAGCTCAACTCACCTCAATATCAATAATACTCAAACATCCTTGTTTATATGCGTGGTTCTGCCAGTTCTCCTCCTCATTTTCGTTTTCTTCATCCTCTTCAGTTTCAATGATATTTCGATCGTCGATGGGCAAAAACTCGATTAGTTTCGGATCTACGATTGGCGGATTCGGATCGATTCCGAAGGAATTAGCTGATCGCCGGAATTTCCGTTCGATTCGTCTTTGGATGGCCAGACTTCGTCGTTTTTGACTTATGAGGTACTCGTATTCTAACCATAATCGGATGTCACGATCGATAAGTGTTTTTGCCTACAAACTGTTTACTTTTCCTCTTGTCGTTCAGAAGTTTACATCACACATCAGATGGGGGCCAGACCTCTGGGAGGGGGTCCTAATCTCGGGATAAATAAAGGGAGAGGACAACTAACTTTTGAGTTTTTGACAAATTAAGAAATAGATTTTGACCATACTTGGGATAATTATGGACCAGAGCTCAAAGTTAAACCCACTATCAAAAAAAAAAAACGATCAAAGTGAACGAGACAAGAAGGAAAGTAAGAAAACAATATTGTAAAACTAAGAAGAAGAAGAAGAAGACGAAGAATGAATGGATAAATGATTGAGCACAGGGAGACACATTGGCTGTCGACTCCGCCCCTTTTTACAAGCGGCGTGGGTTGTAAAAAGGGGCGGAGTCGACAATCTATGTGCCTTCCTGTATGCTCATTCATTCTTCACCTTTTTCTCAGTTTTCTAATATTGTTGTCTTTCGTTCTGACTCTTTTTCTTCTTTCTCCCCCTCTCCATTAGTGAAAAGGTATACAAGTATGGTTTTCTTCACTATTTTTTCTCAAAACCTAGAGAGATTTAGGGGTACTAACCCAAAATGTCGTCTGGGCATCTATCTGATGTATGGTTTACATAGGTATTTTTTTGAAGTGTCGGAACGTTTTCTCACATATAAGTTCGACATTTTTGTGAATTTTCTAGAAAAAACTCCGTACCTTACACATTGCATCTCTGGCATCTTTAACATTTCTCTCCAACATTGGAAACCACTTCATTCGCCATACATTCGCCACCTCAGTTTTCTTTTTTTCCTCTCGAATTGTTTTCTGAAATCTGACACGCTCCGAATTCCGTATCAACACATCAGCCTCATGCTCAGCACCGGCAATGAGCTTATCGATAAATTTAGTTGATCCAACGATCTTCTCTTTCAATAGGTGCAATTTCATCAACGTCTCATTCTCCTCATTGATGGTTTCCAATTTGCGCGGCGTCTTCTCCAAATATGTTGCAATTTTTCGCGAGAATCGCCGAAATTTTCTCATTTTCAGTAGGTCCGACGTCTGAAAGTGTCGCGAATCAATTCGCAAACAATCCGAATACTTGGACGTGTACTTGTGGCGCAGACGCAACTTCAGCATTTGCAAGAATTTCGGAACTTTCGGGTAGATTGTGATGATTTTGCCATTGTCCTCGAATTCGCAAATCGGATAAAAAGTGTCGGCTGGACGATAAGAAATCGAATCCGTAGTTTGGTCTGCAAAATTCGAACTATTTCGAGATTCTACCTTCAAAAACTCACAGATATCTGATTTTTCCCAATTTTCGCCACCATTGTTTTGAATGAAGTTTTTGACTCGATCTGGATGCTGAAATTTCCAATTTGAAAAGAAACACTATTTTTAATGAGCAAAAAATCTTAGGTTGAAAATTACATAACTCTTAAATTTTCAAGAAAATACTTCATGTTAAAGTATCCTACTTTTTCATTAAACTTCTTCAAGACTTTGTCATTTTTCGTTTCAATTTTGATTCCAAATAATGCATTCGTCATTCTTCGAATTTTCCGTCTTGTCGCCTTTTTCGGTTGTATTTTCTGATGTTTTCCAACTTCCAAAACATTCATTGACGTGTTCGAAACATGCTCATCGTTTTGCCCCTTTCGGTTTTCAATTTCAATTGGAACCTTGCCGAAAAGATTCCAGTATTTCTGAGCAAAATTTCGTTCGTACATCATCCAATTATTTTCTTTTTCGTTGTCGTTACTTGATGCACTGATAATTTCATCTAGTCTGAAAATGAGATGTGATTCGATACATATACTTCGAAGCAGCTTACTCCTTTTCTTCGAAATCCTCAAAACTTTTTAGGCAACTTTTCAAACTTGTCCAGTCGATATGCTCAATTTTGAACCCATCTTCCATGTTAATTCCCAACAATTGATTATAATCAAATCGGATTTTAGCTACCAATCTAAGATGCCAGTAGAATCGAAAATACTTGACTACATAAAACTTACGACGCGGTAAAAAATCTGAAGAGAAAATCCCAAAAATGTGTCCGACACGTTCGTTTTCGCGCCTTTTTGTATTGTTCACACTGTAAATGTACACAGTGTCCGAAAGAATTACAAGAGCCGAGTATCCCCAAAACAACCACAGTATCGTACAGTACCCGCCGGCTTACCATCTCATACAGTTTTCTCAACAACAACTCATCATCCATCACATTTTTCCAGGGCACAAAATAGAAGACTTGTACGAATTCGGCGAAAATTTTCGAGTCCAACGAAGCTTTTTGTTGAATATTCGGAGAGGATTCCAGAACTTCGAGTTGAAGATTGAAACAATCGGTGCCGATTTCCTTGACATTTGTTAAAATGAACTTTTCGTTTCGAACTCTGCAATAGAGAAAAAAAACTACAGTAGAAAAACATCTCGACTTTGTGAGAGTTGGGGTTTCATGAAGAAAAAAAACTCGTCTGACCCCGGACCGGTCCAAGGAAATGGACCCAACTAACTTATCCTTCTCAATCTGATTAAACTGATAATTGGCCAACGAGTTGTTACGATCAAGAACTTGTGAAAAGTCTTGAAATTGGTTCTTATCATATTCCGACAAGTCAGTTGTAATTCTTCCTGCTTTCAAGTCCTCAACTTCCATCTCACATTCACACATGTACTCTGTCTCGTCAAAGTGATCTTCTAAAAATTCTTCAAGAAGCTGTTCGAATGCGTCCTCTGATATTCCTTCTTCCTCCTCTTCTTCTTCTTCCTCTTCTTCTTCTTCTCCTCCTTCTTCTTCTTCTTCCTCTGCATATTCTTCTTCTTCTTGTTCCTTATTCTCATCGTACACTTCAGATTTCTGTTCCTGCTCATTTCCAGAATCAGTTTCCCATTCAGCTTCTTCCTCATCTTCTTCATCTCCCACTTCCATTTGTTCAGATTCTTCCATTTCTTCTCTTTCTATTTCTTCCTCCGCCTCGCCTTCTTCATCTTTTTCAGACATATCAATTCCAAACGGATCATTTCCGCGCGTTGTGATTTTTCGATTTCCGTTCACAATCAAAGATTCAATCTTTTTCTTTATTTCTCTAACTCGTTTCTTTTCAGGATCCTCCTCCTCTTCTTCATACTCAAACTCTTCAGATCCTTCCTCGTCATCGTAAAACTCCTCTTCTCCTTCTATTTCTTCTTCATTTTGCTCGATGTCATATTCCTCCGATTCTCCAGATTCTTCCGATTCGAAAACTTCAATATCAATTTCTTGCTTCAGACACGACGACGTCGACATGGTGGATTCACGCAACAGATCCGCGCCGGAGTGTTCCAAACTTTGATCTTCTTCGAAAACTTGATGGAATGCAAAGGGGGAAGAGCTAAGAGTTGGCGACATTGTTCGAATACTTGTCACCTAGAAAAAGAAGTATTTCCAAGTGTGACTCCAGGAATAAAATTAATTGTGTTCTGAACATACAATTAATTTTCGAAAAAAAAAGTTCCGATCAATTTTCTCGAAAACTTTCCGTCGGAAAAACTACTTTGGAAAAAAAATTCGAAGGGTCATTTCCGACCAAGTCTGGGCCGGCCCTTGGCAAATTAGGTTTTTTTGGAATTCTCGTGATTTTTGAGCCACAAAAAATTACTCACCGCCGATCCTTCTTCCGCGTTAAAATTTTTAATAATCGTCATGACAGTACACGTTGATTCATAAGACGTGGGCTCGAACTGTTTCTCTTGTTGCTCCTCCGTCTCCTCTTCTTCTATTCTCTCATCAATCCTTTTTGACTCTGCCATAATTCGTTCCATAATGTCACTCATTTCGTGATTTGTCTCTTCTTGACAATCATCATCTTTTTCCGATTCCGTCGACGATTTTATGCGGAGTTCACCATTTTCAATCATCTCCAGTGCTAACTTTACTGGTTTTGTTTTACCTATCTCTTGATCATTTCCGTACGATTCCCAATCTGAGTCCTCTTCTTCATCGTATTCTTCTTCTTCCTCGTCAAATTCTTTCAAAACTTCATATATTTCTTCATCATTGTCTTCGTCTTCAGATTCCTCCTCCCCCTCCTCCTCTTCAATTTGGGTCATTTTCTTGAGAATCCGATAAAAATGCCCATTTCCCCACGGCGTTTCTTGTTGCCCACATTCTTCGAGTTGTCGAATCATCGATTTGTGAGCGGGTTCCATTTCGAGAATTTTCGACGGCTCGCGAGTTTCGATCGCCGTCGCCGATAACCGAATATCGCGCACGTCGTTTGGATAGTCCTCTTCGTCAGATTCAAACTCTTCACATCGGGAATCAGAATCTTCTTCATCCGAAACATCATGATCAGAATCTTCACCGTTTTCGAAATCGGTTTCAGAGTCTTCCGAACTCTCAACCTCAACATTCATTTCGAAGCCCAACAATCGTGCGAGTTTTTGATCGGATTTTTTCGCGGCGTGTTTCGCAGGCATTCTCTGTACAATCACCAAATCGTCGGGTTTGACAAAAAATCGCACCATTTTCGGGTAGTGCGAATCGCCACAATCGCAAAGGCATTCGGTCGCGCAACATGTGCGATTCTGAAAGTTCAGAGGAATTAAAAATGAAAAAAAAAAACTTTTACAAAAATATATGGCTAAATTTTCTGATTTCATACCTGACCTAAGAGGGTACCAAAATTTCTCAAAAATTTTGTCACTGTGCAAATCTTGGGAAAAATGTTTTCTTCATTGTGAATAATGACCAAAAACCCCGAAAAACAGCTTTAAATTTCTGATTTTTCTTTCGAAAATGTCACTGTGAATTTTCGACCAAAAAAATGACACGGTGCTTTTTCCCCTCTTAGGCCAGGTATGTCTGATTTGCAAATGTTAAAATGAAAAGGAACTAAATAAAAAAGCAGAAAAATTTTTTTCGCTGTTGTGATCATAATAAAAGGTAGATCAAATATTTTCCAGTTATTTTATTTTCGAAACGAACGTTTTGAGTATTTTTTTTCAATTTGAAGAGGAGGGGGAGGGGGGGGGGGTGTTTTTCTTGTTTATTATGTTTCAGAAATTAAAACTAACATCACGGAACCAATTTGCCGCATGATCGGGATGCATACTGTGTCGACATACGCGACACTCAAAAAACAGTCCAGTGACCGGTTGTCGGCATACAGTGCACGTAGGCGCCGCTACACTTTCGCAAGCCTGACATCGCCCGTTGATGATGGGTTTTTCGCATTTGGAGTGTACAATTTCAACGGCTGTACCTTCGAGCGACATTTGATTTACGCGGTAGATTGCGGCATGTTTTTTGATGCGTGCAATTGTTACGTACAACTCGAGTCGATTACACATTTCTGAAAATGTCATATGTAATTGGGATAGCCTGGCCAAGTGAATACAAGGAGTCTAACTTTCTACTGAAGGTGTTTTCTAATCTATATTAGAATTCTGTTTTCTAATCTATATTAGAAAACAGAGCAAAAAATGAAGAATGAATGGGCAAAACGCATCGACTCACGACTCCGCCCTTTTTTGTCTGCCCATTTTTCTAACCCACACCGCGTGCAAAAAGAGGGCGGAGTCGACAGTGTGGGTTCCTGTGCTCATTTATGCATTAATTCTTCATAAATTCTAATTTTTGATAGAGGGTAGAGCTACTAGGGGTGTACAACTTATCCCAAGTCACACCTCGACCAAAAACCTGGAAAAACTTATTTTCAAAATTTTCTAACACAAAAATTCTTTGAAAGTGTTACGCTGTCTGAATTACTGTATAATATATATAATTTTTGTGTTTCGAGGTTGTGCTCCGTGGAATTCCACGTCTTGGCCGAGTTATGCTCAAGTATGTTGGCACAGTAGTAATCTGAAATATTGCCAGTCCAGTCAGATCATCCCACTCGAATTTGATCTAGTGTTCAAGTCTCCTGTTTTGTCGTGTCTCCTATTTTTCTCTCTCTTCGGTTTCTGTTGATAGATCATTTTTACGTTGGATCATCTGGCTAGATTGGCAATACATTTTTCAAACGTACCCATATAACTATCAATCCACGCGCCAACCGTATACGTATCAACAACATCGAACAACACCCGGCCACACACAATCGCAACAGACGCGCACGTCTGCATGTCTCCTTGTTCTGAATGATATCTCAGCAGACGCATCACTTCCATCATTGGTGACCAGCCGCTTCCACCATCTTCGTCTCCTACAAAAATTTAGTTTTCAACTCTTTTTAACGAGCCGAATTTTGCTCTTACCCGGTTGACTAGCAGCACAGAAAAACTTCTGATCTTTGAATATGGTCCTTAATTCGAACGCCTCATCTCTCAAGCCCATAAATTCATTGAGATGTAGATTCTCTTTTTTCTCAGTCTCGTGATGATAATTTGACTCGGCGCCACCAAAATAAAATTCGGCAATTGACATGTTTCGATGTCTTTTTCTTTTTTGACTACTACTTGGTTTTTCGCCAAATTCACCAAACTCTTCGGAAAAATTTGCGCTCTTTTTTAGTTTCGATTTTTCATCATCTGAATCGGATCCGGATGAGGAATTTGAGGAATCTGGTGAGGAATCATCTTCCGATATGTTGATGAATTCATTTATCAATAGGGTACTTTCGAGTCTCTACAAGAGGGTATTTTTGATTCAGGTCAAGATCTAGGTAATCTTACATCGGCAAAAATTCGTTTCCGGTTATCCATATTCAATTGATTCACATTTGGTAGAATTCGATTACCCTCTCGCGCCAATTCTCGTTTTCTACTGTAAACAGGGAATTTTGTTGTTTACAAATCCACCGACTTTCGATTACGGTCTGCTTATTTCTCTAAGTCCGTAAGATTTTAATAAAAAATGACATTTCATTTTTTGGTACAGAAAAGTCCCGAGAGAGGTACACGGACCGCCGTTCCGCTCTAGTGCCCAATTGGCTCTAGTCTGCTTATTTTTCTAAATCCGATAGGCACGTTATTTTTTAAACGAACAACACGGGACAAAAATGGTTGACTGACCATAGTCTGTTTTAATTTTCAAAAAAAAATGGCAATCATTGAAAAAGTAAATGTCGATATATGTTTCACGTTCCTCGAAAGTACGAGAAAGATCTAAGATTCAATTATGAGGGTTTTTCTCAAAAACTTCAGTACCAACAAAAACTCACATATCCCACTTCCTCTTGGTATCCGCCTCCAAAACTTTCTCATCCTCATCATAAATCTCTTGAAGTTTGGCCTGTGAAATGAGTGCTTCAACGAGTCGCCAAGTTTGTGCAACATGCTCTTTTCCGCACATCTTCGCGACCTTCGCATTTATTGTGCATATTCGCGACAATTTTCGACCACCGAGCACATATTTTTGAGCCAATTCGTAAAAAGCGTTGGGCGGAAGTGAGATTCGCATCGTGTCTGGTATTCCGCATGTCATCAGACTTTTCACCGGCTCGCAAAATGCCTCGTATTTTGTCGTGAGGGCTTTTCTTCGAAATCGAGGAAATAGAACCTGAAGAAATACCTTGTGTTAAAAGGAATTTTGAACCGTGACAAAAAATTCAAAAGTTTTTTCACTATGACATTTTTAGGGAAGAGAGGGAAGGTTAAAGAAAGTACACAATTCATAATATAACTAACGTGTTTTCAAAAACGGAGCTCATATTTTTCATTTTTTCAAATTGACAAAATTTTTTAGAGAGTTTTCTCACCCTTACGCCAAGTATTTTGAAATGGTTCATTACTTTGAAAATTGAACTTTCTCATTTTTTCCAAATAATAGCACTTTAACTAAGATTGCAGTTTTTAAGATAATTTTCAAAACTCACGCGATTCGTCATACTAGTTCTGGCGGCATTGGGCAATTGTTCCATTTCCGTAATTTTTTGCTGTATTTTCGTGTTACACGCAATTCCAAGAATACCGTCAGGTGTAATGTCAAATGGCACATCACAAGCATAGGAAATTGGAGCATGCCCACTTTCCGAAGTGTGCAAAACAACCAGATTATCTTTCCCGCATGACAAAAATAGATTGGTATCAGGGTTGCTCGAAAATGGCCAACAAGCATCGGTTACACTATCCGTGTGTTCTTCATATGTTGCTAGAGGTATGAATGGTCTACGTATATCCCAAATGTGAACGTTCATGTCATTTACACCTATAAAATTATAATTTCAAGAATATTGAGATTTTTCAAACAAGGGTATTTGAAAAAACCAGAAGGCTTCGTTCAAACTCACAGCCTCTTCCTCGAAACAATTTCAAAGGAATAACTCGATTTTGAAACTGAGAACAGGCGGAAATAAACTGGGTTACTCAAAGTACACGTTGTATTTGAATATATTTATTTTTCTAATTGAAAACGTTGATATTGATCGCCTAGTAGGCGATCATGACGGTGAAAAGATAAAGATACGTTTTTTCCGAAAATGTTTCATTGACTAAGAGGCTAGAAATCTGTGGCGTCACGAATCCGGAAAAACTTTCCAATTATATTGGTAAGAGGTAAGATTATTTTTTCCATAAATTTTGATTTTTCTAATGGGAGAGTTGAATTTCAAATCTCAGAGATATTTCAAAATCAAAACTAACTTGCGCATGTTGCTAGCTGATACTTGTGATTTGGTTTCCATGCACATTTTCCGAGCGGCGCCATCGTTTCAACAATGAATTTTCTTTCGATTCGCCCATTTCTCCAATCCCAAATTTTTACAATTTTATCTCTTCCACCACCAGTTGCTAACCAATATTTGTCTAATGGGTTGATGGATATTGTCGACACGAATGAATTGTGAGCGGTACGTTGGAATACGAATCTGGAAATAGAAAAGAACATTAGGAACGAAAATAAACTCAACATTTGACAAAAAAAAAAATAAAGTTGCGAACTATCATGAGCATTTTCCTTCATGAATTTTTTTTTCGAAATTTCAGGAAAAGTTCATAACCAGGGAATATGCGAGCAACGTTTGGCAACAAAATCGAATTGGAGGAACCAAGTGAGTGTGTTAAAAGAGGAGGAACCGACAGACAGATGGTGGTCAACAAGAGGAGAGCGATCGAGTGAACTGAAGAGAGCACCGAGAAAAATAAGAGAAACTTCCTGACGACGAAATGCGAGATAGAATTCAATTGTGAGAAAGGATTCAAAAGATTTTTAAAAATGTTCATTTTTCGGCACAAGAAGATTTCTTTGAGAAAAAAGTAATTTCACACATTTTCTTGGAAATTATCTTTCTCACTCAACATAGATTTTTCAGATGTAAACATACTTAGGATAATAGACAAGAGCTCGAAGTTATACGCACTAGAAGGCCACCCCCATCAAGAGTTACATAGAAAAGAAAAATGGCTAAAAAGCATGGAAAGAGGGCCAATATGATTTATGGATTGAAACTCAAGACAACCGTAAATACAATTCGATGAGTGCAAGAACGAAAAAACAAAAAACACAAGAATCCAAAGTACGAGATATGAAAGTAAGAAAACAATAATAGAAAACTGAGGAAAAGGTAAATAATGAACAAATAAATGAACACCGCCCGGTATAGAAACAGATCGTTGACCCCGCCCATTTTCCGCACCTATGTCGCGTACAAAAAGGGGGAGGAGTCGAAAATCTATCTGTCTTCTTGTGCTCATTCATTCATTCACTCTTCACCTTTTTCTCAGTTTTCTAATATTGTTTTTTTTTTGTTGTTGTCTGGTTCATTTCGATTCTTTTCTTTCTTGTTGTTTCGTTCACTCATCATCGAAGTTGTCTTCATTTTCAGACCATGAAGTATGACATTATTGTCCCTTTTTCCATGCTTTCCATGCTTTCCAGTTATTTTTCTTTGTTTTTTTGGATTCCGGGGTTTTCATACTTGGGATAGTTGTGGACAGGGACTCAGAGTTATACCCTCTAACGAAGCCCCCCTCCTACCCCCTCCCCCTCTTTCCTCGAGAAAATAGTTTTTCTGCACGTTTTTTTGAGAACAGTCTTGTCTCAACAAAATTTTATGGTGGAATTTTTTCAAAGTTACACCCCCTTTTGTATTTCTCTCGGACAAGATTTTCAGTTTCTCCCGAACCCTTTGGTCACATTTTTTTCAGGCCAATTTTTTATTGGTCCCTCATTTCTTTGAGCCCTCCCTCTTCACACATATTTCCTGTTGACTTCCTCTAGGTCACCATATGTTGTTGTTGATTTCTCATAACAACAGGCATGCCATATTTTTTCTATAACATCTAAAGGTGTTAAGACAAATGAGCGATATGTTGACCTACAAAAGTCTACAGCCCAGCTACTTTTCACGAGGCGTGGGTTAAAATAATGGAGAGACAAATAGGGGGCAGAGTCGACAGTAAGTGTGCCTTCCTGTGTTATCATTCTCTCTCGTTGTGTTCGGTTTGATACTTGTTTCTTCATGCCCTCTCTCTCTCTCCCATCAGTCAAAAGTTATACCCCTGTGGTCATTTGGCCAGACTATTTTGAGTATGGGGGTTTTTCAGATATACATCAGGTGGAGGCCAGATCTCTGGGAGGGGGTGCTAACCTTGGGCAAAATAGAGGGAGGGGAACTTCTGAACTTTTGACAAATTAAAACATTGATTTTGACAGGTATTGTACTATTTTCTCTATAAACTTTTTCTCTGGGGAGAGGGTTGGGCACTAACCTAGATTCAGGGGTACTAACCCAGAGGGGCGTCTGGGCATCCATCTAATGTATGACCAACCTGCTCGGATTTCTACGATCCCATAGTTTCAAAGCTCCCGAATCATCGCCTGTGAAAAACAGATCACATGTTCCTGGATGATTGACAAATGCTACATCATGAATAGCCTCACTCGTACCATCTCTGTAAAAATAGAGGATTTTTTAAATTGAGCTTTTTATGAGGTTATTTAGTTGAAAGAAAGTATCTCAGGGATATGGTGAGATTAATCCACGATAAACTTGAGATTGAACATTTAGCAATCTTTTATTAATAGTTTTTTCTTCGCCGTGACCATTCTAGTGCAATGTCGGTGCTAAATTTGACTCAGCGATTAATGGTCGATGAAAATGTTGCTCGCCGATTAATCGACGGTTTCACCTTACTCGCCGATTAATCGCTGAATTCACCTTGCACGTAGATTAATCTCTCCATACCCCTGAGTGCATAAAACGCTCGTAAATCAGAAAAAGTCTCATCGTGGCGAGACCCAAACAATTTAAATGAGGATGCGTCTTTTTTTTTCAAAAAAATAGGCTGAAATAACTCAAAAACAGTAAAGTGAAAGGCGCATGCCTGTTAAAATTGTTTGTGTCTCGCCACGCTGAGACGTATTACTTGATTTACGAGCGTTTGGTCATGTCGCGCGACATGAACAGGCCTAGCCAAGGGCAGGTACTGTATTTTTTGTCATTTTTCGACATATTTTGACATCACTTGAATAAGTTTTCTGTGTTATTTTACCCTTAAGGTCGGTCTCGAGGTATTTTGAAATTCGAAAAGCCCAGCGGGTTCAAAACTGCAAAACCTAAAATCGATTTCAGAAAATTTTTTAAACTTCCCCTATCAGATTTTTTGTTGAAAAACCCACATGAAATCGGTTTTACTTCCAGTCGTTCTGATATCAAACAAATATACATGGCAATCTTTTGACCCAGAAATCAAAACATTTTTCTCTTCTCGATTCCAATCAAGACATGTTGCCGATCGTTCGTGCGCTTTAAGAATACTATCTGCAAAAACAGGTTTTTTGGGTTAAATTTATTATAGAAAAAAAATTGAACTGACGTGATCGTCTTGAAGGTACCCAAATAGTAATTGCTCCAGCAGATGAGGTCGCGGCGATAAGATCATCTGAAAAAGAGGTTTTAACAAAAAAATATTTCCATAACTTCAGATCTCTTAGAATTCCTGGCATCGCTGAGCGAAGTAAAGTAGAGCTCACCATCATTCTGGTTCCATTTCACATTCTTTGCCGCATTATACAAACTACTTTTTTTCTTATTCCTCAAATCTACATCTTTCACAATGAAAGGTCCGTCTGCAACGCTATTCTCATCGGCAGTCACGGAAATTATTTGCAAAACTCCGCGCAAACCCGCCACAACCGCCCGATTCTCATCGCGATTGAGTGAAATTGCGTCGAGCGGATCTTTCAAATCGATAACCCGTTTATTCTCCTGTGTTGGTTCCTCTTCATCTGAATAGAAACCATGATACGAAAATGACAAGTCTGTTGATGCCTTTTTTCGAATTACACCCGGGGTTTCCATCTGTAAAAACACAGGTATAAAAAATAACAAAAATCGAATTGTCGCGGAGAACTACACAGATGTACTATTTGGTTTTCTAGGCCATCAGGAACTCCGCGGCAAGTTCAAATTTGCAAGTTTGGAAGAAGGAAGGGATTCTAACCCATTTTTTCTCAGGAAAAAAAGGTTTTTTGTACAAAGTATTTATTTGCTGCTAGAATAATGTGAATCTGAAATGTTTCTTAATTTTTCGGCCGCATTTTCAGGTGTAATATCTCGTTGCTTCTCCGCGAAAACTTCATAACCAGCTAGAAACTTTGGAATTGTTGCAGATCTGTAAAAAATGAAATTTTGTGAGTAGGAAAATAACTGAAAGTTCAGAAAAAATTGTTTTCATCATTTTGAAGTTCTCTTAACAAAAGATACCGATCGATGTGGAAAGTATAAAATCGAATAACCCGGTCCAAAATATCACTCTGATCAAGAAAATTAGCTACCATTTTTCAAAAAATAGGTGTTTGTTTTTCGGAAAATTTCCGTCGGAAAAAAACTTCCGAGTTTAAAAGTCGGAAATTTTCCGTCGGAATAACCGGAAAATCGGAAGTTCCGATTTCCGATTCCGACCAAGCCTGATCCCATCTACGCAATTTCTAAAAGTTCCAACCTCAACAATGGAGGATAAAAACTGCAGTGCAATTGCCATCCATCGAAATCTTCCTGTTGTTTTTTCAAATATTTTCCCGTTGGTGCCGACATCCATCCCATCATATAAGGAAACGAGCATTCGAACACGTTGTCATATTTTATCAAAAGTTGATTCAAAATTTTTGGCAAATCAGATTTTTCTTCCTTGAAAAATGAGCACTTTCGTAACATGTCTAACGAAGCAAAAATTCTAGGTTTTAATATAAATTCAATTTTTTCAACTTGAAAATTTCGGAATTTAAAACATTCCCCAAAAAATCACCTCGGACAAATCCGTGAATCTTTTAACATGTCGATTTGGCAACAACATTGTCTCATATGGCCAAAACGCCCAAAATGGTACTAACACTGTCCAGAATTTAGTTCGAATCACAATTCGAACACCTTTTTCGACTTCCGACTTCAGATATTTTATCAACATTACTTCGCCATGTTTTGTAAAAAAATTCTGCAAAAAATATTTTCACGGCGGAAAAAATGCTCTAATTATAGCTCGGTTAGAAACGTGGAAATCCTTATTTCCAGAGTCCTTTGTGATTTTGACCACAACACATTTTGAAAAGTTTAATTCTGTCTGAAGTACAGTATAAATTTTGTGTTTTGAAATTGTGACCCGTGGAATTCCACATTTTCGCCGAGGCTCTAACTTTTTGAGAATTCATAATTTTCTGTGGAATTGTCGGCAAATAATTAGAAGCCCATAGTTGTCCATGCGGATGCATATTCGAACATCCAACAACATCTCCTCGATTTTCGAAAATCTGTATCCATTCGTATTTTGATTGTAATTTCAAATACAAATCATTCCATAAATTCACGACTTCTCGAATTGATTCAAGGGACATCGTGGCAAGGGTTAAATTACTATCAGGATGATAACATATCACTTTACATGTCCCTCGAACTTCTTCTTGTTTATACAGTTCATCATTTACTGCAAGTTATTTTCGTTGCGACAGAAAACTTAGAATTATGACTTTAAAAAAAAACTCATTTTGATGTTAAATGATCGTAGTTTCTGGGATTTTTCTTTTTCACGAAGTTTTACTTCTCAAACTTCTGTTAAAAACAGATTGCTCACCTTCCTCCTCGGCACACGTGTCAAATTCGGTAAACGACGGAAAATCATTTTCAAACACAAAAGTACTCAGATACTCCTCATTAACTTTTCCATTCGATCGAATTCCACCAGGTGCCAACTGATTTTTCTCGTTTATAACTGGTTTCAATTTTTCCTCTTTTTTCTCCACTTTTTTTCCCTGCCATGGTCGGTTTATTCGATTTTTGGCAACGATAACCCATTCATCCGTCAGAACATTGTACCTTCGAAAATTGTTCATCTTTCTACAATAAACAACGGTAATAAGTGAACAGAAAAATCGATAAAACATTGGTGAAACTTTTTAACACTTAAAAATGATTGATAATAGATTACACTTTGCAACTTTATTAAAGAATTACATTTTCACAAGTTCAAAATCACAAAAAATGTATAGATAAATAAATAGGGAAAAATGGAAAGATCTATGATTTGATAATAATTTTAAAAGTTTCAAAAATCCTAAAAACAAGTTGAGCCGGGCAAAAAAGCTGGGAAGGGGAATGTTGGGGAAAATATAGATACTTTGCAATTTTACTTCATTTTCAATTGTTTCATTTTAGGCTGCTTCGCTTTGGCTTCGCGTTTCAACTCTTTGGCCTGTAAAAAAAAGTACTTGGTATAATACTAAGGATACGATTTCGTCGGACTTTGACGGCTTATAACTTTTAGCCGTTTCCGAAGGGGGGTCCAATGAGATTTTCTGCTATATTTTGGGTGCTCTTTCATTTAAACACAACTTGCCGGTTCGTGCTACCCCTCCCCCCCCCCCCCCCCTTTAAGGACATAATTTGAAAATCGCATTCAGTTCAACTTTCGAATTTAAACGAGATCCAGCAAAAATCTGATTCAAAACAGAAGTGAACCAACACGTATTATTTCTAAAACTATCACCTCAAGTCGTCTCTGTCGATCTGGATCACTTTCATCTAACAACTTCTGTTTCCGTTCTCTCGTTTTTTCCTCCTTTCTCGCTTGTGCAGCTTCTTGTCTATACTGATGCGTATTTCTCATAAACGCCTCTTCGAACTCTTTTCGTCGCTTCTCAGCCTTAAATTTCGCTTCTTTGCTCAATTTGAACTTGCGCACCTGTTAAAAAAAAAATGTAGAGTTTTCATACTTCGACCAAAAACATGGGTATGTTTATTTTCAAAATGTCCTCCGTGATTTTACACACAAAACTTTTTAACAAATTTTGTGCTGTCTAAATTACTGTATGAATTTTGAGTTTTTTGTGTCACGTGGAACTCCACGTTTTCGCCGAGGTATGAGTTTCTTGTGAATATCAGAAAATATACCTTCTCAATGAGATAGAATACAAGATTCAACAATTCTTCAATGGTTTCCTGGTCGTTGATTTCTTGCATATTGAATGTGATTGTTAAATGTCTTTGTGCTTCGGGCAAACGAGTGTAGGTCTCTCCTCTAAACTCAAAACCTATTATTTGATTTTATGAGCGAATGTGATTTTTTTTCGGACAATCTCCAAAGTATAAGCTGGCTTATAATTTTTTTTCATAACTTTAAAGACACCATGTCACTCAGAAATGGTTTTTTTTTCAAGTTCATAAAAATCTCAATATTGAAAATTTCACATTTCGATGTATGTGGTTCAAAACATACTTGGGATAGGTTGGTTTTTTTTCTTTTTGACTTTGAGCTCGTTGCCACAATTAGGGATTTCCACGTTTTTGGCCGAAGTGTGCCGTAACAGCGATTTTCCCAAAACCCGGGAAAAATACGTTTCGAGGCCTAAACAAAAGAGTCTAGCTCCCCCTTACTATAGTTTTTTTTTCTATTTTTAGAGTTACTAGTAGCCGGGTTGTAGCCTTTTCTAGGTCACCATATGGCTCATTAGTTTTCACACCTTTTGATGTTATCTATAAAATATGGCATACCTGTTGTTATGAACTATCAACAACAACATATGGTGACCTAGAGCAAGTCAACAGGAAATAAGTGTGAATAGAAAGGGAGGGCTAAATGAGATGAGGGATCAGGAGAAATAGGTCTGAAAAAAATGTTGCCAAAGGGTTCGGGAAAAACTGAAAACCTTGTCCGAGAGAAAAATTTAGAACTTAAAAAACAAAAATGTTTGAAAGAAAAATCAAAACAATTTTTGTCGTGGATTACTGTACACGCACACACACACAAGTGGTGTTTGCGGTCGCTAATCTTCCTGAGAACGAATTCAAAAACAGTTTTTTTTCTTTTTTTTTTCGACGTCACAAAGTATTTTTTTAATGTTTGAATTTCACACATCGAATGTTGAAATCTTCAATATTGATATTTTGATAAACACGAGAAATTAATTTCGGAGTGACCAGGTGTCTTTAAAACTTTCAAGGGCAAAGAAAATCTGGAACCCCTAAGCTCACTCAGCCGGTTTTGGTCCAGTATATTGATCCGAAATATGAATCAGCTCGATAGCTCTCTCATGTTTTCTCAGCAGTGAATTGATTCCTGGTTCTAGAATCGAAAAAACAATCTCATTCTGGTCGGCGTACAAGTTATACGAAAATGGCAAGTTGATTTGTTGAGCTGCCAATTTTCTTTCGGTTGTGAAAGTGGCCAAATCGAGCATCTCTTTGAATGCTTTTGCCACTTGTTTCTTTTCTCCAACCGCCAAAACGAGCGGATCTGTGTCGTTTGAGTCTTCGAGGTGTACTTTGATTGTGAGACGATCGGTTTGGGGATCAAAAAAGTTCATAACTCTGCTAACCAAGTCTTGTCTTTTTATCATTCGCATCTGTAAAATATGTTGTTTTTTGTTGGAAAAAGTTTTCTTATGTTATTTTTTACTGACATGAAAAAACACGTTGAACGAGCTACTTAAGCACACCTTGGTTTCCTAAATCATTGAAAAATTATTAAAAAGTTCACCTGCATGTTGAAAGAATGCACATTGGTCCGTCCGGAACACCAAGCGGAAAACAAATAGTCGGTATCTCTTCTTAGTGCCGGTAGTAATTGCTCCAATTCAGTTGTTCCGTCATCCCCAACAACCGCGAACTGTTCGGTCAAAATTTCTTTGCAATTTTCGAAAGTCGTCGTCGCAATACTATAATTGGTGCTTCTTCCAATAACATAGTTCACGATGTAGATGAGAATAATAGCAAGTACAATTGCTTCGACTTGATAGGATGCCCAGTTTGATCGGAAATGCGCAGGAACCTGGAAAACATACCTGGTATAGGATGTAACGGTCTCTTACGATTTTTTTTTGATCTCCTTGATCGGCCGGAAGCATAGCGCGGCAAAAAACGTGGAATTTTTTATTTTCACAATGTCCTCTGTGATTTTTCACACAAAAAATCTTGAAAAATTGTGTGCTGTCTGAATTACTGTACAAATGTTACGTTTTGAATTTGTTCCGCTCTCTCTCTCTCGAAAATATCACCGTGACTTCATATTTTGGCCCTTAGAGCGGCGGTTGAAAAAATTCTTAGATTTGTGATCATACATAAAATTGGTGCATATTGATGCGGGGAGGTCACTAACTTTTGGAATTTTTTTTTCCAGAATGTTGGAAAATTTTCAGGGGTCACTAAATTTTGAAGAAAAACTCGAATCAGCTCAAACGACCTATGACAAAAGCTTTCCCGAGTGGGTAATGCGCCATTTTATTATGTATGGTTTCAAAATAAAATAGGAAAACTCACATCAGCAAACTTCAATGGTTGTGGAGGTGGTGCTTCGTCGACATGTTCTCTTTCTTTTTCTTCACTTTCCTCATCAACAACTCCGAAGTCGTCATCTTCAAAGTCTTTTTCGGTACTTTTAGTCGCCTCTTCTGCTTGTTTTGGAACCGGTGTTGCAGTTTCGCTCACAGTTTCCGGAAAATCATCCTGAAAGTACGAATAAATTATGAATTCAAGTGGTTTGTTATCGATTTTCGATTATTTGCATTAGTTCCTCAAAAAATACTTTTCCAAAAAAAAAAAAAATCAAATCTCACCTCGAACTCGGCAAATTCGTTGTCATCATTTGCCAAAAGACCAACAGAAAGTAGTGCGAAAACTATGAAAAATGCAAAAAATCGCATTTTTCTATTTCTTTTAAGACTGGTTTTGTTACCCGAGTCGACTATCTACCAGTATTGATTACCTGAAAATACGGGTTTTTTTTTTAGAAAAGTCGAACATTTCAAAAAAGAAGAAAAAGCCGATAAAAATTGGAGGAGCAGACGAACTGCATAAGGCCGACGACTGGTCACTTGGCTCCACCCACTTTTACTCTGCGTTCACTGCATATTTGTGATGCAAAATTGCGGCGAGTTTTTCGTGTTCTTCTTTTTGTTCGAGAAAAAAAAACTTTGTTATCGAGTAAATAATTTTCGGTATTTAAAATATTGGATATTGTTTATTTGTGCATCTTCCAAAAAACGTGAAACAATGTGCACGTTTACGTAAACGTACGTTACGTGAATGCGAAAAAAAATAAATACATCGTCAAATCAAATGCTTGTGGTGTATACACAGTGAAATTCACGGAATAATGCAGAACAACTGGTACTGTAATTTTTTATTCCAATGTGTTTGCACCACGAAATTAGTCTCAGGTATACGGTACGCAAAATGTGCGTACACCGCGACGTGAAAATGCACAACTACAGTATTTTTTATCAATGAAGTTTATAGTCGCTAAAAGTCGCTCTTCCCTCACAGTGGTTTTGAACGGGTGTGTACATTGCAATGTTAATTGTGCACCAAGAATTTTTATGAAAATAACATAAGTAAATAAAAAAAATCAATGATTTGCTCTCAAATTGTTCAATGCAATAATGGGCCAGGCTTTGAATGAATTGTTTTTGTATCCATTTGTAAAATTGAATTCATGAAAGCATGTTTCGCAAAAATATGTTAGAGTGTTGGGGAGAACTTCGCTTTTTTCGATGACATATCTGCAAAATTTTATTTTATTCAAACGAAGACTAGTGTTTTCCACATCAAAAATTCAAGAATAATTTCTGACATTTTCTCAGATATGTCACTGTGAAAAAACCCTTCAATTTTTGTCGCGGTACAATATGTTATTCGCCATTCACGAATCGCTACCACGGGGTTACTGTAGATTGAAATTTCAGCAGCGAAAATATCCAGAACAAGATTCTTCAAAAGTGTAACAAATAAAGATTATCAATAGATCGCGTGGTACCGATCTGTGAATGGCTAATATCTTACGCCAAGTATGCGAAAATTTATTTTTTTGAAAGATGTTGGTTGTGAGATTTAAACTCAAATTTTTATTTCAAAAAAATACTTACGCAGAGTTTTCCTTATGACACGCATCACATTTTTTTTCTCCCGCTTTTTCAAATACCGGACAAGGATAATCAGCCAAATTTTGTCGATCCGTCGGATGCAACATTCTCAAGTCATGAAAAACCATCAAGTGTTCACAATTTCCCGAGTGTTGAAAAACATATGGTTGCCCTAACCGCAACTTCAAATCGACAATCCGCACATCGCTCATTTCTTTAACAAAAGTTTCATCGAAAATCTTTTTCTTCGCCATAAATTCTCGTATCGGAGCCGATATATCAATCGAGTTCTCGTGTGACATATCCAAGTAAAACGTGTCGTGTATAAAGATGAACGATGATGGATAAAGTTCAGCAGTTGCTTGTGAGAAATCTGGATTTTCAAGTTCTCGCCCGTCTTCCATTGGAACCACAGCGTCGCTTAAACATGCCAAATGTTGACGCAAGTCGTAAAGTGTCGTTTCGCCACGAAGAAGCAGTTTGGTTTGCGCTTTAAGTAGTCTAGAAGTTCGAAGTTCTGACGAGGACAAAGTACGATTATATGGCATGATAACGTCGACGGCGATTATGATATCTTCTTCTGGGACTTTTGGAGAGTTTGTAGGTTCTGTTCGTGGTTCTAGAGCGGAACCAAAATCGTATCTGTCGTATTTCAAAGAACTTAAGTAAGAACATTTTCGCTGACGTGAAGATTCGAGGTACTCATCTCGCACTTTTAGATGTCTACAAAAATTTCAATACTTTTTAAGAACGTAAGTTTTTTTGAGAACTCGTGAATTTAAGTTCTCTGAATAGAAACACTTTTCAGGATTACTAAAAAAAGTTAAAGTGAAGAAAATTATTTTTTTAGAATTTCGAACATAAAAATTTCTGAATTTTGAGATTAAATTAGAAAATAAAACTGTTTCAAAGTTCGAGATTTTTCAAAAATTTTTGTGATTTAACACTATAACTTTACTTTTCATTTTATTTCTTTCCAGTTTTAGTTATTTGAACACAAAACTTACAAAATAAATTTACCTATGTGTATACAACAAATTGACATGTAGAGAATTATCCATTCGCTTGATGTCGTCAAAACTTTTATCAAGCTGTTGCGGATTTGTCAAAAATTGTTGAACTCTACGAGAAATCTTATTGGAACATGTAGAAAAACCTCATCCAACTTACGATAAGACATCGTCGAAAACTCGCTCAATAGTATCTTTTGAACACCCAGCTCTTGCTTCTAGAATATTCGCAATATCTGATATGTTTTCGACTGGAACAGTGCCTGAAACGAAAAGGTTGAACTTGAGATTTCATGAATATTCACGTACTCTTCATGGAGTTCTGAAGAGAAACACCGTTTTCTTTGAACTTTGTTAGATCTACAAGTGGTGAGACAAACCATTGACTATCCGCGTTGAGTTTTCGATCCATTCGATCGAAAGTTCAATGTTTTTTTTTCGAAAAAAAAATTAATTCTTCAAGTCGATCAACTTCGCTCCATTAGCAACCACCTGACACTATGACGCACAAATGCACAATCTATTTTCCATTTGATTTCTGAGGAGGACGGAAATACTATATTACTTGTCCTACTTGTTTGGCGGGAATTCAAATGTTTGTTTTTCAATTGGGGAAAGTACGCTCTAAAGAGATGGTTCATTTTCTTTCTTTTTTTTTCATTTCTGTATGTTTTCTTGCCTTTTTCGAACAAAGTTTGAATGTTACCAGAACTTTGATCAGTTTCTTTTTACTTCATGTTTTCTGCATCATATTCATAGTAACCAGGATGCATTATCAGTAGTATGAGAGAATCAAATAAGTTTTTAAAAAATTAAATTCGTCATCAGTACATTTTTCATCAAGACGATTAGTCAATTTCAAAGTGTTTTATACTTATAGTTGTGTTTTTAAACTTGTCATCTTTTCATTATCATGTCGTTCTCAACACGTCAGATTTATTAAGATATATTTCAAACATTACTACAGAATTACTCAAATATTTGATGTCAAAAGTACCGAAAATTTCAACAAAGTCCACAGGAGGGACAATTAAGAACACTACGGGAAGCTGCGCAACTATTATGAACGATACAAAAGCAAAAAGGACATGTTTTAATCGAGTTGTCCAATGTTGTCGTGGAAGAATATGGTGTGTTTTTCTTTAAATATAAATTATATTCGTGTGTTCAATTTCCTTTTACCTGGAAACATAATGAACAAATACTGTTTTTTGAAGGGTTGGTCACAATCTCAACGTCTGATGGTTCCAATGTTCTGGTCCTTTTCGCCTAAATATGGTTAGATGGAAATATCTCTAGATTCAAACAAAATGCGGACCTTTGGCGGAAGAGAAACTCCCATCGACTTGTAAACTGTTGGCATTTTTGCATTTTTCCTCAAATTGCTTCGCGGAACAAGTGCGGATGGAATTGAATGATGAACGGAGAGTAGCTGTATCATTTCAGTGGTCAGCTTGGTAGTTTCTTGAATCAGATCAACATTGCTCGCGGTGGGTTCTTTTCTCATTTTATTGAAAATCACTTCTGCCAAATTGAACTGCTGTAAAATGTTACTTCAATTAGGTCCCAATTTTTTGAGCTTTATTCAAATGGGACCGTTCTAAATCCCGTAAAAGTTGAAGCAATACTTTTTAAAACTTCAATCAACATACTAATCTATATTATTTTTTTTCTAGTGTTTTTTTTTAATTTATGACTCCGGGCCTGGAAAACCCTCAAATTTCATCCCTGTATTAATCTGACTGCGCTGTTCTCGACTAATCTACAACTTCCTTGGCGTCATCATACCTTGGCGAAAACGTGGAAATATTTGCTTCCAAAATGTCCTTTGTGATTTACACAGTTTAACCAAGGTGTGGTTTAAATCATTCAATCTGCCTTATTCATAAACTAAATGAGTGTTGATTTTTTCTTGACGTACATTTCTAATTCTAGTCATATTCGCTTCAATAATATCAGAATTTCGTTGGAGTTGCATAGCATCATCATCATCATCACCATCATTTGCTTCAGTATCCTGATTGAGTCCATCTACGGAAACATCCATATCCACTAAGTCTCTTTCCGTTTGTAGTATTTCCACTTCCTCCTCTTCTTCTCCTACACGATTATCTCGGACAAGTTCGTCTCCGAACAGAAATTCCTCTGAAAGTGATTTCCATTACGGGTAAAAAAGTTTAACAACTTTTTAACATCATCGAAATGTGTACATGCTTGCAACAAATACCGGCTACTTCCATTAAACACGTGCACGTCACTTCCTTATCACACGCACCGCAAAATTCGCAATGACTATTTTTCTAAAAAATGATTTTTTCCGAGAAATTTTCTTCATACTCACACGTACCTGGCGTAAGAGTGTGACAAAATTTTTAGAAATTTTTTGTCACTGTGAAAAAAACGGAAAACATGAATTTTTTCTCTGAAAATACGATATTTATGATAAAAATAGCTAATTTTTCTAACTTTCCAGAAAATTTCACTGTGAAAAAAATTCTGAATTTTTTGTCACGGTACTAAATTCCAACTTACGCCAAGCATGTACTCACAGATGGATCACAGTCGCAATTTTTCTCTCGTTCAATAACGTAACCATTTTTCTCGGATCCATGCTTGTTTTGGTCGAAAATGAGTAAATATTTTTTTCCGTCTGTGATCACTTCTTTCATAGTATAGTTGTACTTCACATTCTCTGCTTTACGATGCATACTATGTTGGTCGGTTTTTCTTCTGTTTTGCTTAGCAAGACCGCGTTCTTCAAGTACACCATTGTTAGCTTCCAAAAAATACACAGCTTCGTATAACGAATACAGGAGCATATCTACTCGGATGTTGGTTTTTCGTTGTAAAAACTCGTTCTGAAATCAATTAGTTAGAAATAAATCAAGAAATTAACCTTGAGTAACGCATGCCAGGATTCAGCAAACATTGATGTATGCGTGATGGCACATTGTCGCCACGCTGCTGACCACTGAGGCAAGATTCCTAAAAATGTTGTTTTCTGTTAGATTCACCCGTATTTTCTTGCTTGGACCGGGCCCGCCCGGTCCAAAATGACATCCCTGTCAAAAACTCAGACAGAATCCAGGGAAAGTGAAAATTTGGTTTTTTTTTCAAAACTCACGTAAATAATTGTCCCTGAAATATTGTGCATACTTCAAAGAACCTTCTGTACCATCTTTTGTCAAAAAATCCAGAAGAGAATTGATATGCATTTTGACCATGAATTGTGATGGGTTCTTCAGAATAACATTTTGTTTTTGCAGAACTGGCTGAATCAAATTGTTCTGGAATTGAATTTATTTACGTTAAAGTTGACATGAAGTACAGTAGAACCTCCAAAAGGCTGTTGGCCATTCTCTTCCAGCATTGAAAAATATGCCAACGACACAAAAGTTTTTGTGTAATATTAATGTTTTGAGGAAACACCTTAAAATTAGGATAACAGAAAAATTCATAATTTTGTAAACCTGTATATACGCGTTCCAAAACACCAATGCCTGGTCCGTCATAAACTGTTTTGGCTGAAAGTTTGGACATATTTTCAAAATTTCTTCAAATAAAATCTTGACATCATCGGTCGTTGTTGTACTGCTAAGCAAAAAGGCTGCAATTTCGAAACTTGTAGAAGAAAATTTTAGGTTGGTACAATTACCAGCTGGAAACCCCTTTGAGTTATCAGTAACCACGAGAAGTGTCGAAAGTTTCAAGTTATATCTAGTAATGCAAAATGTATCGTCCATCACGACCGCCTTGTGTGAGAATTTGTCCAAATAACACTTTTGTGTGGGATTGATAATAACTGAAAAATTGTTTCTCGGTTTGTTCAATGTTTTGAGTGAACTCCGGTTCTTTTGCAACCTGTTCATATTTTTTCCAGATCTCTAATAAAGTTTTGCATCACGTGGAAATATTCTGAATCTTACCCATTCTAAAAGACTTTCCAAGATTATCTGGTAATTGGAAGTACCGAATGCCATCTTCGACGTCTTTACGATCATATCGCATACTAATTGAAGTAAGATCATCGTCGTGAAATCTTCCAGGGAACGCCAATGTTTTTTTTCGTAAATATCTGTAAGAGTGTGGAATTTTAGTCGAAAGTCTTCAAACGAAAAGCAAAACCTGAGGTCATCGTTGACAACGTGATGAAGACGATGTGTGGTGGGATAACCCTTTCGAAATTTTTTGACGATTTGTTCATTGTAGAATCCTTGATTCATCAAACTAAAAATTATGATCATCAAATAATCTATCCTGATTACACTAACTCTAAAATAATCTGCTGTTGATCATCCGTCAGTCTTTGATCACCGAGTTTTTTGGAGTGGGAGTGCCCAAAACAACCAATCAATTTGTATTCATCGTTTTTTTCGTTCGTTTCAAGCTGATAATGAAAAAAAATGTTAGTCCCGTACTGAGTAAGTCCTAATTTTAAAATATCAGTATGCTCTCAACTCCTAAAAATGAAAACGTGGCGAGAAGCACGAAATAAGCCTATTGAAAAATCACCGTTAAAAAAGCTGTACACGATTTGTTTCCTGTTTTTCTAGTTGTTGGGTGAACTGTTTTTCCTGGCTTCGACTGTGTCTCGTAAGAACCCTCAGATGAACACCGGAAAGACTCATATTTGGTGTCCCCATCAGTCCAATTGCGATATTTTGAGAATGTTGTAGTTGTCTCCTCTCTTTTCAAGCTGACAAAACTCTGGAAAAAAAAGACAAATCGCTATTATATCAGTATATTGATAATATCATACTTTTCTTTCTGCATCTGTGGAAAATATCATTTCGATCAATTCAAAAGTTTCTCCTTCTTCTCCTCTATGTCTATTTTTTGCGTGACGACATAATTCAACCCGGGTTAATAACTTTTGTTCACAATACTGACATTCCAAAGTTCCAGCCGATGATTCTTTGTCAATTGTATCGTTTTTATAAATCATAAGCTCTTCATACTTCGCAGGATCTTGCTTGATGTTCTGAATTTTAATTATTGAAAGTTCAGCTAATTCTATCATACTGTAGTTTAGCTTTCATTTTTTTCAAAGGCACATTTCTGTTGAATAACAATAATCAACTTATCAAAAATTCTGAATTTTATGTCAGAAAGTCAATACTATCTATTTTTGACAAAAATTCAATCAAATGGAGATCAACTTCCTATTGAAAAGTTTGTATTCCATCAAAAAAAAGTAATTGTAAAAACGTACTTGAATGAGTTCTAACTTTTTGTCTGGGTGTTTTTTCCGAATGTGTGCAACAATCCCTTCTTTGGTAGGACACTCGTTTCCACAATCTTGACAAATCCAGGCTGCTCCGCTTTTGGATTTTGCTTTTGTATATTTCAAATTTTTGTCAAAGTTCTGAAAATCTTGTGCCGTGAATTCATGAATATTCTTGAGATGCTTCTTCAAATTATCAACTCGAGCTATATATCCACATGGTTTTACTGGACACTGAATTTTTGGTCTAGACATCTGTAATTTCGTTTATTTGAGTAATGAAAATAACTTATTCACTTAAAAAAACAAAACAAAAATTGGAAATCAGCCAAAAAAAAATTTTAGGATTCGAACAATTAGGCTACAGTACTCGCGTGCACGCTTCGTTTTGTTTTTTTTTCCAGAAGAATCACAATTGACTCACTTTTCTCTATGTTCAATTCGTTTAGAAACAAATTTAAAACGGGATGAAAAAAAAAACTTGATGCTTCTCAGATATATTGTTCCATGTAAGTAACTCGGTCTTTTTTCAATGGTATTGATTTTACAGCTCGTAAAAGTCATCAGCAATTACAAAATAACATTGTTTCAGGCACCTACAACACAGTCAAGGTATGCGAACTGTAGCCAACAAAAAACATACATCACTACCGCCGACAATTGCTGTCAAAACAATCATAGAAAAGATATTTAACGTGAAACGTAAGTTGTTTGACTCAAGATCTGAATCTAAATACTTCGGTGATAGAAAATAAAAGTGATTGAATCCCAGAAAACATCATGGAAAACAATCTAAAATTGAAATCAAAAGCTTTCTTTTCGCTTAACTCTATGTCTTAAGTCCCAGAGAAATGAAAACTCCTCAAAAGCTTCTACTCATTTTGTTTAAGAAAAACTGAGTTGTGTTCTAAACATGTCTTCAAAGAAGAAAAAAAACAGTAAAACTTTTTAACTGAAAATTCACAGGAAAAAAATATTTTCCAAAAAAGAAAAATGGTTTTTTTTAAATCGGATTCTATGTAACGAAAGAGAAAACTTGAATCCAAAAATTCAATCTCACGTCAGTGTCAGAACATATTTCTTTGAAGGCATTCAATGCCGAAGATCAAGACTACAGTAACCGCATAGCACCGTAAAAATTTTGAGCAATTAAAAAAATGTTTATTGAACCAGAATAATACCAACAAATAATTTGAATAAAAACAACGATACCTCAGAAAAGCGTGATAGTTATAAATTTAAAACTAAAATTCCAGGTCGGTGTGTAGAATTATCAATTCATTTAATCGGCGAAGCTTCTCGGAGTTAAGTTTCGAAGAAGTAGACCAACTCGTCGATTCAAAGAAACACTTTTGATAATATTGATCCGAATAATGCACAAATCCTGATAATCTGTTCATATATTGCTTGCTTGATTTTTTCGAGTGTCATCGATTGAATGAAACTTTTTTCTTTTTTAAAGGGGCGAAATCTTCAACGAAATATTTTTGTCCACTGAGGAAAAATTCACGACGAAGAAGTCTTCGACAATTTTACTTTTTTAGATTATCAGTTCGTCGAATAATATTGGATCTTTAGGACTCCAAGAATAGCCAAAAATCGATCTGAAAACAAATGCTGATTATCGCACAATTAATAATAATGAATAAGCACGTGAATTATCAAAGAGCATAGGAAAGTTCAAAAATTGTCTTGCCTGCAATTTTACAAGTCACGTCAAGAATAACTATAATTTTTGAAAAATGTTTCTTAATTTTACTTTGCTTAGTAGTTCTCGTCAACATTATATCGAAACTCCAATGCATTAATGAAACAGCCAAATTTCCATTCGAGATTTCTTTCAAAACTATTTCATCCTAACTTTTCCGCAAAATTCATTTTTTCCAACTGATATCAGTGAAAAACTGCTTCTTTTCGTTCAATATTCACTTACCCAATCGAAAAAAAACAAACAGCGAAAAAAAGAAAAAAAAAACAAACATTTGAATTCCCGCCAAACAAGTAGGACAAGTAATATAGTATTTCCGTCCTCCTTGATTTCTGATTTACAGACAAAACTTTCGAAGAAATTTCGTCTGATAATGTCGACTGAAGCCGAATTTGAAATTGTCGATCAAGTCGATCGAAAATCAAGTACTTCTGATAGTTTCGAGAACGTCGAGGAGAAAGGTAAATTATTGACTTTTTGCGAAACAAAAGTCTAAATAATTCTCATTATTTTTCAGATGACCAACATATCACAGAATCGAGCAGTGAAGAAGATAGTGAAAAAGACCAGGTAGAAACTGTAAGAGATACGGAAAATGAAAAAGAAGAATTGATTATGGAAGAGAAATTATCGTTCGTCGATCAATCGTTGAAAGATGAAGCCGAAAAACCAAGGGAAAAGGATGGTGAAGATTTAGTTCAAGAAGCTCTTGAAGCACCCATTCGACCAGATCAAGAACAATTTTACAGTCCAGAGGACAGTCGGAAAGCTATAACTCTATTGATTCTTTTCTCAGCAATGATGTTTACCTTACCACTTTTGGTAATGTTTTCACTCTATTATTGGGTCTTTATCGGTTAGTTATAGTCTTAGTGAATCTAGTTAATTTTTCTACCTTTTCAGATCATTTCCATCTCCCACCACATCAAGCAATGCTATATTCTGGAATTTGTGCGGCCGTTGTCGTTGTCATCCTTTGCGCCAGCTTTGCCTATATTGCTTATAAAGAAGAGCGAGAAGCTGAAGATAAACTGAAGAAACAGAAATGAACTGGATTCACTTATGTATGTTATATATACTCTGAATAAATTCTATTCTGATTCCATTCAAATGTGATAGATTTTTTTTTGTTTCTTTGCTCCTTGTAAATATATCATTTTTCGCTGTGAATAAATTTTTTTTGTTGATTTCAGTGTTTTTCCTGAGGCGTTTGAACGCTAAATATATCTATTGGTTTTCCGTCTAAATTTCGTTTATATGCATGCTGTTTTACTTAAAATATCCAAATTATGTATAAGTAAAATCTTTTCAAATAAGGAAACGACTTTCGAAAATGAAAAAAAATATATATATATAGTTCACGCTGTTTTTTAATTTAAAAAGGTCTATGTTACAAATATGTTGTTGTTGGTAGTGTGTTTTGTCATCCACATTTCCTTGACACATTTTTTCATAATTTCAGGAAAATGTCGGAAAGCACACAATCAACATCAATGCAAGATTTGATACCAAATTTCCGCGATCAAAAAGTGCAGGGAGCAGTGAAGAATTTGCTATCTTATAGTCTTGTTATTCTCATTGTTCCACTCGCCTCAATGTTTATTCTCAAACAATTTTTTTTTGAAGGCTAGTAAATGTCATATTTTAACGACAAAATATTTCGCGAAAGTCCAATATTTTCTCGATTTTTCAGCACTTCTGGGTTACGCACCAAACGACGCTTTGACATATTCTGCAATTATTGCTGTCATTCTGGTCCACGTCGTTTTGGTGTTTTGGCTTTTTGCGGCGACAAGAGAAGACAAGAAAAAACAAGAAAACAAACTTGATTAAAAATGCAAACCGATCCTCATGGTAAGAATTTGAAAAAAAAGAGCGTTTTGATCACACTTGGAATAATTGTGAACAAGAGCTGAAAGTTATACCCCTTACAACATACCTGGCCTAAGAGGGTACCAATATTTCTCAAAAAATTTTATCACTGTGAAAATAACAAAGAAAAATGGCTAAAAAGTTTCGAAAAATTGAGGGAGAACTAAAGTAGAACAAAAAAAATGTCACGGTACTTTTTCCCCTCTTAGGTCAGGTATGCCTTACAATGGAACTACATATGTGATCCGATGCAGTTTTTCATGCTGAACATCATCCTGTAGCTAACTTTTGCAAAGCTCCACAAAGAAAGCTGAAAATCACATTTTTGTGATAAATTTGAAATTTTTAATTTCCTCCCTAACTTTTTTAAATTATACATTTACAAAAATAAACAATGGATCTGATGTGAAATTTAATTTTCTACACGATTTTGAAATTCTGAAATAAAAAGGCGTTTTTCTGAAAAAAAAACCATGAAAAAACAAAGAACAATCTTCAAAATCAAAATAAAATGTTACAGTATTTGTCCATTCTCAAATATTATTCAATTGTCGATCAGTGCTATTCGCTCTTATGATAGCACACGCCACGCAAAAGTCCGCACAAATGTGAGTAGTGGACAAATTTTCTCTGCCCCTCTTAGTGCGGTGGGACGCGTTTTATCGACTAGCAAATTACACAAGTTGTAAACATATGGCATCAACCATAACCTTTTCAAAAATGGGAGGATGTCGCACCTTTTGTTATGTAGATAACCAATCAATAACACTTTGTGGGTCGCGCTTTTGACCCCGTCGAAAAAAAGTGCGATATCCACCTATTTTTGGGAAAGTTGATGTCATATGTTTGCAACTTTTGTAGTTTGCTGATCGATAAAACGCGCCCCATCGCACAAAGAGAGAAAATGAAAACTTGTCGACCGCTCACATTTGCGCGTCGCGGCTTTTGCGTCGCGTGTGTTATCATTAGAGCGAGTGGTACTTATCGTATCGACAATTGGACGATAGATCAGTTCAGACTCCATTCCTACTAAATTTGTATTATTTTTCAGATACTCCAGTTCATTTAGGTTTCGGTGTTTCATTCGAACCGTCCGACTTATATCGACTTCGATCTCAATATTTACCTCTCGGCAAAATCGGCGGCAAACCTTCTTGGCTGAATCCACGAACCCTTCCCGAGTCGATCCTTCTTCTGTGCAAACATTGTTCAAAACCCACCTGTTTTCTGACACAAGTTACAGCCAATTCCAACGAAGATCCTGCTCATTCGTTTCATCGTTTTCTTTATATTTTTGTATGCCGAAATGCGGAATGTTCGAAATCGAACGATGCTTCAAATCTCATTGCTTTTCGATGTGGTTTGGCGCGAAAAAACGAATTCTATTCGTTTGATGGACCAATGGATCCGGATTTAGATGGGGATGTGCCAGATCCACGACTCCCTGAAGACGCTGCTCATTTGTGTGAGACATGTGGATGTGGAGCATCAAAAAAGTGTGCTAAATGTCAAAAGGTTTGGTATTGTTCGAGAGATCATCAGGCTGTCGATTGGCCTTCTCATAAAGTGATTTGCGGAAACGTTGAAGAAGGTGAAAAGAAGCTGACGAACCCGAAAAACTCTTTTGTTTTCAAAGAGTTTGGAGTAGAAATCGATCAGGAATATGTGCCGAATAACTTGTTTGAAGGGTTGAGCGATGATGAAGATGACGAAGATGGAGAGGTAACTTGAATTTGAAACATTTTTCATGTTGGTCGAAAAGTGTGTATGAACATCCACTTTTTAGGATACCGATGATGAAACCGAAGAGGAAAAAAAAGCCAGAATGAAAGAGTTCAACAAGTTTGTGCAACAAAATAAAGACGTGAGTTTTTCAGGGGTTTTTTGAATGAAAATCACCAAAGCAGCAGAGAAGACTTTCCTAATTTCATTGTTCTCAGAAAAATAATGACATGACTAAAGAAGATTTGGACGCAGCAGTTGCTGAGCAAGAAAAAGATGCAGATTTCGACAAATTCAATCGATTGGTGAATCTAAATCCAGACCAAATTATCAGATACAAACGATGTGGTCAACCCCTTCGTGCCACTTGTAAAAGTGAATTACCCGAAGAGGTGGACCCGTGTGAATTGTGTGGAGCACCGAGAAGGTTCGAAATGCAATTAATGCCACATTTATTGTCGTTAATTGATGTAGATGCAATTGGTGAGCTAGTTTTTCGACGTTTCGACGTTCACTAATGTTTGTTCTTTATTGTTTCTCATGCTCGAAATCCCCGAAAATCCGGCTGGGCCAAAAACTTCAACCGAAAAAAAATTTTCAGGTCAATCGATTGACTGGGCTTCTGTCTACATCTATACTTGTTCAGCAACGTGTCAAATTCCAAACAATGGTTATGCCAAAGAATTTGTTGCTAAGCAAGACTTCCTCTAAACCACAGACTTTTCATTTTCCTTCTTGTTTTGTTTTCTCATCTGTTGAACTAATATTGTTAGATTTCTGTCAAAGAAGTGAAAAATTGTTGGTCAAGAATGAGTCCTAAAAGACTTGGATAAGTGATAAATTTCAAATTTCTGGCCACGAAATTTGTCGCTTTTTTGTTGTTGGTATTTTATTATTTTTCGAGGTCTGTTAATGTTTGTCGGTTCGAATGAAAACTGTTTTTTTTTGTTGAAAAAATCACTTACATGTGTTGAAATCGCTGAAATTTTTCGTAAAAATATTACGTTGGTAGAAAAAAGGAAAACTTAGGAGAAAAAAACAGATGGAGGAGGATTTCGACGATCAGTTGACCGACTCCGAGCTTTATCTAGAATCGATGATTGAAATAGAAGAAAATGAGGGGAGACACGGAGGACATGTGAGTTATACCAATACTTTTCGAATGAAAAAAGATACTAGAAAAAAACCAAGCTTTTGAAATCTTTTCTTCTTGTCCAGGACGAAGATCCATTTGACCGAACCGATGAGTATGACGAGAACCTTGATCTGAATGCTCCAGTTGCTCCAACTCCCGATATTCCGCTGTTCGTTGAACCTCGCCAAGACGGAGAGATAAATGTTAAACATATCAGAGAAGGCGCTGAAAGAGATGGGATTTTTGAAGCGTTTCAGACGAATTTTTTGTCCATCAAGTTTTCTTGGTACGAATTTCAAACATCGAAAAATGCTCATTTTTTCCCGCTCATTCAAGATTATTTGGAGGTATGTATATACTTTTAATCTTTTTCGTTAATACTTTTTTAATACCTATATGTCTATTGAAGGCGCAATCTATCAGCGAGCCGTGTACGATAGAAAACTCGGAAAAGTTTGAGGATTTTTGGACAAGTCTGAGAACAAATCCAGAAGGAATTTTCAAAAATATGAATAAAAACAGAAATCTTATTTTGGCAACCATGGAATTGGATTTATTGGCGGCTGAAATGACAGGAAAAATTCGGCCGATTTTTCAAAATGAGGAATTGAGCGAAGATTTTGAAGGCGAACAGGATTTGGAGTATATTTCACGGATTTTCGCAGTTTTTATTCAAACGAAAATTTCAATGGTGAAAATTTCAATTTATATCCGATTCAATTATTTATTTATTTATTTAATACCTCGACGAAAACGTAGTATCCCACAAACTGTAATTTCATATGTCTAAATTATGCAGTGAAAATTTTTTACATCATTGGCCGCATATTGATGCGGGGGAGTCACTAACTTGGATTTTGTTTCAGAATATTGAAAAATTTAAAAAGTTGAATCAGCCCGAACGACTCTTGAGTTCGCGGAATTTTCAAACCGCTCTCTCTCTCAACTAGTTTTTCAGAAAGACTTCATCACTGCTAACAAGCTGCGTCATCAATTCGAAAAACTGATGATATCACGAGGTAATATTTTTCCCAGCCACAATTTTTCCCCTGTGTTCTAGGAATCACTGGTCAAAAAGAAATCGAATCGCTTCTTCCGATCGAAGAATTTTGGCGAAAATCTTCTTGAAAATTCTTCTCGCAAAAAAGTGACCAATTTTTTTCAATGGCATAATTATCTAGTCGTTTGTAAATAGTTTGAGTGAATCACTTGTTTTACAGTATACTGCAGTAAAGTATTATCTAATGTGAGCAGAATATTCAATTCCTGGGCCAAAAAAAACGAGAAAAACAGACGGTATTCTTTTTTTACCGTTTGTTTTTGGGTTTTCCAACGGTTGTCACTCATTTCATTTCTCTCTTTTCTGTGTAATTTCTCAGTGTCGAAAAAAACCAGTCGCGCCAATGCGGCCAGTGACGAAAATCCCCCGTGTGTATTTACAAAATTAGCATTTTCGAGTGAAAGTATCTCTACATGTGTGTGTATGTGTGTGTGTGAAAATCGAAAGTGTCGTCGAAAGTCTCAATGATTATGTTCCCAGGTAAAACAAAACATGACCGGCGCACGCATGCTTTTCACTAGCAACGCTGAAACTTGTAAGACGTGAATCATGTCACGTGAGTTCCCTCGGAAATTCGAGATTTTTTACAGAAGTCGATTTTGTCTCGTCTTATCCAGTTTTATTTTCTGTGTATGAAAGTTTCAAGTCTCTGTTTGATGATCCAAATCAATCAAGATTCATATCTAATAATATTTATGTAAACAAGCTAACACATTTTTGCGAAAAAAAAAGAACGCCCAAATCAGACATAAAAACTGCCAATGAACATGAATCAATCGCTGCGAAACCGAACAATCTAATTTTTCTGGTCTCGAAAATACGTGAAAATCACAATAGAAGTCGCTACATAAATACGATATGTTTTTTTTTTTCAAAACTCAACAGACAATTCCTAAAATATCTTCTGAGCGTGAGTATAAAAACCGTATCAAAGGTCCTGTGTCCAAAAAAAACATAATATCTAACTCCTTATTACCATTAGATTCAGCGGAATACCTGGCTTGAGAGGGTACCAAAATTTGTTTTTTAAAATTTCGGTGTGAAAAATTATTTTCGTCACTATGAATACCAATCAAGAAAAAAACAACTCAAAAAAGGAATTATTTTTAGAAATTTGACTATAAATTTGCCTCTCGAAACTTTAAAAACTACAGTACTGATTTTAAAAATACCAAGTCTCTACAGTTAACTGCAGTTCGGGATTTTTCAAAATCTACTAAATTTCTACAGTATCCCCATAGAATATTTTAAGCTTTCAAAAAGTTGTTTACAGTAAGTTTCCAACAAGAACAAACCCGTTTTTTTCCAGAAGAAGCTTTAATCAGATCTTCCTCGGAATATTATACATATTTGTTGTTATTATTCTTCCATCTGATAATATCTTCTGCGTTCTGTTACTTTTTACCATTACTTCATACTTTCGACGAATTAGGCAACAAAAAAGAGGAAGATAAAAATCGACGGGGCGAAAAAGTGGGCGGAGTCTATTAAGCTTTTCCCCTCGCCATGTTTGGCTGTCATTGAGAAGCGAAAGAAGAGATCGTTATATTACGTAATTTCGTCTTCCTGTTATGTTGCGTTGTTTCTGAACACACACGGGCTATCAAAGAGACGTGGCTCATTGTCGAATGTTCCTCTAGGAGATAGGAAAAAAGTAGGATCGTTAATCATAGGAATAGAGTTCGATATCTACGATTGCGCAAGTTTTTTTTTGATATAGTTTTCCTGTGAATTATGTGTAATTCATCAGAAATAAAAAATGATTTATAAGCGAACCCTTTTTCTAATCCCTTTGTACTTGTCTTTTTTTCGTTGTTTTCATCGCCATAAAAGTGGTCAGCTGAGACAAAAAAAAACGACCAGAAACATAGCTTAAGCTGATCCGATAATTGATTTTGGTTGAGATTAACTCCATTCATTTGGTTTAGGAGATACAGTAATGCTACTGGAGAAAAAACAAGAAATCTGTTACGTAACATGTTTTCTTATCATTTTGTATCCATAAATGTGTTAACACCCTTTGAAAATGTTTTCTTCCTCAAACCAGTAATATTCATCTTTCCATCCTATTAGACAAATATAACTACTGCATAAATGTACATTGCTATTTCCAGTTTTTCCTTTTTTGTCCTTCCGTCTTTATTTTATTATCTAACCCTTGCGTCATATATGTATGTGGTGTAGGCCAGACTTAGTCAGAAATTCCGGGCTGAACATTTTTCGCCTACGACGCAGAAAAGTGTTTTATGTTGTTCTAGTTTAGAATTGCATAATTTTATAATTACCCAATGATTTTCTTATAGGTTTTGTTGTTGTTGTTGTACTTGATTTATTATTTTTGTAGGATGTTACTCATCCTAATCGCATTGTTGTTTCCGGTTTTGGTGAATTCTCAACAGGTCAATGTGACAATTTTCACCGAATCACAATGTCCTTACTGTACAAAATTGTTGCGGGAACAAATTTGGCCGTTCTATGTCAATCGACCTGGTATCATGAATTTGCAGGTTTGTTGATGATATAGGCTCTGAAAAAATTGTGCGAATTCTACGAAACTTCCACAGTTGAGTTACCAAAAAAGATTTAGTAAAGTTTCGAATTTTCAAACAATATCCAAAAAATTCTAGGTTATTCCATTCGGAAAAGGCGATTGTACCTATGACTATAATCGCAATTTTCATTGTACATGTATGCATGGAGCAACCGAATGCGATTTGAATAGATTGCAAAATTGTGCAATTTCTGTGAGTTTCTTCATTCGCGCAAAATAGTTTGTTTTATCTTTCAGTACTTCCCACGTCGTCATTTGGGACTGGTGACTTGTATTCAAGGACTCGGGACTCTTCGTGAAGCATTCTCAAAGTGTCTCAGTCGTTTGTCAGCCAACACTCAACGAAAATTGATCGAATGCGCTACTACTCAAACGGGAGAACTTCTGAACTATTACTCAATGGTTAATACTCATCGAGCTGGTGTTAAGGTAAACAACTTTCGAATCGAAAAATAGAAACACTTCTTCCCTCCTTTGCAGATTTGGCCAACAATGTATGTGAACGGTGTGTTCTTCGATAGAAGTTATCCAGTTGAAACCAAGCTTTGCGAGCACACTGACTACTGTTAGAAATGCTTTCCATTTTTTTTTCCGGAAATCTCAGGGTTTATTTATTAATTATTATGTATTTTTTCAGACCACAACCTTTATTCCAATTTTTTTTTGCTCAATTAAATTGTTTTTATTTTCTGGTAATTAACAGGGCAACTAGAACAGTGATAGTGAGCAAAAAGAATTGAACAGCATAGAAATTTGGTGATCTCAAGTATTTAAGAGGGTATAATAACTCAAGAGGGCAAGTGCGCTCCGATGGACAATGGAAGCGACCGCGCCGTAGTTCGAATCTGAAATAAAAACACTTTTTTTTCTCAACTTGTTTTCCAAAATTAAAAACTACAGTACCTCGATTTTTCCTCTTCTCCATTTTTCTCATAAAAATACACCGATTTTTTCCACGATGTCTGATTCCCTGGAAATTGTTGAAAACTGGCAGAAAATATGAATCCGTTGACATGAAAAAGTGAAATCTTGACATCTCCTCCAAAGCAGTCAAAGTTTGTCAAAAATCTGTTTAAAAAAACAATATTTTCCTTATAAAAACTTATCACTTACATCAACGGAACATCACAATTTTCTGAGCATTTGTTACAGTACTCCAAATCCTCTTGGAAGTTTTCACAAGAATCCAAGATTACTGTAGAATTTTCAAACTTTTCGAAATATCCTTCTTTTGACGTGCGAACTATATCATTTATCGTATAATTTTTGCATTTAGCGGGGTACTGTGGATTAATGTAGTCTTGAAGAACTTGTGAGTTCAGAGGAACATCAGATAACTCGGCTACAGTACCCGTGAAACGAGTGATGGTATTTTGACAAATATTACCTATGAGAATCGGATCTCGACACGAAGAGATTGTGTTAGACTTGGTATAAAAACAGGTATTCGTGGAATTGTAGAAATTATACGAGAATTGAGAATTTGTAAGACATTTTGAGGAGACTAATAGAGAAACGCAAAAATTGGAGGATTCGAAAAATTCACACGTTAAATTTGACGCTTGAGATCTTTGAAAAATAAGAACTTCAGAGGGTAGTACATCTAGCTGTGTCGAATTTATTGGATCTTCGTAGAGCTGCTCAATTAATGTTGGAAATCCACCGACGATTTTTAGAGGTTTGAACGGAAGATTCAGGTGAGGAATATTGAAGGATTTGTAGATTTTATGAAATGTCATAGATAGTAGGATTGTGCCTAGCACAACCCATCGCATTTTCAATTTACATCTGCGGTGCTATTCGTTTCCATGGCAATTTTGTGGATATGCTTTCGAAGAGAAGTGGGGAATGTGCGCTCTATTGAGAAATGGAACACGCAACGCGACAAACAAACGCGGCGTTCGAATTATTATTTTTTTTTTAAATTTTTTCTTGTTTTTTTTCGATCGACTTTTTGATTTGATCGAATTTGAAATCTGGATTTAGAACTGAAATTTTTGAAATCCAACTATCTCAGCTATTTACCTAATAAGGGGGTTATCTGCTAGAGTTGTTTTCTTGTGCTAATCGTGAATCGTGAACCCTGAGAAGAATTTTTAAAGAAAGCTGTTTTTTAAATTCTCTTGAGAAAATATTCTTCAGTTTTTTGATAGATTTTACATGTAGCAGCCAGGTATTTTTCAGTGTTTCAAACCAGTTAACAATGTCATCAACAAAAACTCTGGCTCAAACATATGGTCCTAGACCACAATGTTTCGCAATCGATGCATCTGGTGAAAAGTTCTACATTGGATCGGAAATCGGTGCATATTTGCGATTACATCGAGGAACATTGTATAAAAAATACCCTTTGTTATGGAGAAAAGTCGCGACATCAGACGTAAAAGAAAAACTGAAACAAATTGCGATGTCCAACGCATTCTTGCATACTAATATTATGTGAGATTACTATTAAATGCAGTTTTAAAAACAAAGATGATTTTTCCAGGCTTTTGCGAGCTGAGGAGGTCGATGATCTTCTAGATGGTAATGACGAGAAATATCGTGCTGCTGGTGCTTCTTCTTCAACAACTCCACGTGTTGAGTCGTCATCCAAACCGAAAACTGGTGGAAATTGGGCGACACAACAAGTAACGAGTGGTTCACATCATCTCGAATCGGTTCCATGTTCTTGTCCGCTGGCTCATGCTAGAGGTCGAATGAAGAACAGAGAATTGGTATACTCTGCAGAAGATTTGGAAATGTCGAAAAGAGTTATGGAAAATGCGGAACAATCGGAAGAATTGGTGCCGATCAGATTGGACATGGAACTGGAAGGAATTAAACTGCGAGATACTTTCTGCTATAATAAAAATGAGAAATTGATAACTCCTGAAATGGTAGCCGAAATGATGTGTGAAGACCTTGATCTACCAGTCAACATATTCCAACCAGCTATTTCGGGAGTCATTCACAATCAACTAGAAGCTGCCACCGAAGCGCCACCATTGGATCAAAATACAACAGATCAGCGAGCAGTGATGAAATTGAACATCAACGTCGGAAATCAGAGTCTTGTTGATCAGTTCGAATGGGATATGTCTGAACCGGCAAACAGTCCTGAAGAATTCTCGAGAAGTCTGTGTAAAGAACTTGGTTTGGGAGGCGAATTTGCGTCGGGAATCGCGTATTCGATCCGGGGACAACTTCAATGGAATCAACGAACTTATGCGTTCAGTGAAAGTCCCTTGGCCACTGTTGAATGTCCGTTTAGGTAAAACATTCGAATAATTTTGCAGAAAATGATCAAAAATTGTGTGTGTTTTCCAACAAAACAGTTTTTCAAGAATCAGTGAAGCTTGAAAAGAGAAAAAAAGGTCACGTGCTGTTTTAACAATGGTTTTCTTCAGAAATACATCGGACGTCGAATCATGGGGGCCATTCCTGGAAACTTTGACCGATGCGGAAATTGAAAAGAAAATGCGAGATCAAGACAGAAATACTCGAAGAATGCGTCGTTTAGTCGGAGGAGCATTCCCATATTAATTTTTTTATATTAATTTTATTCGGATCTCTTTTTTAACCCAACACACCTGTTTCAACCCATCATTATTATTATGTATCTATTCACTTTTTCTTTTAGTCGATTCGCCCTTTTTTGTAATTGAAAATGTGGCGGCGGCAATTCTTCTGGTTTGATGTAATTTGATTGAAAATGAAAAAAATTTTCAGATCCTCAACATCACAAAAATGGCCGAAAATGATGTGGAAATGGAAGATATTGGAGCAAATGCCGGAAAATCGAAAGGACGAGGATTGACAACAGTGAGTTCTTATTGTTAGAAAATTTGAGAGTTTAGTTTTAAAAAAGCAAACACCATACCTCGGCCAAAAATGTCGAAATCCTTATTGTCAACATTTTCTTTGTGGTTTTTACACACAAGAAATCTTGAAAAATGTTATGCTGTAAAACGAAAAACAATCACCATACTTGGGATAATTGTGGACAAAAGCTCAAAGTTAAACCCACCTAGTAGGTCCATACTCCATCAAAAGTTCCACTCTATATCAAAAAAAAAGAACAAAAAGAGAAGGATCAAAGCGAACAAGGCGAGAAAAAACAATATCGTAAAACTAAGAAAAAGACGAATGAATGGATGAAAGATTGAGAACAGGGAGACACATTGGCTGTCGACTCCGCCACTTCTGTGCACGCGGTATGGGTTAGAAAAATAGGCAGACAAATAGGGAACGGAGTCAAGAGTCAATGTGCCCATACCTTGGCGAAAACGTGGAATTCCGCGTGGCACAATTTCAAATTACAAAATTCATACAGTAATTCAGACAGAACAAAACTTTTCAAAAAATTTTGTGTGAAAAAATCACGGGACACATTCTGAAAATAACAATTTCCACGTTTTTGGCCGAGGTATGAATGTGCCTCCCTGTGTGCTCATTCATTCATTCTTTCCTTTTTTCTCAGTTCTCTAATATAGTTGTTTTTCGTTCCGACCAGGGGTTGGAATTCTGAGCACAACATGGCTTTTTCAAATAAAAAAAAACTTTAAAAACATTTTGTTTTTTCAAGAAAAAAATAGGTGGAAACGAAAGATCATACTCGATTTAGTGGGTTATAGTTTACAAGTATTGAAAAATATTTTCAAACACTCATGAAAATTTAAAATAGGTTCAAAAATTGCATGTTTTCTCTTGTTTTTTCAATCTCGATAAAGCCATGTTATAAAAGTTTCAAAGAAGTTTCTCACCCCTGGTTCTGACTCTTTCTTCTTCCCATGTGGCCATTTGGCCACGCCCCGAACAAGCATTTTTCCGACTAAACATTCATGAATACGGGCACAGATGTGTATCATTTGCAATCTCCAAAGAATCCAATTTTCAGTCGCGTAATCGCGAGAAGATTGTCTACGACGTCGTCGACGAAGATTCAACAGCGGCATCAGGAGGTAGTGGGGGATCTGGACCACAGAGATCTGTAGAAGGATGGATCGTATTCGTCACAAATATTCATGAAGAAGCTACTGAAGATGATGTCAATGATAAATTTGCTGATTTCGGAGAGATCAAAAACATTCATTTGAATTTGGATCGACGAACTGGATTCTTGAAAGGGTATGCTTTGGTTGAATATGGAACACAGAAGGTGAGCTGAAATTTTATTTTTAAATATAACCTATCGCTTCTCTCCGAAGATCGATAGAGGGCGAAAAAAACCAAAAAAAGATTACATTGAGATTTTTATGTAAAAAACGCTTATCAAGTTCAGAAGGTTTTTTTAAGATGGAAAGATACGTTTTGATTCGTAAAAAAATTTTGTTTTAGTTTTTCTCTCTCAAAAAAATGGTGTCATATTTTTCTCAACGTGTTTAACGTATAAATACGTGCTCATACTTGGGATAGCCTGGTCAAATGACCCATGATGGGAGAGGGGGAGCATGAAGAAAAAATATCAAAACGAACAAAAATCGCACAATAAATTTTGAAAATAAGGATTTCCACGTTTTTGGTCGAGGTATGCCGGGCTGTAGGCTACAGCCCCCACCATATGGCGTATTGTATTCCACACCTTTTGATGTTGAAAAGGACTGAGAAAAAGGAGAAGAATGAGAACACAGGAAGGCACATTAACTGTCGACTCTGCCCCTATTTGTCTCCCCATTATTTTAACCCACGCCGCGTGCAAAGTAGCTGAACTGTAGACTTTTCTAGGTCACCATATGGCTCATTAGTTTTCACACCTTTTGATGTTATCTATAAATATGGCAATACCTGTTGTTATAAACAATCAATAACGACATATGGTGACCTACTTACTTTGATACTTTGATGGTCCATAATCGAGTTATTGATCATAACTGTGAACCAGACATGAAGACGACAGGAAATATGTGTGAATAGGGAGGGAGGGCTGAATAAAATGAGGGACCAGAAGAAATAGGTCTGAAAAAAATGTGACCAAATGGTTCGGGGAAAACTGAGAATCTTGATAACTTTTGAAGGATGGGAGTTTCGTTATGGGGTGTGACTGTGAGCCCCTGTCCACAGCTATCCCAAGTATGTACATGCTATTATTCTAAATATTCCAAATTTCAACGTGTAGCGAGTGTCAAATACGTGATCACCAATTTTAGAATTTTTTCCTAGACTTTTCGGTAAAAGTTCTCATGGGGGTTTCGCTATTTTGAGGGTGCTGATAACTTTAAAAACAACTTTTTTGCTGTTAGAATTACTGTGTAATTTTTTTCCATCAAGCATAAAATTTTCCCAAAAATTTCATTATTCCCTATTTTTTGCAGGAAGCAACAGAAGCGATCGAAAAATGCAATAACACAGATTTGCTCGGCCAAAACATTAACGTTGATTGGTGTTTTATCAAGGGAAAGAAGTGATTTTTTTCTGAAAAGGGTATATCCCTGTTTTTCAATTACATTGTTATACAACCTTATTTATTTTTTTGTCTAGCCCAATTTTTTGTTTTGTTTGAAAAATTACGAAATTCTCTGTCTTTTTCCCGTGACCCTGACACGATTTTGACGATTTTCCACGTTTTACAACAGTTTTTTTTTTCAAATTTCGGCTGAATCGATACTCAATAAATATTTTTTTGTTTTACAACTCTATATTACTTTTGGATTCTCGTTGTGATTTCGAGAGTTTTATTTTCGTCATTTTCAGATTATTCGGTTTATTTTTTTTTTAATTTGCAGATGTTGAGAAATGCATTTCGTGCGGTTTCAAAAGTGGGTCAATTGGCCGCGACTCGTCAGTTTCAAACGTCGAACTTGGCGCTTTCTTTGAGACCGCTTGGACCAAAAAACGCAGTTCCAGAGTTCAAAGGAACAGCTGTGGTTGATGGAGACTTCAAGGTATCCAACTGGTTTTCTATTTTTGTTTCCCGGTTTTCTACTTTTTCAATTATATTTACAGCTTTTCAAAAAATTCCCTTTCGATCGTTAAAAAAATATGAAATTTCTTGTCAGGTTATCCAACAATCAGACTACAAAGGAAAATGGTTGGTGTTCTTCTTCTACCCACTGGACTTCACATTTGTCTGCCCAACCGAAATCATCGCGTTCGGCGATCGTGCCAAAGAGTTCCGAGCTCTTGGCGCCGAAGTAGTCGCATGCTCATGCGATTCGCACTTCTCGCATCTGGCGTGGGTGAATACCCCGAGAAAAGATGGTGGACTTGGCGAAATGGATATTCCAATTTTGGCCGATTTCAACAAAAATATTGCTGATAGTTTTGGAGTTTTGGACAAGGTGGGTTTGGGGGGGGGGGGGGATAGTTTGTAAAAATAAAAAGTATAAAATAATTTTCGTGTACCGACATTCTGTGATCTCCAGGTTTTCTCAGAGTTATATAATTGCAGGAATCTGGTCTCGCTTTCCGTGGACTTTTCCTGATCGACCCAAATGGAACCATTCGTCACACAACTTGCAATGATTTACCTGTTGGAAGAAGTGTTGATGAGGCGTTGAGAGTTTTGAAAGCATTCCAATTCTCGGATAAACATGGAGAAGTTTGTTTTTTCTTTGAAACCAATTTTTGTTCTTCGAAAAAGTTATCATAAAGCACAGTTAAATTTTTAAGGTTTGTCCAGCTGATTGGCACGAGGATTCACCAACCATCAAACCAGGTGTTGATTCAAGCAAAGAATACTTCAACAAAGTCAACAAGTAGATTGGAAAATTGTTTTTTTTTTTCGAATATTGTTTGAATAGTTTTAGTCGAAAAATGTTCTATAAATTTGTATTTTTCAAGTGTTCTGGTTTTCAGAAAAAAAATGGTTTAAAGACCAATTTTGTATTGATTATCTGAAAAAAGAACAACCATCAAGAATGGGCTGTTTTAGATGAATCATAAAAAAAAATTGGCGGCATATGGACAAGAGTTTGAAGACGAAGAGGAAGGAAGTATTGTGTCGAAAAAACCAACAGCAGTACAGGATCAGATTGCGACTGATGAAAATGGGAAGAGAAGGTAAGAAAAGAAAGAACACGCTCAAAAATAAGCTCGTGATCAGTGAGACACTACGTAGTGCGATGGAAGTTGCTCGCACCGGCGGGGAAACGAACCCGACCGCCTCGTTTGACAATCATGCACGTTTGAAAACGTGCTAACCTCTGAACTATATAGTGGCATGCCACATACTTTCGTCATCACACTAATATTATTATTATTATATATTACACCCTGGCAAAGAGAGAGAGAGAGAGCGCGCGACGGCCGTGTTTGACGGTTTCGAGGTCATAACGTTTTTCTTTTTTTTGTGAAAAACGGAATTTCAAGAGAATGAAATACGCTCTTTTTTCTTGTGAATAAGACAGACAGACATACATCATAAAATGGAGCATTACTCACTCGGGAAAGTCACAGAAAACAAATTTAGAAAGTTTTGACCTCCTCTGCATCACTATGCGGCCAATATGCATATGATGTATGCATAGAAAAAAAGCAATTTTTCAGATTTCACGGCGCATTCACTGGCGGTTTCTCGGCCGGTTACTGGAATACAGTGGGGTCTCGACATGGATGGGTTCCACAAGTATACTCGTCATCTCGCGACAGTCGAAGTGACAAAGTCAAACAGAGAGCTGAAGATTTTATGGACGCCGAAGATTTGGGCGAATTTGGTATCGGAAATCGGCATATTCAAAGAACGTCGCAGTTTGGAGGAGATTTCGGCAGAAAACGAATGGCCTGGGAAAGAGGAAGAAATGAAAAAGAGGAGACATCGGGATTATCTGAAATATCGGAAATGTTTGAGGATATTGTTAAACCTGTGAAGTGAGCGAACCGAATTTTTTGTTGTCAAAAGTTCATTAGAAAATACTAAATTCTATTAAAGACACCTGGTCACTCAGAAAATAATATCTCGTGTTCATAAAAATCTCAATATTTGAGACTTAATCTTTCGATGTGTAAAATTCAAAAATTGAAAAAAACAACTGTTTTTGAATTCATTCTCAGGAAGATTGGCTGCCGCAAACATCATTTTTGTGTGTGTGCTCTCGTGGTGTTTATTTTAATACTGGAAACTTCCCAGAAAAAAAACTGCCTTGAAAATCTGAAAATTAATTTTAACCAAAACTCCAGTGACTCGATCGGAGCACGTATGCTGAATCGAATGGGCTGGCGACAAGGAAAGGGAATCGGACTATCAAACTTGAAATCGAAAAAAGGACGGGTCAGCAATTTTGATAGGGAACAGGCGTCAAAAATTGTGGAAAATCACGAATTTTCTCAAGAGGATTCTTTAGTTCAACAATTGGTACCGGTTCAAGGATCACATGGAATTGGATATCAAGGATTGGGTGAGTTGTTTTTTAGAAAAACATCTGTGAGTTTTGAGATAGTTTGAATAAAAAATTGCATCTCTAATGTTTTTCTTTTTCGACATTCTCAACAATATTACAGCTCAAACCGGAGTACTTGATCAAAAATACGGTCAAAATGTGACGAGCTTGAGAGCTGAAAACAATAAAAAAGGAAAAGGAATAAAAGGACAAGCATTCGGTGTGGGAGTATTCGAAGAAGACGACGACAGTGTTTATTCTAACTACGATCTTTCGCAATTCGATTTTTCGCTGGATCCCACTAATTCGCAATCGATAGACGACCCATCAACTTCGAATCGAAAAATCGACACGGCGTTCGAAATGCAACCAAAACGACAAAACGCTCGAAAATTCTACGCGCCGCCCAGACTTCCGCCGAATTTTCGTGGAGATCACAAGTGTCAGCCGATGGATGTTCGAAAGCTGCCGGATGGTATGAAATCTGAAGTAAAAACAATGACGACGATGCAACGAGCCAAGTTTTTGGGAGAGGATCGCGTGTCGGTGATGGAGTTGATACCTTCGAAAGATCGAAGAAAGTTAGAGCGGAAAGGAAGAAGTCGATGGGATATTAAGGCGGAACAGGAAGAAGTTAAAGGGCAAAGTGGAAAGAATAATAGAGGTTTGTGTCTTTAAAGACTCTTGGTCACTGAGAAATTAATTTCTCGTGTTTATCAAAATCTCAATTTTGAACCACATGCATGGAAATTTGAAGTTTTCAATTTTGAGATTTTTATGAACTCGTAAAAACTATTTCTGAGTGATAGGGTGTCTTTGATGAGCCTTAAATGAAAAAACCTAATATCTCATTTTCAGGTGGTGAAGTGGATGAGGAGAACGATCGGCGACTTCGAAATCGTATCGAATTTCCTGAAGAGCCTATTAAACAATCAAGATTCAAAGAATACCTTCACTATCTTCGACGCGGACTGTCGTACCCTCAGCCTACTGATTTGTCAGTTTGGGAATGGGAGTCGGAAAAGAAAGAGTTTGAAACGAAACTGTTAGCCGAAGAAAGAGCAATGTTGCCGGAAGTCAGGTCGCGCGCACAACCGCTGGCGAGATGCGCAATTGCAGCTCCGATTCACGAGATATTGGCTAGCAAATTTGTCAAAGAGTCCAAGGGGGAATTAAAGGCAAGTTTTTTTAGAATTCAAGTTTCACCTCTAGGTCATGCGAGAAAAAATATTTTTCAGTTTAGAAATCTCATAAATTTTCTTCTACTTCCTTTATTTCTAGGTCGGGCAAAAAGACGAAGACAAGTTAGCAGCAGTGAAAATGGAGATGTTTGGCGATCGAACTCGCCAAAGTTTCGATTGGTATCCTGACAGTCTTCTTTCGAAACGATTCAACGTTCCGCATCCGTATCCAGGTTCAGACGGGATTGTTGGTGTTCCGACACTACAAAAATCGATCGGTTCAAGACCCAAGAATACGTTGATGATGGATTTGGGACTGGTTGAAGGTGGACTGCCAAGTACCGCCTCTGAATTGGAACAAAAAATGTGGGTTTAAACCATACTTGGAATAGCCTGGCCAAATGACGTATAACTTTTGACTGATGGGAGAGAGAGCATGAAGAAACAAGTATCAAAACGAACACAACAAGAGAGAAAACGAACTATATTAGAAAACTGAGAAAAAGGAGAAGAATGAGAACACAGGAAGGCACATTAACTGTCGACTCTGCCCCTATTTGTCTCCCCATTATTTTAACCCACGCCGCGTGCAAAGTAGCTGAACTGTAGCCTTTTCTAGGTCACCATATGGCTAATTAGTTTTCACACCTTTTGATGTTATCTATAAATATGGCATACCCGTTGTTATGAGAAATCAACAACAACATATGGTGACCTAGATAAAGTCAACAGGAAATACGTGTGAATAGGAAGGGAGGGCTAAATGAGATGAGGGATCAGGAGAAATAGGTCTGAAAAAAATGTTGCCAGAGGGTTCGGGAAAAACTGAAAATCTCTTTGAAAAAAATTCCACCTCAAAATTTTGTTGGGACGGGGATCTCGTTAGGGGGTATGGCTCTGAGCCCCTTTCCACAACTATCCCAATTATGGTTGTAAAATGGTTTTTCGGAATTTCATTGATTTCTGAAATAATTCGAAATTTTCCCTTTGTCCTGAGAAAATCCCACAGTGTCGAAAAAAAATGCGCGTTCGTTTTCAGGCGAATTCGTCGAGATGAAATCAAACAAGTAGAGCTCGTAACTGTGGCTGGAAAAGATGAAAACCAACAACAAAACGATCCAGGGGTACTGTAATTTATTTCGCTGCAAGTTTTATTTAGAAACATATATCTTACAGTCTTCTTCCTCATCAGATTCGGAACCCGAGCAAGGAGAACCAGAAAAAGCGCCAAAATCATTTTTTGACTATGTTTTCGGCGGTGGAGTAAGGGATGATGATTCTTTATCATCGGATTCAGATTCCGAAGAGGAACGAGAAAAAGAGAAACGAAGAGAACGAAGAAAGGTGGAGGAGATAAAGCGGAGAGAACAAGAAATTGCGAAAGAGCGAGAAAGGGAGGAGAAGCGAAAAGAGGATAATCATCGAAAGAGTGTGACAATCCAAGAAATTGATGAGAAGGAAGAGGAAGACGATGAAGTTGTTGTCTTGGTTAGTTGGGTTTCTCAGGCTGTGTATTTTCTCGCAACAAATTTTTGAGCTTTTCTCCTCCAAAATCTGAAAAAAAGTCCATATTTTTTGAGCATGACTGAATCAATTTTTTTTTCAGAATGTTGGAAAATTTTCAGGGGTCACTAACTTTTAAAAAAAAAATTGAATCAGCCCAAATGACCGAAGAGCAAAAAAGTCATGCAATTTCATCAAAAAGTTCACGTGAAAAAACTTTTATGAACAAAAAATACACAATTGAAGGTTTTTGACTTTCGAAAGGAAAAGAAATTATATGTTTTTCGGTTTTTTTCGTTTTTGCCGAAAAGAGAACTATTGTACCATTCCTGGGCGATTGTATTTTGATAACTTTTCACAAAAAAATCGTATCTATCTTCTGTGATAGTTGATCAATTACCAGTTAAATTGTTTATCACACAAGTGATTTTAGATGTCTGATCACAAACAAACCACTTTCAATAAAAAATTATTTCTTTTAGTCATCATCGAAAAATCCCGAAAACAACGAGCAATATGGCCCGGCAATTCCCGAAAATCTGGACGAACAACCAAAGCTCAACGCATTTTCTGTGCTCAAATATCTTCAAGATGATTTGAAAAAGCGACGAGACGACAAGAAAAAACACAAAAAGGATAAGAAACACAAGAAAAAGTCAAAAAAATCTAAGAAAAAGAGCAAAAAAATTACGACTTCTAGTGAGGAATCGTCTTGGGAAGAGGAGAAATGAAGTTTTTTTTTTAATTAACACTTTCCATGTTCTTGTTTGTCAGGTCACTGTAACCGTGAGATATATTTTTTGCAAGTTTCAACTATTCCTTGCCTGCGTCTCTTATGCTTTTTGCACTTGAGACAACTGTTTCTCCTTTTACTCTTTCTTCTTATCATTTTCACTATTTTTTAGTTCACTGGTTTCTATCAAAGTGAACTGTATCGATTTTCAAGAAGAATGTCGCAAGTTGTTCGCAGAGTTACTGGATACTTTGGGCAGTATTCGGCGGCTGAATGGAGATCGTATTTTTTGTCGACTCATTTCTGGGGACCGGTGGCGAATTGGGGACTTCCGTTGGCGGCGATTGGAGACTTGAAAGTGAGAAGTTTTCAGTGTTGAGATTTTTTGTTTCATGCTACAAAGCTGTTGGTGAAAAACCGTTCATAAATCTTAACACTCATCACAACAAAAATGTCTTAGTATATTTAGGAGTGTAAAAAATGATTCGAAATCATAATCCAGAAAAATGAATCTGTAAAAATAGAACATTTTCAAGAATATCAGATTGCTTGAAAGAAATTCGTGTATTTTCTTTGAGACTATTCGAAAATTATTTTTTTTCAAAATAAAAAACGTATCTTAATCTCAGCAATCGTAATAATCCCCACAAAACATTTGCTTGTTTTTGCAGAAAAATCCGGATATGATTAGTGGTCCAATGACAACAGCTCTCATGTTCTATTCGGCTATTTTCATGCGTTTTGCGTGGCACGTCAACCCGAGAAATATGCTCCTTTTTGCGTGTCATTTGTCGAATTGTACTGCGCAGTCGACCCAGGTAAACTTGACTTTAGAAAATTTAAACAATTTTTGTTCAGAAAGTTTCGGAATTTTTTTTTAATTTCCCAAGTCGTACTGTAATTTCTTGGCAAACATCAAAACAACAATTTTCTCCGACTCAAAAATGAGCGGAACCAGGGGTGTCGTTTCGACCGTTTACGGTATTTTCTTGCTTGGGCTGGTCTGGCCCTGCCAGCCAGCCCCAAAACGACACACCTGAGTGGAACTAATCATACTATAGTTTTCTTCAAACAGGAATAAAAATAATGAGAAAAAACACAAATTTCATTAGAAAGATTTGTGATCTAATCGCTCGGAAATTGGACAAACAACAAACATAGGCTCACTTTTTTAGTCTACCTCAAAATGCGATTAACTCTATGTTTAAAATCGTTTATTCCTTGTTCTTGTTAACCACTATCTGAAATTGAAAAAAATCCCGGGCTAAACTTTGTGTGGGTTGATTGTACATCTTTCTTAGAGAAATCTTGAAAATCTTTGAGAGCTCATGGCCAATAAATTTTACTGTGCTTACAATTTAGCACCCTCATCTCTATCTCATCAAGTTTTCTTCACACTCAAAAATATTTATAAGTTTCAAACTACACATATATGTTTTATTAAAACAAAAAATTTCACATTCCACATAATGCGAAAAATTTTCAGTTGACACATTTTGGTCTAGACACGAAAATCAAAGTATATGATGTTCTCTTGAATTTTTTAAACGTATTTTTACTTTTGTTTTGTTTTTTTCAAAATGAAAAATTTTTACACCCACTCTAAGCCAGGTATGAGTTTGTTGTCTTTTTTCTGACACAATAGCTCTTTTTTGGTCAAGTTTTGTCAAAACAAAATTCAATTTATTTTTTTTAGAAAGTGATTTTCAAAACGATGTTTTTTTTCATGTTGAGACTTTACATATCAGACATTTCTGAAATTGTGTTAAAAAAATACTTTTTTTTTCATAACTTCTGAAACTTTATGTTCTCATTTTTCTCATAGTTTATTCCTGAAACTCCGAAAATTTTGGACGAATTGCATTTCAGACCACCCTTTTTCATTCGAATCGTACCTATCGATTTAAATTTTCAATTTTTGATCTTTTTTGAACATCTCCGCTAATGACGCTGTAATGTTTTTCGCTCCTTCCACGTAAAGAAAAACAATGCGAAGAATAACTTGAACATAATAATTAGGAAAAAGTCATTTTTAGATGTTTTTCGCGCTAGTAGCCAGCCTTCTCACTCACAACTGTTTTTCGAAATAGATGTGCGATACGTCAAAGGATAGTTTCTGATGCTAATCAGCATTCGTAATTAATTTGGCGTTTGCAAAACTATCCTTCTAAGGCTGAAAATAACTTAATGTGTCAGTCGAAAATTTCAAATTGCTCGAAAGGGAGGGTGTTCAACGTATATTATTAAAAATTCCATGTGGTCACAGAATTAGGAACGTTTTTGACAAGTTTTCGGTTAAAATTATCCTGGGGGTTTTACTATTTTGAGAGTTGAAAAGTTGTACAAATGATAATTTAGAATCTTTCAAATGGTGCCAGCGACCAAGTTTTCAAATAAGAAAGTTATCCCTAAAAAAAGAAGCTTCAAATTTTGACGAGTCCGAAAAATGTTATCCGAAAAATGTTTTTTGGAAGGTCAAAACTTTTTTGTCAAATTTTTTTGAACAAATTGCAAAAGTTATTGAATATAGTTATTGAGTATTTTACCATTTGCAGTTGGCACGATATGTCAATCACAATTATTTGCATATCATCGAAGATCCGATTCATAAAAAATTGCTGGCCCAAAAACAAAAATTGGGAAATAAATAGGTTTTTTGTCTTGATTGTTTATGTTTTTCCTAGTTTTCAAGTCACTTTTTCATCCATTACAATTTTGTCCCCCCACCATGAACCCTGAATAAATGTCGACTACGGGTCTTTTTTGCTTTTTCTGAAACACGCGGGAAATGTCAGAAACAATTTTTAGTGCTCCTGAAAATGATAGGTTTCGATGTGACACGCCCACGTGCATTTCAGACCACGCCTCGTTTCTTTCTTTTTTTCAAAGTTTTTTTGTTCAATTATTATTTCAAATATTTTGAGGAAAAATGGAGCATGTTGTATATATTCTGGCATTTTTGGCGATCGTGGTGAATTGTGGTACAGGTTGGTTTTTTGGAACTGAGTAGTTTCGGTATGAATTTTTTCAAACGATTTCTGACCCTTTTTAAAAGTACAGTAATTTTTTGAATGTATTTTACGGTCCGTATTTTGATTTTGATGAGAACAATTGGGTCTGAGCATTTTTTTTTGAAAACTAAAATTAAACATTCAGGAAACATCCCAAACTTTTGAACCGCCTTGAAAATTGTGGGCGTTTTGAATCCCCGGGGTACCCTATCGCTTATGTTTTGCTGACCGTTGTTTTGCTCAGATTTCGAATGTCGCGGTGAGGAGTGTAAGGAAATGGCCGATGACAATAAGTTTGCCCAGCTCTTCCAACAAATGATGGCCAGAAATAGAGGTTAGCACGTTGATATTACTGAGGCCACGGTAATTTTTAAGTCAGCAAAGTTTGAATATACCGAAAAAAAAACTATGCTTTTTTCGTCATTCAAATCAGGCGGCAAGTTTTTTTTTCATTTTTCGAAAACAAAATGAGCACTTTCAAAAAATGTGTTTCGTTTAACATTAAATCTTCTGTGAATGGTGTTTACATAGTTCCACAATGACTTTTCCTTCTCTCCTCTTTAGTATTTCACAAAAAAAATTTCAGACATAATCTCGAAAGACTGTCAAATATACGACGATTGTCCACCCGGTTTCGAGTGTTCTCCAAATTCTGGAAAGTGCAAATCCAAGGGTCCAAAACGCACAAAAATTCCCAATTTTTTCGTGAGATATTAAGGTCTAAAGAAAGTGTGGTTTTTTCAATGTAATTATTTTTCTCTTCTACTTTCAACAATAATTTCCACTCTTCGTCAGAAAAATTTAATTAATTGCCAATTATTATTCTTATATATATATATTATATTCTTTTTACTTTTGAAGTGAAGTTGTGAAGATCTCAAAAATCATTTAGAGTACTTTCCAGGAAAAAGATAACAATAACAAGGAATAACAGGGACATCTGGCCTAGAAGTCATCGTCAGGAATAGAATGATTGAGAATAGTTTCTAGTTCATTGGAAGTGCGATTCACATCATCTTTCACAATGTCGCGGATTTGATTCACGATTTTCTGTAACAAAATAATTGGTAAGTTGTTTTTTTTCCCAACTATCACAGCAAAAAAGTCTTACCGGTGAGACCCATCCAGTCAATGACACGCTGATTGGTTCGTAATCTGCCTGAAAATTTGTAGAATTTTTTCTGTTTTCACCAAAACAAGGAAACTTTTCAGCTCCTACGTTTTAGTTTTTCGTTTCGAACCCCTTACACTAGAACTATACAATAATCGCGCTTCCTCCATATGAACATCTACAATACAATACCACATTTGCCGAACTTTTGGTAACCTGCCAGCCTCATAGACATATTTTACGGGGCCTTCTTCGACTTCGGTTAGTATATTCGGTATGGCCTGAGTCTGACTTCGATCTGATGATACTTTTAATCTTTGTTTTTCCGGAATCCGACCATTTTGTCTGAAAATATCAAAATCATTATTTTTTTTAATTTAGCAAGTTTACCTGAATGAAACCATTAAAGTCTGATACTGTCCCGCATCTCTTTCCTTTCTCGGATCATATCCAAACTTACACCATAATCTACCCCAAGGACCCGATTGAATGTAAAATGCAAATTTCTGTAACAATCCTTTGAGCATTGTTTCCTCGAGACCTGTTCGATACGCGATCGCGACTCTTGTCCACATTGGTCGCTCTTCGAAAAGTTCGCGTATAAGTCGATGCGGTTCCTCGTTTTTGCATCGGAAATTGGCGTCTTCGATCGCTTCAGGAGCGGGCGCCTCCGGGAATTCATCGGCAGCTTGTACTGTGATCGAGAGAGCTTTTCGCTCAATTCGAAGGTCTGGAAATGAAAAAATCAGAAAGTGAAGTTTTCCGCTTTATCTTCAGATACAGTGTTTTTTTTACGAAGAAAGGGTTTTTAGGAAAAACTTTTTTTTACCACAGTTTCCCATTTCTCACTTTGACCATGTCCCTGCTTATTGGCGCGTCTCGTTTTCTCTTGACTGAAATCTGATTCTCTTGCCAATATCTTGTTGCTTGGTGTGAGATATCGGCTGAATTGGTAGGGTGGAAGGAACAGTGAGGTGTGTTCGATATCGTTTCGAGACCACCTAGAAATACGAAAGTTTTCGATTTTTCATTCAGAACAGAATTTACAATTTGTATTTTTCCCACTCACCACGACAATGCCGATGCCATATCAGTTGGTATTAAATTGGGTATCATGTCGTCGAAATTTTCCGTTTCTGCGCGCTTTTTCAGCGGTAAATATTGGAAATCGCACATGACATCGAATGTGTAGACAGCGTTTACTATTCCAACAATTTTTGTCTCCACAATTTTTGGATTACTCTTTTTACGTCTCACTTTCATAACAAGATGCATTGTTCCTGATGAGATCTGCAATAAAACCCACAGCACTCTTCGAATTTTCTTTCAAAAATCTTACTGAATCTTCGTTTTTTCGCTCAGACATTAGTTTACTTGTGAATGGGTTTTCTGGCGTGTGGCTCAGCTCCAGTGCATGATTATTCAGGTGATTGTTAATGATTTGAGGAAGGCCTCCCATTGTTGTCAATGCTTTGTCTAAATTTTTTACGATTCCTGGATATTTGATTAGAATTAATTTTTTCCTTTCCTCTGTTGGACATCCCATTAAAATATCGTTGAAATTCATGTCTGAAAGATAAGAGATTGGTGATGCAATCTCTCACATCGATGTGAAAAACAAATAAACGTAAATGAATATGGCCTAGGAACCGACAAGCGTCGTTCGAAAATTTCCAGGCCACGTATATTTTGTTGCAAATTCTAGACCCACAATTTTTTCCTAGGAAAATTGTCCTTTGTGTGTTCACACCTTATCTTCCCATTATGTTTTGCCATATGGAGATCACAATGAGAACCCTACCCGCGAGTACATGCATTTATTTTTTGTTTATATGAGGCGCGTTGGCATTTTTATATTCTCTATTTTCAGCGTTGAACTCGCATCGAGCTCGGCGCGTTTTCTCTGAGAGTGTTTCTTGTTATTTTGTTCATTGTTTCTAGCTTTCTATACTTTTATGTGTGCTCTTCATTTTGTTTGTAGCTAAGAGGAAATGCTAGATGTTTTTAAAAAAGTTATTTCTCAACAGAAAAAAAAACATTTCAGGACAGTTATGAATTGTGGATCGATGTCTCGAATGTGGTTGTGACGAGGAGAAGGCCGATTCATCACAAGTTTGCCAATGTCGTCAATTAAGTGAGTTGCGAAATGAAATTGAATATAGAAGAGAAACAGGAATTTGTTTTCCAGGTGCCATCTCGAGACGATATTGTGCATCGACAATGGCATCATCCGGTGAATGCGTTGGAGAGGATGTGTAAGGTTGGTGAAGTTATGGCAAAAAAAAAACGCAGAAATTTCTCTTATTTTTTTGGCGGTAGCCCGATTTTCAGCAAAGCGTATATGCGGAGTGTTGTTTGCAGAGGTTTTATTTTCGAGTAAATATTTGTGCAACGATACTCCGTGATTACGCGAAATAAATCATTGAAAGAAATGCGCGTCATGTGAAATGCAACAGTTCATGTTGACACAACTTAACAAATTAAAAAATTCAATGTTTGCAGTTCGCACGAGAATCTGATGCCGTCCACATCTCATCTTCTCGCCAATGCCACTTCGAAAAACAACAACAACAACATCCAAGACGGGAATTGTCCAACGTCACCATCGTCACGTGCTTTTCAATCAACACCCTGTAAATTCTACTACTGAGTGCGTTGGTTTTTTTTTGCCCGGTTTCCCCCGTCGCCCACCCACAACCACATCATCCTCTCGTCATTTTGGCATCCCACCGACTCAACACTCCCTCACAACCCCTTCCTCCCAGTTGTCCCACCCTCTTGAGGGTCCTTTTGAATTGATGTAAAAACGTGTTTTGTTGTTACAAAAATAAATGATCAGTTGACAACTCTCTTTATTTCTCTGTTTCCAAACCTGTCGTCGGACCTAAGGCCCGGTCATTTTGGGGCGGAGCCTATTTTGTAGGGCCTGAAACGGCCTTCAATATGGGCCGAAAGCCCTGCCAAAATGAAGCCTAAACGTTTTTTTCAGGCCCGATTTGGCCTAGTTTTCAGGCCGTTCGAAAGGCCTGAGGTGGCTCAGTTTGAGTGTGTCCAGGAATTTGCCTGTGACATTTCATTTAACCACTCGGCCAACCTCGACACATTAGAGCTAGGGTTGTTCACCATTAATATACTCGAGGTGAATGGTCAAACTGCATTTTTTCTGGACTTGAAAAGCCTAGCTTGACGGGCCTGGACCGGGCTTCAAACTGGGCCACCTCAGGCCTTTCACACGGTCCGAAAACTAGGCCGAATCCGGGCCTAAAAAAACGTTTAGGCTTTATTTTGGCCGGGCTTTCGGCCCATTTTGAATGCCGTTTCAGGCCGAATAGAGCAAAAAAAAACAGAGAAATAAAGAGAGTTGTCAACTGATCATTTATTTCTTAACGGGCAGATCTGGCCATCACGGTTCAAACAAAATCGCCCGTGTTTCGGAGCGGTAAAAAAAATTGTCGGATTGAGAAAAAGTATATATAGTTTTTATGAATCGCCCTTAGTGTTATTGTTGTTCCGCTCTTCGTGCTCGGCCATCCTCGCATAAAAGTTTTCCTGTAACAAAAACTGCAACTCCCAACAACACGCTTTCAACAAAAACCCACCCCGTAAATATGCCCGAATACAAAATTCCAACGATTGTCGTTCATTTCGCGAGGTTCTTCGAAAAAACATTTACAATGAACACATTGAACCTGCAAGATATTCTGTACTTCTAAGTATATTTCAAAGACAAAAAACACTAGCGGAGGAGGAGGAAAAGTCTAGAATTTTGAGAAACTATATTAATATTAATCTATAACACATCGATACCACGCGCTCTATTGATAATCTTTATGTGTACTCGGTTCAGAAGTGATTTTCAATGTATTTTAACATCAGAATCTGATTCTACGTGTCTTTAAATACTACAAATATAACATTATATTTTTGAAGAATCTTGGTCTAGATTTTTTTCGCTTCTGAAATTTCAATCTACAGTAACCACGTGATATCGATTCGTGATTTGGTTATAAAAAGGGGACAACCGTTTGTTACCTTATTCTCTGGATGTTCCAATTGTTACCTTATTCTCTGGATGTTCCAATTCATAATGTCTCCTAAACTCATCATTCGTATCTAAAACAATCGAACAAGCGGCGCATTTGATCCGAAGTCCGTGGTCATTCATATCATGATGTATCAATCCCTTCAAACTTCCTTTTCTAGTTCCACATTTCATACACTTCCAAGATTTTCGTTTCTCTTCAACGTTAATATTTTTCCTTTTCCCGTATTCTTTTCGGTTCCGGTCTCGCAGTGTTCGTCTCTCAAAACGGACTTTTCGTGATGTCCTTTCCGATGAAATCGAGCTGTCACAACTGCTACTACTACATTTTCGATTTCTCCGTCTCTCTCTTCTTCTCCTCCTCGATCTGCTTCTACTTTTTCGAGAACTCCGATTATTTCTGAAAATCGGATGATTATAATTTTCCTTTACTTTTGACAAACTTCTCTTTCTTCTTCTTCCACATTGGTTTATCATACACATCTGAATCCTCAGAAGAAGTCGTCGTTGACGACGAAACACATTTTACGCTGAAAAAATATACTTTTCACTTTTTGCAAACACCACAAAGCCATTTTGCAGAGAAGTTTGATGTTTTCCGTCGGAAAACTTCAAAAAAAAACTCACTTTCGTTTTTCTTGATCTGATTCTTCCGAAATCTCACCATCTGAGGACATAATTCAAAGATAAAATGAATAAATAATAATAAGAATAAGGTTTTTTGGAAAAATAAATCCACGTCATCGAGATACACGTCACAGGGTCACGTGAAAAAATGTTTACTCATTAAACAAAACCGAGATAGGAAACAATAAATACTATGTTTGAGGGAAAATCAGATGAAAAAGTATAACACGAAAAAAAAACAAAATCAATAACTTCTTCCGAAAAGAGCAAAGAACTTCGGAGTATGAGAACATCCTGGGAACAAACAATTTGATGGAAGTTCTTGTTTTGGCTGAAAAAATTATTTTCAAATTTTTCGAACAGAAAAATAGGGAAAAAAATCTCGTGTTCCCTCTCCCCACCTGTTCCAGCGGAATGCACAATGTTTTGGCGCCCATCTGTGCTCCTTCACCGTCTTCTCTCGTCGACGCCTTTTTGATCTCTTCTTCACAATCTGGCAAACCGCAGAACGGTGCCAGAATGATGCATTTCTCGTCGAGCAACTTTTTGAATTCATCAATGTTGGAGGTGGTTTTGAGATGAGCATCACGGGCGGCCAAAACTCTGGAACAACGAAATATAATCAAAAGTTTTTCTAAGCTAGTAATCTCAAAGCGAAAACTCACTTGTTATACATTTGAGTATGAATTTCATCCAGTAAAGTTTTGACGGTAGCCGCGAGTCCTTCTAATTTCAACGCTTTTCGTTCTCCAGAATGTCTGATGACAGCCGACACTTGGCTTTGTGCCAAATCTTTTGGTCCGACTTCGAAACGAATTGGAACTCCTTTCAACTCCCAGTGATTGAATTTCCATCCTGGTGAGTAGTTGTCTCTGAATTTGTTATCATTTTTCAACAAAAGAACGTTGGTCAATTATTAGTGAGTTTTGATCATGACCCCCCAAAACGAAAATAGTTCCACCTGCTCTTATTTTTGATGTTATCTAAACTATAACAACAACAACAACATATGGTGACCTTTTCGCACACCATAAAATTTGAATATTCTTTTCGCTGCCTGGATTTTCCGATTTTTTTGAAAAACGGCGTAAAATTTTTTTCTCTAAAACTTTGGTTTTTTCGTTCCTCTTTTGATATTTCGGTCATCATTCACAGTTTCAATTTTTCGGCCAGGTATGGTTAATAATTGTCTCACCTTGAATCAGTTTCAGCTCGAACTCCATTGTCAACCAAATCTTGAGCAATTTTCTCAACTGTTTCTGTCAAATTGTTTCTTTGTTCTTCTGTTGTTTGAGCAGTTATTCCAACCGGAACAATAATAGTCTGTAAAAATTCAAAATTCAAAAGTTTCTAACATTGCAAAAACTTGGCTATTCATATCAAATTTGGCCTAGCTTACATGAACTCTGAAATTTATGTATTACCTGAATTTGAGCAACTCTTGGCGGTAAAACCAATCCATGATCATCTCCATGAATCATAACCATCGCTCCAATTGTTCTCGTCGACAATCCCCAAGAATTCTGCCACGCGAATGCCTTCTCTCCGTTGTTCGGGTCCTCATAAGATATGTCAAACATTTTCGAGAAGTTCTGTCCCAAATGATGCGAAGTGGCTCCCTGAATACCACGACCATTGCATGGAACGTATGCTTCGACGGTGGTTGTGAAATCTCCTCCGGCAAACTTTTCTTTTTCACTTTTTCTTCCCTTGACAACAGGAATCGCTAGTAGATCAGTGTAGACTCCTGAATAGAGATCGAGAATTTGGAAAACTTCTTTTTCGGCGTCTTGTGGGTTGGCGAATGCAGTATGTCCTTCTTGCCAGAGGAACTCGCGAGTACGAAGGAATGGAGTTGGATGCTTGAATTCCCATCTCTGAAAAAAAAAAACATTAGATAATTGTGTTAGAAATTCGAACTCTTGAAATTGATTTTCTCGGGGACAAATCTGCCCTTTTTTCTCCGACATATATTTCACCAGGTGGGCATAAACTGTCCCAAGCGAGAGGAATTTTCCCCCGACTGTTATGTAGAAAAATCAAAAAAAAAAATTTTTTTTCGATAACAATAAAACATTTTGAATTTCTAAAATATTGAACGATTCGATTCATTTATAAAATAAATGTTGAACTTACCACAACATTACACCATTGATTCAACTTGATCGGCAAATCTCTGTGCGATTGTACCCACTTCTTATAAGACGGATACATGACGGTCTCCGATGTTGGTCGAATTGCAATCGGCTCGGCCATTTCGGAATTTCCAGCTCGAGTAACCCACGCAACTTCGGGCGCAAAGTCGGCGATATGCGTTTTCTCTCGTTCCAACGCCGCATTACTAACGAACATCGGGAAATAACAATTTTTAACACCGAGCTTCTTGATTCCTCCATCAAACCAGGCTTGAATCGACTCCCAGATGGCGTATGACCATGGGCGAAGAACGTAACATCCCGACACATCGTAGTATTCGATCATTTCTGCTTTGGTGATAACTTGAGAATACCATTCCGAATAATTGTCGTCTTTTGATGTTTCGATTCCTAATTTCGTTTGTTTTTTACCATCTTTATCCTGTTTTGGTTGTTGTTTTTGTTGTGGTTTTTTCTCTTCTTTCTTCTTCTCTTGTTTTGGTTTTTGTTGACGTGCATTTGGAGCAGCGAAATCTTTCCCTGTTACCTCTTTGTAGGAAAGTTTCAACGCCAAAAGCTTGTCAATTTCCGCTTTTATCGAATCAGCAGACGCCGATTTATCCGACTTGATTCGTCGAACTTCGTTTCCTTGCTCTTCGATTTGCTTCTCAATTACTTCAGCAGACATTTCTCTGGAAAATTGGAAAATTTCTACCGAGTGATCGAAAAATGAAAAAAAAAGAAAAAACTAAATTTTGAAAATGAAATTTTCACGTGAAATCAAGAAATTGAAAAAATTTCGAGTATAAAATCACCTCTAATATAATTTAAGAAGCAAAAAAAAAGAACTAAAAAATTATTCTCACCATGTGCAAATATTGGGCGAAATTTCATAACTTTCCTAATTTTCAGAACGGAATCTCATTTGCATTCTCACAAAATGAAATTTTCCTGTAAGCTTACCACAGCAACCCTTAGCTCACCAGAAAATCAAAAATTTAGGCTAAAAGTTTTTATTTTGAAAAGAAAAAAAAAGAAAAAAACATGATGAGTAAACGCGCTCCACTGCTAACTTTGCAGTTTGTTTTTCAGTGGTTATTCAAAAGTTAATTTTCACAGAAAAGTAACAAATAACAAAAATAACAATAACATCAATAAACACAAAAGAAAATGAATGAAAAATCCGCGCGATTGCAAGAAAAGCTTGTTTCCAATCAAAACAAAAAAGAAACTTCCAAATCGACGAGAAAAAACCTGTTTTTTTGACCAGGAAAATTTGCCAGAGAAAAATTGGTTTTCAAATAACTTTTAAATTTTTTTCAACCACAAAAAAATAAATACAGTCCCGTTGAATGATAATATAGAACTAGTAGAAGCTTTGGAAACCAAAAGGGCAAGAAAACCCCCAATTCTGGAGAAGTGAAGGGCGGGGAGATATCACTTGAATGTATCACATTTTCCAGATAAAGAAAAATGTTGGAAAAACCAAAACCACGGACAACATGTAGAATACGACCCCACCGTATTTCATGACCCCCCAGCGAATTACACGACCCCATAAATGTATTTCGAGACCCCATTTCCATTGGGTGGGGTCTTGAAATACATGGGTGGTCTTGATGTAAAGTGGGGTCATGAAATACTTGGTGGGGTCATAAAATACATTGATGGGGTCGTAAAGTAACTGGCTTACAAGGGTGTGGGGTCGTCTTCTACATTACCCGGACAAGATGTAGAACACGACCCCACCTGAAGTATTTCAACACCCCACAATAGAAGTGTATTTAATGACCCCTACAAATGTAGAACACGACCCCAACAATGTAGAACACGACCCCAAAAGTGTAGAACACGACCCCAACAATGTAGAACACGACCCCAAAAGTGTAGAACACGACCCCAACAATGTAGAACACGACCCCAAAAGTGTAGAACATGGCCCCAACAATTTTGGGGTCTTGAAATACAAGGTATGGGGTCGTGTAATACATTTCTGTCGCGGGGTCTTCTAATACGTTTTGTGGGGTCGTGTTGTACGTTTTGCCCCAAAACCACATATTATAGATTAAATTACAGAGAAAAAACATCATTTGTGTTGTTTTGAACATTTCTCGTTATTACTCTTCATTAGCTCCCCATTCAAAACCTCCTGGTCTTTCTTCTTCGGCAACTGGTTCAGGGATTCTTTCCTCGAATAACCAAGTCAACCAACGTGGCGTTTTGAGGAGTCGCACTCCATGTTCCTTTAAATATAATGATGATTTCCAAAACTACAGTAATCTGAATTTCTGCACACACAGGCCCGAGAAAAAAATTAATTTGTCTGCGCGCGCTGACTTTTATCTATTTTTTTTTACAAAAACCTACTTGAAAAGGAAACACATCTTCTAAGAAATAATAAATATGCCCACAACCGATGCCCATGAAGTCAACAGCCGCATTGTTGCCTAATAAAAGTGAGAAGAACAAAAGGACCCATGGCAAATACGGAGCATTGAATGCGATCATACCCAAGAAGTTCATCTGGAAAATTATGAATATATTTCAGAATATTCTGAAAACCGGAAATTTATTTTTCATTATTTTTTTGTGCATTCATTCACTTGAAAACTTCTGCTCACCTGAATATCTGGGTTTCGTCGACTCCAAATATACACCAACATGATGGTGAATGCCTGGCCAAGAAAGAGCATTTGAGCAAAAATTCCGCAAATGACCATGAGAATTGCTCCGAAAATGAACATGAACACGAAATCAGCACGTCTTCCTCGGAACGATCCTTCTTCTAGCATCATGCAATATCGATATGTGAATATTATATTGAACACAAATGAGAAACCAGCTTGACCGTAGAAGCAGAACGATGAAATTAGGCGCCATAACTGGAAAATTTGAATTTTTATTTGTTCGTTTTTCGGTAAACCACGAGAGTTTGAAAACACCTCTTTTTTTTTCCTTTTTTCAGTCAAAAATCTTATTTTCATGAATTTTTGAACCTAAAAAACATTATCTTTTTGTTCGAAACATCAAGCTCAAAAATTGATAAGAACAAAGACAAAGCACGGGGTTTGAAAAAGTTTACTTTTTTCGGAAAAAAACTGGGGTTTTTATAGAGGCTCAAATTATCAGAACTAGTTTTCTGCCTTTAATGTTGTGACACCAAAAAAAAACTAACCTGTAACTTGTGCACAACCAGATCCCAACTGAAATACAATTGATACGGCGTCACATATCCCATGTGCTGAAAAAAACGCGGATTATTTTCGATTTTGAAGAATCAAGATGATATCTACATAGACAATGCCAGTGTGCCTCTCTCGGAATCTGTTTGCAACACAGCCTGTTCACTATGATTAATGAAATTAATATATCTGGTATCTCATACACTCGCGCTAACATATCTCGGGTTAACTTATTAAGCCCTGTATTTTTCTGACTATGCTTTTTTTGTTCTTTTGTTGTATTATGTTCTTTGTTTTTTTATTCACGTTGTATTCCAACGTATTCAAACAATAAATAAATAAACGGTTATCTTATATTGTCTATTTTTCCACTCAAAATTGTGACGCGAAAAACACACTGCACACAACAGTGATTAAATGCAGAAAAATCTTCAATATTTGAAACAGCTTAGGCAAAATATATTCAATTCCAATTCAGATTATCCCCAAAACATCTTACCACCGCAATCGTCGTCAAAACACACGCACCACAATAAAACTTTGTTACCGGCGGCATATCTTCGAGTCCTAATTGAATCGCTGCCATCTGCAAAAACACCATTTTTTACATTAAAAAAAATTAGTTACAAAGGTAAATTTTTCCAGGGTACAGTAACCCATAAAACAGAAACAGAGATAAAAAGCGATAATTTTTACAACAAAAAAAACAGTCAAATAAATACAACAAAAAAACAAGAACTAAAAAATCCTACTTTGAGAAAAAAAACAATCTATGGTGTCAAAATAGTGCTTGTTGATTTATTTCCCGCCAAATTTGTCAACAACTTATTTAAACGTCCGACCATTCGAGAAGTATCTTTTATTAAACCAGCTGTTATCAATGCATTGTCATAAATCTGAAAAAAAAAAACAAGAATTCATTTTTCTGGTGGATACTGTAGATTCTATTTTAATTTTTTTAGAATCACGTCTACTGAGAGTTCCTGCCATCTCTGAAATGCTCTCACCTGCTCCGCCAAAATCGCCGCCGTCTCCTTATCATTCTTTCTCATCTTATAAAGCGACTTGATCAACGGATGTGTCAAATTAACATGAACATGCGGTTTGAAGTACACCAAATGTTCCATATCTTTAATCTCTCCGGTTCTCAAGAAATGTCTCGCCGCACCCATATCAAGTACAGTAACCATGATCGGATGATCCGATGATCGATGATTTCCCGATATTTCGGCCACTTTTACACTTCCCAACGTCTCCTTCATCCAATCGAGCAATTCTTTTTTGTCCAAATCGCGAAACTCTTTCTGATCTCCCTCTTTTTTCTCGTCTTTTCCCGTTTTCTCCGCCTCTTCCTGTGCCCATTTTTCGACTGGTACCAATTGTTTCATTGCAAATTGCCCCAAACCGAGAAAAACTACTTCGTCCGCCGGATCGTATAAGAATAGGACTTCCTTGTTTTGGGATTTGATAACTTCATAGTAGGGCGATGATTCAGCGAGTTGGCGACTGGAAAATGAAAATATTTTAACAACGCTGTCCATTTTTTGAACTCCAAAAAAACTCACTTGTTAGCATACATATAATAAATCTCTTTCTGGTCTTCTTGCATTCGTTTCACATAGTCTCCAAGCGATGTCAATTCTCCAACTTTTTTCGACGATGACTCGAAAAGTAGCAGTTTCGCCACTTCTTCCTGGAAAATAATCAGAATTTTTCATCCTTGGGAAACATACTTGGGCTAGCCTGGCCAAATGACCAAATGGGGTATAACTTTTGACTAATAGGAGAGACCAAAAAGAAAAAAGAACCAAAACGAACGCGACAATAAAGAAATACAAATATATTAGAAAACAGAGCAAAAAGTGAAGATCGAATGAATTAATGAATGCGCACAGAGAAAGTCACATTGACATTCGACTCCGCCCACTATTTGTCCTCTTGTTTTTATAACCCACGCCGCGTGCACAAAGGACTTGGGTGCAAAAAAGGGGCGGAGTCGACAGTCAATGTGTCTTTCTGTGCTCATTCATTTATTCATTCTTCACTTTTTTTTTAGTTTTACAATCTTGTTTTCTTTTTTCTTGTATCTTTCGTTTTGATAGTTTTTTTTTGTACAACTTTGTTTTTTTTTGCCCACAATTATCAAAAGTATATTGGGAAGTTCAAACTTTGAAATTTCCAGGTTTATCACGGTTCAGAAAACGAAAACAAACCTTAACACCCTGATCTTGCTCAGTGACAACTCCTTCTTTGAAATAAAGGGAATAATTTTTGTAGAAATCCGAATATTTGACAGGATCTTTTCGCATTTCCGATTGAAGTGATCCAAGAATTTTGTCAGTAAGAATCTTTCTCAATTTTCGGAGAACCGGGTTGTTCTGCAACATTTCTCGACTCAAGTTCAGTGGAATATCTTCTGAATCAACGACGCCGATCACAAATCGGAGATAGCTAAAAGGACAAAGTAAATATTATTTCAGTAAGTTTATTTTGCCTAAGATTTGGTGAGAAACATCGGAAATCTTGCTGCAAAACCAAAAAAAAAATAAACAAACTTTGGAATAAGTTCCTGCGCGTCTGGTTTTATGAGAACTCGTCGAGCATACAACGACAACCCGCACATTTTTTGTTGAGCAATAAATGATAATTGATTGAATTGAGATTGTGGAATATAAATCACCGATCGGAGTGAGATAGGTGTGTCAGTCTAAAAATTATTTTACAAATATTTTACACTGTAAAAAAACCCACCTGAAAATGAATAGTATACTGTGGTTTCTGGAAAACATCCTGTTTTCCTTGCGTTTTGACCAATTGTGTGAAAAAATTCTCGTGCATCTCCTTGTTGACCTCTCTGGCCTGCATCGTCCAAATCGCATTCAAATTGTTCACCCGTTCACCGTTCACCAAAATCGGCGCCGAAACAAAATAAGAGTACTTGTTGATGACCTCTTTGATGCGCTCCTCTTCCGAATATGTCGCCGAGTCTCCGACTTTGAGACGAATTTCGATCCGTGTTCCGGTTGGGAGACCAGAGGTTTCGGCCACTTCATAATGATTGTCTCTGTAAACGGAAATACAAGAGGTATGTTATTGTAAAGTTTCAATCTCACCCATTCCAAGTCCATTGTAATCCATCCGAATCAGAGCTTCCAACTTTCCGAGTCGTCACAACAACCGAATCAGCCACCATGAAAGCCGAATAGAAACCAACGCCAAATTGTCCGATGACAGCTTCAGCATTTTCCTTGTTCTAGACAGTGAAAGGTAAACTATTGGATTTTTTTTATAATTCTACTGTTTTTTTTTAAACAACCGATTTGATTTTCAGTGTAAACTGTAAACCAAGCTAAATTTTTCAAATTAAAAAAATCCACCAACATTCTCAATGAAGTCCTTCGATCCCGACTTAGCGATAGTTCCCAAAAACTTGACCAAATCCTCTCGATTCATACCAATTCCAGTATCTTCAAAAGTAATCGTCCGCTTTTCCTGTGAAACGGAAAGTTCCATGTGAGAAAAAATTGAAAAGAAAAACCTTATCGGTGAAAATGCGAATTTCACTAGCTCCTTCAGCGACATCTCCTTTCAATTCAGCGAATCTTCGTTTCTCCAAAGCATCAGAAGCATTTGAGATCAATTCTCGCACGAAAACCTGAAAAACTTTATGAGGATTTTTACAAAAACATTTTTAAAAATCGAAGTTTCATTATCTCCGAGCGTGACATTTTCCGGCATGCCAATTCTCTTTTAAAAATTCGAATACATTTTTTTCTTATCAATTTTCAATAATTTCGCCACTTCCCATCAAAAAAGATAAGAATTATCGATTTTTCACCACACTGACCTCACTATGCGAATAGAGCGACTTTGCAACAATATCCATGAGATTCTTCGTCTCCGCTTGGAATTCATGTCTTTGCGGTTCCGATGAAACCCATCTTCTTTGGAACTGTCGCGATGATGATGTTCCTTGAATATCATTTTGGCAGAAAACCGTACTTCTTGCCAAGTTACGAACAACTCGCTGGGCTCGGAGAACTCTCACCAACATCTGCAAAAAAGAATAAAAGGGAATATTAAATGACCCGGCGACTCTTCTATAGTATTTGGTTGTTTTGAAAGTATTCGCCATTTTAAGACATATGTGAGTGAAAAAACAGTCTAAAACAACGTATAGCGAAAACTACAGCACAACAAAGAACAGAAAATAAATCATAGAGTTGGATTAATCGCGCAAACGCGCTCTACTGCTTCATTAGGATTTGAAATTTTGATCCAACTTTATTTTTATTTATTGTTCTTTTTTGTCGTCTAACTTTTGTTTCTTATGTTTTTGAACTGTGTTTTAACTCGTATATGTCTTAAAATGATGAATACTTTCAATTTAAACGAATACTCTCGATGAGTCGCCGGGTCATTTAAAAAAAAAAAAAACTAGAAATGAAAATATCGTTTTCAAGTCACGTTTTTATTTTTAAAAAATATTTTTTATTGAGCTATATTAATGCGATGTGCAAAGTAAAAACGGGCAAAAAATTTGCAAAAAATGGGAATTGAAAAAAACAGTATTTTTTCCGAAAAATTTGAAAATCTGCATGTTGGAATATGACTTTCTTTCAATTTTACACACTTTCCCATAATCATTTTTGGAATAAAATGTTCCATTCCTCAAATATCGGGAAAAATCACTTTTACTTTGCGCGATATTTTTTGCAGATTTTTTGCATTTTTCCTTACTTTGCACATCGCATAACTCGGCCCGAGACAGAAATCCGACTCAAAAAATTTACAGAATCAAAATACCAATAAAAGATACTTTCAAAGTTATCGAACTTTTTTTACCGAAAAGAAAAATATAATAAATACGAAAAGTGAGCTTCATTCAATAGAAAACAAATGAACGATAATTCCTTGAGTTTCGAGTATTTTTGAGATTCAAACGGAAAGAAAAATGCGAAAATATGAACATAATATTACCATCCTTATTATTATTATAAACATTCGCCATAACTTTTATAGACGTTTTTTACAATTTTTGTCATCCCCTTCTCGTTTAAATTGTTGCAGAACAAAATCACGACTATCCTGTGAAGATGACATCATATCAACAAAACTCTGCTGAACCTCAGTAACACTAAACCCGAGTGAAGTGTTATGATTGGCATTGTTAGAGACGGTGCTGGTGGTGGGCGGAAATGTTGTCGGAGGTCCAGTTTGAGACATGAATTTGGTTGGGGTCGATGAAATTTCGCCGAATAATATATCTGTCAACTCACAATGAGATCTGAAAGATTCTTGTTTAAACTGGTCAGACCCCTCCCCCTTGTTGTTGCTCGAAAAATCGGCCCGAAAATAAGGTACCAGACTTTGTAAATAAGAATTTGTGTTTCCGCGAAGTATACAACGCAACTTACGTTTCTTCGTCATGATTATTGATTGGCCCATTTTTTCTCGACATTGTTGGCGACATCGAAATATCACCAAACAGTTCGGTCGTTGTCATCTTTTTAGGCGTTTTAATCGGAGTTTTCAACGAATCCAAAAATTGTTCGTTTAGTCGCAATTGGCGATTGTCGTTTTTTAATGGTGAGAAAATAATCTACAATCGATTTTCAATGAGCTGGGGGAAAAAAAAAACTCACATTACTAAAATCAACTTTCGGACTTTCATTCGCCTTTTTCTTCGGTGTTTCTGTCTTTTTCGCCGGGCTCTCCGATTCTACCGAAGCGGCAACAGATTTCGGAATAATCTGACAAGTTGGAGGTGTCGGTGTCGGTAAAGGAGTTGATGTTTGTGGAAGAGCAGGCGGTATTTTGACAGGTTTCTGGAGAAAAGGTTTTTTAGGAGAGGTTTCCAAAGATCATGCAAACTTTTCTATGTTTCGCCATTTTCGCCCTTTTCAATCCAGCCAACTGCTTTCGAAACTCGTTATTTTCTGCAATCACAACATCGGACATGACCATTTGAGTTTTTTGTTTTTTCGCAGCCGGTTGTTCTTGGGCATCAGTCGACCCATTACTGCTGTTATCCATATCCAGCAGAATTGATTCTCTCCGCCTTTCATAGAAGGGCGTTTCGTCGGCTCTCACTGAATTTGGTGTCATTGCCGAGCACATTGTCATTGGAAGTGGCGCGCATGATGCTTCGCCGTAGTCTCTTGCCACCATATCAAGCATCGCTTGCCATGGTTCAACACGTCTTTTCGGATCCTTGAATTCTATTTCGTATCGGAGATTGATCACATCAGTCATTCCACACTACAAAAATGGAGATTCTTTTTTTTTCAAATTAAAAATTTCACAGTTGCGAAAAATATGGAAAAAAAAACCTACCGTACAATACAATTCAGCCACGATAATTTTTCCAACATTTTTCTCACAGATCCCCTCTTTAATGATTTCATCAGTTAGCGAGAATGGTTTTGGGTACAGTACATTGTAAACCGGCTTTACTCCTGTAATATGTACGTTTTTTCAAGTTACGAAGAAAAAAACGAACGTAAGCTATTTTTCGCCGACGGTTTAGAATGCGGATTTGTTGCCGCACTTTTTATTGCCAAATTGATCTCTTCGCATTCTTTCCGTAACTTGTTCAACGACAATGCTACGAACGGCGAAGCATCCGTTTCAACCACTTGCAATTTTCCAACTTCCGTTTTGAAACTTGGCCATATTCGAACAACTATATTTGTCTGGAACAAAATTTTGGTAAGGAATGAAGGTTACAAACCGAAACTCACATCTTTCTTCGCCCATTTCTTCTGCAAAACTTCCACCAATTTTGCCAATCGTTCATTTGTGCTCACTCTGATTTTAAGCAAAGGATTATGATAGTTTGACTTCATAAACGCCGAAACACTATTTGACAAGGGTTCTAGACAAAAAATCACATATGACGGCATTTTTTCGACTCTTCGAGATCCTGAAAATGGAAAGTTCAACGCCAAAAAATAGAAAAACAAACGCTCACTTGTAAACCATTTAACAAGACTCGGACACGGCGGAGTTCTTATTTGCATCATTTTCTTGTTTATTCGAACTGTTGTCGTGCTGAAAACATACTATTTTCGAAAACTTAAAAACAACTAACCCCTCAAAAAGTAGCTCTTTTAATCGATCACTGATAAACTTTCCATTGTTCGTCCGTTTCTTCCATTCACACGCGTTCAGTGCCAAAAATAGCTCTTTCGCGTCTTTTTGCACATCTCCCATATCGTCGTCATCGATTGATAATAGCTGTTTTATAATTTTCAGTGTGTTAAAGAAATAATTTTTTATTTGATCTTTATCTTTCATCACTTTTCTCTTGGATAATACCCGCGCCACAGCGTCAAAATCTTTTCCGTGCTGCAAATATGATTTTGAAAACGGTAGAAATGTTGATATTTTACCATTTTCAGTGCTTCATAGTATGCCATTACATCATCATGTGTCCAAGATTTTGCGGCCTTTTTTCTTATCAAATCGTCGTGTCGAACATCAGTATTTTCTGGAATATTTATTCTCTTTAAATTATTAAGAAATGATTTTTTTTTTATTTTTGAGAAAATAACACACGTTTTGTATTTTTCAAAGATGAATTCAACCTTTTTTTGAAAGGAAAATAGAAAAAAATGTCTCAAATACTCGGTGGTTCCAAAAAATTTGAAGCTGTGTTTTTGTTTAATTGTTTTGAAGTGTATCGGATCGATTTATAGAGCAAGACATGTTGCACACATACCATTATGAGCAGATGAGGTACTCGGCATAGTCGTCGTAATACTATGATTCGATATCATAGTTGATTCCATTGAGGCCAAAACCAGCGCCGCTTGTGATTCATCATTCGTTAATACAATTTTGTTCGCCGCCGATGAGACGGGAGGCCGAAATGCCAATCTTCTTCTCGAAACGCCCGAAACTGACGCTTCATCGTCCATTTGTCTGAAATCCTAGCTTTCGTTTTTCTCGCAAAATTTGAAGGTATGAATAATGGCTCGAGAACCATACAAACTAATTTTCAAAATATTGATGAAGTTAACAAAAAGTACATATTTATCCCAACAAAAAAAAATTATGGAAGATGAAAAGCTTTCGGGTCAAATTGTTCCAAAGTGTCCAAAATTTGAGTTACTTGATTTCTGAAAAAAAATCAATAGAAAAATAGGAAAATCGAAATATTTCCTACATACATCAGATAGATGCCCAGAAATCATTTTGAGTTAGTACCCCTAAATCCCTTTAGGTTTCGATTAAAAAAAAGTAGGAAGAGAAAAGTAATGAAGAAAACCATACTTGTATAACTTTTGACTAATGGGAGAGGGAGAGCAAGAAGAAAAAAGAGTCAGAACAAAAAACAGCTATATTAGAAAACTGAGAGAAAAGTGAAGAATGAATGAATGATTGAACATACACGAAGGCACATAGATTGTCGACTCCGCCCCTTTTTACAACCCACGCCGCATGCCAAAAAGGGCGGAGTCGACAGCCAATGTACATCCCTGTGCTCAATCATTCATCCATTCATTCTTCGTCTTTTTCTGGTTAGTTTTACAATATAGTATTCTTTCTTTTTTTGTATCGTTCACTTTGATCGTTTTTTTTTCTTTTTTTTTTTGATAGAGGGTTTAACTTTGAGCTCTGGTCCATAATTATTCCAAGTATGGCCAGAGTCAATTTTTTAATTTATCAAAAATTTAAAAATTAGTTGTCCCCTCCATTTATTTTGCCCGAGATTAGGACCCCCTTCCCACAGGTCTGGTCCCCATCTGATGTATGATTTCCTACTTGAAACTGGGATCTGTCTCAGGATCGAAAATCGATCGATCTGGTACCATAACACACTGCATTCCAGCGGCAAGAGCAGATAAAACACCATTGTACGAGTCTTCAAAGACTAAAACATTTTTCGGAGAAGCCGGCGGGTTTGGGAATCTGAAACAAATAATTTTTATTGTTAGTCTCGTCTAGAATCTTTTTGAAAAATCCAACCACAAACCTTCTCATCGTCACCAAAAACGGATCCGGATGCGGTTTACCGTGTTTCACTTCCGGATCGTCTCCTGACAAAACTTGCAATTTGATCAAATTCAACCAATCCGCATGATTTTTTGCTTTCGGTGGGAACGTTCGACTACAAGATCCAGTGCAAATTGCAACAGGTACATCTGGAAAAAAACGTCGATAACAAACGACCCGCGTAACTATAGGTGACAAATTACGTCGGGGAATTGAAATTTAGATTTTTCTTTCTTTTTGATGTAGCAAACCTTTCTCGATCAAATATCTAACCAATTTCTCAGCTCCAGGAAGCGCTTCACTTTTCTCAAACATTTCATTCAAAATTCGATCATACTTTTCCGAATACTCTTTCTCGCTGATCAAGTGACCAATGTTTAACTCGTCTATCAACCAACGAATAGCCTCATCATGCTTTTTACCCATTTGTTCTGGAAATGATTCTTTATGAGAGCATCGAAAATTTCGCATTCTCTCTGGTTGCTGGAATAGCTCGATCGCGACCCGAAAAATATGGCAAAAACTCACTTCTTTTCAACTCCATCGTGAATTCTTTTCCAACTCCTTTAAGTAGTTCTGAATTCGCAATTGTGTAAGCCTTCTCCGTATCAACTAACAACCCATCGAAATCGAATATCACATGAGTAATCGGTTCAAAACCCATCTAGAATTGCGAAAAACTATTCTTTCTCAATCTCCTCAATTCTGTGAGATATTTCAATGGTTCAAGAAACCAAGAAAAAAACTTGAAATAAAAATAAGCCAAGTAAAAATCGAAAAATTTACAACCTGAATGTATGATGCAAAAAAAAATAAATAATCCCGTTTTCTCGTTTTTGATGATCAATTAACCAATTAAGTGACTTTGAACAATTGGAATTCTCTCGGTTTTTGTTGCCAGACTCCGAGATCTTTTTTGCGTAAATAACTGCGGAATGCCTTTTTGGCCGCGTCGTAATCTTTCGATCCATTTTTGAGACTTTCGTATGTGAGATCGTCTTCGATATCAACTTGAACAATTTTACAAACCTGGAAAATTAGAACTTTCAAAAAAAAAAAAAAACTGGTTAACGTCGTTGCCAGGAACTGAACTCTTTTGTTCTGTCTGTATTACAGTAAGCATTTTTCGTTTTTGAACTGTGCTTCGTGGAAATCCACGATTCGACCGAATTATATTTATCAAAATCGGGAATTTTCCCTTCTCACCTCAACCATCAAACTGGCCATCTCCTTTTTACATAATCTCGATGGAGTGACAATTTCGTTACCCATCAAATCTTTCGAATGTACTCGTCCATCACCCGTTCGAACTATTTCCACACCTCCATCAGCAATATTCCAATTCACCGAGTTTGGTGTCGTTTTTGCATTGCTAGACGATGCCTGTTCAGTGTCATCGACCTGTAAGAGAACAGAAATGAGTTCTAGAAAAGTTCATCACAACTAACCTGACATTGTCCAACAATAACATTTTGCACTCTGAACGGCTTCGGCGGTGTAAATCCATTCAATCTCGTATTCACCGCCCGTTGTAGTCGAGCATTGTTGTTCTGTTCGGCTACAGCAATTGATGTATAATAAATTGGATCGATTAAATGTGACAATAAAGAGCCTTGAATTCCGAGTACGGTAGTGCGCAACAGTTTATCCGAACACGACATTGTTCTCATCCGTTCGCCGAGCAATATGCCATCGAATGTTTGCGGATCGGTGAACTCGTCGTCGTTGCCGAGCACTGTACCCATTCCTTTATCGATTTTGAAACGCATCTTTTGAGCCAAATGCACTTCTTCCGCATTTTCTTCTTTTACTTTTTTCTAGAGAATGAGTATTATTATAAGCACCAGACATCGGATATTTTTTGTTATTGAAAAAGTTCTGAATCAGACTTAATCGATAATTTCCTCAATTTTCAAACTAATTTTAATATTCATTTTCAGATATTTATCTATAAAAATGGAAAAAAACCAACCATGACTCTTCCCGTTCCACACGGCGCCGTATTAATGAACAAATGAAACGTGATACCGGCTTTAAGTGTTAGTTTTCCATTATCCTTCCGGGCAAATATCGAGTCGTGAACACGTGAGCAATACTTGATAATTTGATTATACAGAAATCTTTGGGTTCCGCGGCGAACCAGAATTTCAGCGTGACAATCGAGAAGTGCCGAGCCATCGAGTGTCAAATTTTGACCTGGAAAATATGTTTAAAAAGGAATATTACTTTTCTAACCTCTCAAGCATTTATTCCCTGTCGCCAATGTCACAATTCTCATCTCATCACCAATTTTCACAAAAACACTCGCAATCACCTTCTCCATGCCGTAAATTTCAGGATTCTCCTGTGATAAATCGTAAAACTTTGCATAAGTATGCTCTCTCATTAGCTCATAGATTGTTGTGTCTTCTTCGAATTTTGCATCGGCAAGAAATGGTTCGTTTAGACAATCTAATAAGACACTCAATCCTTTCAATGCGCATGATAGTTTGGCTTTTTTCTTCTGCGGGAAAAGACCGCCTTCGATGCGTTGACCTTCGAAATATGTGAAGCAGATGAATTTGGTTTGATTGTCTTCCGCTACTCTGCTATCGAATTGCATGTCAGGCGAAACAGCGGTTATCTACAAAAATCATGGCAATTTTTAAACCTTTTTTCATCCCAGTGTGTATTTCACTACCAACAGGCACAACATTGAGTGAAAACTATTCATGAAACTGAATCGAACTTACCAAATTTTTTGCAAAAACGTAAAAATTTGAATATTGATGAGTACAGAAAAGAATAATGTAAAACTAAGAAAAAAGTGAAGAATGAATGAATGAATGAGCACAGAAAGACACATTGACTGTCGACTCCACCCCTTTTTTGCACGCGGCTTGGGTGCAAAAAAGGGGCGGAGTCGACAATCATTGTGTCTTCCTGTGTGCCCATTCATTCATTCTTCACTTTTTGCTCAGTTTTCTAATATAGTCTTTTTTCTCATTTTTTCTAATATATCGTCTTTCTTTGTTGTCGCGTTCGTTTATATATATATATATATATTTTTTTTCTACAAAGTTTTTTTTACAATTTTCTACAAAGTGTTTTTAAACATCATCGTCATACAGAAATAAGCTTCTCCCAATTTTATCTGCGGCTTGTAGTGTCACTAACTTTTGAAAATTTTTCTGAAATTTTCAGAAAAATAATATAAACCAACCTGTACATACATCTCAGTGAACAGAGATATCGGATTTTTCCCACTTCTCTCCACAGTTTCTTTTACCAAAAAAGGTATATCCTCAGTTACAAAAATCGATTGATCAACCGATTCGCTTTTAACTTCCACATTTCCTTCCATCTGAAATTTGTTGCAGACGTATTTTTATTTCAAAAAAACAAATAAATACAACATTTCGTTTTTCAACGATTTCCGAGTTGAGAAAAATCTACAAATATTACCAGAGCAACGAACTTTATCTATAAAAATTTAAAAACATTAGACACTATTTTTAGAACTTTTTTAAACAGCACATCGATCGATTTAGCGATAAAGATACTCAGCTTGCAAGTTTGAAGCCAATTCTGGTTCCCATCTATCACCGTTCAACAATAACTTTTCCTAAATTATGAAAAATGATACATTAAATAAGAATCGTCTATAAAATACCTTATTGTAGAGTAATTCCTCATGGGTTTCAGTCGAATATTCGAAATTTGGACCTTCGACAATTGCATCAACTGGGCACGCTTCTTGGCACAATCCGCAGAAAATGCATTTTGTCATGTCGATATCGTAACGAGTTGTACGACGACTTCCATCTGGACGGGTTTCCGCTTCGATGGTGATGGCCTGGACAGAAAAATCTTAATTTTTCAACAAAAATTTTTCTATATATTTTTAAAAAATTGTTTTTAACTGATTTCGTGGTAATAAAAATTTTTGCACCTCAGTGAAAATTTCACTCTAAACAATTCAGAGACTCACTTGGGCAGGACAAATAGCCTCGCACAATTTACACGCAATACATCTCTCTTCACCCGATGGATAACGACGAAGAGCGTGTTCACCACGGAAACGCGAACTCAACGGCCCTTTCTCGAACGGATAATTGATTGTCGCCGGCTCCATAAACACGTGTCCAAGCATAACACCGAAGCCGCGGAAAAGTTCGGTGAAAAACACTGTGTGTAGACCGTAGTTCAAATCGCCGGCAACTGTGCCGTCGGTCTCAGCTGGCATACCAACATATTTGTAGTTTGATCGTTTTTGTTGAACGTTGCTAGTCAGTGCGAGTTGTGCGTTTCGACCGAAAATTCCCTTCGTCAAACTTGTCACATTTTTCAACGCCATGGTTTATTTACTGTAAAGCGACGTGAAACTTATATTCTGGACATGAAAACAGCAAATGAAAAAAAAAAATGAAAAACGCGCAAGGCAAAACACAAAATGCGCCAGTCTTTCACATATGTGCGAAAGTTCGCTCCATTGCAAACAGGGCGGAATTTTAAAATTAATGTTTTGTGACGTGAATAATTAATTCTTTTAAAAACGTCTGTTAGTCGCGATATCGTATATAGTTGGTAACTAGGTGATACTAACGTATTCATAAATTGTGAAAAAAGACAAAGAACACTTTATTTAACTTGTGGAAACAATATATTGGACCTACTAGGGGGTATAACTTTGAGATCTTGTCCACAATTATCCCAATTCATACTTCTTTCGTAATGCAAAATTTCATCAATCTAAAAACCGCCAATAATTAGAATCGAACGATAGTGGAATCGTAGAAAATCTCAGGATTTGCAGGCGACAAAACAGTGGAGAATACGGTCAAGTTATTTCTGACCGGATCAACTGATAACACTTTCATCATGGATTTCTCGTCCAAATCAGATTTTCCCAATTTTTTGAGTTCCGCGATCGCCGTCAGTCTGGAAAACTCGTATTAGTTTTATAAATGAGTTTTAATTTCCGACTAACCTTCTAGGATCATGATCCCCTTTCCAATGATCATAGTTCGTCTCCACCAAATACCATTGATTCTTCGACATATTCAATCGATAGACATCAGCAGCTCTCCATCGATTTCTCGATATTATCACTCCCTGATCCGAGTCTTTTCCGGCCACAATTATATAAGATGGTGAAATAAGATGTGTGTTGGAGAGAAGGCTGACAGCTTTTTCGTAGTTCTCAGCGGTTTCGAGAACGTTTCGAATGTAAAAACTGACAGGCCGACGGAATTTCGTGTAGAATTCCATTAGGATGTTGTCGATATAAGCACCCGAATCTGTCAAATTTTTTGCAAAAAATTGGCACAAAAAACTCACATCTCGCATTCAAGCTAACACTAAATTCTCCCGGTTTCTGGCCGGTCAACAGGCCATTATACAGTGCAAAGGTGATTCCAGAATATACAATTTCCCCATTTTTCGTGAAATCCACAAAAATCGTCAAATTTTTCAATAGGCTAGTCATATCATAGTCCAAGTTTCGACCATGGAAAATTTTATTCTTCGAGTTTTGACCAACGATTGAGGTGCAACCAAGACCGAAAATACTGGAAAGAAAGAAATTATATATATGAAAATCAGAAGTTCCGACGAGCTATGGAAGAGATTACTGTAGTTTCTCTGCGCGGTGAAAACTTACTGTTTTCTGTCAAAAGCGGCAATATCATAGAGAATGTTGAGACCTACTACTTCGCCTAAGGGAAGATTTGAACACTCGGCAATTCCTGGAAAATAAATCTTCGGATTACTGTAGTTTTGGTTTGAAAAAAATCCGATTACCTTCCAACTCTTCTCGAATTTGATCATCAAAAAAATAGGACAACTTTGATGCGACATACCAAACAAACGGTTGGAATACTTTCGGAATGTATTTCCTGCAAAAAACTGGATAACTGTAGATTCAACTATGCATACAGTAGCCCTTCTGGGTGACCCAATTATATCTCGAAGAAGTCAATTAATTTCATTTCGTTAGCAATCAATCAAGTCACCATTCAAGGACATTTCAAACATTTTTTCTGGTGTTTTGAAATATTATGCAGGAAATCAAAAATGATAAATTGAGTAGTTATGAGATAGTCAAGCAAACTAAACCTAGGTCACAAGTCAGTTTTCGCAGTAGACGCGAAAATTTGTTTAGAAAAAGGCTACTGTAGGGGAAGTTTTTTTCAGAACAAAAAAATTCTCAGACTAGTTGCCCGAAATAAGGTTAGCCTATTTTTTTTAGCTAAAATTGATGCTTCTGCACCAATTTTCAATTTTTGGCGCGAATTTGGGTGTTTCGAAGATAAGTATCTTTTTTTCTAGATTCGAGGTAGATAATTAAGTGAATAACATGAATCAAGTAAAAACGGAACATTGATAAACATCAAAATTGATGACTTTTCTACACCAATTAATTGACACTTTGCCATTTTACATTTCAATTTTCGAACACCAACACATTTATCTTGATTGGACACAGAACGACAAGAGTACTGTAGTATTTCTTGCGGGCGAGCTCATGAACCCGAAATAGTGTAGCTTAAAAATTTGCAGCCCTTTCTTCTTTCTCTGCGTGTCTTCAAAACTGTGAAAGAGTTTCTCTTGGTTTTCTCTATATTTTCCGTATGTTCAAACCCCTGAAAAACCCACTTGCTCTCCTCAACAATCCCCGGCAAGTCATCGTAATGATCATTTATAACCTGATTCCATCTAGTCTTCGGCGACTCATCCAGTGATACTGTATACCTTTTCAGGCCCAATATTGGGTTGAAAAAGCAGATGATGAAGAGAATCGAAATTTTCATCGAAAAAATGCCAGCTGACTCACGAAACACGAACAACAATATTACACCTCCTGAAAATAAAAGAACAACAGTTGTGCGCGAAAAATATTGAGCCAATGGGCAAATTTTGTGTTTTGATTTTTATATTCTTTCTTTTACTAATTATTAAACTTTTCACCAAACAAAAAAAGGTGCTGTAGGTGTGAAATGTTTTGACACTGTGGTTACTGGAAGTAGTGTTTTTTTTCTAATTTTTCTGTTTTTTTATTTTCAGATTTTTCTGGAAAAATGTAATTTTCGGTTTGTCTGCGTTCTATGGATTCAAAAACTCAATTGTGAACTACTGCAGTGCCACATGTAGTTTACAAAAATTGAGAATTCTCAGAATCTATTGATTAAAATTTTTTCACGTAATTTTTCGATTTTTTTGACTTATAGGGGTATAACTGTTTCGAAATTTTTCAAATTTTGGGGTCAAAAACTTTAGTACTTCCGGAACTACTATACTTTGAGTGAACTTCAAACTAAATACAGTACTTCTCAGTTGAGACGCTCCCAATGATACAGTGCAATTAAAATTATTTAGAGTGTTATCTGCGCAATTCTCGATAACTACAGTATCTGCCAATTTCGTAATTTCATATAAGTTCCAAACAATCTCATCAAAAACAATAATAATATAAACGGTCAAAAGGTCGAGATAGATGGAAAAAACGATATAATATTATAAGTCAGTATTACGTCTCTGTTCCCTCCGCAAAATTGCGGTTGTTGTCTCCACCTTGATCGACCAAAAAGATACCACATAAATTGGGAGAGGATAGGTGGGCGGAGAAGACCTAATTAAGTGAAAGATTGGTTGATATACGTTTTACCATTCTTCGCCTTCAATCTTGTCTTTTTTTCTCGCGCGCGGTAATTTCGACACTTTTTTTCTGGTTAATCAAAGGCGCAATGGTGGTTGTAAATTTTTATAGCTGCGCCTTTTATCTTGGAAATTTGTGGATGTTAGGATTTAAAAAAGGCTTTAAATATTTGAGGGCAATTTCGCGTTTCTAACTTTTGAAATATCCGATTTTCAAGTTTCTAACATTTTTATATTTTCATATAATAATTTTATTTCGTATCTTTGAGTTTCAAACTCTCTAAATTTTCTCGGCCCCAAAAATAATTTTCCCAACTACAAAATTTCCCATTTTTCTAAAAAGCACCATAAGCGGCACACTTCACACCTTTCAACAACAATACATTCGGCACCATCAAAAGCTGAGCGGGGCCTGTCATCAATTTGTCATAAAACAGGCTCCGCCCACTTTCTGTATTGGTATTTCTGACTAATCATTTCTTCATTTCATTTGTCTTATCCTATTCTTTGCCTTTTAGTGTAGGTGGTTGATAAAGACTATTGATTTGTTTTTTTTTTCACTTCCTTATTTTGAATAAGTATGTTTTTTGTTAATGGAACAGTCGATTTTTCTGAATTCAATAAAAGTTGTTTTTATTTCATCGAAAAAAACATCGACGCGTAAATTTTCCCACGGAAAAATGGTCAGAAAATATACCGAAATCGATTTTCTCAAAAAAAAAGTCGAAACGACGAACCTAGGAAAATCATACTTTTGAACCACATTTCTCGGTACACAGGTTCAATTCTCCAACTTTTTTCTGTCTCTTCATTTTTTCTCGATCTTACTGTCATTATTGTACCTCTATTATGATAATAATAGGTACCAGTCTCTTCTTCTCTTTTCAATATGTTTATATGTCCTTTGTGTGTTTATCGTATCAGCCAGTCATCGCTCTTTCGAGTGTTTCCCGCAAATATTAAAAGCTTTCTCTTCTTTTTGATTTTTCTCGTTTCTTGTTATTTGTCAACGGACCTTAATGACCCATTTGACCTTCATATTTTATAAATACATATTTTCCAGGTTTTGACTCAAAAAGGATTATATTTTTGTTGCAATGAAGACAAATTGCTTGAAAAGGTAAGTCAGATGGGATATTTTCTTGCCACCTGCTCTAATTACTTTTTTTCATTCAAAAACTTATTATTCATAACACGCAATTTTTAGTTAATCGCTTTAGCAGGGTAGGCTCGCACGACAGTGAAAATTTCGGGAAAAATTGAGTCTTCTCTCTAAAAAATTTTTCACAGTCACAACTTTTTGGATTTTATCTTAGCATTGAGTTCAAATTTTCGAAAATTTTAAATAATAACCCCCTGGACAAGAAACATCTTCTAATCTTTCATTATTTTATTTTTCACATTTCCTCCCAAACAACTGCTAACTAAATTAGAAGGTTTATTATTATTATTATTTTCGAGAACGGGGAGGAAAGGTGCACCAAGTTGTAAATAAAACCGAGTGCGGTGACTAATGAGTAGACGAAGGGATTAGAGGGAAGGTGAGCAGGAAAGAGGGGCATAAAAGAGGAATGAGAATATTTGAAAATCGGATTTAGATTTTATATACTCCATTATAAAATTAGAAAACATTATTTTTCACTCAAAAGAGTTTTTAATCAGAAGTTATTTTGAAATAACTTCAATCTCTGAACTCGGGTTACTGTACTTTATAATTTTCAGTTTTTTGAAAAAAAATATACTGTAATCAGAGTAATTACAGTGTTCAGGTTTTTTGAAAATGATTTTTTAGAAAACTGATTTTTTAAAAAACCTACAGTGACCCCAGCTTTGGAGATTGAAAAATATACCCACAAAGGATCCCACTCTGACCACTTTTCCAAAAACCCAGTCTTATGAAAAACAAAAACTCGATAATTTCTCTAACACCCCTCTCTTTTTTCATCACACAGACATATGGAGACATTGATAAAATATGTGACATTCCAGACATCGTCATGGAAACGCGATTCGAATGAGGAAAGCAGCCACTGGTCGTGCTCCGCCTTCTCCCTCTCAAATATTATTAGAGGAGGCAAGACGAAACAGACGACGACAGGATATTGAAGTCATCGCGGCTCCCTCCTCCTCCTCCTCATCGTCATCTTCAGCAGCACCAGAAGCATCTGCTTCAGCACCTTTGAATATGGTGAGTTGTAGGGGAGGGGATTTTCAGAAAGTTCTCAGATAAACCCAAACCCCAAAAAAATTTGACCCAATTTTATTTTCAAAATTTGAAAAAATACCTTTTTCCATTCGTCGGGAAGGAATTCGGCCGCTTTTCCCTCCGATCGGAGAGAAAAGCTAAAAACACCAAAAAAAAAATGAAAATACTTCACCTTGGTTTGTTAGGTCACTGACGGTTCGGCCACGTCCTCCATTTTATTTTCAATATAATGTTTGAAAAATTGCAGAACCGTCGCAACTCATTCGAAGACTTTGCCGCACTCGATACAGCAATCGCCGGAATGTTGCAAAAAGTTCAACACATGGCACAGGTCCTCCAAAACGCCGGAAACGGCTCACCAAGCACATCAACGTCGTCCATCGAACAATCGATTTTTCTATCCGAAACATTCGATGCGATTCAACCGCTAATGCTCGAGCTTCAACAAGAAGTGAATCAAGAGGCACAACTACTCTCATCAACGCCAAATATTCCCAGTGAACAACTTCTTGTAGAGACCGCTCTGAAGTTGTTGGAACACGGTGAACAATGTTTGACAATGAGATTGGAAAGTTTTCGATCTGAAAGAATTACCACGTGGCAAGAGATGAACAGCAAATTGAAAGTCTTTTCCATACAGGAAAGGTTGGTTTTCGTTCAACAAAAACTATTTTTAAGCAACTGTTGTTCCAGACAAGTCATGTCATACCTTCGTCATCTAAAATCGCAAACACCATCAGCTCTTCCCATCTTTCCACGCCATCTCGACACTTCGAACACCTACATTTTGATGGGCGACACAAGCGTCTTCTTTTTCGCGCACGATTTCATATGTCGCGGTCAAGTTCCGCCACCATCTAGACGTCCTTCGAAGAGTGAAGAGAGCAACGGCGAAGGATCCACGTTTTGGTGTGAAGCGTCGGACACTGATGATGAAACCGACTAGGAAAAGATGTAGAAAACTTTTCATATCTGTCAATAATATAGGGAGCCGCAATTTTTGCAATTTCGATTTAAGGACTGTTCGCCTCTAAAAAAGATGAAAAAACGAAGAATTGTGTATTTCACAGAATAAAGACACTTTCGAAAGGTTTTTTGACTAATTTTGCGAAAATGGTTCGAGCCTGGGGTTTCACAACTTTATCCCAGATTTTGAAAAAAAGAAACCAAGTTTTGCGAGAATGGTTCGAGCGTAGAGTTTCCCAATTTTATCACAGACTTTGAGAAAATAAACCAAGAAATGGTTTTAAAAAAACAACGAGAGTAGGGAGATCATTTTTCCGGAGAATTGAGTTCTGTTTTCACAGCGTCCTGACTATAAAAAGCAATCGTTTCTGTCGAGGTCATGAGAGCTTTGTTTGATGTTAAAACAATTTTCAGATCAAAAGTTTTTGAATATTCAAAGATCGCCACTAAACGAATACAAAAAAACCATTTTATTGGAAAAAAACCAATTTGAAAAACAGTATGCTCGAGAAGCGCTCCATTAATGACGACATATGAGGGTAGAATCCATTCAGAGAAATGTTGAATCAATGACGGAAGATATCCCAGTAGAGCCTACACTTCATTTCGTTGTCCAACCTGAAAGTACCACTATTTGACATTGTTTTGACATTGTTGCAAAATTGTCGGATCGCCAAATTTGTATGAAAGAGTGAATGGCCACGTTTTAATCATCATAAAAAGATTCGCGTGAACCATCTTTTTGTTTTTGCAAAATTGTCGGATCGCCAAATTTGTATGAACAAGTGAGTGGTCACGTATTTATTTTATTTATTCGGAAAACGTGAATTCTTTTTTTGCGAAAATTGGCGATCCGACAATTTTGCAAAAAAAAATCAGAAAGTCAATAATTCATATTGATAATCTTGGGTTCGTTTTTTTTGCCCTATTAAGATATAACAGACGTGCCCGGAGTTTCCGGGCCCGCTTTTGCTAATACTTTTCTCTAGAGTATCGAATAGTTCTCAAAAATTCAAAATAACAGTTTCGGGCCGCTCAAAAAACTATCCGTTCTTAAACAAACATAACTCACTTCATAGAACTTCAGAACTTTCCGACTGAAACTTGAAACATCCAAACGCGAGCAAGATGTTGATAGTTTTACGAAAGCACCAAACTTCTGATTCTTCTCCAAACCCAGTTTTTGTACCAAAAAAATGGGATTCGTTCATCATAATAATCCTCAATCACATCTGGAATAAATTACAGTTAGATTATGGTTATTTCATTCGAAAAAGTTCTGAAATAATGTGTAAAAACTCACTTTTACTCAACGACCATCTTTGTCAGCAAATTTCGACTGAATGATCGTTGTTTTTTCAAGAAATAACACATGTGTCATGACGTCATCACGTTCACGTTTTATTTATAAAGGTTCTTTATTCCACCACAATGTTCTGTTTCACTGTTGACGATGACGCCATGACACGTATGTACGTGATGACGTCATGACACATGTGTTATTTCTTGAAAAAACAACGATCATTCAGTCGAAATTTGCTGACAAAGATGGTCGTTGAGTAAAAGTGAGTTTTTACACATTATTTCAGAACTTTTTCGAATGAAATAACCATAATCTAACTGTAATTTATTCCAGATGTGATTGAGGATTATTATGATGAACGAATCCCATTTTTTTGGTACAAAAACTGGGTTTGGAGAAGAATCAGAAGTTTGGTGCTTTCGTAAAACTATCAACATCTTGCTCGCGTTTGGATGTTTCAAGTTTCAGTCGGAAAGTTCTGAAGTTCTATGAAGTGAGTTATGTTTGTTTAAGAACGGATAGTTTTTTGAGCGGCCCGAAACTGTTATTTTGAATTTTTGAGAACTATTCGATACTCTAGAGAAAAGTATTAGCAAAAGCGGGCCCGGAAACTCCGGGCACGTCTGTTATATCTTAATAGGGCAAAAAAAACGAACCCAAGATTATCAGTATGAATTATTGACTTTCTGATTTTTTTTGCAAAATTGTCGGATCGCCAATTTTCGCAAAAAAAGAATTCACGTTTTCCGAATAAATAAAATAAATACGTGACCACTCACTTGTTCATACAAATTTGGCGATCCGACAATTTTGCAAAAACAAAAAGATGGTTCACGCGAATCTTTTTATGATGATTAAAACGTGGCCATTCACAGGAAAATTCCTGGATAGCTGCGGCAGAGCTGCGGCAGCTATTTTCTGCTGGCAGAGGTCAGGCAGGTACCACGCAGCTCTGCCGCAGTTTTAGAGCGATTTCGGTAGGTCTGCCGCAGCTCTGCCGCAGAAATGCTGGAATCGGTCCAGAACTGCGGCAGAGCTGCGTGGTACCTGCCTGACCTCTGCCAGCAGAAAATAGCTGCCGCAGCTCTGCCGCAGCTATCCAGGAATTTGCCTGTGTTCACTCTTTCATACAAATTTGGCGATCCGACAATTTTGCAACAATGTCAAAACAATGTCAAATAGTGGTACTTTCAGGTTGGACAACGAAATGAAGTGTAGGCTCTACTGGGATATCTTCCGTCATTGATTCAACATTTCTCTGAATGGATTCTACCCTCATATGTCGTCATTAATGGAGCGCTTCTCGAGCATACTGTTTTTCAAATTGGTTTTTTTCCAATAAAATGGTTTTTTTTGTATTCGTTTAGTGGCGATCTTTGAATATTCAAAAACTTTTGATCTGAAAATTGTTTTAACATCAAACAAAGCTCTCATGACCTCGACAGAAACGATTGCTTTTTATAGTCAGGACGCTGTGAAAACAGAACTCAATTCTCCGGAAAAATGATCTCCCTACTCTCGTTGTTTTTTTAAAACCATTTCTTGGTTTATTTTCTCAAAGTCTGTGATAAAATTGGGAAACTCTACGCTCGAACCATTCTCGCAAAACTTGGTTTCTTTTTTTCAAAATCTGGGATAAAGTTGTGAAACCCCAGGCTCGAACCATTTTCGCAAAATTAGTCAAAAAACCTTTCGAAAGTGTCTTTATTCTGTGAAATACACAATTCTTCGTTTTTTCATCTTTTTTAGAGGCGAACAGTCCTTAAATCGAAATTGCAAAAATTGCGGCTCCCTATATCATTTTGTACGTGTGATTTAAAAAATAAATATTTGAAATTTTGATAATTTTCAACATGTTTCACGTGAAAAGAAAAAAAACAGTTTCGAATAAATATTTTTTTCGTGACAGAAAAAAAATGTATTTACAAAACGAAGTTGCAAGACAGAGATCTATGTAATCGTGGATGCTCGTCGCATAATCGGACGATTTATCGATTTTTTCTGCGCCTCCACCAAAACCGCCCAATCATACATTGTGGTCGTTACCGTTGACACATCATAATAATCGGGAAGTCGGTAGATTTTTCGGACACGCTTTAGCCGTTTCGTATTCTCGTAATATCGGCTGATGTCTCTCGAGGCGATGAGAACAATCGAGTTGAGATTTCGCATTATTTCGATTTCGAGACGCCAAAAACACGTGGAACCCAATTCGGCGTCACGCGACAATCCCATTGACCACGAGAAATTCGATTCGGCAATTTTCTCGAATTTTTTGGTCTGAAAAAAACGTTTTTGTTTTTGTTAGTTTTTGTGGTTTTTCTCTTTCTTAAAAGTGTCATGTTTCAAACAGCTGTGTAATAAAAATGAAACAGTGAACTATCTACGTAATCCTCAGGAATTTCTATTTCTGAAAAAAACGAGAGAGAGAGAAAAGTATAGTTGACGTTTCACCACGTGTGAAGGTCACACAGTGAGTTGCGGATTTCAGCGGGTATTGAGTTCAAAGTCTTTTGAGTCCGGCCAGAAAATGATGAATTTCTGATTTTCGAATTTTTCACAAATTTCTCGAAGAGTTTTCTTAAAAATGTCGTGAATACGCAATTGTGGTTACAGTCAATTTTTTAAAATTTAGCATAAGAAAATAAAATTAATTTTTTTTGAAAAAAAAAGAAATAGGGAATGTATATGATTTCCGAACCCGGCCCCAAAAATTTCCTAACTTTTTTGTTTTTTCTCACCGTTCCATTTTTCTCGCCAGTTCCTCCCTTATTAAACGGCAAGCATACTACAAATTTCTCCGGTGTATAAGCCCCAGGTGCGATTCCTGAAAAAAAGGATATGAATTTTTCTGAACATTCCCTATTCCTTACCATCCGAGCTAAACGGCCAGTCCCAAACAAACGTGTCATTGGGAATTTCATCAACGTCAGGCGAATCGGCCTGCAGAAAAAAGAAAGTGAGAAAATTGAGGAAAAGTCAAACCTTCTGCGAATCATTATTGTTATTGTTTTTGTCATTGATGAGATCGTATTTCAACGCGAATTTGTGGCGACGTGTGCGAGTCGCCTCGTTGATTGTCGCCGATCTTTTCAGACCGGTCATTGTATTTTAGAAAATCTGGAAAATGAATTTTTTTGCTTTTTCGTTGAACTCGAGAAACGGGCGCCGCCCAAGGCCAAAGAATTGCGGCGAACAACTGACTTTTTCCCCCAGTGAAAGGGAAAAAACGTAACCTTTTCTCTTTTTTTCCACCTCAGACTATTAATTTCAGGTTTTGTCTATTACAACTATGTGCACTTATGATGAGACAAAAAGTAGGAAAAGTAAAAGTGTGACAAATCCAGAATCTGATCGCGAAGATGCATTGAAATTCCTAGCTACAGTAACGCGTGCAATAATTTAAAGACCATGCGAAAAAGTATAGGGTATTGCAAACCGTATAATAGCAATTTGTATGAATTCGCTGAAACCAGAAACACGAAATTTGGGCGAGAAAAAGTTTTAAGAGAAAAATAAATATTTCCAGCTCAAACTCCGGGTTTAAGTATCGCAAAAGGTTGAAAACAACACTTGCTTCAAGTGGGGCGAAAAATCAGCTGGTGATGACTAACTTTTTTGCGAAATTTTCAGAGAAACTGAGATTTACGACAATTCTCATATGAATCATAAAATTTATTTTGAAAAATTGTTGGATATAGAGAAAATTTTTCAGCTTGGCTAAACTACTTTTAAAATATACCCATTAATTTTGTTTGGGTTGGAGAACCAATTTTTCCTAATATTAACGGGAGGGTAATTACAGTATTTCAAAAAAATGACTGATTATAAAAAGCTTCCGGACTGAGCTCAAAACTTGCTAAAATCCGCAATTCTCAAAAAATGCCAACTTGCAACAAGACGACTCTTGTTGATACAGAAAAACAAGAAAAAAGAAATTGATAAATAATAGTAGTATTGAAAAAAGGAACACAGAAAGAGCGATCATCCGCCATCATTTATATACCAGAACAAACCGAAAAAAAACGACAACTGTTTTCATTTTTTCTTCTTTTCGCAACTTTTTTTCTGCCGCAATCTTTTCCGAGACTGGTTCTTGTATTTGTACTGTACTTACAAGGATAACGATTTGGGTGCTTGAGGCGGAATACATGATAAACACGGATTTGGAGCAAAAAATCTTTACCAAACATTTTGTTCGTATCAAAACTCAATGCTTTGATAAAGAAGGGCTTCGGCATAGCTTTAAAATCGCAGAAAAATTACAAAAAAATTCGAGCCGGCCTCAAAAACTGTGAGTTTTAAAATCTATTTTTTTTAAATACTAGGCCTCTTCATACATCAGATGGGGACCAGACCTGTGGGAAGGGGGTCCTAATCTCGGGCAAAATAAATGGAGGGGACAACTAATTTTTAAATTTTTGATAAATTAAAAAATTGACTTTGGCCATACTTGGAATAATTATGAACCAGACCTCAAAGTTAAACCCTCTATCAAAAAAAAAACGATCAAAGTGAACGATACAAAAAAGAAAGAATACTATATTGTAAAACTAACAAGAAAAAGACGAAGAATGAATGGATGAATGATTGAGCACAGGGAGGCACATTGGCTGTCGACTCCGCCCCTTTTGGCATGCGGCGTGGGTTGTAAAAAGGGGCGGAGTCGACAATCTATGTGCCTTCCTGTATGCTCAATCATTCATTCATTCTTCACTTTTCTCTCAGTTTTCTAATATAGCTGTTTTTTGTTCTGACTCTTTTTTCTTCTTGCTCTCCCTCTCCCATTAGTCAAAAGTTATACAAGTATGGTTTTCTTCATTACTTTTCTCTTCCCACTTTTTTTTAATCGAAACCTACTGGGATTTAGGGGTACTAACCCAAATCTATCTGATGTATGGGCCTCTTTACAAAATATCAAAAGTAAATATTTACCTCGATGAAAATTCTTGAAATTTTCTAGAACTCACTTGATGTTCGAAGTTCCCAAAACATCCTATAGCCACACTCCCGTTAATACGTTTTGAATGTCACAAAAATCTGTAATTTTATCTGTGTGTTCGATAGAGCGCAAATGCTCAACCCATTTCTTTGGCCTCGAATTCTGAAAAATTTCCGTTCCGGCTTCAAAATATTGAGAAAAAACTGTATAGTTACAGTACTCCAAAATTTTTCATAATTTCGAGCCAGATACAAGAAAATGGGCGGAGCAAAGTACGAAGTACGGTCAAAGCCGCCAATTTTGAAAATTTCAAAATAGGTGAAAAAACAAAAAAAATGAATATTCAAAAAATAAATACATTCATTTATCAATTAAAATCAAGCAAAAAATGGGGTGAAAAGAAAAAATTACGATCCCGATAAATAAAAGAATATCCGTTTCATATGTATGTTGGAGAAAACGACGACGAAAATGGGTAAATATGTATATAGTATAGAGTACAGTACAGGAGAGGTTAGACACTGAATCGGTCCGATTCAGTAAAAATAGCAATTCTAGGTGCAACAATAAGAACGCAAAAAAAAAACAAATAGCACAAAAGAGAGAAAAATGGCATCCCAGAGTAAAAAATATATAACATGGGGGACTGACAAAAACGGGACAAATTTTGGGAGGGATTTTTTGGGAAGGAAATTACTCCTAAATTTTTCACATCATACATACCTTTCTCAAAACTTGTCCAACAAATAAATAAATCAATTCTTCTTATTTTTCTCAGTATTACTACAACTAGGCACATCTTCATCAGCCTCCTCATCCTCATCGTCTTCAATCTCAACCCCTTCAGGAATACTCGAAGGCGGACTGTCGGACTGAGATGTCGCCGATGCTGTCCGACTAGGAACTGGTGTTGGTTTTTGTGCATCAACATCGGCAGCAGCAGAAGTAGATGATGATGATGGTTGTTGAGGTGGCTCTTGGCACGGATCCAATACGAGGTATTTGAGAATGTCGGAAAGTGAAACAACGCCAACAACCTGAATAAAAAGAGATGTTACTATTCTTATCAATCGTTGTAAAAATTGTTATTGAAAGTATGATTTTTTTCAGCAGAAATCGGTTTCAAAAATTTCTCATAAATACATACCTTCTTATCCTGATCAGTGACAATCAATCGATGAACTTCGGCTTTGACAATCGCCTCAAGAACGCTGAACAACGAGTCCGTTTCGAGACACGTTTGAACTCCCTCAAACCATTCAGAACGATGTTTTAACGCCTCCTGAACTGTACAATCCAGTTTGTCGTACGAATTCTCCGCCGCCAAACTGATCACATCGAACTTTGCATAAATGTCGACAACTTTGCCGTTCTCATCGATCAGCGGCAGAGCAGAAACGCGATTTTTGAGGAACAATTCTAGCGCGTCGTGAATCGGCGTGTCGACGTGACAACACAACACGTCGCCCCATGAACCGATTCCGAGTTCACGCGGTGTACAACTCATGAATGTCGGTCGTGGTAGATCACGCATCTGCAAAAAAATGATGGGTAAATAAATGAGCGAACAAAAACCCTCAATTTTCCCAGAAGACTGTTGAGACTTAGCTCCGCCCACAAAATTTTCTTCTTTTCTGTGTACGGTAATCTAACGATATTTTATTTGATGAAGATTTGGCTCAGATTTTTCGGTCCCAAATTTTCAAAAGAAATATATATTTCTCTTTTTCTCAGCAGAGCAGAAAGTGTAAAATTTCAGACAAAAAAACACTCGAAATCCTAATATTAACGAGCAGGAAAAAACAGGATTTCGATCATTTTCAGCAATTTTGTCGGTTTTTTTTTCTTATTTTGGACGAGTTGTTTTTTCTGAAAGTTTTAAGCGACACGACTAATTTTTGAGATTCTATTTTAAAAAATTTCAAAAATTAAAAGTCTTGAAACGTACGAAAACCAATTGAGAATTTCAACTTTTCAAAAAAGTTATACTTTAATTTCTACAGTACATTTTTGATACCTAAAAAAGCGAGAAAAACTCACATATAACGACAAAAACTTCATGATCCGTTTGTGTGTCAATATATAGGTAATATTGCCAGTCTTTCGATCGAGAACAGGCAATCGATGAACTTTCGATTCACACAATATTTCGACGGCTCGATGAAGACTCTCGTTGGGATCGATTGAGACGAACGGTCGAAGTGATCCGTCCTGCTCAAAGTGCTCACGCCAATGACTGATTTGTTGATCTTCGAGTGCGCGGATTCGCTCCGAATTCGCATCACCCTGATCATAATGTCTGAAAACCCGTTTTTTGAATTTGAAAAAAAAAATATTTTTAGAACCTGCACAAAATCTTGATAAAATCGGTGATCGTCAACATTCCCGTAAACTGTTGTTTATCCGAATCCCACAATGGCGCGGCTCTGACTCCATTATAAACAAGCGCATAAAACGCTTTTCGAACCGGTAGGTGAGTGTCGAAAACGACTAATTTGCTCGACGTCGGAATCAGGTCATAACATTTGTGCGCTTTCATGAATAGAGAGTAAACGGCGTCATGGTTGTCTGTAAGTTATTGATTAAAAAACTCCGATTTCTATACTTAAAATTTTCGGTTCAATATTTTCAAAAAATTCCCGTCATCAAAAGCCACGCCCATAACACCGCACCAAAAAATATGGCATTAATATCAGGCACGGCGGTTCCAATCGACATCGAGTCAAACGACGAAAACAGCGACGCCTGGAAAGTATCAAAATTGAATTTTAAAAAACCAACCATTTTGATCAGTGTGCCACGTGTAGAAATCAAAAACCGGATCACTCAACGGCGCCTTTATAACGCCAACGGCGCCCGGCGAAACGCGTAGCGAATTCATCGAATTATTCGTCGCCGACTTGCGCGGCACACGAAAAATGATCACGGGCGGCTTGCCAAGCGGCATTTGTTTCTGTTGCTGCTCGTGTCGCGCTTTCATTTCCGAAGCTAAATCGGCGAGTTTACTGTGCGAAGTGTTGCCAACACGCGATTTTCCATAGTGTCCCGACGCAGGCAACGATTTCACCGTGTCGTAGTTGTCGCAAAACTCATCATCCTCATCCTCTTCGGCGATTGCTGTCGCGTCTTCCGCGTCTTTCGCGCGACGTTTCGTCGATTTGCCGAACAGTGTTCGTCGCAACGTGCCACTCGCACGTGATTTCCAACCCTTTTTCGAAGGTTTCTTCGTCGTCGCCTGTTGCTCTTCACCGCAATCGTCGACAACAGTTATCGCAATTTCCGGCTGCTGCTGCTGTTGTTGCGCGACTGGTGGAGAGCTCAAACGACGAGCCACCATAGTTCAAGCTACTTCTTTTTGTTTTACTGATTGATGTTAGAATTCGAGGGTGTCGAAATATTTTCAAGTTGTCGCTTGTGATGGTGTGAATATGTGGTGGGATGACATGTGATGATCACGACACAAAATAAAACCCTAAACCAAGAAATGACTGAACTAAAGAGTAGAGCGAAGAAAGCAGAGTAAAAAATTTCGTAAAAGATTGGGCGACAACATCATTTTCATAAACTCCAGTAAATAAGAACTTTTTACGGTTTAAAGTTTGGAAACTACAGTAACCCGGAAATCCCAAAAATATCAAAAATCAATGAAAAATGGGTTGGGACGATCAGAAAAAAAAAGGGAAAAATAGAGAACGAAAAAAATTAGTCGAAATAGATAAGACGAATAAAAGAAGAAGAAGAATAAGAAAACAAGGCGAAAAGTTTTATCAATTCATGGTCACATGTACTATTTCCGAGAAAAAATTCATCATAATAATCACACAGTAACTTGACATGTATAGAAATCGTCATTTTTTTTTTTTAATTTTCTGGGTGAAACACAATATTTTTAAAGCCAATTAAAGAAAAACAAAAACAAATTAACGTTTTTCTTTACACTGTTAAAATTGTTTCCAACTTTTGGGTTACTGTAATTATCGATTTTCATTTGACAAAAAATCACAAAAGACAACGAAAGAACTCGTTTTTTGACCGGAACCAATAGGTTCAAATATGGTATCATTTGGAAGAAGATGAAGATGAAGAAGAAGAAGAAAAAAGTTAGTTTGATCTCAAATTTTCAAAGATCAGAAAATGAGTACTGCCAATTCGGTGAGATAATCCAGTTTTTAGGTTTGCCGAATGGTAGGTTCTTAAGTCCTTTCTATCTATTTCCCCTTTTTTATCTAGCTATCCTTTGTCATCACATTGTGTTGACCACTAGAAGTGTTGCCTCATTAGAGTTCACACTTATCGGTAACATAAGGCATCGTCCGGCCCAAAAATCATTGAGAGTTCAGAATTTCTTTCAACTACTTTCGAACCTAGACTTTTTTGTCTAAAAAATTTGAACAATTGAAAAAAACCCCACTCACAAAAATCTCTGTGCACTCACAAAAAACCCGCGTTCAAAAGTTTCTCTATCTCGAAAAAAAAGTACAGGGAAGCCACAAACAACCTCTCGCGAAACAATTCGACAGAAATTTGAATAATCGCCTTTTTTGTTGAATTCTCACAACACATGGAAATTGTGAAATTTCGAAACAAGGCAAAATAAATCAATTTTTGTGAGGGCGAGAAAAATCAGTTTCTAAAACAAATATACTATTTCAAACAAACTTTTTTCTCGTTCGAGAATGAAAGAGAAAAAAATACGAAGTTCGAAAATGGTGTAAACAAATAGAGGCCTTTTAAGTTTTCTTTTCAAAGGTCAAAAAATCAAGAAAAAGATTTTTCACAGAATAAATCGACAAAGCTTAATTTTCGATTCTTTTTCAGAATTGAGTAACACATCGAAGTCTTAGAATCTCAAAAAATCAATTGAAAAAATAAGCAAACAAGAAAATCGTTCGAACGAACAAAACAACTGCTCGTTTGCTCTTTTTACCACATAAAAACCTGACTTTCGGGGAAAAAAAACAAACAAAAAATGTGAAGATATGAAAAATTGAGAGGAAGAATAAGAAGATGAAGAAGACGAACATGTGGTCGGAGAGGAAAAAATAAAAGAACTGATGGGATGAAATGTTTGATTTTCAGATTTTGGGGACGTGACTTCTGACTTCAAACTTATTTTGAATTTTTTTTTCGCGCCAAAAAGGAACCTTAAAAATCCGTATATTTTCCAGCATTTTCATGGCAACCCAGTCATCAAAAACCAAAAAAAGCAGAAAAGAAATAAATAAATACTACTAGGCACACAAAAAAACACACCCATAATTTTAATCAAAAAATTTTGATTGATGAAAAATTTCTCGTCAAAAAAAACGGGCGATATATTTCGTAATATTGACATTTCATTACCAAGGAAACTTGAACCACCGTAAAAAATGAGGAAAAAGAAAAAATTGGGGTAGAAACATATAACATCCAAATTATTGTGAGAAAATGTTCTCGAATATTTTTCGGACCGAAAATCTGAGTTTTAGAATTTTTGAATCGAGCCGGCCCGAAATAGGCTTGAAAATTGAATTTCAAACTGGAGCGAAAAAATCATAACTTTTGGTTTTTCTAGTTTTTTTTTTTCAATTGAACGCTCTGTTCTCAAAAACTCTGTTGTCTAAGCTTGATCCAGAAAAGAAGCCTTGAGAAGGCCGAGTTCAAAAATCCACAGATTTGGAGTGAAAACTTCTGAGCGTTGAAATTTTTGTATTAAGAGACTACAGAGTTTTGATTATTTCAAACTTCGCGGGGTCTTCCAATAGAGTGCAAACTACGAACATCATCACAAAAAACATTTCGAAAAAAATCGATTGCGGTCAGGCCGAGAAAAAAAATGGAAATGAAAATTGTTCTTCTTCTTTTTCTTTTTCGTCTCAAATGTTTTCTAGGCAAAAGCTGACGACCAGACAGTGTACGTCATTAGGAGACGCAGGCTCACAGATGAACAAAACACGAGACGGTGAGAGAGTGGTCATTTTGAAGAGGTGGTGAGAAAGAAAGAGAGAAAATGATGTCATACAGAAAGAAAGGTAACAGTTGTTCGCAGGGAATAAAACACAACAAAAACATTGATATCAGATTTCAATAGGGTTCGGCCGATATGGGCCTCAAATTTTGGTATGAGTTTAGAATTTTCAGGTAACAAAAACATTTTCTTTTTTAATTTCGGAACGTGAAGAACAATGAGCTGAATAACTCTAACATATTTCTGGTTCTAGAATTTTCTGACGTCAAGAATAAAAACTGAAATTAATCAAATGAATGAAAATTTACAATCGAATTAGTTGAGAACAAAACCTAATTGAGCTCAAAAGAGAAAAAATGCGTTCTAATTTTCCAACAAAAAAAAAGCGGAAACAAAACATTATCGAGCACAAGAACATTTTCTGATAAATCATTGATTTATCACCAAGAAAAAAGCTGAAAATATTATTTTGCACATTTTTCTCGTGCCGTCGAAAATGTTGTGGAGGAATGAAAATGAATTTTTTGGAAAGGATCAAATTTCAAGTGGCCATTTTGAAGCCAAAAACTGCGAAAAGTGATCTCTTTAAATTTTCAAATTGAAAAACTACAGTACACTACTTTGGAAACTAGAAACTTCGCGGAGAAAAAAATCGAAGCTGTGACAAGGAAAAAAGAAAATAATACTGTAAAACAAAGAAAAGGGTGAAGAATGAATGAACGAATGAGCACAGGAGGACACAGAGACTGTCGACTCCGCCTCTTTTCTGCACGCGGCGTGGTGCGAAAAGGGGCGGGATCAATAATCTTTGTGTCTTCCTGTGTGCTCATTCATTTGTTTTTTTTTCTTCATTTTTGGCACAGTTTTCTAATATTGCTTTCTTTCTTTCTTTCTTGTAACGTTCGTTTGACACGTTTTTCTTCTTGTTCTCCCTCTCCCATTATCAAATGTTATACTCCTTGTGCTCATTTGCAGACTATCCCAAGTATGAGTTAGAGCACTCCTCCGTGCTCAAAGCTCACAGGACAAAATAAAAACAAATCAAAAAAAAGTATAAAAACAAAATAAAACGAGAATAGAGTCAAAGATCAATGACGTATTCCCGCCCCGCGCGCGCATAAATTACATCTCATTTTTGTAATCCGGTTTTTGTTTCTTCCTTTCAAAACACGTGTGTGATCAGCAGGGGCTAGAAAAAAAAAAGAAATACTGACCTCTTTGATAAGCAAAGCAGTGTGATTGATTGTTGGCGATGTCAAATCGAGACCCGAATCGAGGCTTTTTGGCGGCATGCCATTGGCGGGTCCAAAACATCGTTGAAAACGGCCACCGACTGTTTGTCGTCTTCCCGGCGAGACTACTAAAAAGTTTTAAATTTTAGAGGGATTTTTTGTGATTTGTGAAAAAATTTAAAAACTAAAAATGAAATTTCATAAAATGTTTCCGATTTTTTCCTCTGAACAAAACAACCCACCTTTTTTCATCTCAAGAAGAAAATCTCGAAATGAAAAAATTTTCAGTGAGTCAAACAATGTTTAAAGTTTTAGAAAAAAAAACTCAAGCGGGGTAGATCAAAAATTTACAACTCACAATATTGTCTGACCATTTTCGGGGCTAAAAAGAATGGCAAATAATTTTTTCTAGTCAAAAAAAAATGAACAGGAAAAACATGACAAAAAAAATCTGATGCACGCGAAAGAGATGAAAACAGAACGGAGAGAAGGCCAGTTCAAACTAGCACAAAAGGATACTGTAGTTTTTGTAGCTATTCGGGTCATTGTACCTACCTGGTTGAGCATCACAAGATGCACTTCCTCTGGCGGTGATTGATTGTGGCGAGGAGGAAGGTGTTGAGGAACCAAACAAGGGGCTGCCGGAAAGCTGGAGCTACAAATGGTACTTTTTAAAACTTCTAAAAAAACGCCTAAAATTTAGCTATTTACAGTAATAAAAAACTTTAAAAATACAGTGGCCCAATGTCTTTCATCAACCAACCGAATAAGTGCGATTTCGTCCTCTCACAAAATCGACAACTTGAGTAACAGGACTTCGTTTTTTCAAATTTTCCATATTTGAAAATTGTGTGTCAACGAAAAGTGGTCGACCACGTGGCGATCCAATCATGCCTAGAAAAAAGAAACAGGCGGTTTGAAAATTTGAAACAAAAGTAACTCACCCTGGGTTTGATGTGGTACAGTTGATGCGGGAGATCCGGCTGGAAAAATTAAAAAGATTAGGAGATTAAAAAAAAAAGTTTTTTTTCGGAAAATTTTATTCAAACAGAACTCTGAAATTTTGAAACGTCCATCGGACTCGAAACTTTGGAAAAAAAATTCACACTGCCAATGCTTATTTTCCGAGCTCAACATTCGTTTGCGAAATTTTCTCATCAATCCTTTTGACGGTAGCGGAGACGGCTGATCTTCTTCATCCAACAAAACTGTTGAGAAGTTCGAATCCAAACTTGTCGATTTTTTCGGTTTTTTTGTGGCGGACGGAGTGGCCGCCAACAGAACAATTAGCGCTGACGCATGACTGGGAGAAGAGGACGAAGAAGGGGGAGAGGAAGCGGAGGGCATTGGCGTTGTCTCATTTTCAACAACCCTTTTCGATGTCTGACATTTACTTGTCATATGCCGACTGAAAAACTCGGAAATAACTAGAAACGACGAAAAATCAAGGAGATATCTACAAAACAATTTAGCATATTTGAGAGGTTTCAGAAAATATTACTGTAGTTTTGAAAAACCGGGTCCACAACAAGACCCTACAGTAGTCCAAAAAACCAAAGTTTTGCAAACCTGCAGTAATCTCAGACAAAATTGACCTTGTAAATTTGACAAAAAAAACTACAGTAACTTTATGAGAAAATCTGATTTTCAGCTCAAAAAAAACTAGAGACAAATATTGTTTTTTCTCATTCTAAAAACAATCTCTGGGGTATTCAGTGAAAAATCAGAAAAAACCCAGATTTTTTTTCAATATTCTCTAAATGATTCACATAAAAACAACAAGCCCAAATTTATGTGTCTCAATTTCAAGAGCAGTGTCTTCGTGTTCTCTGCGTCTCTCTCACACTCTCACTCTTTCGTCAAGAGTCAAAAAATCTGGTGAGTTAACTTTGTTTTTTTCTCACACACACACAGCAAAAAAAACCCAGAAATTCTCAAAATGAATTATTTACTATGAAATGGATGAAAAAAAGATAAGAAAAACAGAGAAACCCAAAATAACGTCAACCGGGAGAAAAAGTCTCGTGTTCGAAATTAGAAGATTTTTTTGCTACACCACTCTTCTCTGCTCTTTTTTTCAGTCAGTGTGTGTGTGCGCGCAAAAAAAGTGCAGAATTGGAATTGAAAAATTCGATTTCCCCTCGCTCTTTTTTTCTTTGCTGAAATTTTCTTGGGGAAAGTACAGTACGCCAGTTTTTGGCACACAGCGATAATACTTTGTTTGAAAGCTGAACATTTCTTTCGGATTACTGTAATTTACAAAAACCCCAATCAACTTAGTTTGAAGTGTTAAATCGTGTCGAATTTGAAAATTACAGTAATCTGGGGGGTTTTTCACTGATTATAAAAAAACAGAACTCGAGAATTTCATGAAACAGATTTTAAAAACACAGTAAAAATCAAACCGGGTGCTGGATAAAAAGGTGAATTTTTTCGATATACACAAAAAAGGTGCTCACATTTGCTAGAACAAAAAATATGTCATTTTTCACCTGCCAAAAAAATGGACGAAAGTTATTACTATAATAATTCCTAAATTTTAAGAAAAAAGAAGGCGTACTGATGAGAACAACAACCAATTGACTTTTTTATCCCTTTGTCCCGCGAAAAAAAAAACAAAAAACAAATCGGAGAACACACGTGGCTATTATTGTCGGCAAATGTTCAGGGCATCATTATGGCCAGAAAAATAGAGCAGTTTGAGAACTACAGAAATCGAAACCTGACCCGGGAACGGGAACGGAGAATAAACTATGCATCGGGAATGAAATTTTTTGATTCAGGTTTACTCGAATATTCAAAAAAACGGATGTTTTTTTGAATATTCGAGAAAACGATGAAAAAATTTTGCTTTCAAAAATCATCTTCTCAACAAGTGAGAAAAATATAACTTTTGACCTCAACTAATGGTGTGAATATATTCTATTGGGCTTTGAAACTCAATACCTTGTCTTTGTTTTTTCTTCTTTCTAAAAATAAAAACATTTTTTGTTTATATTATTCGGAAAAAGAAGCCGCATTTTAATGACCTTTTAGGTGTAAATCAATCAAATTGATCATAAAGTAGGCTCCTTTGAAGCTCGGTATACTGTGGTTTGGCCCATTTTTGATCGGTCTTCATTATTTTTTCAACTCTTCAATTGCAAAAACGTTAAAGTCTCACCAGAAGTCATCAGATCGGGTGGTCTTTTCAGCACTTTCGACGCGATTCCTTCGACACTTTTCATGCTGACATCATCCTGTTCATTGTCTTCTGTTTCCGTTGAATGTGACCAGAAACGAACACTGCCCCCGGTTCCAGAATCAATCGTCTCATCTGTTGATGACTCTTGTCGAGGGCAAATTGCTGGAAAATAAATTTTTATTTTTCGTGAACATCGATTGAGAAAAAACCATTCTGTTTCATTTTTTCCAAATAACATTTTTTTTTATTTTCTAGAAAATAATTGCAAGCAGTACCTTGTCCAAACGAAGAAGAGGGCGACGAAGGAAAAAATACCAACAATCCACCGCCGGATGATCCTCCACATAACGCTCCTCCATTATTACTACTTGTCGATTGTTTTCTGAGCATTCCCGAATAAGCATCGGACTTTGAACGATTTCTCATTCGATTGTCACCGATTGAACCGCAAAACACTTCAGGTGGTGGGGAACAGACTGGTGGGAATCCGAGGTCTGAAATATTTGTTGTTTTTTTCTCGAGGTTTTGTAATTTATAAGTTCGAAGAAATGCCCAAAAAATTGTTTTTTGAAAATTTCGGGTAATTTTATGTCACGAATAATAAAGGTCACGTGCACTCTATAGACAACATTAACTTTTTGAAATACACCTTTGTGGATTTTTTTTCAAAACAGAAAAACTCTACCTTCATCCAGCTGGGTGTCACTTGGCAGGTTCAAACTGGCCTGTCTCATTCTCCTCCGATATCCTTCCATATATCTGAAAAAAACTATGTTTGCCCTCTATTTGAAAACAACCTTTTTATTATTGCTAGAAAAACATGGCTAATGAGTTCAATTGCACTTTTTTGCTCATCAAAACAAAATAAATGTTATAATAACGAACCTGGTTCCTCTTGGCGAATATGCGGTTTGAACTCGTTGAGATTGCGATGCTAGAATTTCTGAAAAACGGATTTTTTTTAATGTAGCCAACTTTTTTGGAAATACCTCGCGGACTTGCCCCAGGCGTGTATGGTCGTTTGTGCGCATGGTTGACTTGAGTCACTTCTCCCGTCTCCACATCGATGCGCGAGTATGAATTTCTCGGCGCTGATGATCCCAATGGATCTTTGTTTTTCATTGATGACATTTGTTTTCTATTACCTGCAAAAACCTGGTTTTTTGAGTCGGAAAATCACAGAAAAAAAAGAAGTTCGAAAGAAGTAAACAAATTTCACGTCGTGACGGGACCAAAACGGGAAATTTTGTCGGCCTATAATTTTTTTGTCTGTTCTTTCGTTATTTAAATAACACGTGTTCAAAATCACAGAAATATTCTTGTAAAAATTGATTTTTGGGAGAATACATGATTAAAAATAGACATTTTGTTGTTAAATGTTGGCACATAAAAATGCCCAGCTGGTTTAAAAAGTGCAAAACGGAAAGGAAAAGAGAAAATACGAAGTGACCATGAGAGAATAAAAAACACACAACGTCTGAGGGGCCTCGATGTTCGCGCGCAGGAGGCAAAAAACACATACAAATGTGTTTTTTTCCCTTTCTCTGCCGTCTCTCTGGTGAGTCATGTGCATAATCGAATGGTGGCAGAGATGGCGCGGAATATTTGAATTTGAATATGAAACAAAGAAATAAAGTGGAGATTATTAGCATATGGGAACTCTAAAAAATATTTGCCCAGTATTTTGTATTCAAAAGCAAAAAATTTTGAAGGTCAAATGTTGACCTGAAATGTTTTAAATAATGAAACGTTGGCGCTAAATGAATTTTAAAAATTGAGAAATCTTTCTACCGCTAAAATTCAAAAAATGTTGTGGTCAAAATTTGAATAGAAAAAAAAACAAATTTTGCTATCGGATCCGAAAGTACCGGAGATAGTTTAGATCCAAAATCTTGTCCAAAATCTAGAAAAAAATGGTTTTTTTTTTCTCAAAAAAGAATTGAAATTTTGAAAAAAAGACTAAATTTTTTTTGAAAAAAAAAATTATAAAACCAATGGAATACTTCCTTTTATCTTTCACCGGGAAATTGGGGGAAAAAATTAAAGGATCATAGATTAAAAAGGCACACAAACAACATCATATGTGAAACATTTGTCCATTTTTTTAGGACAAAAAACGATGATCTTTGGAATAGAAAGAATTCAATTTTCATCTCGATTCGATTCCAAAAAAAAAAACCGAACGGAGAAAAAACGAACAAAAAAAAACAGCGAAAAGAAAAAAAAAACGAGAAAGATGGTAAGATAATGTGATGAATGAGGAGAGTGTAAGAGAAAAGAAGAAAAATAAACGAAAAGCACGTGGATGAGAGAGAATGGGCATTGGAGAGATATAGTGAAAGAGATGGCTGGTGGGTCAGGGGAAATACAGAAAAAATAGACGAAAAAAGAAATGCACTTTTTGTTTTCTGCCATTGTGCAAACACTCGGCAAAGGAATTAAAGATTGGGATTTTGCGTGATAGAAGAGAACCGGGTCGACCCTGACCCAGGTCGGATTAAAAAATTGCTCGATGCGACACTTTTAGAAACATTGCCTCAGGAGTTTTCTAAATCAGAATATGGTACCCAAAACTTACTTTTGATGAAACCACGGGTTTGTAAGCCTCTTTGCGCATGTGTCTGACTAGCCACTACCGAATTTAGCTCTGATTAAAAAGTTTTAGAAAAAAAAATGGTTTTACAAAAATGGAGATTACTGTTGAAAAAATAATTATGTGCAAACACTTCTACACACATTTGGAAGTACCGTACTTGGGCGGCCATCTTTTTTTATTATTTTTTCACAAAAAAAAAACGAATTTGTTTGTGTTTTTTGAAAGGCAGCGTCCTCCGATTTCGTTTTGGAAAGATTCAGCCATGTCGATTTTCCCAATTTTTCATAACTTTCAGAGTCTTATCTTCACGCATTTTTCCGATCATTGTTACTCGTGACCTTGAAAACTTGTTTTAAAATTCTCGAAAATGTCCAAATTTGAGCATTTCAGGAAAATGGTCAATCCAAACGAGATGCGTAATATGCTTCATACTTACGGGCGTCGTGGTATATATGTTTCCTTGGTTGCCGGTATCGCTTCGACCGTTATCTTCAACGCGGCGTATGTTTGGCCACGTCACTACGCCTATGAACGTTTCTTTGAGTGAGTAACACGAATTTTATTTTTTCAAAAGTTTTATTTTTCTTTTCTTTTCAGAACTTATGACCCATATAAGCGTATGAAAGAAATTTGCGCGGCAAATAAGGGTTATATGCATACTTGCCCGCAAGAACTAGCAAAGTTGTACGAGTCGAAAGGAAAAGAAATTGCGCCAAAACATTAAACGGATTATCATGTATTTTCAATCAAAACTTTATCATTTCATTCTCAATTCTTCTCCGAAGGGCAAAATACCACCATAAATTCAATTTTTGTATCGTCGTTCCTTTCTCATGATCAAAAGCGATATGTTTCGATGTTTCTACCAACCCTGCCACATGGGATTAAAAATAGGAAACATTTTCATATCCAAGTTTTTCGAAATCGCAGAGAGAAAAATGCAAAGTTCAGCATTTTCAATTGGTTTTTCCAAATATTTGCTTTTACTTCTTTTATTAATGTCTTTTATGATTTTTTTTATTTGTTTGATACAGTTTCCAATCAATTTTTTACAGAAGAATGCAACTTTTCAATATTTTCCTGCTGTTTTTTCTCATAATTGGAGCATCCTCTTTATCATTTTTCAACTTTGGAAAAAAAACGACGACAACTACAAGAGCTCCAAACACTGGGTCATCTGGTGAGTGAAATTTCCAAGCTTTAAAGTTGTTTATTTTCATAAGGTTTTTCATCGCGTTGTGATTTCAAAACTAGACAATGTTCGGCATATGAATGCTGCAATTCAAATCAATCTTGCATCAAAAACCGATGCTTTCCAAGAATTTCAGTTAGTTTTTTTTTATTTTTAAAAACAAGCACACAACTTTTAGAATTGTCCTGTGACTCGAGACCAATGTGGTAATACTTGCTGTCCATCTTCTTACACATGTCGAAATGGAGTTTGTTCAAAATGAAAATTTATTTATGAAAAAAAAAAAGAATGAAACTTTTAAAATATTTACGAAAGATGATTGAAACCACGTGACAAATTATGTGTGAGCTTCATTCAATGAATGGAGTGACATCTGACTCGGTACATTTTCTGTGGTCGTTTCAGCTTTGGAGTGCATTGAAGTACTATTTCTCCGTTCGGCAATACTGTTAAACGTTGTGTGTAGTTTCTATAACAAAAAAAAACCTGTGAAGCCCAGATGTCCGAAAATCCATAATGATTTTCAAAAATCTCAAAGTAAAAAAAAACTCACTTGTCAGTTTTCATCATGAACAAGAATTTACGATAGAAAGTACTTTGCAGGATCATTTTCGAAGAAGACGAAAGTTTGAAGGAAATTTCTACGAATCTGATTTTTCTTTGAGACATTATTGAATTGTGTAGGGCGGGTGGAACAGAAGCAAAATACAAATCGAATTATGAAGATCAGATTTTTTCCCTTTTGATAGTCAGTTTCATTCTAGAAAAAGCAAAAACATGAAAAAACAAGTATACGATACACAAAACTAGAAGAAAATAAGGGTCCTGTCAATTTCCGTAACCATAGCAACAAACGAGGATTTCGAATTCCTTCTATTTTTTTTCAATTGGAAATGAGTGTTTACGAGTTTTCTGGGTCAGTGGATCGTATATTAATAAGGTCAGAATTATTTCTTTGAAATTTTTGTTTGAAAAAAATTTCAGAGCTCAGCTCTATCAAAATGGAATTCCTCCGTTGGACTTCGAAAACTTCGACAAGAGTGAACAAACTTTGAGAAGAGCAGAGAAAACAAGAATCGACGAAATTTCGTGTTCATGGCAGCAAAGGGTTCCTGAAAAGTTTGTTTATTTTTTTAATTGAAAAAATAATAATTTTACAGCAAGAAGCTGTTCACTCTGTTACAATCTGACGATTTACCGGAACATCTTCAACAATACACGAAAAAATTTGAAATTTCTACAAAAACGATTATGGAAAACTTAAAAGAAATGACGACTAACAATGATTACATTGTTTTTCGAAAATCTCAAGTTGTTTCCGAGTCGCCCAAAAAATCAGTTATGTACCTTTTAGCTCATTTGGGAGCTGTAGATGTTGTGTGAGTTTTATTTTGGGCGAGAGTGGGACGTGTCCGTTTATAATGTATCACTATGCGATAACTCAAAAAATGTTACCATCATGTTGCTCAAAAATTGAAATACATTTTCAGCGACCCAATAAGTATCCATTTGGTAGCAACGTTGGAGATTTGCTCAAATAATCGATTGACAATATCACCCCGTTTAGACTCCGACAATTCTATAAAATTAGAAACAAGATTCGGTGATTTTTCGGTTAAAATCAAAATTGAAGATGAAAAAAATGATGAGGATTTATCGATTGGTAATATTAAGAGTCGAAGTTCCATTGTAAGTTTCAAACTTTTAAGATTGAGAACTAATATCCGAGAAAAGAATCTGATCAAATTTCAGGTAAGTCTTGCTGAAAATGAATCATTCAACGTTGCAAAAGATGGCTTTGTTGAGACCAGTGTAGTTTTATCTTTTGACACAGCCCGAGAAATGTTGATAGATCAAGGGTTAACAATTCAATACAAATTGAGAATACCTCCTGAAATAACATTGAAATCCGACAATTTGATTGGAAAGACACATCGATTTTCGGCGGATTCGAATGGAAACTTGAATTTTTCTGAAAGCTTCGAATTTTGTTTTGAACACGAAAATTCGAAAGAGTGTGATCAGCAACCTCTGATTATGATTAGGATTTATTCAATCGATTATTGGGGAAGGCAGTATATTGCTGGATATGGTTCGGCGTATTTGTCGCTGACACCAGGAAGGTTGGTTTTTTTTTCTGATATTGGAAAATCTCAAGTCATACATAATGAAATGGCGCATTACCCACTCGGGAAAGTTAGTCACCCTACCAAAAATTGTCAAAATTTCGCAAAAATAACTCCCACTTCCAACCGCCGCTACAAGGGACCCCCGCATCAAAAAGCGGCCGATATGATGTATGCTCACAAAACAATTTCAGAAGCTCCCAAACAGTTAATCTTTGGCGCCCAATTTCGAACAACTCTTTATATGAAATATTTGTTGGTCAACCCATCGATATTGACTATTATGGAATTAGTGAAGTAAGAAAATTTTTTGAGAAAAAAACAATTAAATTTCCAGAATGACTCGAAGCTTCGCCTTGCGGCCGATGGTCAATCTTCTGGAAAAATCACTATATCAACAAATTGTATGTGTCAATCTCGAAAGTATATGGCTAGAGACATTTTGTATCAACTGAAATACGGGTCAAAAATGGCCGAGATGGGCCTTCGTTCCGATTTTTATCAGCGAATCATGAAAGTTTTGATGGATTTCGAAGATGCGCGCGCAAAACTTCTTTTGGCTCGTGCGATTCGAAAAAATTGATAAAAACAAGGTCTCGAAGCGAATCTGAAAAATAAAAAAAGAACAAAAATGTTTGTTTTGGACAATGTTTGTATATATGTTGCCGCCAGCCATTTTTGTCATTCATTTTTGCTTTCCGGTTTCATATATATTTCAAAATTGAATAGTGTTAAACTTTTCGGCTGTCAGAAAAAATTGTGTAAAGTGCTATATATCTTCATCTTTTTCATTTTTCTGACCTCGTTTCTCGAATGTTTATATAGTAAACAGCTTTTTCTTTTCATTCCTCTTTTTTTGGTTGTTGTATGGTTTGCGGTGACGCTTCGCCAAAAATAAACATTTTCATCGATTTTTTCGTACTTTTTGTTAATTAATTGCCCTGTTTTCATTCAGTGCCTGAAATACATTTTTCTTTTCAGAATGAAGAAAAGGTTGAACACTTCTTTCTTTTTTCATTTGAACATCTACTTTTTTCCGAGATAATGCTCGCTTGTCAGAAATTTTATTCAAAAATTTTTTCAAGTTCATTGTTTTCGATGTTCAGTGAAAAAACACTTCGATTGTCTTTGAACAAGAACAACGAAAAATTAGTGTTTGATAAATGATTTGTGTAAATATTTAGTTTTTTGAAATTTCCCGGATACATTTGTAGTTTGTTGTCAAGATTTTGCAAAAAAAAGAAAACTTGAGAAAAAATGTTTATAATATTTTTCCAAATAAACTTTCCGTTATTTATGTTTTTGAAAACATATTGTTTTCAAGAATAAAATCATATAATCTTTTCAGGCAGGACTGTCGTTTCTAGCCCGCGGGATCCCGCAGTCCGCCTTATGTTGGGATCTGGGGGCATAGCCTGCCCAAAAAATTGAACTGAAATTCGTTTCATTTTGTGGCCCAAGCTCGTACACATAGTGTAGTCCATAATGGACCGGGCAGATAGTGACCGGGGCTCGTTTCACGTTTACTGCGGGCTTTTTCTATTTCTTGGTAGGGCCGGGTCCAACCCGCCCGGCCCCAAACGACATCCCTGCTTCTAGGAAATAGTTTTGAGAGACTTTCCAAAATTAGGATTGATATTTTTTGTTATGCGTCGTTTCAGACTTTCCTTTTGTTTTAAAATTATGATCCGTTTCATAATCTAAAAGTTCAAAAATCGAGATTTTCAAGTGTCAAAATCCACTCAAAATCATCAAATCTAAAAACTATACAAATAATAATAACAACGTCCTCCTTTTCCCTCTTTTCTTCTCTTTCAATATATACATTTCTGCATAATTGGTCAAAAAGTGGGCGGAGCTTCAGCGTAGCCTAACCAAAATGAAAATGTTCGTTGCTAGGTGCCTTTCTATAGAATAACAACAAAAACATTATTTTCTGTTGTTGATTTTTTTCGAAAGTTTGAAAAAAATACGAAATGGAAAAAATTAATCATATTACTAGAAGCATTTGGAAATGGATAAAACTCAAGTTTTTGGCGTTTTGGCATTTTTTGACTGGTAAACATAATGAGGATTTGTTCAGTCCGGAAGGTCAGTTTTATTGATTTTTTTTTGGCGGAAAAGAAAATTAGAGAGAAAAGAAGAAGGTTGTTATTGTGAATATTTGATACACATATATTTTTTGTACGTGTTTGTTTTCGTCATACGAATATTTCATAGTATTTTTTAATCAAGTAAAATTATCCCTTTTTAAGATTTTACCAAGAAATCAGACATTTCCACCTGATTTTCTGTGTTCTTTGAAAATGGGGGTTTCAATTTCAAAATCACATTTTCTCAATTTTCCTGTTCACTTATTATTACTATTTTGGGTTTTTTGTCCAATACAAAATATTTATGATGATGATAATAATTTGGTTTTATTTGCACAATGACGAGACTCTTTTACTATTTTTATTTCAATAAATAAAGAAAAACAGTATTGACTGGATAGCCAAAAAAAATGAAATAGATAAAGATCTAGGAATTTTCGTGGAGATTGGGATGGAAGATTTCAATTTTTATCACTTTTTAAATTAATAAAAAAAAGGAAAAAATTATCTTGAAAAAACTGAACGCGCTCTCACACACCAAACTTTTCGAGCCGAGTTAGTGTAAATTTGTTGCAATTATGAAAAAATAATAAGTCCCGATCTTTCGAGTTTTAGCGACTTTTATAAACTTCATTGATAAAAAACTACTGTAGTTGTGCATTTCCACGTCACGATGTACGCACATTTTGCGTACCGTATACCTGAGACTAATTTTGTGGTTCGAATCAATGTTAGTGAATTACGCAGTGTACATTCTCATTACTTTTTGAACTTCCTCTCAAAACGATGTGTGTCTCAATAGAGCGCACTTTCTGTCAACCAACCATCGAAAATTGTTGGTATTCATCCACTCAAAAACACGAAAAATTATGAATTCATGAGAAAATGTGGCTCGATTTTGCCTCGTTGTTGCGAAATGTAATTTTCTCCTCTTTTTCGTTGCCTTTTTCGATGATTCATTTCTTTTTTGTTCGGTTTTTGTTGTTTGATGACAGATAGACTTGAATTGATAACAACCAAACATTGTGCTTTATATTTCCATAAACGGCATAATTTGAATTTCAAATATTCGAGTTTCAAAAAATAAGAGCTATTTTTCAGAGTTTTTGGAGAGTATTAATTTTGAAGAAATACGCGGTTTTTGGTTTTCGCTATTTCGACAAATTTAATCGTCAGTTTGAAATCAACAAAAAATGCGGTTTTCAACCTATTTAAATCCCAATATGTTTCAATTATAACAAAAATGGCAAAAAATCTCGGCGAGATCTAGTTTTTTCTCTCTTCGTTTCTCCGCTCCCGCAATCCCTTTTTTCTCTAATCCCATACTGTTTCATTGATCCATTTTGTATCGATTTCACGTCTCAGTCTCTTAACCTTCAACACTGTTTTCTCTTCTCTATCAATCTAGAGATTTCATTTCAAAAAGCGCAGAAAAAAAACGGCCTATTGGTCATTTTTTTTTTGGATATGTGTCACTTCTCTTTGTCGTTTTTTCTTGGTTGTTGAAGGGAAAAGTTGAAAAAATGATTTTTTCTTTTCTTTCTTATAAAAAGTTGCGTTTTTTAGTAATGGCATCGAAAAAGACAAGTGGACAAGCTCCGCCGGCTCAACAGGTAGTTCATAAAGTGATTATGGTTGGTAGTGGAGGAGTCGGAAAATCAGCATTGACACTCCAATTTATGTATGATGAGGTTTGTAATTTTTTGAAAAAAAAATCGGGTAAAAAACAGAAATTCGAAAAAAAACGTCGATTAGTGATGGACTTCACTGAAAACTGAGGGTTTTGTGAAATACTACATTTTGTAGAAATTACCCAAAAATATCCGATTTTCAAAACAAATTTAATTTCACAATGATAAAATGTCTCACTACATCTTTTTTTGCATTAAATATTTGCAGTTTGTCGAAGAATACGAGCCAACAAAAGCCGATTCGTATCGTAAAAAAGTGGTTTTGGACGGCGAAGAATGCTCGATCGATATTTTGGATACGGCTGGACAAGAGGATTATTCGGCTATTCGGTTGGTTTTTTGGATTCAAAATGAGGGCTCCAAAAAGTTTTAAAATCCAAATTTTTTATTTTCATGACCCGAAAAAATATTTGAGGATTCTGCTTTGAAATCCGTATCAATTTCAAAAATAATTGTGATTTTGAAATTTTAAAAATTCGATTGAAATTTGCGGCCCGGTCCTTAACGACATCGTTGGAAAAATCTATTCATTATTTCGTTTCAGTGACAATTACTACCGTAGCGGAGAAGGATTCATTTGTGTATTCTCAATTCTTGACATGGAATCGTTCGAGGCGACGAGCGAGTTCCGCGAGCAAATATTGCGCGTCAAAAACTCGGACAATTCGGTGCCGATTGTTTTGGTTGGAAACAAGGGAGATATGAGAGATGAACGAGTTGTACCGATTGAACTGTGTCGTCAAAGGTGAGTTTTAAAAGTCGGGACGGGTTTTTAACCTCAAAATCTGATTACATTTTTCTGCAGAGCCGAACAGTGGGGAGTTCCATATGTGGAAACATCAGCGAAACGACGGGAAAACGTCGATAAGGTATGTTTTCTCTCAGTATTGTATCCGACTGTGTTGTTTCGAACAAACAACAGTATCCTATTTTATATGCTAATTTCATACGGTAAATTTAGCACATATGAAACTAGTTTTGTGATACATGTGGTTTTTTTTTCGTTTCAAGAGAGTATTTGAAGAGATGTTACCATTGAGGTGTAAAAAAACTTAGGTGTTTTTTTAAAATATTCATCCATAAAAAAATAGAAAATAACTCAAAAATTTCGAATTTTATAAATATTGGCCGTTTCTCGGGTCAGGTCACGATAAAATTCAATGGAATTTTTCCAGGTTTTCTACGATTTGATGCGTGAGATGAAACGGAAGAAGGGAGGAAATCAAGCGGCCGTCGGTATCGACGTTTCTCACAACGCCGGACGGAAGAAGCGTTCAGGAATCAAGAAGCATTGCACAATTCTATAGACACCAAGACCGACATAATCCAATTGAGAACAATGTGGCTTCTCAGGTTCCAACACAGTTTTATTCTCCATCCACATCGTCCTTACATATTATTTATATTTTATCGCTTCCATCCCGATGTGTGCAAAAATACGCATAGTCTTCTCCACTTTTTGATGCCTTATTCTTTTTAATCCGCCATTCCGGGTCTTCTTTTTTCTCTACTTTTCACGTTTTTTGCAACATTCACTAACTGACGAATTAATCGATTTATTATATGTTGGTAAAGAATATCAGAAAAACACAGAACAGAACAAAAATGAGATTTTCAGATGGAGGAAACACTATACGAAGTCATATATGAATAGAAGACAAAAAAGAGAAGTATAGTAACAATGATAAAAAAGGGGTCGTTACCAAGTTCCGCCGCCGCCGCCGCCACTTAGCGCGCCCCATGCAGGTGCTGAATTAGATGAATAGTAGTCAGTGGGTGCAGCGTTGATTTTTGGTGGTGCTGGCGCGCCGCCGCTCTGCTGTCTGAACAACGCATACAAATCCTCATACCGCTCGTGTTCGCGTTTAAGCTCGCGCCGCAGCGAATCGACCTCTTTTTGCAACTCGACATTGCGCTTCTCCAATTCTATGACGTGATGATCGCCAGACATGCGCGGTCTTTTCATTTCCATTTCATCGTATCCCCCGTCATCATAGCCGCGTCGTCGGTTTCCGCCGCCGCCACCCATCGGGCCTGGCCCACCTCCACCCATGAATGGACCCGCGCCGCCGCCGCCAGCATTATTTATAAAATCGTCAGGCGGACCGCCGTGCATCGCAAACTCGTTGGTGGGGGGAAGTCCGCGTGCGCGTCGCTGCCGTTCCAAATCGACGTTCACGTGCCAATAGCGACATCGTTGAGCGCCACGCGCGCAACGACCCGTTTGAAACTCTTTGCATATTGGAATACTGCCAATTGTGTCGCCGTGACCGGCGGCTGCGATTGCGCGCGCCAACACTAGCGTCAGTTCGCGCGTCTCTTTGTAACGTTCCACTTCGTCGCGGGGAGCGTGCACAAATCGGCAGTTGTCGCGCCTGCAGCCTCGATTCTAGAAAACGTTTTTGAAATCAAATGAGGGGCCTTCATGTTGAAATACTATGGGGCTATAACTTTCCCACATTGCAGTTCTAGGAAATGTGTATAACATATTTCAAACAAACAAACCATCTAGCGTTAAGAAAGCGAGCGGAAAATACCCCCGCACTAGAAAGATCAGAAACCCTAGAGCCTAGCTTTGTTCATAAAGAAAATGCGCACCTGATAATCGATACAAAAATTGTATTCATTGTCATTTGTTGGAGCCGCAGCGGATGGTTTGTGATCGGGTGGGTGAAAAAATTTACAGCGCGAACCGCGATTGCAGATATTTTTAAGGAAATCGCGACAAACATCGTCGCGTTCTACTTTTGCTTCACCGTGATCCTCGTGTTGCTCGGACATCTGAAAAATTGAAGATTTTTTAAGTGAGAATCTATAACGAGAAAAAAATTCCGAATATCGAAAATGAGAAAAGCGATTGTACAATGCAACGTATCAAGTTGCTTTTCCTGATAAGCGAAAAAATATTAAATGAGGCGGAGTTGACAAGTGAACGTTCTTCGACAATCATAAACAATTGTATGACTCTTTACTTCAACATTATTCCAGTGTTTTTCAAATGAGAGAAAGTGATTTTATAAAGATTATAAGAATTTGAAGACAATTTTAATTACGTAATTCCGTTTTTACATAATTCCGTTAATTACGTAATTCCGTTAATTACAAAAAACCGTTTTTATGATAAATAATCCTGATGCTACGTTCAATCGATGTGCATTGAGTTAGAAATCATTTTAAGGATAAGATATATTTCCCGCTATGCCAAATACACATAATATCACCTGCTAACTCACAAGACAACAAAGAAAATAAATAAAAAACAATCGATAAACCGAATATTTTGAAAAGGTAGCAGAGTTTGATGTGCATGTCTGTCTGCGTCTGCACACGCGTCGCGGTTCTCCAAAAAAAATAAAATTTGCATTTTCTCGTCCCCCGCAAAAACTAGTCCCTCGAGTGATAAGGATTAGCGATATTCAGGAAAACCATGACAACAAGCATGCTCTTAAAAACAATGAACATTAGATAAACATATATCAGAAGTTTTTCTCACGATGAGCCCTACTAAAAATCAATGTTGCTATATTGTGAAATTTCAGGTTTTTTCAATTTTTTTATGTCATTTGGAAATTTTTCAAAACATTTTGTGCTCATTCGATAGTAAAAAGCTTTGTCAATAACGCTAACTTAAGAAAATTCTAAAATTTTCATTCTCTCATTATGAAAATCGAAAAAAACAAAAAACTCCGAAATCGGTGGACTAGTTTTCCAAATAATGTCACATCTACAGATTGGCGGGGACACCTACTCATTCTTCCATTTTTTCGCGATTTTCGAAGTTGTTAAGAATTGATTTGATGTATTTTTTCTAGATTTTATCAACGAATGTCCAATGCCACCCTCATTAACGACATTTCCACACGCTGGTGAGTTTTCGAAACTTTAAAATTTCCAATTTTTGTTTTTTTTTTAGAATATTCTCAACAAAGTGAAATCATCACCGATGCATTAGTGAAAATGAACAAACGAGTAGAACGACCAAAGAAACGACGTAAAAGTATGAAAACTAGAATTGATTTTTTCAAAGTAAATTGTTTAGCGTTAGGTACCGCCGCTTCTTCACCAAGCGATGAAAATTGTAAAAAACGACGAGGATCGAGAGTTTCGTGGACAGCGTCTAGGCGAAATCCAGCTGATGAAAATTTAGAATTGTCAGAAGGAGAAGACGATGAGGTCACAGCATCGAAGTGAGTTATATTTTCTTAAAAAAGGTAAAAATCTATTCGATTTAGGCCATCAACAAGTTCAACCTATGAAGAACCAGAAGCCAAAAAAGGTGAATATTATGTAAAGAATCAAGAAGGTGTTGCCACTGAAAAATATAGCATGGTTTACCGGAATAATTTACATAACAATGTTGATGAAGACGATGAATGTGATGACCAAGTTCCCGGCACTTCTGGAGTAATTACGTTGAATGATAAATGGAAAACAGAGTACAACAACGGTGTGCAAATGTTGGTGCATCCAGAAAATTTACCATTTTTCGATACACGCGATTTCCACTTTGATCTCAAACCGAAATCTCCATTCAAAGTGTGAGTTGTTATTGATTTCTTTACTTGAATTTAAAAAAAAAAACGATTTTCAGTCCGAAGCAATTAATTGCAACTAGCGTTGATCCAAACTCCGACCCTTCATTCGAAACAGAACTGTTTGAATTACCGAAAAATCGAATTTATCAAGGGGATGAGATGGATTTGAGATTCTTGGCAAAACTAAATTCAAAAAGACAAACAAAAAACGGAGAACAGTGGCTGAAAAGTGATGTCCTTCTAGATATTTTGAATGCGCTAGAAATTGAGGCGTATTCGAATATTCATGAGGCACTTTTGATTCCGTTACATTCGCCAGCAACTTATGCTGCAATTGGTGGAGATGAGGCTTGCGATGTTTGCAGAATAGTAAGTTCAAACACCGATAAAGATGGATAGAGAAAAAGCCATAAATCATATTAACAACTTTAGAAGCGGGATGTCACTATCTCCTGGATTTTAAATAAAAATTGAATGTTTTCAGACAGAATCAGATGTTGAAGATCACATAGTTTTCTGCGATGGTTGTAATATGTGTGCCCATATGTCGTGTTATGGCATCACAAGTCTTCCAGAAGGCGAGTGGCTGTGTCAAAAGTGCTCAAAAGTTCTCGATTCGATTCCGCCTTGCCTTCTTTGTCCAACAATTGGTGGTGCTATGAAGTGTACAAAGAACGGTGATCAATGGGTACATGTTGCGTGTGCTCTGTGGCTTCCCGAATGTCGTTTCGGCGATTTCGAAAAACGCGAACCTATAATGTCTATTGATGATATAAATGAAGAAAGATGGCAATTAAAGTGCTCCGTTTGCGATACTCGGCAAGGTGCATGTATACAATGCTCATTCAAGGGATGTTCTGGCTCATTTCACGTCACTTGTGGTCTTCGTAGTGGATTGACAATGAAAATAGAAGGATCATTAGATCCGAATGATGATCGTGTTGAAATGATATCCTATTGTAAGAAACACTCAGTTAATCAAACACCACAACCAAGTGATGAATCGAATAAAAACGAAGCGGCGAATGAGCAACTCAGACGATTGGAAAAATCCTTCTTTTTGTATGCTGACTACGACAAAGTTGCAAAACGGTTAGTTTTTTTTTTTTGAAAATTCTCGAGAATACGAGGCCTAGGAGGGTACCGAAATTTCTCAAAAAAAAAAAAAAAACAATTTAGTGTCACTGTCAAAAAGTGTGCAAATTATTTTTGTCGCTGTGACTTACGACCACAAAAAAGTGAAAAAAGAAGGCAACAAAATTTTTTCTCATGTCGTCAAACACAACAGTTTTACAGTAATTCAAGCGGCACAACGATAAAAAATAAGTTTTCGTTCGAATACGCTCTAATGTAACCTACTATTTGTGGGGCAGAAAAGAGGTTTCTTGTGGAGAGAGGGAAAAGACACAGAGTAAACTAAAGCGTATGCACAAAAGAAAGAGCGCATTTAACAATATAGAGAGTAGAGAGATAAAAGAGGGGGGGGGGGGGGGGGGCGGTACACTTTTTAATAGCTAGAACGAAGCATAAGAAGAATACGGATTTTGGTTTTTTGAAAGAGGCAAAAATTATTACTCAGGGCTTGATTTTGGTGTTTGCAGGTTAAAATTGCCACAATTGTTAGTCTCGGATGTCTATGAATATTGGAAGCAAAAACGAAAAGCGCGAGATTGTCAAGCTCTCATTAGCGATCCTCAAGACCAAATTGTGGTAGGATCGTCAAATTTCCTGAATTTGCCAGATTTCCAAAAAAATGCTCGGCCTGTTAACATGATTGAAACAAAATTGGAGAATTTTCGAGATGCTAGAGTTCGATTGGATCAGGTATGTTTTCTAGAGTTTGAAGAACGGAAATTCAAAAATTGTTGCAGCAAAGAAACATGGTGACGCTAATCATTCAACGAGAACAGCGGAAGCGAACCATTCTTCAGGCTGATCGGAAAGCTGTATTTCTGATGTTGGAATTTGCCGCAACGAAAGTTATATCGAATCGATCAGCAGAAGCGTTGGCTGAGTTGATGGAGGTTGGTTTTTTATATCAAAGTTTTTTTTTTTTTTTTTTTTGAAATTATAGTTGATCCATAAAGCATTCTGACCTAACAAGAGAGCACCGCCATACTGGCCAAATGGTCAAAATAAGTAAACTTTTGACTTATGGAAGGAGGGGGACAAGAAAAAAAAAGAATCAAAACAAACGCAACAAGAAAGAAAAACAACTATATTAGAAAACTGAGCAAAAAGTGAATAATGAATGAATGATCACAGGCAGGCACAATGATTGTTGACTCCGCCCCTTTTTCGCACCTACGTCGTATACATAAAAGGGGCGGAGTCAACAATCCCTGTGCCTCCCTATGCTCATTCATTGATTTTATTATTTACCTTTTGCTCAGTTTTCTAATATTGTTCTCTTTCTTTCTTGTCTCGCTCGTTTTCATTCTTTTTCTTGTTTCTGTTTTCGTTTTGCACTCATCATCGAAAATAAAAACAACAGGTGTGATCGTTTCCCTTTTGGGAGGTCGCGGTCAACCTACAATATTTGTTGACCAAGTTTTTTGTTGAAAAATGTCACGCTACTTTATTCCCTCTTCGACAAAGTAATCTCAATCAGGTATAGTAATTTTGGGGTGAAAGAACAGACTCTCTTTTCACAATAGTCTAATCAAATACAATTTAGTTCCAGACAATGATGACACCCGAACAAATCGCTGAAATGTACAAATTATCGGCAGATGCTCAGTTTGTTGAACAACTCGGAAAGAATCTATCCAAAAAACAATCATTGTTGCCAACACTAGACGAAGAAGAGCTGAATTGGACACATTTGGACATTGGCGAAAAGCCCGGATTGAGAAAAAGACGAAGTTCTTCAATTGCCACTGATCTGACGAATATCCTCAAAGAGGAAGAGGTTAATGATAAAAAAGAGCAGAAAACACGGAAAAGAAGTCGGAATGAGTAAGTATTCATTTTTCATTCGGCTTTTTGTAACTTTCCTCGTCAGGTCGCCTCAAAAATCTTCACCGCCTGTTAAAAAAAGGCCGCCGGCAGCTCGAAAAATTTCAAAACCACCAGTTGCTATTGCACCAAGATACCCCAAAAGGACTTAAATATTGTTTGTTTCTTTTTTTTTCATTAGATTGTCCCCTATCACGCATACATTTTACATACTTTGATTTAACCTGTATATAATTATATTTTGAGTTTTCTATCAACAATCTTTTTCTCTGCCTTATTCCTATTTTCCGTTTCTTAACAATTTTCATGATTCATGAACCCGTTTTTGTCAAACAAGTTTCAACGATATTTAAAAAATTTTCATTTCGAAGATAAATTGAAGAAAAAGAATACAAAAATTTTGGTGAGAATTTCATTTAAAAACAGAATTAATATTGGAAACGAGGGCGAATACTGACCTGCTTCCTATTTTTGTTTTAAAAAATATTAAAAATAAAAGAAAAATTGTAATAGAAATAGCAAAAGGGAAACATTGGAAGAGAAATAGCTGCGGGCTAGAGAAAAATCAAACTTTTTGAGCTCTTGGAACTAAATTCGAACATGTCTAGTTTTTAAATTTTCGAAAGGAAAAATTGATGGGAAGATCTAAGAAGAACCCATCTACAAAATTGCACCAACACTTGTAAAATACGAGACGAAAAGAAATAGAGAAAAAATGGTGCAACTTCGAGAAAGCTGTTTAAAGGAGAATGAATGATTCAAGAGATGGTGGATTGATGATGAAATATTTACAGATATTCCTTTACAGAAATATAAATATATATCAAATTGGGCACTGGGCCAAAAGAAAGGGGAAAGAACAAACTTTAAACAGAAAATGTGGGGAGTACGAAAGGAAAACGAGAAGAGGAGGAATGTAGAAATTTGTTGAATTTTCGTGACCAGTTCACTTTTTAGCTCCTTTTTTGGATTGTGCTGCTGGCGCGTTTCGAGGAGGAGTCACCGGTCGGTTTGAGCCAACCCCACCACTGTACGGAAACTTCTTTTTGTCCGCTGGTTTCAGGATCTGCAAACACGGTAAAGTTATCAGCAGGTATTATTTTCGACATTCATTTACAGCTTTCTTTTTTCACATTCTCTTATCCGACAGAGGAATCGGAAACAACCCACGCAAAAATGCTACCCTGCTCCGAGTGACACAAGGTTTGTGAAAATGCTGGGCTCGAATATTTTGCTCCCCCACACACACCCACGTTTTTAGCATACTATTTTTAAAAGCTATGTTCAGCGAAAACCCGAAATAATTTACCTGGAACGAACACATCAATGTTTCATCAACTGTCATCATTGAACCGGCATTATCGAATTCACCACAGTAATTTGGTGCACTGAACAGTGTGACAAGTTGGCGTTTAGCGAAGAATTCGTATCCGTCTTCCACTACCTGAAAAATCAGTAAATTACGCTCTGCAACGGTTTTTCTAATTGCTTACTTGATGGGCTCGACATATCAAATCCAAGTCATGTTTGTGTAAAAATTTGGCAACAACTTCTGGTCCGAATGTGAACGAAACACCTCTATCATTTTCTCCCCATCCAGTGACATCTTTGTCTGGATCAGACCACAACAAATCGCAGAGAAGTCCTTGATCTGGAACGTCAGTTGGCCGCATAATACGACGAATTTGCTCCATCGACTGAAGATCTGGCGATAATCCTCCATGACAACAGAAAATTTTCTCGTCGATAATAGCGGCTACTGGCAGACAGTTGAAGCAGTCCGTGAAAGTTTTCCACAATTTGATGTTGTATCGTCTTTTGCCTATAAAATATCATTGGTGCTGTAAAAACATTCAGAACTTAAATAGTAATCGAAGATTTAGAACACCTCAGACAAATGCCTCAATTTCACCCTGATAATAGCAATTTCTTCGAAAAACTCGAATAGATCGCCGAAAAAGACTCGTCTGACAAGGTAAGATTATCATCACCGGCGTGAAAAAACTTTTTCGCGATTTTAATGACCCCCAATACTTACATTCATCGTAAAATCCATAGATTCTGTTAATTGATGCACATTCGTGATTACCACGAAGCAAGAAGAAGTTCTCTGGATATTTAATTTTGTACGCCAACAAGAGGCAGATAGTCTCGAGAGATTGCTTTCCTGAAAAAAAGATTCTGTTTTCTGTAGATAAAAATAAAAACAATTACCTCTATCAACATAATCTCCTAGGAAAAGATAGTTTGACTCGGGCGGGAAACCACCATATTCAAATAATCTTAGCAAGTCGTAGTATTGTCCATGAACATCACCTGGAATTTTTTTTTAATTATGTAGTTCTGACAAGATTGGGAATATTTTTTAAAAAAGATTTAGAACACCTCAGACAAATGCCTCAATTTCACCCTGATAATAGCAATTTCTTCGAAAAACTCGAATAGATCGCCAAAAAAGACTCGTCTGACAAGGTAAGATTATCATCACCGGTGTGGAAAAAACGGAAGAGTAAAAACTCACCACAAATCTTCAAAGGTGCTTCAAGCTCTAACAAAATCGGCTGACTGAGGAATATTTCGCGCGACTTTTGACACAATCCTTTGATTTCACTTTCTGTCAACTGCACATTCTTTCCGGGCTTCGATCCACGAACTATAACAAATAATAATTTTGTATTGTGGCTAGTTTCAACACGGGCCAAATGATGAGTCATACAGTTTAATTGACCATAAGAATAAGAACGGGAATTTGATTCGAAAAACAATTATCGAATATACGTTTTTCAAATAACAGTCAAATTAAAACTAGAACCTACCTTCAAGTAATCGAGCAATAATATTGTCCAAGTTGAGCTTCTCTCCGTCCATTTTTCAGAGAAGTTTGCTCTCCGACCCAATAAGATCTGTAAAAATGAGATGCACAATTAATCAATACAATTTTGATCAAATAGCAAGGCGATAATAAACCATCAAAAATTGCGATCAATATGACTTTACGGAGGGAAACAACAAAAAAAAGCGAGAAATTCAGATGCCGATCGAGCCGAAAAAACGCATCGCTAAACTGGACAGCGAATCTTGCAACGAAAACGCGGTTCTAAACTACGGTACTTTGGCGAGTGCAGTGGGGCACACTTTCCCCACTCCATGACTAAATCAATTGTGTTTTTTCTCCTTCTTCTTTTTCTGTGTTTCTCTTGTTTTCTGACGTGAAATGTAGTGAAATGTTGAAAATTGAACTTGGGAGAGGACATGGAAGCATGGAGCGTTTTGCAAACTTTTAAAAAGGGTTTCAAGGCAAATTAAGGTCAAAAATGTTTTTCAAAATTTGTTTTTTTTTTTTAAATTAAAATATTTAACAGCACATAAATGTCTATAACATAAGATTACACGTGAAAAATGCTCATTTAAAAAATCGATTCAATGAAACATGCTGAATTCACAATTTGATCATAAAAATATAGTGAGTGAACCACAAATCGCTAGAGAAAAACACGACAAAAAATAATAACCACTATTTCGCTATCTTTATCAAGAAATAAGCACAAGTGAAAAAAATCGGCTTATTTAGCATATCTACAATAACACAGAGCTTGTAAGTCTTCTCGATTAATCAATGTTTTTGGAAAAAAACAGATTATCGTGTGCATATTTGAAACAAAAACATGTAAATAAACTGAAAGAAGGGAACAAGTTTGACGTAAAACTTCACTGAAAAAAAGATTTATGTATTTTCAGTGTACACGTTAATTAAAGAAAGTTTGATACTTTTTCTGATACGCCTAGAAACAACACGAAAATGCACTAAGTTCAAATACATTAGTTGAACGAGTAAGGCTTTCAAGTTCAAATTTTTCACCGTTATCAGCGCTGGTCAATAAACAGTACCTTGTCTGAAACATGTTTGAAATGTTATCCAGAACAGCTTTGCTGTCTGTCTCTGTTCGTTGTCAACAACGTTTTTTGTCAACAAATCGATTTTCGTTCCCTTTTTGCCTCAACAGGGATGTTGTTGTTGTTGTTGTTGTTGTTGTTTTCCTCCTCCGTTTTTCTTTTTTTCCATAAAAGTAATTTTTCAAGATAAAATAGGTTCAAATAAGTATCTCTTCGTCTTTTCTATATCTCTTGAAATGATGCACTATTTTTTGGCAGCAGACAGACACGTGAGAATTCTCAATATTTCTAGGAAATTTGTTCTGCTTTTTGTTACATAAATATTACCTGACTGAAAGGATGAAAAGAGAAGAACAAAAGAAATGAAGGAGAAACATTTGTCAGATTTGCCCTTCTCCAATGATTTTTTGAGTGATCACTGATTGTTGATGAGAATAAGAGAAACAGAAAAGTGGACGATGAATAAGTAGAAGGTTTCTCGAAGAAAAGTTTGTGTTTTGGGGGATCATGAAATGGCATTTAACAAAAATTGTTATTCGCGAAAAATAACGAACTTCTATAGCTAATTAGGCTTATCTGATTCATATTTCTCTAGAGATTCCAATCTCACACACAAGCTCAGATGTGAATCTTACTCTTGAAAATCAACGAAACATAAGTCGAATCGGCAAAAGAGGAGAAAAATTCATAATTTTTCACGCAGTAGCAGAAAATCGGCTCGAGTTACATCCAAGCTTTTTATTGCTAAAATTCCTAGAGCAAAGTTAAGTTTGACGAGTGTTCTGAAAAATATCTTTGTATGAAGATTTTCATTTCCATATTCCCTCCTTGTTTCAACATTTGTAATTCATTTTCATCGATACGGTCCAAGCCAGATGTTCATCGATATTTCGCTCCACATTTTTTTTTCATTCTATCGATTCGCACTCTTTTCATTTTTCTCGATTTTTCGACGAACCAACTGGAATATCTGTTTATTTTTTCTCAAGAGCAGAAACCATCTGACCTTTTCTTTTTCTCCTATCTAAACTTTTCAATGATTTCAAAGTTTCCGTCTATGAAACAATGAGAAAGTGCAGTTTAGATCCATTGTTATCAGCTCTTTGAATGTTTGATAAGTGTTAAGAAATTCTAGAAATTTAGTTTACTCTTTGTTTTATTATTTCATCGAGTAACAAATGGTGTAATAACAGAACTTGTTGTTTTTTCTTCGGAGAAATGAAGTGAATCTTTTGTTGGTTGTTTTGTTTTTTCTATCGATTTTCACAGATGAGAATTTTCCAAGTTTTTTTTTTCTTTTTTTTCTACTGTGTCCTGAACGATAAGAATTAAGACAAAATGGCGTTTTCAATAGATTCGTATAGACATTTTTCGTAAAGTTATCACAAAAATGAACAATTACCAGCCATTCTAAATAAAATCTTTAGAAAAAAATTCTTCATTATTCATCTCATCAGTTTTATGTTTTTCTCGATAACCTGGAAAAGTTTTGATTTCAGACTCGTTGATCGAGTGCACGTCCATATTGGATATGCCACCAAACGCACATTCGGGTGGAGGAAAGAAAAAGAACAAGAAGGCGAGATCGAATGCGTCGAAAGCGAACACGACCTCGAATGTGGTAGCAGCGGTGGTGCCTCAAGTAGAAGAAGTAGCGAGAAATGTAGAACAAAGAAAAGAGGGTATCAAAGCTGCTATTTTGAGCCGAGAAGACGAAGTGGTGGTAAGCTTTTTTTTTCAAAAATAAATAAATAAATAAAATGTAAAAATTGTTTTCACACGTGTGGAAATTGTACAGTAATATTTTTTTAATCACAATGACATTAAAATTTAAAGCTGGGTAACTTACGGAACTCCGTAAAATTTCACACATGCATCGGGCAAAAACATGTTTTTTTTTGTTTGCGATTTTTCTCGAAAACTAGCACGGTACTTATGACGAGGGATTTCACAATAAATATTACACGCACTTTTTTCATAGTCCGTTATCATTTTTATTTTCAAAAACAACGAAACGAAATCAATTATCGAAAACCCGTCACATAAGTATAATTGTCAACAATAACATGTTGTAGGTTATTTAGTACTGTTGTTTGACACTCCATCTTCAAAAACAAAACGACTTTTTGTACAATAAACTATTTTTTTTTTATTTCGAACACGAAAAAGAGGTCTCATGACTTATTATTTTGTCGCATCGATTTATTGTGAAATCAAACGGGCGTGTAAAGATACACAGAAAACGAGGGTTTTCGATTGAGGTTTTTCAGTTTTTTAAATGTTTCTTTAAATTCTGGTAGAAATAAAAAATAAATTCAATGCTGAAAATAAGTCAAAGTTCTTCTCAAAAATAAATGAATGAATAAACTGTTTTTGCTTTTGTTTATTCTATTCTTTGAAGTTCAAAACATACTTAAGATAATTGTAGACAAGATCTCAAAGTTATACACCTCTAGTATGTGTTTAAATACCCCTATTAGGTCACCATATGTTGTTGTTGTTGTTGTTATAGATAACATCATCATAAACAACAACAGGTGTGACTTTTTTTCCCTTTTGAGGGGTCGGGATCAAAGGCGGCACAAAGAGAGTTCAAATTTTATGAGGTGTGAAACGGTCTAATTAGGTCACATCTGTTGTTATTGTAGTATTGATAACATCATAAATAACAACAACAGGGGTGACCCGCCAAAATACGTCTAAAAAAGATACATTCATCTAAAACTGTCACTGTGAATTTCACGCACAGTGTGAAATGAAGTCGAAAGTTTTGTGAAATTTTGTCACGGTACTCTTCTACCTCTTATGACATGCATGCTTCAAATTTAGTCGGATTTTGGGTATTTTGTCCGTTCGTCATTCACAGTAACAAAAATATTTTCCTTTCTATTTCAAAATTGATTTTTTAAAAATATGTTTATTCGAAAATACTTCCATCTCATACCTGACCTAAGAAGGGAAAAAGTACCGTGACATTTTTCATAAAAATGTATAGGTCATGTCACGAAAATTTTAAAACCATGATTCTCTCCATACCTGGCCCAAGAGGGTAAAATCTCAAAATTTTTTGACACCATGTACAAAGCGAAAAAAACAATTTTGACACTGTGAATCGCCACGAAAGCAGGAAAAATGGCTGAAAAATGAATAAAAAGCAATAAAATTCGAAATTGTCACTATGAAAACTCCTGCGAAAAAAAAATGACACGGTACTTTTTCCCCACTTTGGCCAGGTATGACCTCCTATCAAAATTTACACACGACTAAAAAAAACGATCAACGAGACAATGAAGAAAGAAAATGATACTGTAAAACTGAGAAGAATGAATGAATGAGCATAGGAAGGCAGATTCCCTGTCGACTCCGCCCCTTTTTGCACGCGGCGTGGGTTAGAAATATGAGAAATAGGGGGCGGAGTCGACAGTCAATGTGCCTTCCTGTGTGATCATTCATTCATTATTTTCTCACTTTTTGCTCAGTTTTCTTATATAGTGGTCTTTTTCTTGTCGCTTTCATAATGATTTTTCTTCTTCTTGCCCCCCCCCCCCCCCCTTCTCTTATTAGTCAAAAGTTATACTCCTGTAGTCATTTGGCCAGACTATCCCCAGTATAGTTCAAAATAATGTTCACCCCAATTGAAGTTTATGAAAAAAGTTCTCACACTAATATAGGCATAATTTATGCCGCATAAATTGTTGTTTCGGAAATCTGAATTCGAAAAATTTAGTTTGAAAATTTTATTCAACTGTACAGAATGTTGTATTGTATTGTTTTCTTTTGCTCTTGGCGTAGTAAAATAAACAAAAAAGCGAATATAAATTTCGGACCAGAAAAACAGGTTGACATCACAAAGTCACGTGAAAATGGTCAATCGATTTTTCTCGTGATGAAAATCACGCTTTTTTGTTTCGTTTTTGGGCGGAAACCCATAAATGAAAGAATAAAAAGTACAAGAAAAGGATATGTTTTTCGAATGGTTGTTTTCTGCTTTTTCTGTGTCTCTGGTAAATATAATATATTTGTCGACACATGCATCTACCCTCTCTTTTACACACAACATTCATGTTGACTATTTTTCATTTTTCTGTCTCATTTCTCTACTTGTTTCGTCCCTCTTTTCGTCCGTCCCTTTCTACTTTTTTTTATTATTCCCCTATTTAGCACATGATTTTTTGTTCCTTTAAAGCATTGCGAAAAATTCACATTTATCTATCAGCTGACCACAAAAAAAGTGAAAAACGAAAGAAAAAGAAAAATTGGTCACATTTTTTCTCGCTGCTATCCGTTTTTTTTTCTGTGCGAATCGATTCTCTTGGAATTATTTCGAGTTTTTTTTTCGCCTGTTTGACCTTTTATATATTTCTTCCACTGAGAATGAACAATGAAAACTGGTTTCTTCTGAAACTATCGAAAAAGTTATTGATTTCGCTGAAACTTTCAGAAAAAAAAACTATTTTTTTCAGGCCGAAACCAAACCGGACGTTGCAGTTTCCAGTACAGAAGGAAAAGAGGAAGTTGAGATTAAGAAGATAGTTAAAGTAGATCAGGATACTGAAGAAGAAGAGGAAGAGGAATTAATAGTCGAAGAAGAGCAAGAAGTAAAAGAAGAGGTAGTTGAGAAGGAGTTGAAGGACAATGAATGTGATTTGCTGAAAACGGAAGAAAAGGATTTGGTCGATTTCAGTGAAGAAACATCAACAGATCCCATATACGACTGTAGTGAAGAAATCGTTGCTAGTAACGAAGTTGTAAGTTTTTTTTTGAAAAACAAAAGTATGAAAACAAAACTTTTTAATGGGAATGTGTCTGTAGAGTAAACGCCCTTTCAAGTAAACATTTTTTGACACTACTAAAAATAGTGAAAGTGTGCATTTTATTTTATTCGGTGTATGCACAATTGTTTGCCAGTTTATTGGCTCACGTGCAACACCAATTGGTTTATTTTTTCAGGCTCTGAACACAACACCTCGAGTGATAGAAGAAGTAGTCGAACCAGATCACGAGCAAGAGAACGAGATCGTTGACCTTATCGAATCGATGGAGAAGAAGAGTGTGTTGATCGATACAACGAACGGTGACAAACCGTCACCTCCTCCACGAAAGCCACATCCGCAAACGGCGAAAGTGGAGCCGAACAATTTGACGTCATGTGCGTCGCCAAAAACGGCGCAGTTCATGACGAAAGAGCGAATCGTTCCGAGATCGAGAAACTCGAGCATTTCCTACAACAAAGGACAAGTTGTCCGACCATCCGAACCACAAGCGACATCGATTGTCGGATCTGTTGCTGGTTTGATGCAAGAGGTCTATCCAATGTCACAATCGCAACCTACACATTTGCCGACGGTTGAGAAAGCTGATTGGGTTCAAATGTTCAGTGTTGAAAAGGCGGGAAATGCTAGTGAGAGACTCGATTTTTTGGTTGTTGGGCTTATGAGAGGATATCAGATTTGGTCGATTAATGTGAGTTTTTTTTCTGATTTCATGTAAAAACTATTTTTGAAAAAATTTACTTTTCTGATAATTTGTTCATCTAAAAACAAACAATTTATTCAGAAAAGTTTTCCAATACTGCAAAGTTCGAAATTTTATAAGATACAGAACGAAGTTTTCATTCTAGGCCAACAACGAGTGTGAAGAAATTTTATCAATGCGGCAAGGTCCGATCAGAGCGTGCAAGATCTTGGGGAATAATTTCCGCGGTGGTAAGGGTCGTGATGTACACGCCGGTCAACGCCCACTAATGGCTGTTGTTGATGCGTCTGATCGACAATATTGTTCGGTTCAAATCATCTCATTGGCCACTGGCAAACAAATTCATAGACTAACATTCGAAGAACCTATTTGTTCACTCCAAACATCGGACAGGTTCGTTTTCCTTGCTTTAGAGAGATTTTGTTTGAAATACTAATTCTTCAGATATTTGGTTGTTGTACTTTCGAATAGTGCGTATGTCTATGATTTTCTTGACCAGTTCAAAGAGGTTCGTGTCATCCGAACTGCCGAACCCTGTGAAAATTGTCCCCCGTCTCTTGCCATTACTGGTCAAATGGTCGCGTTTGCCGATAAAAAATTGAACTTTGATATTCAAAGCGCCGGTGGATTGGCGAATGAGATTGAGGCGTCGAGTAGTAGTACACAAAATCAAATGATGAATGCTATGAATGTGAGTTTAGGGAAAGTTTGTTTTTTTGCGAGAAAGTTTCAAATAACTGAAGTTCGTCGAGCTCGGTAGGATTAGGTCGATGTTTTTTTCAAGCTTCTGGCTTCATCTCCTAAAGTGTGTACGATTTTAGTTAGTTGGTCGCACTATGAAATCGTGGACTGAATCAGTCGGTGCTACAACCGGTTCAACCAAAATAAAATCAGCCAACGGAATAGTTACTGTTGTCGATTTGGCACGCAAAGTCGACGATCCATCCGAGCAAATTTTATGCCATTGGGTTGCGCACGTTGATGCGATTTCACACATCGCATTCTCTCCCGATCAACGACTCGTTTTCACATCCGATTCCACTGCCACCGTCTACAACGTCTTCTCGATTCTCCCTCATCCAATCTCTCCCACATTGGCAGCTGTCCAACACTTGTACAAGCTACAACGTGGAAATACACCAGCTCGTGTTTGTTCAACTAATTTCTCGTTGGATTCGAGATGGTTGAGTGTGGTGACGAATCACGGAACATGTCATGTCTTTGCAATTTGTCCGTTTGGAGGAAAACCGAATCAGAGAACACATGGTGGCAAATTTGTGAACAAGTGAGTTATTTCAAGTGTATTTTGCCAAATTAGCTTCTCTTTTCTGCAGAGAATCTCGTTTCCATCGATCTGCTGGTTTGACTGATAGCGCTGAAGTTACTGCGGCTACAGGACAGAGAGGTGTTAGTGAAGCGAGTATTTATACAAAAGAGCATCCAGTTGCAGCGATGAATCAAATTGTTACCAAGTGAGTGTGTATTTTTTTTTTTTTTTTTTTTTTTTGACAAAAATAATTTCGAAAAATTTCGCTCGGTTAAAATTTATTTTAGTTTAACGCCGCCTTTATTTCCAGATGTACTAGTAACTCTCGAGTTGGACCATTCCCACCGCCATTGTGCTTGAACGCGATACAAAAAATCAAGGATAATTCGACAGACTCCTATTCAGCTTGGGCTGTCGATCTTGCTTCGGCGGTCGGCGCCGCTTCCACAACGTCACAAAACACTCGAAAACGTCTGGACGTTTCAAAAGTTTCAGTGCTGTTCTCGTCGAAACCGCAACAGAACAATGTGATGAGTTTGTTGATTTCGAGAGCCGATGCGACGCAAGGTGTTGTTATGATGGAGTACGAACTGAGACCACGAAAACAAGACGCCTCAACATCGAACGAAGATATTCCGCGATTGAACATTGTTCCGCTGTCGGTTTGGAATCTTCAAAGAACGAAAAATGACGCCGATATGCATTATCCAATGCCGAACGGTTCGCCGCTTGTCAATTTGTCTGCACCGAGTCCAAGAAAACCTTCAAGTCGGAGACCGGGAGAAGAACAATGGGCGCCAAATGTTGAAATACGGACTTGTCAACTGCCACACAGATATATTTGGCAGGGTCCACTATTTCTTTTCTTCCATTATAACGAACAGGATAGTCAAAAACTTGTCAGTCCATCAACTGGTTCGAAAAGTGATTCGTTAGGATTTAAATCTATTCCTGTGGTTGTTGGTGAATCGAGTTCTACAGCTGGTGCGTTGTATTTTTAGTTCTTTGGGGTCTCAGACATTGATTTATTCACAAGTAGTCTGTTAAAAGGATGGGGGCTCATCATAACACCACAAAAAGAGAAGGTCACATCTGTTATTATTGTTAATCAATAACAAAGTGGTGACCCAGAGCAGATCTCGGCGAAACCTATGTAACAAAGTAAAATTTGAAAAGATCGTAATTCTACGTTCTCGGATCTCAGACCATAAAAATTGTTAAAAATAGTCTCAAAAAGTCGGAATTTCACAAACAATTTCGATTTTTCAGGAACAGATGTAACTCTTCCATCAAATGCTACTAGAATAGAATGCGGAAGTTATTCTTCTAATAACTCGTTCAGTCTCACAAATTTCGAATCGCATTATGAACTGACGGTAAGCTTTTTTTAAACAGGAATTTAGCTTCTTCTTTTTTCAGTCGAGAATTGCTGATGCGGTTCGTGATGTGGTTATTGATGCACCGAGTACTTCTACAATCGTGAATGATGTTAGTTTTTTTTTTAAATTTTAACTTCCCATTTCAAATCTGAGATCAAAGAAAAGTGTTGATTTTGCAGATTGATACAATCGAAGAGTTTTTCGATACTCATTCCCCATCTCTGGCTCGTCGCGGGTCTTCGAATTCATCATCCAACAAATCGTTGTCTCTCCAACAAAACGGTGCAAGTACTTCAACTAAAACTGTGACGTGTGCTCCACCACCAAGAAGTCAACAAAAATCTCCGTCGCCAATTCCAAATGATTCAGATGAGAGCAACTACGACTTTCCAGATGATATGTAAATAGTCCGCGCCTATTCCAAAATGTGTATAGTTTTTATTTTCCAATTTTTCACCACTAATGCCTTTTTTCTCTCTTATTACAGTCTTTTCAGGCCTAGATTGCGCAAAATTGTGCACAACATTTTTTATCCATTTTTCTAATTTTTTTTTGACTGCTGGCCAGCAAAATTTGCAAATTTTTCTTCAATTTTGTACAGAAAAAACGTTTCAAAACAAAACTACAAAAAAATTACGGTCTTGATCGCACTTATCCAACTAATGTATTCAGCCCTTTCTAGACTACACTCAAAACTACAGTATCTTTCAAAAAGTGTACTGTATTTTATGATGTTTTTCGATGATATGTATGGTGTTTTCAGTTGTTTAGATGTGGTTCTATTTTGTCTTCTATACGTATTATGTGTATTATCTTTGTATTTCCTATTTCATAGATGGGTAGATCTTATATTTTGTAAGAATTGCTTGTTTCGTAAACTTGAATAAAGGATACAAAGAAATTGTGCATTATGACGTCGCGGTGTTCGTCGAACACCGATCGATTAAAATGCACACATAATTGGCGCGTTTTTATTTATTTTAATTCCGAACAAATTATTTTTATTTTTGTATCGAATATTTCGCGATTGTGTACAAATTAGAACATGTCGTTTAACAAATGGAACGAGAGCACATCGAATAAACCGTCGTCAAGTGTTTTGTATTCCCCAAAGTATGGAGAGCACCGTGAAAAACTGCGAAATTTGGAAAATAACAGCAAATTTTCGATGCGAAATCCGTCGCCTTCTCGCGAAGATTTTGAGGCATTTGATGCTGATCGAAGATTTCGAGAACACGCCAGAGAAGTTCGACAGGCTAGTCGAAATGAGGTTCGGACACCTAATAAGGTAATGTTCTTAAAATATTCAGAAAATTATAATTTCTGATGTATTTTCAGGCTGAAAGCCATAATAACGCGGATTATGAAACGCCAGAGAAATATAGTGAGTTTAGTTTTTCCAATTATCAACAAGAAACGTGTTTAAAAAACTTATGCGTGAATAATTTTATAGCATTAAACAAAAAATGATTTAGAATCACCTATTTCGGACGGAGAAGACCAATTCTACACTCCACTACGATCGAATTTCTCACCTGAAGATACCTTTTCAACGCCAATGACCTCTAACTTAGGTTTGATCTACTTTGTTGCGCCATTTTTTTTCACGCGAAAAATATGAATTCAACAAATTTTCATTTCGAGTTTATTTTTAAATAGAGAAAATTCATTGCATATTTATGCGATGTGCAAAGTAAAAAACGGGCAAAAAATTGGCAAAAAATGGGAATTGAAAAAAACAGTATTTTTTCCGAGAAATTTGAAAATCAGCATGTTGGAATATGACTTTCTTTCAATTTTACAAACTTTCCCATAATTATTTTTGGAATAAAATGTTCCATTCCTCAAATATCAGGAAAAATCACTTTTACTTTGCGCGATATTTTTTGCAGATTTTTTGCATTTTTCCTTACTTTGCACATCGCATTATATATTAATAATTATTTCAGGTAAAAATTTGACACATTTCGAAAAACTTCGAATTCGTCAACAATTGTTGGATGAGCAAATGAATCGAAGTTTTGAAAATATGTCGAGAACTTTTGGGCGAGCTGAAACACCGGAAAAACGAATGAATGAGGAGAATTTTGAGAGGTGGGATATTTTTTGTTGTTGCTGTTGGAAAATATTGATGTTTCTTAGAGTTTCACCGAAACTTCCCGATGTTCCAATTCACCAACATCCACCTCTTCCCAAATCACCAGAATCGGATAGATTTTCACTTTTGGATTCTGTGGAAAATTCGCCAAAAACCACCATTCTACCGTCAAATCCAATTGTTGAACAAAAAACGCCGCAAAAATACGAAGTAAAAGTCGAGCAAAAAATGACATATGTCGAAACGATAATCTGCGCGTCTCAAATGCAAAGAAAATATAGTGAAGAGGCAGAGCGAATGGAAAAACAATTGGAAAAATTGGAAAAGATCAAGAAATCGGTGGAAAGATTGGAAGCGGGAGGTGATAATATGGAAATAGCGTTGAAGATGGAGAAAATTAGAGAGCTCAACAATAAATTGGAACAAATTCGAAAAGTCAAAACGATGATTTTTGAGTTGGATAATCGAAAAAATAAGGAGACAGATTCGGATGATGAACGAGAAATAGCGAATATCGAAATTTTGGCCGGAATTGAAAATCTAAGAGAATTCGAAAAACAATATACCAAAGATTTTAAGAGATATTCTAAAGAGCTCAAGTTTTTATTGGATTTGTTTCGGGAAAAAATGACGGCGAAAAAAGAGAGGAAGATGAGACAAAAAATGTTGAGAAGTGCCAACAATTCGAGGAGAAATAGTGAGGCTATGAAAATTGAGCCATTGGTGAAAAAAGATATCGCAACACAGGTAAATTTTTAGAGTTAATAACTTTTTCAGGAAACTTTTAAAAATCTGATTTATCAAAAAAAAAACAAGAAGAAAAAACGAGACAGCAAAAAAATCATACTGTAAAACTAAGCAAAAAGTGAAGAATGAATGAATGAATGAGCACGGGAAGGCACACTGTTGACTCCGCCCCTTTCTCCACGCGGCGTGGGTGCGAAAAAGGGGCGGAGTCGACAAACTATGTGCCTTCCTGTGTGCTTATTCATTCATTCAACCTTCACTTTTTGCTCAGTTTTCTAATACAGTTGTTTTTTTTCTCAAAACTTATACCGAGGTATTTGAAAAAAAATTCCTATTCGATAAATATTTCAGATGACTCCTCGAATTGTTGAAGAAAAAGAAGAAGAAAATCAAGTTCAAATCGAGAAACCAGAAGTTAGCACTCCAAGAAAAGCCGGAGTTGAACCACTAGATCTATCAAGTCTTTCGAAAAATAGCACAAAAAACGAGAAAGATACAGTGGCCGGGTTGAATGAAATGCTCGATTCGATTGTGTTGAACGATAAAAGTTTGGAGGATTCGCCGTTTTCTGGGGGTAAGAAAATATAGAAAAACTTGATAGAAAAATCGGCAATTTTTTTTTGTCAGTCATCGAAATCGACACAACACTTCCTAACATTGATGAATCGTTTCAAAACAAATCGGAACTATCATTTCGCAAATTCGAGTCCGTCTTCCCTTCAAGACCCTCATCTGTCGCAGATGAAACGCCGAAAAGCGCCCGTGGAAGTTTGGACCTGACTTCGGCCCGAAAATTGTCGGCCGGAATTGCGCATTTCCTTGAATTGCATCAAAAATCGATGGATGAATCGAGAAACAGTCCGGAATTGGAGAAATCTGAAGAAAAAGAAGTAGATAAACAAGAACAGGTTACTGTAGAAGAAAAAGAGAGGATTGTAGAGGAGGAAAAAGAAAACGAACAAGAGGAAGAGCCGTGGAAAGCTCCGCCCACTTCGATTTTTGACGAAGAAGAAGGTGATGAAACAAAAAAGTTTGTCACCAAAGATGAATATGAGGATGAGGTTTTCGAAGAAGATGATGGTATGTGACTCCAAACGCATGTGCTAAAATTTTTGTTCACAGTTTCTGCAGAATCTTCAACGAATACAGTAATTATGGAGGGTGCTAAACCGACAAAATTGAATGGCGATTTATCGTTTAATGATTCGGCGGATGATTCGGGATTTTTGTTGAACAACAAGGTGACCAACTAATTTAATGCGATGTGCAACGTAGAAAAATAATACAAAAAATTGCAAAAAACCGTGCAACGTGACCTTATTCTTTCCAAAAAAAATTCGCAACATTTTCTATAGAAAAAACGTGAAGAATAAATCGAAATAAAAAAGGGTCACAGTTTTTTTTTGCAAATTGTTTGCATTTTTTCTATGTTGCACATCGCATAAAATAAATCAAACTATTTTAGTTTTTCAGCCAGTACCAAAAATCAAATCGCTGTTGGATAATCCATCAGTTCTACAACATCTGGCTGACACACCCAGAAAAGGAACCGAAAAAGATGATGATGATGAAGAAGATGTGACATTTGAGGAAACATTGAATGAAACTGGCAATGAAAGAGTTGATATTGACACTTGTTGTAGAGATTTGGTCTCATCGTTTGTGGGTTTTTTTTTTAAATAAAAAATCGGTTAAAGTTTTTTTTTAAAAGAACAAAATTTTATTCGAAAACATACTTGGGATAATTGTGGACAAGAGCTCAAAGTTATCCCCCATAGAAAACAAAACTATCCAAACAAACGAGATAAGAAAAAACAATATTGGAAAACTAAAAAAAAGGTTAAGAATGAATGAATGAATGAATGGGCACACAGGAAGACACACTGTCGACTCCGCCCCTTTTTGCAAGCGGCGTGGTGCGAAAAAGGGGCGGAGTCGATAATATTTGTCTCTTCCTGTGCCCATTCATTTATTATTCACTTTTTTCTCAGTTTTTATATATTTTTCTTTCTTATCGAATTTTCTTTTTGCTCTCCCTCTTTCAGTAATCAAAAGTTATACTCCCTGTGACCATTTGGCTAGACCATCCCATGTTCGTTTAAAAAAAAATTAAACAAAAGTACTGTAGTTTTTTTGAATGTAAATTTTTAATTTGAGAACTTGTTCTTCTCCGAAAGTTTACAATAAAAATAAAAAAAGTGTAATTTTTTTCAGGGCGAAGTGATGATCTCAAAAGCGATCGAAAAACAAGAAGAACTTCGCGGATGTGATTGGTGTTCGGCGCTCGACATTTGGCAACCATCCACACTCTTACAACAGTACAAAATCGAGGATCTCGACGATCCGTACAATGTATTCGACTCATTCTGGATTACCGTATGGGGTGTGATTGTCGATTTGCTCAACGAGAAGTATCTCAAATATTCGCCAAGAAAATCGCTATCAGCCGAAGTTGCAAAAAAATTTGAAGTTGAGGCAAAAGAGATTCTGAATCGAGACTATGGTCCAATGTCGAAGAAAATTGAATGGCACAAAGAGATGAAAATGAGCAGAAAGGTGGAGAATTTGATGTTGTATCATGTTGACTATCGATTCGAGATTCGAAGAATGATGACCGAGCATGAGAAACAGAGATATCGATTTGCACAGTTACAAATGACAGGGATATGTCAACGATACACCGCACAAATATTGGTAAGTTTTTTTTTTGGGGTGGTTAGAAATTTACTAAGAATGTTGACAGTGTGGACAAAGTTGATCCCTCATATAAGGAAACTCGAAAAAAGTGGGAAAAATACTTTTTTTAGGGTAGCTAACCAGAAGGGAAAAGGTCACACCTGTTGTTATGATGATGGCCAAAACATAAACAAGTTAAAGAGCGCAGAGAAAGAAAAAAAAAGGGGGGGGGGGTTGTTTTTATATGGTGACCAGGAGATTGTAAAAAACTGAAATAGAAAAAATCGTCTCTGAAATACGTGTCTCAATTTTTGAACAAGTCGGATTTCGGATATTTTTCTGTAACTAATTTTTTGTTGAAAAATGAAAATTTGATCAGAAAAAATTAAAAATCGGGAGAAATTCAATAGTTTTTTTCCAGGATGATCAATTGGAGAAAATTTACAACACGGTAAAGGATAACTTGGCCACATCGATAATTTTGAATTCAATCGATGCTTGATTTCAAGCTATAAGGTAATTTATTATCACAATTATAGTTGTTTTCTGTGTAATATGTATGAATAAGAACTTTTTTCTATTTTAAACGAATTTAATTTCTTGTTGAGCTGAAAAAAAGTTTGCTAACTTTTTGATATTCACAATTGTTTGAATGTATTTTGAGTGCTCTCTTCTTTTTTTTTTCATCCACATAATCATCATCTCCACACCTAGGTGCTTAGCTAAACCGCACCCTTTTTTGTCACTCATTTTTTTGTCTCTCAAAAATGTATCCATCCTAACTTCTCACGCTTCGAAAAACTCATATATATTTTTTGTCTGTTTTTTTTTGCTCGCTCAATTTCGAAAATTGAATAAGAGCAAGGCTGCGAAAACGATGAACATTTTAGTGCTCTTTTTCTTCACTTTTTTTCGAGTTGTTTTTTCTGTTGTTTGCTAGTTGGTTAAAAGTCCGGTTTGGGGATGTTTATTAGGAAAGTATAAAAAATCCGTGATATTTAGGCCCTGCTGAAAAATTATAGTTTTTTTCTATTTCTTGTAATTGTTTTTCTTGAGTTTTTTTTTTACAAATAATTTATGGTTTTAAAGACACTACCAATCATAATTTTCTCTCTGTTTTTTTTCAAGAAAAATTGATTTTCTCGCGAAAACAAGAAAATTAAAACTTAGAAAAATTCAAAGTTTCAACTTCAGCGTGAAAAACCTGATATTTTCAATATCAGAAAAACGTGGCAAACTCACCGAATATCGTCGCCCGCGTTGCATGTCTGCGACGCGGTTCGAACTACAGTACCCATCTATTGTTAGTGCCATCTTCCAAACAAAAAAGGTGTCCTCCAATCGAACTCTGAAATTCCCCAGACATGAAATCATCTATAATTTATTTTCTGTCAAACCCACACATTTTTTGTTTTGTTTTTATATCTGTTTTCTCATAAAAGTATAGATAATTGATGGGAGAAAAAAAACTTGTTTTGCCCAAAAAAGTGCACTTTATCGAATTGAAAAAAAGAGGGAGAAAAACTCGGCTCTTTCATTTTTTCTTCATTTTTCGTGATTTTCCGGCTAGCTGAAGTTTAGGAAAATTGGGGGTTTGATCCCAAAATCTGGAGAAAGTCGGAGTTTTGGAATTTTTCTCGAGAAATTCAGCCAAGTTATTTTCAAATTTCAGATTTTCCCTCCGAAAATACTGATCAAAAAATCAAGTTCAAAAAATCTGCGGGGAATTCAAAAGTTTCCTGTTTTTTCCTGACAACTTTTTTTCTTCTCATTATTTCCGAAAAAAAGCACATGCATACATACATAAAAATTGGTTGTGTCTCTAGAAAAAGGCTTTGAGAGCGCATTTTTTCCACGCGCAAAAAAAAAGAATAACATGTAAATAGGTTTATTGTTCTTTTCTTTTTTTGCCCCGACTCTTTTTTATATGATCGTCCTCTGGCGAAAAAAAAACGAGACAAAAATGAGATTGGATTATATTTTTCATTAATTTTGTTGTTTTTTCCCCCAAATTTTTTTTTGGAAAAAAATGGTTTTCTCTTTTTTTTTCTACGTTTTTTGCATAATCCTCGAAGCCTTTTTTGATTTTTTAAATTTTTTTTAATCTAAAAAAATGTTTGACTCCAAAAATTCTTCAAAAAATGAAAACTAATTTATTTTTGTCAATTTTTGATTAAATTTTTAAATTTTAAATTTCCGCTCATTTTTTTCTGTAAAAAATCAATTTTTTCTCCAAAATTAAATTCTCGCGCTTTTTAAAGGTACAATTGATTAAATTAAAAAAATCAAATTTCCGTGCAAATGTTGAGTCAAAGGTGCGCAATTCATGATTAGAACAAAAAGTGGGCGTGGCCCCGATTTTTTGTTCTTCTTTCAGTATTTTTGTTGTCATCTAAGCTCGCCCATTTCCAGCTGTTCTTTTCCGGTCCATTATATGTTCGCTTTTCTTTTTCTTCATTCTATTTGTTTGCTATTGTTTTATGCTCAATTTTGTCAAAAACTCGAAAATTGAGCGGGGCGGAATTGAGACAACAATAACCTGTGTCAACGCTGCCTAAATGTCAAATAGGTCTTCTGTTTTGTGCACTTTTTGTCAATTATTCTCACCTGTTTCATTATTTCTCTCCAATTCTAGTTTTTGTTATATCAGATTTCTTGTTTTTGATGTAGAAAAAAAAGAAAAAAACAAGAACAAAACATCATGTTTATCTTGTTGTTTTTGCAGATTTTACATGCAAATATTTCGACATTCATCGGCTGATAATTGGAAAAAGAAGCCGCTGGAAAGAAGATCGGCGACCGATCGAAGACCTTCTGTTGTTGATTGGATTACTGGATTCAATGATAATAACAATTCCAATACAAATCAACAATGGATTCCAAAGAGGTATGAGCATTTTGTTTGACTAATGACGTCATTTTTTCCCAGAAATAGAGATTACCGCAATTTCTTGAAATTACTGGTTTTGGCGTCATTTTTAGTGCTGAAAAAAAGTGATTTTGGACAAGATTATTTTAAAGTAAAAAATAAGTCACGGAAAATCGCAGAGGCCGTTTTGAAACTAAAACTTTCCACGTTTTCGACCGAGATGTGCTGTAAGATAGCGATTCTCCGAAAACCCGGGAAATATACGTTTCGAGGACCAAACAATATAGTATAGAGTCTAGCTCCCCCCCTATAGTTTTTTTCCTATCCTTTATATTATTAGTAGCCGGGCTGCAGCCATTTCTAAGTAGGTCACCATAAGGCTCATTATTTTTCACACCTTTTGATGTTATCTATGGCATACCTGTTGTTATGAACAATCAATAACAACATATGGTGACCTAGAAAAAGTCAATGTGTCAATAGGAAGGGAGGGCTAAAAGAAATGAGGGACCACAAAAATAGGTCTGAAAAAATGTGACCAAAAGGTTCGGGAAAAAATTGAAAATCTTGATAACTTTTGGCGGAGGAGGGTCTCGTTAAGGGGTATAACTCTGAGCCGAAAACAACATCAGCCCATACATTTTTTTCCAGTTCCGAAAACGAGAGATTGACTCGAAATGGTAGTGTATGTGGTGTGGAAGAGTCTCAGCCAAATGTATCGACACAACACAAAGATTTGCTGATTTCACAATTGAAAAAAGAGGTGAAAGTGATTATGGAAGAGGCGGTGACGAAGAAAATCATGGATCTCAATTCACCCTATGTCACCTCACTTTGTGGTGAGTTTTGTGGGATTTTTGAAAATTAAGAACAATAAAAACCAGAATGTCATATAAAAAAAACTACAGTACTTTTTTCTTGACATGAATTTTTTTCGAATGAAAAGTTCACATTTACGAGGATATAAAAGTGAAGAGGGTTTTATTAATACTTTAAAGTTTTTTTTCGTCGAGTTAATGGATGAATGTGAGTACTGTAGAATACGGTGTCAAAATCCGAAAAATTCTCAGTGTTCTAGAAAATTCCAAAAATGTGTCAATTAATTGTTTCCGTTTTCCAGTGGCCATAGATGCATGCCTAATGGACGGTCTTCGTCGTCGTCTCCTCGGCCTGTTCAGCTGTCGATCATCGCTGGCGTTGATCCAAATATTGGCAAAGCAAAATCCGACGGCCGAGACGATTCTCATCAAAACGTACGAGTTTGAAGGGCAAACACAGACAATCGGACAACATTTGATATGGATTCGAGAAGCACTTCATATGAGATCGTTGAGCACTATTATACATCATATTAGCAATGCGAAAAAGTAGGGAAATTTGAGAAGAAAATTTTCTGACGAAAAAGTTTGTTGGAATGAAACATGCCTCGGCCCGTTATTTTCAGGCCAAGCTTCAATTTTAATAATAATTTTTAGTTTTCGGAAATTTCCAGCCAAAAAAATTAATTTTTGAGGCTTCAATTTTCTGCTTCAAAAATTCAAAAATCACATTTTCAGTTTCCCCGTCAAAATATGTTTTCCAATCCCCTTTCTCATTGCAGCATCCTTCGGTTATACGACAAAAATGCGTTGATGCTAGATCGAGCAAAAGGCGGAATGGTTGCCGCACTTCTTTGTGAGTTTCCAGCGCCACGCCCACTTTTTTGTGTCCCGCCCGTCAAAATATGTCATGAATTACAATGAAATTGGATAGGCAAACACATGCACACACACAAAGAAGCCGTTTTTCTGAAAATGCAAATTTTTTTGGTTTTTTTGTTTGATTTTTGGCTCACAGTTACAGAATTCATTTTGAAGCCTAAATTATTTTCGAAAAAATCCAGGAAATCCGGGAATCATGGGATTAGAGGAAGTGAGAATTAGATTTTTTTTTGCGGCGATAAAATTTGAGCTGAAAAATATTACACCAGTTTTCGAAAAGTTGACTTTCCGCGCCAACAAAAAAAATCTCGCGCACCTCAAAAATGTGAGATTTTGGCTCTCAATTTTTGCACATTAATATATGGGCACAAAGAGAAACTTTTTTTCTCTCAAACTCTCTCGATTTTTCCCGCTCTCTCCTCCATTTTTAGTCCCGTTTTCTCCGCCCCACGGCACGTTATTGATTAATTTCAAGAATGAGATAGTGTATGAAGTGGTGGAGGGTGGCAAGACGGTTAGGCGAATTCTGAAGATGCCCTCGGGTGTTTTTTGCGTGTGCTGTTTTGTGGTGTTGTGTTGCTCATTTTTGCGCGACTTTTTTCGACCTGGGAGGTGATTTGGGCGGGCAAAATTTTGAAATTTTCAATTTGGCGCCAAAATTTGTTTCGATATTTTGACCTATAAAGTTCCAGACTACTATAACTCCATTTTCTCAGGTTACTGTAGATAAAAGTTTCAAAAGTTTCTCAGACCGAATCTACAGTAAAAATTTGTTTGGAAATTCAAAAAATCAAACATTACTCATTAATTCGGACTACTGTAGTTTCATTTTTCGAAATCTACAGTACCCTCATAACTTGAAGTTTGGCGCAAAGTTTTTCTCATGTCAAACTACAGTACTTTCATTTTCACCCGCCCAACAAAAAATGCTCATTAAAAATTTTTGGGAGGGTCTGGCTCTCAAATAACAAAATTAGGCGCCGCATCCTCATCTTTTTACTTTTTTCTCCTTTTTTATACGATGAAAATATATTTTGGAGCTTTTCATTTTTTGACAGGATTGACCAAAATAGAGCCTTTTATGACGTCCTTCGAAAGAGACGTAGAGAGATAAGATTTTTGCAGACTTGACCTTTATAATTAAGTCATTTTTCGAAAAATCTCAGTTTTGAGATACTTTCCTTGTTTCAAAAAAAGAAAGAACGTGAAAATAATATAAACGTGACCTTTCGAACTGCAAATTTTGTATTTTTCTTTGTGTCTCTTGTAATTGGCAAGTTTCTTCATAGCCTACGTAGGCCGTGAGAAAGAGAGAGAGAGAGAGAGAGAGACGCAGAGAAACACAATTTATCTTCACCTGTAAAATGTTTGCATTCAAAAATGAAGAGAGAGAGAGAGGGAGAAAGTGCGCTCTAATGAAACATGTTGTTTGCAGTAGGACCGTGTGCTGTGACATTTCGTCGAATGGCATCTGACAAAACGGATGAAGCGAGTGCAGAGGAATTGATCGAAAGGGGCGGAGCCAGTCGAGACAGGCGTTATCCGAATGGAGACACAACGACGGCAAGGCCACCACTTTCGGTTTGTATTATTTTTTGGTGGGACAATTTTTGGAAAATCATTTTTTTTGCAGATAACTCGCCAAGGTTCGAGTATAGTTTCATCGTTGGATAGAAATGGTTCGGTTAGTCGAGATTATGTGTATTCTCTGCACCACAATTTCAAAACAAGCCTTCTTTTTGGCAAGAACAATGTGTCAGTTGCCATGGATGAAAACGATCAAACCAAAGGTACTATAGGGTTGAGACCATTGAAATAGAGAACCAATATGGTTTAGGAAACCAAATGGGCGGGGCTAAATACAGTACATTTTCGTTGAAGTAACATAAGAAAAAATAAAAATGCTAATGTATGTGGTCATGCCACGTTCTATTACTCTCGTAACTTTTATCGTTGCAGGATATCTTTCTCTCCACAAAAACTATGATGGCAACCTGACGCTAAAATGGATACCGAATCAACTGATGCACGCCAGTTCGCAACCATCATCGGCGCACTCGAACAATGGCGAATTCAATAGTTTGTGGTCGAAAAATGCGATTCAAATCGAAATGTCCGACATCATCTACATTCATCTACATCAGAAGGACGAGAAAAGTGCGGCGTGTTTGACGTTTGTGAATTGTGAAGGTGTGCAGAGTGCGCCGCTTCAACTGCCAGCCGGACAACATATTATTGCGTTTTTGTCGTCGCTTGAAACCGGACTTGCGCCCAATTTGAGACTTGATCCGCCACTTTGGATCACTAATGATAAGGGTGAGCGGAAATCTATATCAAACTTTGAAGTTATATTTTAGCCGTAACTACAGTAACCCTAAACTTTTTGGGTCTGAAAATTTTGAAAATTCCTTGCAAAACAATAAAACTACAGTAACTAGAAAATCGGGCTGATTTTAAATTTTCCATAAAAAGTTCGAATAAACGGCACTGTTGTTGTCGTAACTACAGTAACCCTATGTTTTTGATTTTCTCAAAATTTTTGAGCACGACAATTTCATTTCTGGATCTGATTTTAGATTCCAAAAAAAACGGAAAAAAATAGCTGGAAAAATCCGCCTGAAAGTTTCCCAAAAAACTCATCTCTCTTTCTCTGCTCCCTCTTCTCTTTTCTCACTCTTTCACCTGCTCAACTTCAGTCCTGTTTCCATGCCGATGAGCTCATCAACAAAATAAAAACCTGCTCAATTTTCCAGAGAAAATCCTGCCACGTTTACGAAAACGATCAACAGCCGTTTCGAGTCAGTCTCCGGCGATGCTCGACTACGTGTTCAGATTGGTTCGAACTTCTTCGATCGCCGAAAATGACGACGCGCAACAAGAGACCGAAGCGGAAGACGCAAGTAATGCGACGTTGATGCGGCAGAACTGCGTCAGTCTTCCGAATTCGCCGTATATTGTTGATAATAATGTGGACAGTGTTGTCAAGTTAGTTTGAAAAATCAGGCAACTACAGTAACCCAAAAAAAAACGGGTCAGAAAATTTATTTTTTCATTTCTCTTTTCCTTGTTATAATTTAAAAATTTCGGACGGAAGTAGCTTCACACTTTCAGAAAATCAGAAATTTTCGGGTCGGCCTGAAAAGTGTTCTAAAACTACAGTAGTCCGGAAACTCAAAAATGGTTACATTTTTGCAGTTTTCAAATCGGCAAAGCGTGTCAATCGATGCGCAATCAAATAATGGCACGCGCATTCTACGGTTGGCTAAACTATATTCGACACCTGCGAACTATTCGCCAACACCTCCTTCATCTCGTCAACACATCAAACATTGACGATCAGGAGGAGAAATACGAAGTTGTCGACGAACAATTCTGGAAACAGTGCCGCGCTGCACCGACGCAACAAAATTGGACGCAATTCCTGCGACGCGTTTATCACGAGGGAATTGAGACGAAAGAGTTGCGACGTGTTGCGTGGCCTTTTCTTATGGGCTTGTTTGAATGGCACGAGACTGATTGTCAACACAAATTGGATGAATTTACAAACAGGTATCTTTTCTGTTTTCGGCGAGGATACAGAACTCTTCTCCAAATAACCTATTAACCATTTTTTCTTTTCCCCTCTTTGTGCGATGGGGCGCATTTTATCGATTAGCAAACTACACAAGTTTTAAACATATGGCATCCTCCCATTTTTGGAAAGGTTATGGTTGATGCCATATGTTTACAACTTGTGTAGTTTGCTAATCGATAAAACACGCCCCGCCGTACAAAGAGGGGAAAAGAAAACTTGTCAACCACTCATAGTTGTGCGTCGCGGTTTTTGCGTCGCGTGTGCTATAATTAGAGCGAGTCGATCGACAGTTGGACAATAAGATTGTCTGATTTCTCGCCTAGAAAAATGTGAAACTAGAGTGAATCCAAAATGTTCTGTGTGCAGATATCGAGAAGAGATCGAAGAATGGAAAGTTCTGGAGACGGAAGTTCGTCGACGCGACGAGGAAGCGTTCATTGCGGCGAGGGCCAAAAAATCGGCAACACCTTTGAGAGAATCTTCAATGATGAGCGAGGTTTTTGATGATGTGAGTTATCAATTTCCTGATAGGGTACTGCACACTACCCACCATGAAATAGCCCCGGGAGTCTAGATTACAACTTTTTTCAAAACTACAGTACTCCATTTGGTTTCAGGAGCCAACGTGTTCACATCGAGATGATCACGAGATACTAATAACTTTGTTCATGACAAATCTTCATCGAATCGACAAAGATGTCGAAAGATGCGATCGCAACTTGGTATTCTTCTCCAACAAGGACAACTTGGAAAGTCTCAGGTATACTGTAGTAGCAAAGTTTTTACATATAGAAACGTTGAAACGTATTCGATCCGGGTTTCACGAACAAAACAGAAACGCGAAATTTTATCCGCGTGTTCCTTCGAACTACAGTACCCCTGTTGTTTTTTGCAGACGTGTAATGTGTACATATGTTCGTCGAAATTTGGAAGAAGGATATATTCAAGGAATGTGTGATCTGTTAGCACCTTTGTTGGTCGTTTTTGAGGATGGTAAGATTGGAAAGTGACAGTAATCTTGAGACAGTTTTGAAACATTAAAGTACCCGGAAAATTGTCAGAAAACCCCGGGCCGACCCAAAAAAATACCATAAAACTGTTGTTTTTTTAGAAGCCCTGACTCTGGAATGTTTTACAATTTTGATGTCGCGACTTCGCGAGAATTTCCCGCAACGAAGCGGAATGGACAAGTGCCTGTCGAATCTCAGATCGTTGATTCAAGTCGTCGATCCACAAATTTTCCAAATGTTGACCGCTTCTTCGGATTTCACACATCTCTATTTTTCGTATCGCTGGTTTTTGTTGGATTTCAAAAGAGGTGAGTAGCCCAAAAGAAGCCAAGTTTTTTCCAAAAATATCGAAATTTGGCGTATAAAATTTTCCAAAATCCGCAGAACTCTCCTACGAATGTACATACAAAGTGTGGGAAACAATCTGGTCGGCCACACGTCTCGGAATCACCCAAAATTTTGCACTTTTTTTCGCTTTGGCTCTAGTCACTAATTATCGAGATGTGATTGTTACAAATAATATGGACTTTACTGATATGATCAAATTTTTTAATGGTAAGTATTTTTTGTTGATTTTTTAACCTCATGTTTGCAGAAATGGCTGAACGACACGATTGTTCGAGGATTTTGACATCTTCAAGGAATCATGTGAAATGTCTGCAGAATTTGGTGCAAAATTTGAAATAGTTGCAATTTTTAGATATTTTTTAAAAACATTTTACGTGTATTTCTAACCAACATATTATAGAACGACTTTATTGAACCACTTTTAGAGGCGCTGAAACGTAAAAACCTGAAAAAGGTCTGCGTCTCTCTATTATGTACACTGTCTCTCATTTTCACCGATTTTCGGGCCAAAAAAATTTTTGTCGAGATTATTAGCCTATCTTGTAGAGCTCAAAAAGGGCTTCAAGATGTGCTATATCATTCCCCTCGTTCGGCCCGAAAATCGGGTCAAAATCGAGCTTGAAAGTTTTTTGAAAAATCTTTGAGGCCCGATTTTCGGGCTTTTTCAGGGGTGTGATATAGCACATCTTGAAGCCCGTTTCAAGCTCTACAAGATGAGCTAATAATCTCCAAAAAAGTGTTTTTTTGCTCAAAAAAATGCACCGAAAAAGCGTCTACGACTGCCTAAAGCACTGACGCGTTTGAAATTTTTGTTGGCGCATTTCAAAAAGAACAAAAAGACAAAAGGTAGAGTTTTTTTTTTCTATTTTTGGCCAAATTTTCTGGAAAATGCACGAGAATAACTGCGACGATTGAATTTCCTGCCCGGTTTTTCCTGAAAGAAGGCAAAAAACTTTCTGCGGACCGTACACACCACGAAACGACTAGAAAAGAGTAATATTTATTCAAATCAAAAGAAGACCATTCAATTAAACCCGTAAACAATTTCCGCATTGCTGGCAAGTTTGCGTTGCCACTGTGGCATTTGTGCCGTCTCAATCGTCATCCATTCGTATCCAACCAAATTCTCGCGAACGTGTCGGTCTCGCAACGAAATCGCCCACACGTCGAACAGTGTCCACGCGTTGTCAGTGTCGTCGACGGTTGTGTGAGTGTAGGAGGCAATGTGGGCGGGGCTTGTGTCGTTGGCCGGAATGCGTGGCGGCGGTGACGTGGATATCAATGACGTGTCAAGTCGTCGCATCGAGAACATTTGTGCGTCGGCATCCGAAACGCCGCACTGTTTGAGAATTGTCGTCAGATGTTCGTCTTTCGACGTCGACTGTTCGAGATGCCATGCGTTGGGCAGCGAATTCGTTTCGCAATCGATCAAGCAGCGACAATCACTTGCCGTTTCACCGCGCAGAATTATATAGAATGCGCGACGATTCGGCCCGAATTTCGGCAAATTTCCACGTCCACAAATTCCTGAAACAAAGTTTTATTTGTTTTAGATTTTCAGCTAGCCCCCAACAATTTGTAGATTTGGAAAAGTCTGAGATAAGATTTGCTTTTTAAACGGTCTAAATTTTCCAGGTTTTTCGGGCCGGTCCGAAAATGATTTCAAAAATGTTTCGAGATTCCCCTTAAAAAACGCACCCATTCGCCCATTGGGATTCATCGGATATCCGCTAGAAGTGAGTCGCCACTGATTCGTCGTCGCCATCATCTCATTCGCCTGTCGCCCTCGCCACTGTCGCTTCAACTCGGCCAAATTCTGCTCGCTGACAACGTCGACGTGTTTCTGAAGATGCACCGCAAATTCGCCTGCAGGTTTGCAATAAAACGGCGGATCGTATCGGCCGATTGGTTTGTTCCACGATTTTGAGTAGTCGTTCGAAAAATGAAGCTTTGAAATTGTATTGCCATCGTTTGTGGTCGTGTATTTGATGAGAGGCGATTCTGCAAAATTCGGGGGACTTTCTGACTTTTTAAAATTTGATGCCAGCTGTTTTTCAGGCGTCCATTAACATAGGCTTAACACCAGCCATGTTCAACGACCTCAAAATTGTCAAAATATGTGGAAAAAAACTCACTAATCGAAAATTTGCGATTCTGTGATCTATAAGATTCTTTTAACATCAACATCCGAATCTGATTGGCGAGTTCACGAATCTCCGAGTTTTTCCCATTCTTCTCCTTCTTCTTAACAACATTGTTTTTCCGCCAATTCTCAATCGCTAAACCTCTCCAAAACTGCGCGTTCGTTTGCAACTTTTTGTCGGGCACCGACGGATTCCGATAGAGATTTCCGAATTTCCACTTCTCCTGATAATCCGGATGTTCGGCCGGCGATTCGCGTTGATGCCACATTGCGCGACAACATCCGAGCGCCGAGCAGAGCACACACAGAAATGTGAAGGGCGGCGGTAGAGCGGGACGAAGGCGAAACTCGTCGGCCAGCGAGTACAATTGAAACCGCCAGATTTTGTCCGCCTCCTCGTCGATCGATTTGGCCGTCTTCGAGAAGAACGCAAACAGTATTGGCCACAGCAACAATTTCAGCAAAACCAGATATTCCAGCAAGACGAACGAGGCGGCGATGGATTGAGCAGGACAATTCGTGTTGGCATATTCGCCAAGATTTGAGCAGTATTTTTTCGGAGCTCCAAGAAATGATTTGCGACATGTCTCCGATTCGGAAAGTGCTGTAAAACATCCATTTGGAAAAATAAAAAATCTTCACCGAGAGAAATACACCAACAAGATTTCTTTTTCGAAAACCTACTCGACAAATCGGTGGTAAACAAGCTCAACCAAATCCACGACATTGTCCTTCTGATGACACTTCCATCGACATGCCTGTCCGGATAGACAACCGCCTGAATTGCCACCGCACTACTCAACATGACCAACGCGACCATTAGCAGGAAATTGGTGAAATCTCGCAACAACATCAGTTTGACGCGTACAATCATTGGGCCGAATATGTCGGAGAGCGGAATGTAGGTGAACAGTGTCGAGTAGGAGACGTACAGCATGAAAAGCGCCGACACCACTTTTGCCGCGTACATTGAATCGATGTTCTGGAAATATTTAGTATTATGACTCTTATTTTTAAGAGACAGAGAGAAAATTGGAGAGGGAAAAGAAATCCAGTTTTTCCTCCAGTTTTTGTAATCCAGTTTTTGCTAAAATATCTTTGTAAAAAACTCACAACATAACTCAACAACGAAACCATCGGAAAAACCTTCATCGTCAAAATCAGCACCAGAAACGCGAGAAAAACGACGACATCGAAGACGCGCCACGGCATCAACGAGATTGGCATGTGTCGCGCACGCGAGTGCAAAACGAACGCCGTCTCGCACCACCACAACAACGACCACGCCCACACGACAGTGTCCCAAATGTTCGAACCGCAACCGGGTTGAATGACCGAATAGGCGAGACAGCAGATGTAGACGATGCGGAAGAGAAGCGAGAGCCAGTATTTGACGATGGGCGTCGAGTAGAATGTCGAGATCGTGGGCGCGTGAGCACGGCGAATTTTCTGGAACGAATTGGATTTATTTACGGGCGGCCTGGTTATTCTGGACTTTCAGAATTTTGGATCATTTTTATTTCAATTTTTTATGATGAAAGAAGGGGCCAGGTCCAAAATGGCCCTAATCAAAGAAGTTTTGAAAAATCCCAACCTTTTTCCCGAACGGCCTCGAATCCTTGTCAAATTCCTCGATGTTCAACGGGAATACCATAGATTGTGGTGTGGCCGAGTCGGCACCTCCTCCTCCTGCTCCATAGTGATTAACACCGAAATTCGTGGAAAGCGGAGCTGTCAGTGTGGTGAACGCATCGCTTCTCGACGAAATCACACTGTACGTCGAGACGGCTCTTTGTCGCGTCACGCGACTCACGTCGAGTAGCGCGACAGTCGGCGACACGTTGGCAACGTCGGCGCGATGATGTCGCGGTCGAACCAGCATACACAGTTTGATGGGCACGACGAACAGGGCGGCGACGATGATTTTCAGCCATTTTGGAATCCACCACGGCGTGGGTTTCGCCTGCAGATTGCCGTACAATTTTCGATGAACCCATTTCTGGCAGGCCTCGTGTGCGATTATTTCGCGAGCGTTGCAATGAAACGCAAGCTGCGTCATGTTGAACGCATGAAAATGCTCGATCGGTGCACACAACAATTTGTACGCCTTGCTTGGATTGGTTTGAAAAACACCGTCGAATAGTTGTGCGGCGCTTTGCGTCAAACTCGCCGCCAGATCGTTGAGCGATTTTTCGTAGAAATGATAGTCGTGCGATTCGCGAGCCAGCGATTTTGCGCAACGCGCTAAAATCAAGGCGAACGCGATCGGCTCGCTGACAAACGCCGCCAGACATTTGACAATTCCGGGACGATGAAGAAGCAAGCTCCAGATGGCGAGAATACGAATCGATTCGTCGTTGTCGCGCGTTGACTGATCATTGCAAAACGCGTTCGGATCGAACAAATTGTCGACGCCGAAGGATAGACGTTTCTGGAAAAAAAAAAATTTTTTTTTGTAAAAGGGGTCATAACATCGGGCAAAGTAAAGGGAGGGAACAATTAACTTTTGAATTTTTGATAAATTAATTGATTTTGGCAGGTGATATGATGTTTTCTGCATACTTGGGATAACTATGGACAAGAGCTCAAAGTTAAACTCACATAGTAGGTCCACCCTCCACCAAAAAAAGAAAAAAACGATCAAAGTGAACGAGACAAGAAAGAAAGAATACTATATTGTAAAACTAAGAAAAAAGACAAAAAATGAATGAATGAATGATTGCGCACAGAGAGGCACATTGGCTGTCGACTCCGCCCCTTTTGGCATGCGGCGTGGGTTAGATGGGCAGACAAATAGGGGGTGGAGTCGACAGTCTATGTGCCTTCCTGTGTGCTCATTCATTCATTCTTCACTTTTTTCTCAGTTTTCTAATCGTTCTTGTCGCGTTCGTTCTGACTTTTTTTCATCTTGCTCCCCCTCTCTTTTAAAATAATTTTTTGACTTAACATTTAATTTTTGTTGAGCCTAAAACTATCCCAAAAAAACCTACCACAAGTCTCTGAATATCATTGGCAAACTTGTGATGAATCTCCATCGGAATATACGAATAACCCAAGCACTGACACAATACAATTGTTGTGAAAAAGTGTTCATCGGCATGGTTCATCATTCGAATCAACATGTTCGACGTGACCCGAATCGGCGGATTCAATTGCAACACCGACGACAAAAAACTCAACTGATCATCCTTGTTAACGCACTCGCACAGAATTGTGGTGAGCAGTTGTTCGTCGAGTTGCGTGGCCACATCCATCGACGACAACACACTCGGCGTGTTGAGTTTGGCGGCGAGCAGCAGCACCGCCTTCTCCTCGTCACACCCACATTCGAGACATCGATCCACTATTATCGAACCAAGATCATCGAGTTGATCAATGTTCATGAATTCAATCAATTCGATGCCATTCGCCAAAATTCTTTGCACAAGTTCCACACTTTTTTCATTGTTCAGACCAATTGTGGCGAGATGATTGGTCAGCCAATTGGTGAAACTACTCTCATCGAAGGATGAATCGAGTATCAGTTGATAGGCCGAATGAAGAAGTGCACACAATTCACAACTGTCCTGAAATGTTTTTTTTTCAGTTGAGAAATAAAAAAAACACAATTTATGACCTAAGAAGAGGCAAATACCAACACAAAGCATACATATTACAACTATTAACAATTCTAAACCAAATTTTCCGTGAAAAGCTACTTGAAAATGATGAAAAACGCTTTTAAACGAGAGAATTTGAGCACAAAACGGAGAAAAAATAAATAAAATTCCACCTTGTGCATTTGTTCGTCGTGGTGTTCACACATTCTCTGGTGCACTCTCCTCTTTTTGTGTTGTCTCTCACAGCCCGTTTTTTAACGAAATGTCAAAGCGGAGTGTCGTAGGGCGGGGATTTAAATAAATATATATTTTCAAAATCTATATTCTATAGAAAAGGTGGGGATTTGAATAGAAAAATCATATTTTGCGTTTTACAAAAATGAAAATGCGCGAATTCTGTTTTTTCAAACATAAAATTTCAAATTTCGCTTAAGCTCAAGTATATTATTTTCTTCTCATAGCCTTTTTCTTAACTTTAACTTAAAAAATAGCCTATTTCCAAAAGTTTTTGCTCACCTCCAACACAATGACAGGTACACCGTTCTCAATCAAATTCACCATCTCCTCCAGAGAATCTTCAGAAGCGCCGGCAAAAATCGCCACAGCAAACGGATGTTTATCATCGGACGGCGACAAAAGTATGGGACTTGTATAGACGGCCGACTGCATCGGTTCCGACGGTACACCGATGAGTAAGGCGGGTGGCGGATGCGACAATTTGACAACCGTGGCCGCTCGCATTTTCGACATCTCCGACGTCTCCTGCGAATTTTTCGTCAATATCATCAGTGTGTTCAGCGAGGTGTCGACAATCTCGGTGTGACATTTCGTGTCATCATCATTGGCAACGACACGTTGCGTCGAGTTGACGAGAATGTGCAAAACTTCGGCCGGCTCGTCGTCGAGCTCCTTCTTCATCGCATTGCTCGCCACACGCGACAACGGATCCTGAACCTCGCCGGACGAGATCAACCACGTGCCACAGTTGCGAATGACGCCGCGAATCGCCGTCTCGACAGTGTCGAGATAGCGAGTGGACAGCGAATTGCCGTCGGAGACCAGTGCGATGATCACGTCGGGAACGCCTTGATCCACTTCGTTCGCCGCCGCCGCCAATCGACTATACATGTGCTTGACGGCGCCGGGTAGAGCGTGTGTTGAGCCGAGAATCAGAGCGGGACATAGTTGAATGTGTGAAGAGACGATGACGGGAATCGTGTCCGGGTAGAGCGACAAGTCCGGAATATCCGGTTCATCCATCTGAAAGCAAAAAAATATAGTTTTTATTTGAAATGTTAGTCAGAAAAATTCAGATTTTTTTTCGGCCGGCCCGTAAAAATTACTTAGGAAAATTGGGCCGGTCCGAAACGAAAATATCACACCACAGTATTTAGAGAGACGCAGAGAAACTATTAAATTCAAAAAATTCAAAAATCAAACAAAGTCAACGAAAAAAATTGCCAAAAAGTCTTACAACAACAAAAAAAATGATTTTTTTTTCAGAAAAAAAAACAGGTTTCCGGTTCTTGTAATCACAATCAATTTATCACATTGTAACTGATATATTGACCATTTTTTTTTCAAAAATTTCTTCGAAAAGTCGTAAAAATGTTGTTGTTGTCACAATGGATACATGGGTCAGTGTAATAGTGATAAATAAATTAAAAGTATTTGGAACGGGCTCAGCGAAATTGAGACATTTGAGGATGGGACCTAGGTTTTGACAACAAATGTAGATTTTTTGGGAAATTTCTGATTTTCAAAACTTGAAAATTAGAAATTTTCAAAAAAAAATCTACATTTTTTCTCAATTAATTGTTGTCAAAAAAAAACGCTAAAGAAGCAACAAAAAAAACACCAGGTAAGCAAATTAGACCAAGACACATTTTTTTTACAGTCATGCAACAGGTGTTAACCTCCCCCTTTGCTAGACATCATTAGCATAGGAGAGAGACGCAGAGAAACAGAACAAAGAAGAAAATTAGGCAAATATTCGGAATATATAAATATTATGAGTATACACTTTTTTCTCAATTTTCCATGAAATTTCAATATTTTCTACTGTTCTCCTTCACAATTTCGTTAGTTTCAAGTTCTCAAATCAACGGAGGTTAGAGGTCACGCCCACAGAACTATGTCCAATAAAAATTTGCAGAAACGCTACGAGACGTTGTGGAAAATCCGAATCTAGTCTCAAGAATAGTACGACCACCCAAGACTGTTGAGAAAAAATTGGAGAATTGTAGCGATGAAAAGTTGAGAAAAATTATGCACGAGGTAAGAGCCACGCCACACAAAACTATGCTCAGTGTTTCCCTATCAAAAATAGTTTATAGGTTATAACTGATGAGGGCGCGACCGAGTCGAAACGACAACTTCAGAAGAGTCTTGAAGGAACATGGAGCATCATTTGTGCTCCGTGCTCTTTTTCGTTTTTGGCACACAGCCAGGAGTGGTGTGTTCATTCGAGATTTGGAGTCACTTGTTTGATATATCGTGATATTATTAATGAATGAATATTTATATTTATTTTTTGTTTTTTTGAGAAAATTCATAAAACTCACCAACTTTGGGAATCTCCTGCCAGCAGCATAAACATTTCACGAAACTTTTAAAGTTCAAGGAATCCACGTTGAATTATCATCTGAAAATTAAAATTTATGATGTGTTTTGTCTTAAATTTTTGTGAAATCCGGAGAGATTATTACTGTTCTCAACATCTAATTTCGATTCTCTGAAACTTAACAGTATTCTGAAACGTACTTTTTCCAGGTTTTCAGGAAATCATTTTTGTGAGTTGTAAAAAAATAAAATTCAAAACTCAGGAAAAATACGTTTCAGATAAATGTTAAACCGCACTCCAGAATTGTTCCCTAACTCTATAGCCAGCATAAACTTAAAAATTAAGCAAACCTGGATGAAAATCCACTTTGAAACGTATACTTCGCGGGTTCCCGCGCACTAATCTTCTCTCCTTTTCCCTTTTCTCATCCCGCCGTCTCTCCCAAATTACGTAATACGTAACAAAAGCAAACGCCGGTAGCTCATAAAATTCAAATCACATCGGCAATAAAACTGTTGTTCCTTTAAATGGGAAAAGAAGGTCGACTCCGCCCCTTTTCTCTAGCGCTCTCTTCAATTTGAGCATTATCTGTTTATACCCATCTGTCCTCTATTGTTTTTCCTCTCCAGGAGAGAAGCAAAAAAGAGCAAATAGTGAGGCAGGTATTTCCGACTTACTAATTATTATTTATTATAATATTTATATACTTGAAGCTTACGGATTATGAGGTTAGTCATCTCCAGTAACATTTCTTAACTACAGTACTATTTTTTCAGACTCTTTCAATTGCTAATTATACCTTGTCTTAATGTCCTAACAACAGTTTCATGGGTCAAAATTACGGTAAACTCTCCCCTAATTTTCTAAAAATTTTCCTATTCCAGAAGCCAACTTTAATATGGGAAGAGATGGTCGAAACACCACGTGGTGAACGAATTTTCCATTGTGGCGAGTTTGATGAAAAATATACGGTAGGCTTGATTTTTCTTTTCCAAAAAATTACTGTAGTTTTAGGGTCGTTATCATTGGAGATTTAATGGTTCGTCAATTTTGCCGGAGAAGACGCAGATTCATAGAAATCAGTTTACGTGAGTTGAACATCCCACCAGTTCTCTTTCTCTTTACATTTGACCGCACCCCCCTTTTTTCAACAATAACACATGTTTTTGTGTGGTCCAGCCATCGGACACAAAAAAATTGATCGATTATAATTGCCAGAGAAATTAATGAGTACCAGTGTTCTGGCATGCGGCCAAGGTCGCAACACAACAAGTGGGCGTGGTCAACAAAATTATGGGGCCCGAATTTTTTTTTCGAAAACTACGGGCCAAAAAATGTGAAAAATACTGGAACCGGCTCGAAAAATTAAAAAAAAATTCCAGATTTCTCTCCGGTTCAAACGCGATTCGCAACCGACTCGCTGGCGAGTACGAATGTTGCATTCGCGAAACTCTTGGCAACGCGTGCTACTCGCGAAGTATTTTGGTAAAAAGTGGGTTTCCAAAAAATGTTCAAAAAAAAAACGTAATTTTCCAGACAAGACCTCAATTTTTAATGTCAACATGATTGGGCTGAACAATTTGAGAGCGGAGGAGGGAAGCACATATTATTTGAAGTTAGTTTTCCCGGGAAAAATACGTTTCAACAAGTTATCAAAATATTTCCCCAAACTTTCAGACTCCTAGACGTGAAACGCATCGAAAGCGTGAAATGTACACAAGACGGTGAGAACATGGACAACTTCAAGTACCCGCTATTGGGTAAAAATTCGAAAAAATCAATCGCCTATCATTTGAAAATCGAGAATATCGAAAAACCGGGTTTGGTGACGTGTGAGATTCGAGTTCAGAACAAGGAAATTGTCGAAAAATCGTTTTTGATCAAATTTTCCGACGACTCTGTTAGCTCATCGATGAATAGTAGTAGTAGGAGATTGCATGTTTTGTTGGTTTTTATATTTTTTATTTTTTTATGATGAAAACTCACTTTTTCGAGGTGTTGTGTTGTACATTGTTGTTGGATTGATACCTGAAATGAAGAATTTGGTTTTGAGAAAAAACTGGGAAAAAAATTCTGGGCCGGCTCGAAAACTTAACATTTTCAGAGCTCTCCAAATTTCTGCAAAATATCTCATGTTATTATTTCATAACACTAAATACACAAAAAAAAGTACTGTTTATTTGCAAAATTTGTTTTGACTATATTTTCGTGCTCATCTCAAAAGTTGTACTATTGTTGGCAAAAATTTACAAATGAGTATAAAACAACGCGTTTCAAACTCACTTTACCTCAAAATTAAGATGTTAATAATTCTAATTTCTTTGATAATCATAGCATTCTTAATGTTCTTTTTTCATTTATTCAGCGAGATTCTTCGAGATCGAAAAGCTAGAAGGTAGTACTTTCTCTTTTTCTTTTTCAATTTTAATAGTTTTTTGTTCAGGTTAGCAGAGCCGCCGAGCTACAAGAAATGTATGAAAGTGGTCATCGTACCACCTCCCAGTTATGAAGAATCGACAAGAAGGGAACATGTTATTATTACGATAGGCGACAAAATTACCACTGTTTAAATAGTTGTCGATTAGAAAGAATAATAAATTATTTTAGGCATCTATTTTGTACCTCGATCTCGTTTAAGACAAATCGAAAGTTGTTTGAAAATTTCCCGGAAAAAATACGTTTCAAAGTATTGTTAATTTGAAAAAAATTGTATTTGCCATGTTTTCTAATCAAAAATTTCTCCCACTTCTTGACCAAAAAAGGAGAAAAATTCTAGGCGTTGGTTTTCAAACTATTCATTATTTGTTCAACATTTTTTGTTGGAATTCGTTTTCCAAAACTTTTTTATTGTTAAAGTAAACATAAATATATGTCTGTCTCAAGTACAATGAATCATTTCAACATTTTTTCTCGCCCAAAAAATTGAATTTTTCTGTTCAATAACCAGTATTTCAAAACATGATATATCTGCATTCATTTCAATTTTTCGTCAATCATACTTTCTCTTTTAATTTGACACGCATCCATTTCGAATATTTCAAAATAACCTTCATTTCGACTAGTATTTTTGTACATAATTGTTTTTTGTCTGTTCAGAACTTGTCTATTTCTTGAAACGTACGTTTCACCGGAAACCCATTTTTCTTATCATCAGAAAAAATGACTCATCACACCCATCTATAAAAATTGTAGAGAAATGTTTATTTTCAGTTTGCTGAAAAATGGCCACTTGTCGAATTCACTTCAACCCATATTTCGATGAGGTAAAACTTTAGGCAAAAATTGTTTCTTCTAAAATTTCAAAATTTTTGAGGTTCTTGCTTCTGAAAAATTAGAAAGAGCTTTTCGAAACAAGGAGAAGGCAAAGATTGTGGATGTTCTGTTGACTGGAAATAACTCGCAACGACAAATGGTGAGAAATTTTGGCGGAGTTTTTTTTCGTGTGCATGACTACAAGAAACATTTTAAGATTTTTGCACCGATTCAGAACAAATTTTTACAGCTGCGCACACCTTACAAAACCCGTTACGGCAAAAACATCGAGGAAGAGATCAAAAAGGTAACATCGGGTGATGTTGAAGATCTTCTTATCGCCCTACTTCAAACTCCAACAAAGCTAGACGTCGTCGAATTGAATCGCGCCGTCAAAGGTCTTGGGACCAACGAGAAAAATCTCATTGAGATTCTAACAACCCGAAAGAACGACGAAATCGAGGCCATCAAAAACACCTACTTTACCAGTTTCGCCAAATCTCTAGAAGACGCTGTCGCCTCGGACACATCAGGTGACTTCAAGAAACTACTCATCGTCTTGTTACAAGGTGCGCGAGGCTCACATATTGGCTCAGCGACAGAGGACGCGGCTAGAATTGTGAAGAGTTTTGACAAGAAGAATGGGGTAGAGAAATTCGAGGCGTTTAAGATTTTCGCAAACGCTAATGGAACACATGTGACACGTGTTATTGAAGAGGTCGAAAGATCAACAGGGAAACAATTCTCAAAAATTGCTGACAAAGAATTGTCTGGCGATTTCAAGAATTTGATCCTGGTAAGTATTCAATTTTGTGGGCTTGTAATTTTGTTAAAAATTTCCAGGCGCTGATCGAAACCGCCCGCAATACGCCTCGCTTCCTAGCCAATCAAATTCATCTTGCTACAAAAGGTCTGGGCACCAAAGACAGAGATCTGATTAGAATTCTTGTGTCTCGAAGCGAAATCGACTTGATTCTCATTGAACACGAATACCAACTACTATTTGGTAAACCACTGATCCAATTGATCAAGGATGAGTGTAAAGCGGAGTATCGTGACGGATTGATCCGATTGATTCAAGGAAACGCGTCGTTAAGAATTTGAAAATGCTTTAAAAGGACAGCACACTTTAACTAAAAAGCTCACAAACTATCCCTCCTCAATCTATGCTACTGATAATAACAACAATAAATTTGAAATATTTCGAAACGTTTCAAAATAAAAACATTGTTTTTTTTTTCATTTGATAATGAAACATGGAGGATGGAACACTAATAACTCTCCTAATTTGTTTGACTATTCTATTTATCGTCGAATTGATCAGAAGCACTATTCGCCAAAAGGATGAAAGGTAAGCGAGAGAATTAATGAAATTTTAGATGACGGAAAAGAAAACCGGAAAGAAGTAAAAATGCTGAAATTTTGGAAGTAACATTTGTTCACGCCGTTTTTTCCAAAAATTTAAAGATGCGAACATTGTACAGTAATCCAGGAGGCACTCAAGTTTTATGATGTGTGAAAATCTAATCATAATACCTTTATTAGGTCACATATGTTGTTGTTGTTGCTATTGATTACATAACTAATAACAACAGCAAATGTGACTTTTGTCTTTTGGGATGTCGCGGTCAAACTACACTAATTCTTGACCAACTTGTTTTGTTGAAAAAATGTCACTGACCTTTTTTTGTTCTTTGGTCCGCTATGGCGGTGATGCGAGAGAAAGAGAGGTCAGAGAAATAAAAAAGAACGTGAACATTATAAATATAATTATGTCATCCCGTCATGGTTGATTATAATCCGTATTTACAGTTAGAAAACTATCTGAAACCAAGTTTCTCTAGATAGCTAGATAGATAGATATCCCTTTTCTGTGAAATTCGACAGAAAACTGGGGTGAACAAGTAAAAAAAACGTCCATGATAAGGTTATCACACATTTTCCCTTTCCGGGAAGTGTATTTCCGTCTAATTATTTTTTCAGACGCTCAAAGGAACCACCAAGTTACAAAAAATGCTTGAAGATGGAAAGAGATTCACTTCCCAGCTACAAAGAAGTTACAAAATTTGAGAATGTATAACTGTAAGCTGAATATTGGAAACACGCTCCTTTTTCCGATTTTATGAGTAATTTTCAAAACTCTGAAACTACAAATACTTGAAAATATTTTTTTTCTTGCGGTTCGGCGCGTGTTACCAATATAACGAATGTACTGTATTCGTAGTTCCTTCCACCCGCCAAAAACATTTGTTTTGTTGTTATTGTGCAATTTTTGCTGCTGATAAGAGTTCGATTCAAAATAAAAAATATTATGTGCTGTATTCTAATTGTGCTATATTATTTGTTAGGGTGAGCTACCTTCATGTTTCTTTGTTCTCAAAAATCATATGCAGAACTCGTCAACAGCCAGATACTACATCAACAACAAATCAAGCGGGTAACAGTAATTTGGGATTCAACGCTGATTCGCCGCCGTGTTATGAAGATGTTGTAAAAGAACCTCCCAGTTATGAACAGGCTGTTGGGAATAGGTTGGTTTCTTCTTTAAAATTTCACTTGGTACAGTAGCTGTTCTAAAATTCGGAATCTCTCGGCCCGACCAAAAACTGTAACCTGGTCTGATTTTGCGAAAATAAAAATATTACAGATCAAGTGCATTTGTTATCGAAATTGAGCCGACAACTTCAACATCATGAAAATTTTTCCAATTTTTTAAAAAATTTTTAGGCAGTAATTTTTGTATATTTTGAACTTTTTTAATAAAACATACCTTTTTGTCGCATTTTTCAAACTCGATATCGTCCTGAAAATATTTTTCGATTAGTTTTCCACTTTGGAATAAGTAACATTATCGATAGAACAACGAAATCACACGAAATAGAAAAAATCAATAAAATTTAAAAAATGTTATTTACATTCTTCATTCATCCCAAAATTCAATAGCTTCAAATTCTGTCAAAATCGCTGATGCGACATCTTTTCGACTTATCGGTGGACACATTTTCTTCTCCGAAACAAAATCTCGAAACTCTTCGTAATCATCTTCATCGCGTAATTTTGAGAGAAACTCATTGAATGTTTCAAATTTTTCATGTTTTATGCATTGTTGTCGAATTTCTAGGATTTGTGTGTGAATTACCTGTAAAATAAAATATGAATTTGCGCCCCGAAAAACTTACACTTTGAAAAAATCGTTTAAATATTTACAATTTGGTCCTTATTTTCGTGATGTTAACATAAGATTATACTAAAACATTAAAATCAAATTTTTTCTCAAAATGAACAGAACGATTTTGATGTCTTTGACTTATAAATGTTTTGAAACGTATTATTCTCGGGTTTCAAGATTTTCCTAAATTATAAAATCAAACCTCAAAGCATTGTTCTCTCGACACTCTATCCGGTATCAAACACATTGCTCCAATCGTTTTTATCGCTCCTTTACAAGCATCAATCGCCGAATTATTGGCATCGCGTTCGAATTTCACCTCAATCTCCTCTTTCTCCCGACTCTTTCCGGATTTTTTCATACTTTTCCATTCATCAATCAAATTTTGCATATCCTCTTTATCCAACTCGATGCGTCGTCGTTTCTGCTTAACAACTCGATTCAAATTAAACTCCTCTGACAGTCTTTTGAAAATTCCACTGGAAAATTATACTTTTTTGTTGTTGTAAAATTGGCAAAAGTTACCTGTTCATCTCTTCTTTGGGTTTTAAGAATTTTTCAACTTTGCTCATCGCATTTTCCAAATGCTGCTGTGTTGATATTTCAGGATTCAAAGCTTTGTCACGCAGAAAGTGACATTGTAATTGGAGCTGAGGATCGGGAACTTTTCCAGTTGTGAACTTAGCTCTAAAAAAAGAAAAACGTTCAAGATAATTGCGACTTGTAAACTAACACAGTCTCATCGTCAAATTGCATCATATCAATGAGATCATCAATAGCCGACAGGTGTGAAACTAGCAAAAAATTGAAATTCATCGAACAACAGAGGAGCAACCAAACCTGTGGGTTTCGTCTCATCCGACTCATTGAACATCATCTCTTGCGCACTTTTACCAAACTCTGGAAACTTCAAACAACGCATATCATCGGCAAACGGTAATCGAACGGCTCGAAGATACTGAAAGAAAAAGGCGCGTGAAGTTAGATAGGTCTGAAACTCACCGCAACCTCGATATCTTCGTCATAATGTGGAATGAGAGCCATGATTTGAAGATGTGAACTAACTGAATAAGCATATCGACAAATTGCAACAACATCGAGTTCGAGCATTGATTCGATAAGAGACAAAGTGCATCGAGTGGTGTTCTGAAAAAAATTATTTCATTTCGAAATGACAAAAAAATCAGACCGCTCGCAGACACGAATCGCGGACGACGAAATTTGTGAAAAATCATTTTCATCTAGTTTCTTGCTACAAGAGTTCCAGAGAAAAAAAACAAACCAAATTTTTGGCACTAGTCGCTTTCGTAACAGCTGGCATTACCGTATAACTTCGATCACCCAGAAAATAACTGGAATCAATCTGGAAAAATCAACAATTGTTTTTTTTCCTAACTTTTTGAGAGAAGAACTAATTCAGAAGTCTCATAAAAACTCACATGCACTTTTTTTGTAAACTGCATAAGTTTCAAGCATCCGCCCTTCTCCCCGTCATTGAATTTATGCCCATTGTATTGATTTTGAACCTCATCATCATCGAAAAAAATCAATGTTTTGCCAAAAAATGCGCCCGAACACAATTCGCCTTTCGACAGCTCTTTGGGGGACGTTTTCTCGGAAGCTCTTTCAATTCTAAAACTTTCCTGGTCGCAATTCTTCTCAAAAACCGATTTAGGAAGTTGAGCAAACGTCTGTGTCGCGCCACTCTCGTTTTGCACATTCAGCTGACTCACTCGGACCACCTGCAAAACAAGAATCTTGTCGCTAGAGCAACTTTACATCCTGTCCCTCACATTTGATCCAAAACCATCGACCAACGAAAATTTCAGCCCAGAACTTGTGGTTTTCACCGATTTTGTTGTGAATGCCAATGGTAATCTGAGGCCTGGACCAATCTTTAGAAAAAAGTAGATTTTTCCTCCAAAAATTTTCTCAAACCTCGAATTGTTTATAAATATTTCTGGTTTCGGTTTTTTTCGGCACGAACTTCGCCAATTGTTTTATCATAAGATCATAGTCATAAACTTGAGCTCCAACTTCATCGACAAGATTTTTAAGCGGAAAAGTTTCCGGATCTTTCGGGCCACTGAAAAATAAGATTTTTGAAAAAAAAACTTGAGATTTCGGAAAACTAACATGATCATTAAGTCAATTCCCCGTAACATTTCAGCAATCTGCTCCACTCTTTTTTGTTCGATGCGATTTGTTTTAGAATTGGTGATCAACACAATTGTTCGGTCTGTGAAAAACGTTTCTGTCAATAGAGCCATGCCTGACCTAAGAGGAGGAAAAGTACCGTGGCATTCAAGTTTTCCAGATCACTGTAGTTTTCTCTTATGAAAAACTCAGCCTTTTTTAAATATGCCAAAAAATCTTTAGAAAAACTTGGTTTCAGATAGTTTTTCTAACTGTAAATACGAGTTATAATCAGCCATGACCGGATTTTATTTATAATGTTCACGTTCTTTTTTATTTCTCTGACCTCTCTTTCTCTCGCATCACCGCCATAGCGGACCAAAGAACAAAAAAAGGTCAGTGACATTTTTTCAACAAAACAAGTTGGTCAAGAATTAGTGTAGTTTGACCGCGACCCCCCAAAAGGCAAAAGTAACACCTGCTGTTGTTATTAATTGTGTAATCAATAACAACAACAACAACATATGTGACCTAATAAAGGTATTATGATTAGATTTTCACACATCATAAAACTTGAGTGCCTCCTGGATTACTGTACAATGTTTGCATCTTTGAAAATTTGGAAAAAAAGTCGTGAACAACCACGAAAACTTGAAAACTACGATTTCACTTCAAGTTTTCAAAAATGTTAAGTTACATTGTCAACCGAGGTTTTGTGAATCTCAAAAAATCAAAAACTTCAATCTCACCATTCACAAATCCTTCGTTATCTTTCTCATGATTCGAAATAATTTCAACAGCGACTGTTAACCCACAACCAACTGAAAATTAAAAACATCTAAATATTTTAAAACAATTCAAATTCTCACCACTTCCCGCCTTTTTTGGATTGATTTCCAGTTCTCGATTGATAAATCGCAATTGATCGAAACTGGCGTTTTCCAGAATTTCCGAGTGAACTTGCACACTTCCAATATCCAGCGAATTTTGTGTCACTTTGGAACCAAACGCGGCGATTGCCATTTTCTCAGTGGACTCGGAGAAAATCTAGAAAAATTACAAAATTTTTGAAAAAAATTACGAAATCTCACTTTTCTTGCAAAAATCCAATCGGCGGCCTGCCTCGACTTTTCTAAATCATCACCAATTTGCGAACCAACATCTACAAGTACCACAGTCACTCCATATTGTTTGGATTTTGGTGGCATGCTGGAAACTTTCAGAAAACTGAAAAAAAAATAAAAATTCAAAAAATTTCCAAGCGTTCGATAGAGCGCATTTACTGATTGATGTGAATTAAATGGTTGAAAAATGTTTTTTAAATAAAAATGCAACTATAAAATCAGGTAGCACTGCCCTTCTTTCTAGCCGTTGTCACTGGCGACAATCGTTTACTCGATTCCTTGACCCGTTTCTCTCTTTTCAATTTATCATGCTTTTTCGGCGTCAAACTGGCCGTTTCTTCACAACTCGGTTTGCCTTTTGTCACACTTCCCGGTTTCGTCACATCATCCATCACATTTTCCCATTGCGCCGTTTCCAACTCGTCGAAACTCATCGCATTGGTCGCGAATAACTTGTCGACATTTTCGCAGAATTTCGACACACTCTCCTCGTTTATCGCCATCAAATAGGGCACAAGCATTAGACAATCGGCCGAACCGTGCCAATGGTAGGCTAGTGTGTCTTTGAACAAAGCCTCTTTCGACGCCAACATCTCATTTTTCTCACTTTTCCATGGCAATTGTGCGGTGCACGTGACAAACATCATCTAAATCCAACATTGTTTTTGAAATCTATAAAAAAACTAAAAATACCACATAAAGCCAGGCCTCAAAATCGTCCATCTCATTAATTGCCGCGTGTTTGGTGTGAAAAGTTCGGGGAGAAAATCGATCTGGTCGAAACGTTGAAGCGACTTGCGGTTTTGGCCTGAAACACTTTGGCTGGTGCAAGCTTCAAAATTATAAAATCTTTTTAAAAACTCACTTCATTGGTGTGACTCGATAAAAATCCGTAATTTTGAGATGAAAAGGTGTCTGAATCGAAAACGACGTCGGCCTGAGATCCAAATGAAGATGGTCGAATTTGTGCAATTCTTTGATGGCTTGGAACGAGTGATATGTGATGAGAAACGTTGTCGCTGCGCTGGAAAAATATATTTTTCGAAAGGACTTAAAATCAAAACTACTTATGAAAGCCCTGATGTGAAAAAAAAACCCACTCGAATCGTTCGTGCATTTGAAGAAGTGTCTTCAAATCTCTTCCCGTATCCTCGACGATCAAATAGCGAAAATCGTCGTCGAAGCCAACGTCGCGTAGTCGCGACAAGCGAGAGTCGCGTGTCTGTCGCTTCGAAATTGAGGCAAGAAAATTGCGCTCTTTCTAAAAAAATCATTGTTTTTTCGTCAAGATTTTTCTATTCCAAACCCACTCCAAAATCCAGCGATTCCAGATTGTCAGCTCGTTTTCGTTGTTGAAGCTTCGCGATAAACTCCGATTTTGATGACATGTTTCGAACGCGAGCGTAGAGCGGTGTTATCGATTTGGGACCGTTGTCAGAAATAGTGTGGATAAGTTCATACCTGGAAGTTTTTGAGAAAAATTAAAATTCTCAGTAAAAAAAAAGCTAACTTGAAATCAACCGTGCTCATAAGCTGCGGCAACGGAGCCTGAAACGTGCTATGTCGCCTCTGCTCAAAGCTCGAAATCTTCTTCTGCGACTCTTCGACAAATATATGATTTGTGTGCTTCATCACCGATTCGAGATACTGACCAGACGGTCGTTGACCGAGCGACGCGTCGCTCGGCGGCAGCGGCGGCAATTGTCGCGTCGTCATCGCCGACGTCCGTTCGTCGTCGCTGACGTTTTTGCGACGACGCGCGACGGCTCGCGGAATTGAGCGAAACGGAAAATCGTGTAGTTGTTCCGACATTGTTTTTGGCGAGAAATGATTTTTTTAGACGTGAAGAAGTGTTGACCTTGGAAAAATAATAAATTTTTGCACCTGTGTAACACGTGTTCTTTTTCCACAGTTTTTATGAGACCTCATTTTTAAACATAGACCTTATTTTACTTCTTGTCCAGATACTCTTTTCAATTTTTTGTACTTTCAAATTTTCCTGTTCGAGATCAGGCAAAAATCTCAATTCTTCCCTGAATTTTCTGATTAACTTTTTTCGTTTTGTCAACTTCTCCGCTTGTATTCACATTTTAGGGGACTGAATTTTTCAACGGACCCGAACCGAAACATGTCCCTTTAAATATCCATATTGTTTCTCGCAAGCCGTCAAAACTACAACAAAATGGTAGTCGACAAATGCAAATAGCCGTAAAAATATCATTGAAAAATGGGAGAAATTCCAATTGCCGATTATACAGTAATCCGGATTTTACGAAAAAGGGGAGAAATAGAAGAGAGAGAGAGAGAGACTGGTTAGAATTGAAAATGGAAATACCTTCCAACTTTTTTTTCGCTGCATTTATTTGTCTTTTTTAGTTTAAATTTTCTTCCTAGATCTAGAAATTTTCGATATATTGTAGTTTTCAACAATTTTCACTGACTCATTTTTTTCCGAACAAACAAGGGCAGAATACGTTTCATGACAGGAAAAAAACGGGCGAGAAGAGAATCTTGAAGCTGTCCTCCGCCGCGCACCTACTTTTGGTTTATTTATTTATTTATTTTTGGGACTGGTCATACATACACACACGATCACTTTAATATGGGAAAAATGTGTTGGTTTTTGTGTTCAACGTTTTTCCGAACTTCTTTTTTATTCTGTTTTTGTTGAAAAACTTGGAAAAAAACTTTCAAAAATTGGTTCATTTTTTTCTGGTTTCAAAAAGTATCGAAAAATATTCCAAAACCTTTTTTTTCAAATTTTAGAGCCCACATTTCTGCTTTTCTAACAAAAATTTCAGCAATTTTTGGCACATTTTGAAATGCAAAAAATCACGGCCATCAAATGACCAGCAACAACATTCGCCCAATTCCATCAACATCCAAAACGCCAACAAACTTGTTCCAAAAGAAATACTCGCGCGATACGAGTAGTACAACTATGCGAGACGCAGAGAAAATACACCGTCCCGCACCGCCTCCCTACATGGGTCAACCCATTCCACGTGTCAAACCGATCCACGTCAAACGAGACGTTAACAATAGTATTGGCAAGGTGAGTTTCTCTTGGGGGTGAAGGATTTTTTGTGGAATTTTGAAATTTTTGCAGACATCTAGTAGACGCTACGACACATTCGGTGAGAATGCGTTGGAGACGATTTACGATCAGTTCAAGTTTTTGGACGAATCTGAAGAACCTGCGTCGCAGACACCCACCTCATCCTACAGTACCCGACCTATTGTTGCACCGCCTAGAGATATGAAGTGAGTCAACTCAAAATTCCCGGGCCGGTCTGAAATTTCAATTTTCAGAAAACCCCAAAGTCGCGCTCTCCTTCTCTACTGTCTCCTACCCCTTGTCGAATTGCTGACAGCTTGCGCAATTCTCATCTGCGAATTCTTGCGCAATCGCCAAACCGCACCAGCGACACGCGACAACGACGACGCTTCCGAACTCCCCGAAACAATCGCCGCGCTAAAATTCCAAACCGCCATCTCGACAGTGTTGCCAGCGTTCTCGCAAGTCATCACCGCCTCATTCGGCATGTGGCCAATTTTCTCGCCGCGGTTACGTCGCGCCGCGCGAATTCTCCACATTGCCTTCTGCTCGCTGACGATTTTGTTGTGGTTCGCCGCGTTGGGCGACGAATTTCTGCGCATCTCGTTGGAGCACATTTTTGCGACGACGGGGGGTGATGAGAAATATGTGATCGAGTTGATTGTGGCGATATTCGCCTATTTTGCCACCATTATTTTGCCGTTCACAACTCTTGCGATAGCCGCGTTCAATTGTTGCGTATTTTCAAAATGTCGAAAATCGATGAGCACAATTACTTTTTCGTTGGGAGTACTATTGTTTTCAATGGCCACAACTGTCATTGCCGTTTTTACCGCGCAAGCAAATTTAAATTCACCAAAAGATGTGTGAGTTTTTTGTTTTTGAGAAATTCCAGCCAAAACAATTTCCCTACAGCTCGGATTCTTCATCACTCTACGCCTACGGGTTGAAAGAATCGATAATTTTCGTTTTCGTCGTGCTAACCTCGATTTTTTCCCTAATCGTCTCCACTCAACAAAATAAACCTCTCATGATGGGCGCCGCTGTTGGACAAGGGTAAGACGATTTTTCTCAGGGGTTGACAATGTTTCTCTTTTTCAGAATCTCGTTAACCGCAATCACCACCGAACTGTTCACCGCCGAACAGATTGCAGCGATTGTCAGCGAGTTCAAGAATTTCTCAGCGGCCGGAACGACTATTGAAATCGGGTGAGTTTTTGCGGGAAATTGGCATAATTCGGGCAATTTTTGGATTAGCAATTTGCCGCGCGGATTTTGAAATGAACTTGAAACTTTTGAGAATTTTAAAAACTTGTCATGAGTCTAACAATCCCAACATTTTGAAGGAACAATTTTTACGCCTGGTTCAGGTTCAAAACTTCCGTTTTCCCTCATTCCCACACCTGCCCGAAGAACGGGAAAAGTACCGTATAGCTTTCCAACAAAAAAAGATGCACAACATTTTGTGAGGGTTGACCCCCCCCCCCTCCCCCTCCTCAAAAGGACAAACAGGTCACACCTGTTGTTGTTGTTGTTGTTATTCATGATGTTATCCATACTATAACAACATATAATCCCATTTTTGCACACTTTAAGAATTTACTTTTTAAACAAATATACTTCAACCACTAAATTTTTTTTTGGCATCTGTGACGTAAACTTTGCCTTCCCTTGTCAGCAAAACAATCAAGAAAAATTTCCGATTTTTCTCTAATCCTACTTCTTCCAGAATAATACTTCTCAATGGTTGTGCGGTGGTTACATGTATCCTCCTAATCATTCAACTAACAATCTTCACCGTCTCCATAACTCAACCGATAACCCTATCGGCCGATTCAACAACATCCCTAATCATGGACAACAACCGAAATCCATCTGGCCAGCAGGAACGAACCGCCTTTTGAAACAAAACAACAGTTTGCTCTCAGAAAAAAAGTTGAAAATTTGCTCAATAAATCTTTGTGTTGAAACTATTTGTGTTATACCCGTTTCTCTGCGTCTCCCCCTCTCTCTCCCTCTTTCTTAATTTCCCCGATTTTTTCACGTGAACTCTCGACGGTTTTCACGAATACCAAAAAAATTGACCATTTTCCCAAATTCTGACATGTGAGTTTTGGGTTTTTTCGTGAAGGGGCGGACTATTGCTTATCAATTGACGATTTTCAAAGATGTTGATAAGAAATTGACGTTTTAAATAGTGCTGATGTGAACGTGTTTATCAGTTTTTCAGAAAATTATAAAGTGCCCCTAATCCTGTTAGGATTAGGGATTATAATTTCACAACATTTTTTTTCGATTTTTTCTGACGCGCGCAGAAAATTGCATCATGGACAGACGCATAAAAGTGCTCTTCGTGATGCAATTTTTCGGCTTCTCTCTTTTTTTTTTGACATTTTTTTCAACACACAAAACATTTTTGAATGTTTTTTTTCAATATCAGGCATACTTTTGTGGGCGGAGCTAAATCTATGAACTAAGGTTTTTTTCTTATTTTCTGGAAAACTCAATGAAAAACTCATTGAATTCTCCCCAAATAAAAACACTCATCTTTTTTACAACAATAATTTCATCTTTCGATTTTATGTGTCCTCTTGGCACAAAAAATCTGAAAAATCACGTATTTTTTAGAGTCGAGCGCATTTCTCAGCTCTTTTTTCTTCTTTCTTTTTGCATCGATTTCTCGTGTTCTCTGCGTCTCTTGTTTTTACACACTGTTTCGTTCTTTTTAGAGAAGCTCGAGGCAAGAAAAAAAATGTTTGGGCAGACTTTTCCATCGTGTTTTTTTTCTATTTTCTGCGGTTCAAGGCCTCCTGAGGACATTTGGAAAAGTGTTTTTGAAGAGTTTATGTAGAAAACTTCTGAATTTCCGGAAAATTTAACAATTCTTAGTTTTAGAAAGAGACAAGAAGAAAAAGTGTGTTTTTTGTCATTCTAAATTTCTGAATTTTGAAATTTTTGACTACTACCTCAGGCTCACTAGTTCAAAAAATACATTCAGTCGTTCAAGCTCCGCCCACAAAATCGTGTCTAATTTCGAAAAACGTGAAAAAGGTTTTGGTCAGTGTAGGGTAAATTCGGAAAACAAAAATTTGACCAGAAATTTGAAATTTTGTTTCGAATATTTCCGAGAATTTCACAGAAAAAAATTTTCCGCAAATTTTCTGGTATCAATTTTTTTTAATTTTTAGATCAATATTTTTCGAACCAGCCAAATTTCCATTTCAAGACATGAAAAAAAGATCCCACCTTCCAAACAAATCGTTCTGATCTACCCGCCATCTCTCTTTCTCTCTCATATTTTTTGCTGCTTTTCCTCGGCTTGTCATTTCATTTCGGTTTGCCAATCGCTCCGCCTGTTCCATTTCTCCCATTCTTCTTCTTCTCTTCCCTTCATCATCAATTTTGTTGTTTACACATTCCCATCGTCCAACACAAAATCGTTTCATTTTCAGTAAAACTTGCTCTTCTCAACTACTTCCCAAAAATGGCTTCATACTCTCAATATTTGACCAAGGCTCAAGAAGACGAGTTGCGTTCCATCGCCAACGCCATCGTTGCGCCTGGAAAAGGAATTTTGGGTGAGTGTTTGAAATGAGCGCGCGAACTTTCAAGAGTTCAAAAATTATGTCAAAGACCACGTGTCTGACGCAATCAATGTTTGTTTTATAACAAAAGAAAATTCCCCGTTTTAAAACGGGAGCAAAGATTTGTCAATTTTTCAAGAACACACAAAAGTTTGTTTTTTTCTTTGCTGCCTGACCTCGTCAGTTGTCAGAATTGATTTTGGGGGAGAAGAAAACTTTTGGAAGCAAACAAATTTTAAAAGGGTCATTGGAAATCAAAAACAATGAGCTTGTCAATGGAGCGCACATGCCATTTTAAACAAAAACGCAACATTTCTAGCCGCCGATGAATCGACCGGATCAATGGAGAAACGTTTGACGAGCATCGGACTCGAGAACAACGAGGAGAACCGTCGCAAGTACCGTCAATTGTTGTTCACCGCCTCGCCAGACCTCAACAAACACATTTCCGGTGTCATCATGTTCCACGAGACATTCTACCAAAAAACCGACGACGGTAAACCGTTCGTCGCTTTGCTTCAAGAGCAAAACATCATTCCGGGAATCAAGGTCGACAAGGGTGTCATTCCATTGGCCGGAACTATTGGCGAGGGAACCACCCAAGGATTGGACGATTTGAACGCCAGATGTGCGCAATACAAAAAGGTTTGTCAAAGTTCAAAATGTATTTCGTGTGGTTTTCACATGATCATGACAGTTTCTTATCAATAGTCTCGTATTGTCGACTTTTAAAGATTCTACTGATAAGAAATCTATTTCGGTCAGAGAATTATGTTTCATTAGTCAATGTGTTCTCTGGTTTAACCGAAAGATTGGAAAATTGCTGACAACAAACCTCCTATTTCCAGGATGGTGCTCAATTCGCTAAATGGCGTTGTGTTCACAAAATCTCGGGAACAACTCCATCGGTCACCGCTCTCAAGGAAGTTGCTCAAGTTTTGGCTCGCTATGCTTCGATCTGTCAACAGAACGGACTTGTCCCAATTGTTGAGCCAGAAGTGAGTTTTGCCCCTCAACCCCTCAACAAAAAAATAACTCACCATAATCATATGTTTGCAGATCTTGCCGGATGGTGAACACGACTTGGCTCGCGGACAAAAGATCACCGAAACCGTCCTCTCGTACGTCTACCACGCTCTCAACGAGCATCACGTCTATCTCGAGGGAACCCTCTTGAAACCAAACATGGTCACCGCTGGACAATCGTTCACTGGCACCAAGCCAACCAACGCCGAAATCGGGTTGGCCACCGTCACCGCTCTTCAACGCGGTGTTCCATCGGCTGTGCCCGGAGTCGTCTTCTTGTCCGGTGGACAATCCGAGGAGGAGGCCACCAAGAACTTGAACGCCATCAATCAGGTATGAGTGTGCCTTGAAAAACATTAGGTGCTGAAAAAATCAATATTAATTTCTAGGTTCAAGGAAAGAAGCCATGGGCTTTGACCTTCTCGTACGGACGTGCTCTTCAAGCTTCATGCCTTGCCAAATGGGCTGGAAAAGACGAGAACATTGCTGACGCTAAGGTTTGTTTTCTTTTCTCTAATTTAGATTTTTCCGAATTAAAAAAAATTACAGGCTGTCTTGTTGCACCGCGCTCAAGTCAACTCATTGGCCTCAGTCGGAAAATACACCGGAGACGCCAGCGCTGACGCAGCCGCTTCGCAATCACTTTTCGTCGCCAACCACGCTTATTAATTCTTGAGTCAATTGCGAATTTTGATCTCTTACTTTTTCTTTGTGTGTATTTAAGTAGAAGCATCTTCTCACAACTATGTATTCTCTCTCTCATTCTAAATATACTTGCTTTCTAAAACTTCTAATCTAAAAGTTGTACTAACTTGTTGAATAATTTCGGAAATAAAAGTAGATTATTTTTATGATGTAGAAGATAACAAAACAAATACAGGGGCTTTGAAAACTGAAAAAAAAAACAAGAAAAATACCTAATTCGGAGTTCCTAGATATTCACTTCGACGCTTTTTGACATCGTCCTCCAAAATTCCCAAATTCTCATGCGACGACTCCAAATAACACAAACGACGGCGACCTTTGAAGAATACTTGGGCGGTTTTCTGAAATTATTTGCGATAAAAATTGAGAAAATTAAGGAGGATAACTAACACCAAAGTTTTCAGCATACCACGTTGATGCTAGAATGCACACAATTGTACCGATGATCTGAAACTTTCGAACTAAACATCAGAGTTGATGTCATACTTGGCCTAACATAATAATCCCGCAGACAAAAAGTTAAAAGGTCCGGACCACCTTTTTATCTTCCAAAAAGTGGAGCTGAGTAGGTTTTACAAGCCCTGTGGCCATTTGGTCAGACTATCCCAACTCTTTTTGGTCATGTATGAGAGGTACCGCTAAAAACGTGTTTGAATCTTGAGAAAGAAAACTCAACCATTATGATAAACCAAGCTGCCACACTCCACATTTCCATTTTCGAAAACACCGCACTTCCACCTTTGACACAAATTGCAACCTCTAGAACAGAGATCAGTACAAAAATCCAGCATTGCATTCCAACGCGTTTTGTCAAAGGATCGGTCATGAAGACGTAGTATTGGCTGGAAGAGTAACATTCTCCGGTTTCATGAAAAGTTCTCACCGAATACTTGGCGCAGCGATTGTTGCAATCAATATTATACGCCAAAACACCACCGGATGTTGAGTGTCGATGGCGAAAATGTGTTTGATGAAAAACGTGTTCAGCTCGGCTATCTGAAATTCTTTTTTTTTTAATTTCAGAGATTTTCGAAAATTGGTTACCATCCAAAATGCCACGAGGAATGTGAGCAAAAATGTTCGGCGTAGTGAATTGGAGAACGACTTGCTGTACCAATCAAACTGAAAAATTCGAATTGAGAACTTTTTTCAATCGGATAAAAATTACCGAGCTCCAACTGGCTGGTGTAAATTGCATGGCGAATCGCTTCATTTTTCCTTTTCGAGACTTGATATTTCTGAAAATTTCAATTCTTTTTGAAATCGAAATTAAAAAGCAAAAACCTGATACTTTCCCAATGAAACTGTCTCATTTGAAGAAATTGCGACAACTTCATCCCCACATAAATACCCAAACCGTTGCACAACAAAACGTCCAAAATCAACGAATCCCACCAACACTCGGCAAAGTTTGGCAACATATCCATGAACATCAACTCGGTGAACTCCCAAATAATCGAAATGTACCAGCAGAGCACCCAATGTCGCAACAGGAGCGTTTTCATAACCCAACCGGTAAAATGGGCGAACGCGAAAAAGTCGAGATTTTCGGCAAACTTCTCCCAGCACAAATCCCAACATCCGATCGCGTAATTCTTTTCGCGCAGCTTTTGCTGACCAAGGCCCACTGGATCGAGCCAAGTCAGCATTTTTTTGAGATCGTCGTAACTTTGGAAAAGTGCAAATTGGAGGAGAATGACATAAGCAACGGATAGACCAAAAATGAGTCGCCAAATGATTGGATGTGGACGGATGAATGGACCTAAACTCCTTTTTTTTGAGAAACTCCTCAGGGAAATTTTGTCTCCGGAGCCGCACCAAATTAGCACCAAAACTACCCCAAATTAGCTCCGGTGCTAGCTCCGGTGCGTGAACGGTTAGAATTGGGGAAAATTTGGGAACATTTGGAGTGAATTGGTGGAGCTCCGGAGCGAATTTAGGGAGAATTTGGGAAAATTTGGGGAACATTTGGTGTAGCTCCGGAGCAGTTTGGAAAACATTTGGGAAGAATTGGTGTGATTTTGGGGATCCTCCGGAGTGAAATTTTTGCCTGGGCGCTAGCTAGTAGTATTTTTTTATAAATAACACAGTTTTATCATTATTTGTTTATTGAAAAACAGATATTACATGAAAAAAAGAATGAAAACAGACATTACATGAAAAATCCGGCGACTCACACTGAAAATGGGGCTATTTTGAAAGTAAACGTCATTTTAAGATATATGTAAAACTGTTCAAAACAAAGTATAACGAAAGTTATTGTCAGTCCAGGCTTTGGATTATCCAGCCAGATCATCCAACGTGAAATTGATTCACTGTCATCGTTTTTAGTGGTAGAAAAGTTAGCGTTCTATCTTCTGGCTGAAAAGACAATACAAGACAAAACAAAACGAAAAAAAAAACATAGTTTTGGCGTAATAATGGTGCAGTAGAGCACGTTTGCATTATTCACGCCAACTCTATATATCATTTTTCGTTGTATGTTTTGAACAGTTCTAACACACAACGTTATCTTAGAGTGACGAATACCTTGAAGTTAACCAAATACTCTGCGCGAGTCGCCAGTTCATTTGAGCGTGAAGACCAAATTCACGAAAAGATCCCACTCGCAGTAGTTGATCTCATGTCGACCAATACTATCATCTTTCGGTAGGCGAAACAGTTGAATAAATATGCAACTCCTTGAAATGATGTTTTACTTCTTCACTATTGAACTCTGAAATTGTTTTTATTTTCAATTATCTATTTACTTCTATCTAATGCGGTTATTCACAAAAAAGTATTTTTAAGAAACGCAAAACGTTCATTCACTTGATGTCAAAAATTTCCAGCAACCCTCCTTTTTTAAGGTTTTTTGAAATTAGTGAAATTTCTATTATTGTTAGGACAATCCAGATCTTTTCTTCGTGTGGAGAAAAGCGGAAAAACCTATTCAGAAACTAGACAGAGAAATTCATAGCTACGCAAAATGACATTTTCCTTTCAAATTTCTTTGGTATATTTCAGATTTTGTTGAATATAAACTTTATCACAATTTTTATCGTGTGGCACTGAAGCAATCAATTTTCCTCCAAGACCTTCTCTCCGCGTGGAGAAAAGCAAAGAAATAGTTCTGGATAGCCGCATTATGTTTTCATGCGAATAACCCCATAATAATTTAAAATTATTCTCAAAAACTCACTAAACTATCACACAATCTGAGATCTACTTCTATACAACTTCCATGAATCGTGCAGCTTCAAATTCTTCTTTGATTCACATTTTGCGAAAGTTTCTTTTCCCACGCTTCGCAAACTGCTCAATTTCAATAAATCACTGTCATCTGAAAACTTTTAGGCGAACTGGGATGAAAGTTGTGAAAAAAACTTACTCCTGTTTTTCCTGAATATTTCAATTCATTGTCGATGCAGTTATACCCAAAATTCGAAATCTGCAACGGTGTTTTTCTTTATTTTAGAAATAAAAAAGGGAAAAAAACGAAAAAAAAAAAAACAAAAAATGAATTCGAATTTTTCGAATATTCGCATCGCGTTCGCGCGACGCGTGTCGCAATCGAGCGAGATTGCATCGTTCAACTCTAGCTCCGGAGTAGCACCAAATAAGCTCCGGAGCCGCTCCAGAGAAAATTGGGAAGAATTGGTGCGCAATTGGGGATCCCCATTTTGCCCCAATTATTGGAGCGAATTCGGAACAAATGGGGAGAATTTGGAAAGAATTGGGGAACATTTGGTGGAGCTCCGGAGCGAGGGTCCTATTTGGTGCTGCTCCGGAGACAAAATTTCCCTGAGTCATGGAGACACTCACCATTTGGAAAAGTAAGTGCACTGATGATCAAGAACAACGCGATTGCTCCAAGAAACCCGTCAAAGTAATTTTGCGCAGAACTATTATTTGTATGCCTGAAAAATAGCAATTATTACATAAAAACAAATCCTTCTCGAGGAGGATCCTCACCCGAAATACGCTTTGTACATTAAAAACGCGGTGATTGCAAAAAGCACTGAAAAACTATGCGGTTTGTAGAGAAAATCCAAAGTGACATCATCGACAATTCGTTCATTGATCATGTCAAAGTGCTTCTTCTCGAGTTCTCGCCGTCCAAACGGTGTCGTTCGTTTACTCCGAAAATCCGGCGAATGCCGATTCACATCTCCATCTGTCGTGAATCCCCCATCTTCGAAATCGGTTCTAGTGGTTTTCACCTCACTGTCACTGAGCGACGTTGTCTTTCCGTCAAAGCATGGAACATCTTCGTCTTCCATTCTGAAAAAACACGACTACAAGGAAAAAAAACAAAAAAACCACAAAAATCATCCGGGAGAAGTACACAACATCTATAAATCGTTTCAAGATATTCACACAAATACAGTAATGTTCCTTTAAAAAATAATAAATTTATTGGTATTTAATTGACAATGTAAGAAAATTCACCTGTTCAAAAATGAAAAAAAAACACACATACATTGAAAATGAGATCAATATTTTGAGACCAATGAAAGTAAGACAACAATAAATTTCAAGAAACCTGTATCCGATAAGAATTGAGCAACATTTGCGCGTTCTTCGACACGTTTTTCTTGCGTCTAGAGCATAACAACGATCGAACTGTTGCTCGATACGTCGAGCTCATTGTGCAATAAACAACAAACGATGTGAGACAATTGATAAGTGACATCAAATCGAGAACCTCTCCAACGTTGACGTATATCATCGTATGAACTTGCGTCGGATACATTGCTGACAGAATCGCCAGAAGTCCTAAAACATAAACACGTTGAGAGTGCACTAGAGTATTTTTTGCTAACCTTGCGGTAATTCTGTGCATAAAAACACAACCATCATGATGATAAGCATAAGAGTTGTTCGATCGATAGCCATGTTTTGTGAAATTTTTCGAATTCGGCTAAAAAAATTATTTGAAAATGAAAAATTCTAGAAAAACGACAATTTTATTCCCTTTTTCTTAACTTAAAAAATTGTGAAAAATTGAAGCCAAAACCCCAAATATAATACTTTCAAAGTTTCTTACTTTTCGTCTCTTGGCGTTGAAGCGGGCGTATTGGCCAACAATTGAAAATCGCCGCGCTTCTTTCTCGACGCATCTCCGCGCAAAATTCGTCGCTTCTCCGACATTTCACACAATTTATAGATCAATGCGATGGTGAACCAGAGAATCAACATGCATGGTAATGCTTTGAACATGACACCAGTCAGCCAAAGATTCAGTCGGAACAATGCACATCCACGAATAGATCTATCATCCAAGATTACTGTATATAATTCCGTGTTGTTACTCTGAAAATTTCAATTTTTACTGAATTTTTGATAATCCTTTCAAACATTAACCTTGTCACTTCACAAAAAAACCCGTGTATAATACGTTTCAAAAACAACCTATCAACGTTATTTAACTATCAATTCCCAGAACATTGGCAATACCACAATATCAAAAAGAGGCAGGGTCAATAAATGTGTGCCAGTGTTTGTAAGAAAAAACAGACTCCGCCCTTATTACTGTGGTGCTTTGTTTGCAGTCGGAGTTTTTAGTTGAATTTGGAGTGAGATTTTGGAGAATTTGGGCTATAATTTTTTTCTGTTTTTTTCCTGACGAAATTTTCTATCGTACTATAATGCGATATATGTTTACTATTAATTCAAAAGTCTCCACGCAATAATTTAATTACAAAAACCCGAAATCGCGTGACACAAAAAAAACGAAAAAAAAAACTCACGACAATCCAACCCAACGCGTCATTAACCGTCACAATTTTATGAACCATAATGGTGGGAATCGAAACAATGACCACAATCAACGCGGTGAACAATAGAATCTTCTTCAGAGCACCGTGATTAATCCATTTCGCATCCAATCGATCCAAAGCGGTCCATCGAACATACGCCATAATGACAGAAAGGTAGAGAGAAGCTGTATGAAGACCGATGGAACTCGTGACATGTGTGATGAGGAAGACAAGCCATGGATAGGAATAACCTATTTGTTCCGATACATCTTCGAATATTTTGAAACGAACAATGTAGATAAAGTAGGACGACATGAGAATGATGTCGCAAATGGACATTGCGCAGAGTAATGCGTTGATTATATAAACTCGCATCGCTTTACGTCTGGAAAATATTAAAGTGGGCCGGAAAAAGGTTTGGGCATTTTTTCTTCTTTAGGCCCCGAAAATTTGGATCGTCAAAAATCAAACACAAAAAGTATCACGTACAAAATATGTATTTTCTAGAAGAACACTTTTCTAGGAAATCAACGCTTGAAAGTCCGGACAGATTAAAAAAACCGGGCACCAAATTACCGGATCGGTCAAAGATTTTTAAGTTGGCAGATAATAACATTACTTCAACTTCCATTAAAAAGTACTGTACTTTTGCAATCTTCCCCGAATTTTTTAAAATGAGTTCCAATTTTCCAAACTTTCTCCACCTAGAAAAAAATCCAAACTCACGTCAACACATAAAAATGCAGTGAATTCAAAATCACCCCGAAAAAGCAGACAAAAACGCACAAATATTTATGAACACCCGTATAGACCCTGAAAAAAAATCATAATTTTGTGCTGCTACCAAAATAAGAACTTACTGTGAAAAGGCCATGAGATAGTTGAAAAAGAGTTGTGTAGAATTACGCGTCTCGTCGAGAAGCGGCAAATCTTCCGTGCACATTGTCATCTGTTAGACTTCCATTTTACCAACTCTGGCAAACCGAACAAATCTGAAATTTCTGAACTAGAACAAAGTTGGGACCCTTGGCGTGAAGAACAAGGCGTTGCGCTACTAATCCCTCATAAAATTGAATAAACAAAAGTGTTTTGTTACACTCAACCAAAAGCCAACACAAAAATAAATTTATTCTAAGAATTCGAGTTATATCACTTCATTATAACCGAGATGTGGAAATTACATGTTACAAAGGAGGAACTTGCGATCAGAAACTTTTTTTTTGAGAAGAAAAGGTTGAAGAGTTCGACACCTCGTGCAGGTGTTTTCAAGCTCATCGCAAAACTTTTTCTGGCGTCAGGTGTGTATCAAATTTCGAAGATTGTATCGGTTTTTTCTTCTGACAATTTTTCAGAAGAAAAATAGAATAAAAAATGTTCCGGGTCAAATAAGAAAACGCAAATATATACACTAGACAAATTAAAAATATTGTGCTCTTTTTTGCTACGAGTGAAATTAGTTTTTTTGTATGTGTATATGTGCTCCTCATACGATTGGTGTATTTATAGATTTTGTATAATAGCACGAAGACTATTATTAGAAGAAAATAACAAAGACATTTTTTTTTATTTTTGAACAATGAAAATTTTTTTCGAAAAATTTTGAACTCATAAAATTCCAGAAATTACAAACTACCGTAATAATAACAAGTATTGTTTTTTTGGGTCGGAAGCTCAAAAACCTAAACCTGAACAAGCTTCTTGACCTCTCCAACATAACAAACTTTATTTTTCAATTTCCGACTCATGCTAGCAAAAAACGTCTTCCCCCACAACACTCTGAAGTGATTCTTCAAGAAGCGAAAAAATTCATTTCATTGCCTTTTCCAGTTTTTTTTTTCTCTATCAAAAATTCCGCGAATTTAGCGGTTGAGAGCTCGAAAAAGTACCAAACTGCATTAGCAAAATTGCGTCCACTAAATTCAATGAATTTTTCAGGAACCTATCAAAAGTGGCTGGCAAGAAAAAATGAACGAACGAATGGCAACATAACTTTCACTGAACATGAATTATAGGCCACACCCTTTTTTTCTCTTGTTGTGGAGGTTTATTTTTGGAGCAGGTCCAAAAACAACGAAAAGGAGAATAAATACGGAGAAAAGGAAGATTTATATATGAGCATGAACTCAGGGGAAAATATTTTAAACAACTGGGATCAATGAACAGATTACTGTAGACGAAGCGACAGAGAGCTACAGTATTTTTGAAAATATCTCAATTGCAAGAAACTTCGTATGATTCATACAGCTGAACTTTTTTTAGACGAAAGGGTGTTCTTGGAAACAATAGTACGTGTTCATATTTCACTGAAGTCAGAGTCAGCCTTTTTGGACCGGCCTGGTTTTTTTCCAGTGACGGAGAAACTTAAGAAAAAAAATCACTTTGAAGTAACAAAGTTTACATTTTCGTGGCGAGACCCACACATTTTTTCACGTATCAGAAACTATTTTTCCATTATTTAGTAACTTTGAAAATATGACCAAAACACATTCGGAAAAAAAATCAGGACTAATTACGAAAGAACATCGAATAGGTTCTCTGAAAAAAGTGACTCCACTAAATTATGCTAATATAAAACACTTTTTCGCCAGGCAACAAAAAAAACAAGAGAATAACGGGAAGTAAATCGCATTTAATCGAGCAGATGAAAAACAATACGCGAAAAAAAGTACGTTTCAACCCAATTCGTTTCAGCGATATTAATTTTATATTTGGGTGAAAAATAAATTTGCGGCGAGGAGAATGTACTTCATTTGTAGTTCCGAAAATGACCGCCGAATATTCAGTAAGCTGCCCCGAGCCTTGAGGGTGTCAAACATAATTTTTGAGCTTTTCTCGGAAAAATTTTCAAATTTATGCCTCGTGGCATTGAAATAAATTTGCCAGTTATGGCTGCAAAGAATAACTAACATTTTTGATACATTGTTTTTGGTCACGCAGGAAAAATAAAACTTCAAAATCGTGAATTTTCTTCGAATTTTTGACATTTTTTAGTCATTTACAGTGACAATTGTAGAGGTTAGTAGGGTTTCCCAGATGTCGAAGGTTTTAGTATTTCAGAAAAAAACAACTAGAAAGTACAGTAGTCCTAAGATCACTCAACACGCAGTTGCTTTTCGAAATTTTTAGCTAAACTAAATAAAAAATAACTTCCAAAATGAAAAAAAGTTGGATCAAGACTAGTAAACAAAATTATTCCGGAAACTTGTGAAAATCAACAAGAGCAAAAATGACTTTTACCCCATAGGCACAAAAAAACTAGGGGCAAAAATTTAAAAATGTATGAAAACGACTCGTCAAGACCACCATAAAATACTAGTGACCACTATTTCAAAGAACCAGACACGGAAATTATAAATTCCGAAAAAAAATTGTGGGCACCGAAATTCAATTTTCAAAGAATTCATGGTCTCGAAAATGATACGCGGTCACCAGAAGGCAAGACAAAAAAAACATATTTTTGCGGTGCGCGAGAAAAAGGTCGTTTTAAATGTGTCCCCTGAGGATTTGGTTAGAAAAAATGGGGCGAAAAAGGAGAAATTCGAAGAAATATGACAGATAAGTAGAATTCCAGGGGGATCCATTTTGAAAGGTGTGCTTTTCTAGCTATGATTTTCGTGGGAGATGTGAGATTTGAGACTCTAAAAATAGGAGGGATTTCGAAATACGATTTTGACACCAACAATCATTTTTTTAACTTTAACTACAGCACATAAAATTTGAAAAATCACTTCCAGTCAAACTAATAATTTTGATTTCTGATCAAATGAAAAATAACTGGCAAATGTTATTTGAGACAAAAAGTAAACTAATATTCAGAAAAAAAAACGAATTACTATGATGTAAATTTACTTTATTTTTTTTACAATCGGGAATTCAAGTCTCGGGAAAAAACCGATGTTTTCCACAAGAATTGATGTATTTTCACCTTGCACAATAGATTACCAAAAATTCTAGAGAGAAATTTGTCACTGGGAAAAAACAGGAAAATATTTCTGTCCCTGTGAATAAAGGAAACCCCAGAAAACTGGGGAAAGAGACAAAATACGTAAATTGAGAGCTGGTTGTAAATTGGTTGTCAAAACTACCATAGTTTGGAAAGCTTGGCCAAATGACCACAGAGGGTTTTAATTTTGACTAAAGTCTGCTCATCGAAAAACTGAAAAGCATGGAAAAGGGCCAATATGAGTTATGGGCTGAAATTGAAAAGAACCGTAAATACCATTCGATGACGATTGTAAAGGCAAAACGGAAACAGTAACAAAAGTCAAAACTAACGAGAAAAGAAAGAAAGAAAACAATATTAGAAAACTGAGCAAAAAGTGAAGAGTGAATGAATGAATGAATGAATGAGCACAGAGAGGCACAATAATTGTTGACTCCGCCCCTTTTATGTTCGCGACGCAGGTGCGAAAAAGGGGCGGAGTCAACAATCATTGTGCCTCCCTGTGCTCATTCATTCATTCATTATTCACCTTTTGCTTAGTTTCCTGAAATTGCTTCATTTTTTTTGTTTCGTTTCTTTTGTTCCTTTTTTTTCAGTTATCATCGATAAATAATTTTGGCTTTTTTCCATGCTTTTGTTTTTTTTGTGTATTTTTTTATACAGGTTGGACCTACTAGGGGATATAACTTTCAGCTCTTGTCCAAAATTATCCATAGTATGAGAACTACTGTAGGTTTTCCATAGAAAACTTCTAGATACCAAAATTATTGCGCATATTTTGAAAAAAAAAAATTTTGTTTTCGCAAACATTTAACGGATAAATATTTTCTATTCTTATCCAAAAATTCCCGTTTTAGATTACATAATCTGAGTTTCTGAGAAGTTTGTAATTTCTCATTTATAAATTTGAATTTTCAGAACAACCGCCAATTGAATTAAATTAACGGCGACACGTTGAAAACAATAACAAGACAAGGCAAATGATCAAAAATTGTTGTGGAATCAGAATAGGAGAGAAAATGGGGCTATTAAAAAACTCTTGCAAAATGCGATGAGAATTTTTCAGCAAAATCATGAGATAATAATTCGCATCTCAATAATAATAGTCATAACTTTTATTTGATTTTATAGGTAGTGACAGCTGGTTATTGCAAATAGTTTCTGCAATCGTTTGGGTATAAATAAAAAGAATATGAAGAAAAAACGAATATCTGGAAAATGCACAGCTGCAAAAAATACAACTCTATTTTTCCGCAAAATTGAAATTGAGAACGATTATAACTAGGTTGAAAATTGAGTTTTTTTTCTCTTTTCTTTTTTTTGTTGAAAAAAGGATAATAACTCAATTTGTTGCCGAGTCTAGCTAAACTTTTGGTTCTTCGAATGAATTTCGAAAATCTGAATAAACATTATTTATGAATGTTGTTCTTTTGAAATGTCAGTTTTCGGGAATTTCAAATTCGTCATTTTTTGAATGATGATGAAGAATCAGTTCGTATACGGTAGCTTGTTTGAATAATGATTTATGTTAGAAAAACAGATTTTTTATCGAAAAAAAATGTGCTAAAAAATCTCAGATCAATTTTTTTTCAAAGGTGATTTCGACAACTCCCTAATTTTTGTGGGAAAACAATGTGTGCAATTGGCGTTTTTTTCATGTTTTGAACATTTTCAACAACTCCTATGATTCATCGAATATTTTTAGGTTCCCAATTATCATGCTTCACTCACACATTTCCTTCCGTTTTTTCGTTGTGTCAACCGAAAAGTTTACCATATTTCGAAAGTCGTTTTCCTGAAAATTTAAGTTTTTGTGGAATTTTTTGCGTAGCAAGATATTCGCAATGTTCCAGAACATATTTTCAAACAAAAAAGGTACCATCTTGTTATCACAAAACATTTCATTGACAGAATAATCGAACAATATTGTAAATACATAGAAAAAAGTGAAATTTGTTGGATATCACCGCTGTGCAATTTCCTGTTGATTCTCAACATGATTTGGACGTTGAACTGGCAAATCTTCCAACACGTCGGCTAGTGGTGGTGGGAATGAAACATCGTGGATTGTCAGTCGAGAATCTTCGCCTACTAGACGTAATCCTAGTTGAGCTGGCATTTCTGACTACAATTTTTCTTCGATTTTTAAATGAATTTTTAATTCAAGACTCTACCTTGGCATTATTTGGATTGTATCCACATTCTGTTAGTGTCACCGCATCACTTAAAATATGATGAACATCGTTTTCATCCAATTTCCACACTTCAAGCTTGTCCATCTCTGTCTGCCAATATAACTTTGTTAACGTTGAAATAAAAAACACAGCTTACTTTCAGAATACTCATGAGCTTCCTCTTCAACTCGTTTACATTGTCAGTACCCAACGCGGTCAAAAAATAATGTTGTTTCCTGCGGCAAACTTCAAAATACAATTCGTGAGAAATTTCCACCATTTTTTTAGAAGTATGCTGTTTTTGTGACGTCTGTAAGTTACGCAAATCAGAAATATACTTTTTTGAATAACAGAACTTGAGAAATTCCGAGAAAAATCGACATTTTCAGTGAACGATCGCACAGGAAAAAAAAAAGAAGAAAAGTGGGGGACTAGGCGCCGACACGCGCGGTCGTATCATTTCTAGGCCAAGAGAGAAGCGGTGTTTTGAAATTTCACGTGAATTCACAAAATGAGAACTTTATTTATATATTCAGGATAAGTAAGTACACAACAAAAATACAAAACACCCGTATTTAATTTTTGTTCAGCTGTTCAATTATGTTTCGCCCGTTTTCCACTAGCATAACCAATCCATCGATCGGCAGTTTTTGAGAAAAATTCGTCGTTATTTTCAATCGACGCAATCCATTCCAACAAATAAACATGTACAGCATGATAGTCCCATCTGAAAACAAATTGAAGAATTTTTCAAATTTTTCCTTGCTCACCTCGCCAAATTCGGAGCTGTTTTCAATGCAACATGTCGTAAATCATAAATCGTTCCACTTCCCGTGTCATACAGCGGTAAAAGTTGACGTAATGATTCGATTCCCTCTTTGTACAATCTCAAACTTTTCTCCTCAATAGTTGAAAAATCATAAAGACCAATGAGAGAATAGATAAATCCATTGAGCACAAAAGATCCGGGTGTTGTTGGATACTCTTCAAACCATGAGATGTTACCCAAAAAGGTGGCTCGTACACCACCAGAAGAAGAAGGCTGTAAACATTTCAATTTTTGAGAAAAATTTGAGGATCTAACTTACAATTTCAAACAACTCCAAAGCTCGTCGAGAACTATTCAGATATTCGGAATTGTTGGGGAACGCGTGATAGGCTCGTGTCAACACAGAGATTGCATGTCCTTGAGCCATTGCACTGTACCATCCTGGCGGTAGGACTAGTTTTCGTTCAGCGATTGATCTTTCCACCGGAACCGACCAACCTCCCTGCAATGAAACGGTCTCTGTATTTTTAATTTTTTTTTGTTGGCTAGTCCTGGAGGAATTTGAGGGGTTCCAGAAATATCTTTAGCATGGCTAATTAGGGAGTATCATTCAATTGTCGATCGGTGCCATTCGCTCTTATGAGAACACACGCGACGCACAAATGTGAGTGGTCGACAATTTTCTTTTCCCCTCTTTGTGCGATGGGGCGCATTCTATCGATTAGAAAATTACACAAGTTGTGAACATATGGCATCAACCATAACCTTTCCAAAAATGGGAGGATGTCGCATGCCATCTGTTTACAACTTGTGTAGTTTGCTAATCGATAAAACACGCCCGCCGCACAAAGAGGGGAAAAGAAAAATTGCCGACCACTCACAGTTGTGCGTCGCGGCTTTTGCGTCGCGTTTGTTATCATTAGAGCGAGTGGTACCGGTCGACAATTGGACGATAACATACCTGTCGTAAAAATGTGACAAAATTTTTTGAAAACACAAAAAGATAGTTTTTGAACTTTGTCTCAAAAAAACACCAACCTTCTCATCCTGATTTTCAACCAACCAATTGGCAGCCGCCTCAAATGCCTCCCTATGCTGATTCATCGCCTGTACAACTTTCTGCCGAACCGAAACTTTTCCACGAAATCCCAACGACACCAGCCGAACATCTCCATTATGCAGCACTACATTATCTTCTTTTTTGCGCTTCTCTGAACTCGACAACGCTCTCGCCACATCGACAAGAACGTTTCGCGAGATGTTTGTCCACTTGTCGACTGGATGATCGATCCAATAAGAAAATGAGACTTGACCGTCTTTTTGTGGATGCAGATCTTCTGTGTCACCATCATCAGCCCAAACACATTTTCCATCGTTGTCTTTGAATTGATAATTGAGAAGAACGAGTAGATCGCCATCTTTTAACTGAAAATAAGAATTTTTTTCAAATTTCAGGTTAAACAACAAACCTTGCAAAGAATAGTGAATGATGAATTCCGATCGGCTGGTCGCCATTCAAACTGAACTATGGGCAAACTTGTATTGTTGTCTAGGTAGATATAGGCACCAGCATTTGATAGATTATCTAAAATTCCCGATTTTTTGTGATAATATAAAAACCCATACCTTCTGCACTGATGTTCACAATTTTCCCAAATTCCGATTCCGTATAAAACAGACGTTCAGTTGTGTCATGCATTCCAGCCGCACCTTTCCAATCGCTACTTTTCTCGGCTAATGTCACTTGATGATTTTCTTCAAAAAAAATTATTTAAAAAATTTTTCCAAACAAATCCCTACCGTAATCTTTTTGCACCCATCTACTGTAATGTTGCAGGCCATACTGTGCAATTTGAATCGGATAATAATATGGTTTCGTATCCCATTGTGTCGACATCGGAACACCGGTTTGACCGTTTATACATCGAACACGATCTCGTGTCTCAACACTGTACGTTGAAAAATGACCAAATTCACCGGTTGAGTTGTAGACTCCTTCCGGGATGCGCATTTTTGAATAAGAGGTTTGAATGTCGAACGATTGAGAGTCTTGAAATAAAATTCTTTAAAAATTTTGTTTAAAAGAAACTACCTTTTCCAAGTTTCCCACTCATGTCAAATCGCTTTTTGATAAATTCAAACGGAAAATAAACATCTTCATCGTCTTTCCAACATTTCATCAACTTCCCCGAATCGGCTGAACATTTGAATTCTTGCGCCGCCGCAGGTTCTGCGGTCGGACATGTTTTCGACGTAACTATCGTCTCAACATAATCTCCTTGTTCTGTTTCACTCGACGAAAAATATCGATTGACAACAAAAAATCCGAAAAATAGTAGAATGAAGTATAACTTTTGACGATATCTATAACATTTCATGGCACATTTGGTCTGGAAAACTGGAAAATTTTTCGAGAAAACTGGGTTAAAAAATATTGAGAATTGGGTAGAAAACCGATTCGAGAAAAAAGAATTTGAGTTTTTTGAAAAAACTATTTATTTTTACAATTTTTTGGCGTATACTATACAATAATGAGCAAGGAGTTGATGCAACAGTTCCATTTCATCGAGAAAATCAATTTTTTGAATTCGCGCAGCTTCTTTTTGATCGAGCAGTTCTTTGAATACTTTGTTCATGTCGAAAACTTGGACTTTGGTAAATCCAACGGTTTGAAACCTGTGAACGGTTTTTTGAAAAAGTCTCGAAAAAAAAACCAACCTTTCAACTTGTTTCTCCTCACTTTCGCACATTTGCAACCCGTGTAAATGAATTCCACGTTCTCCCAAATTCTGTTCCATGACTTTTGTAAACGCGTCAGACGCGCGGAATTGCTCATAATTCAAAAATGCACATTTTTCAAATTTTGAGCTTACAAATTGCAGGAGATTTGAGCTGGTGTCGGCGGACATGTACACTAGTACACATCTCAAAAAATGCGAAATAATTTTTTGTTGAGAAAAGGTGAACCTACTCGGCGATAAATATTGTGGGTAAATGGGTTTCCAGTTGGCAGCTGTCCAATTTCTGTTGCAATTCGTTGATTTGGCGCAAATCGGCGCCGATTAAATGATAATTTCCGGCGTGTAAATCGGAGTGTTGTTGGATAGACGCTAGAAAACTAAACAAAAGTTTTAAAATAATTTTTTAAACAAAACCTTTCTCTTTGAACAATTCAGCTGGATCGGGTTTTGGTCCGGGTTTGAGGATATGACGAATCTTTTTCGATGTTACACTCGAAAAATCTACTTCCACATATTTTTGAAGATTTGGAAAATCTTTGGCGATTCTCCAGAACAGTGTGTCAAATCCACAACCTGGAATGAGACGTGGAATTTTTTTTCAAGAGTTAGAATTTCAAACAACATACCCAGACTAACAACTTGAGCACCATTTTGGTTGTTTCTCAAAAACTCGCTTACATATTGTTCGACAATTTTCGTTCGTGCCCAATATCCCATCGATATTTCCGGAAATCTTCGAGTCTCGGCTGTTGAAATTGCCGAATTCGCGAATCTCCCAATATATTCATCGACCCAATAGCCTTTTTGAACCGCGTAAAATTTACATTGCGTCGCGTCGTCGTTGGTACGTTGAACCGAGTAGTCATCGCTTACCGAGTTCGATCTTCGTCTGCTTGATATCACTTCTGCCACCAAACTATCTTTGCTGATCGCTTCTGCGTCCATTTTTGACGGGTCAATCGAAGCCAAAAAAAATCCCAATTTATTGATGGCCTAGAAATTCGGTCGTGAACTAGGCCACGCGGGTTGTGTAGTTCTCGCGTACTTTTTTTTATTTTTTTTTCGAAATTTTTCATCATGAATCGCGGTCGTGGACCCCCAACATTTGAAAGCCCGTATGCACCAAGCGGCAGCTGGTCAACACCTGATTCACAAGGTGGCGGAAGAGGCGGTAATTGGTCGGCAGCAGGCTCATATGGCGGTGGAAGAGGTGGAGGTGGCTATCAACAAAGAAATAATTATACGCCAAGAGGCGGTAATAATTGGACATCTCGAGGAAGAGGCGGAGGACGCGGGTGGCGTGGCGGACACAATCAAAACAGCAATCGTGGTGGCTGGAAAAAAAATGTGAGTTTTTATAATCATTTTTCCGGAATTCCCCGATAAACAAAAAAAAAATTCAGGTAGACTCATCAAAAACACCGGCTCAAGCCTACGTAATGCCACAAATGTCTCAAAATCCGTGGCAAAAACTCGAGGAGCAGTACAAAGCCGACTTTGGCGGGCAATAAATGCAAATCTTTATTCCATAAATAAATATATATAATATTATACAGACAGAAGAGAAAAAAACACTAGCAAACCGGTAATTTCAGATTTAGAAACTTGAAATATCACAACAAATAGGACACAAAGAGCAAAAAACAAAATTATTATTAGCAAAAAGTTAGAAATCTCTTAAAATAACATGAAAGTGATATAGTAAGTATTTAAAAAAACCGTAGAATTTTGACAACTTTTTAAAATGATTAAACGATGATTATAAAATGATCTTGGTGGGTTTTTGGTAGTTTCGGAGATTTTTGAAGAGAAATTTTACGTTGAACAAAACCTTATTCTTGAAATTTCTTTAGACTAGCGGTAAAAGAACAATGTTGAAAAATCAATAATACTTCTCGGTGAAATAGAAACCTTCTGTATCTGGAAAGTCTGGACCCGGTCTGTAATTTTTATAAACCCACACAATTGTGGCGTCGAAATAACTATTTTCCCACGTGAAAAAATAATTTCGAATGTTTTTTATTTCCCCGTCCAAAAATCTCCAAAATAAACCAAACCCACCTTGATCGGTCAAAAAGGTGCAATTTCAGCGTCAACAAATTCCTCCGTCCATTTTCCATAATATAAATGAGAGATCTGACCGCGGTGTGTGCAATTTTTCGCAAAAACATCAATTTTATATATATAATGAAAAATGGAGAAGCGAATAAAAAATCCTCCGGGGGTCTTACAACAAGAAAAATTACTATTACAAGAAACAGGACAGGTCGAGAGTGGAAGTTGAATTTCGGGCCGACAAAATATTAGATTTTCATCGGGCCCGGAAAATTCAAAATTCCACGTTCGACTTGGTATGATAAGAGCGAGAGATAGAAGATATCACCAAAGAGAAACAGACAGACAGAGAGAGAGACACACACAAAAAATCAACAACGAAAAAATATGAGGGCTTTTCTTCTTTCTTCAGCCTTATATGTCTATAATATCAAATAATCAAAAGAACAATGCGTTGGTTTTAAACTATATTACCATTACCATAGACTTCTTTGTTTTAGTGATGAAAATACGGTTGTTGTTGTTGTTGATGATGATGTTGGTGGGAAGTTGAAGAGGATCCCGACGATTGTCGAATATGACCGGAAGAGGAATGATGACCACCGTTGCTTGATCGAGAAGTTGCTGAAATTTGATTTTGCCATTTTAGCATACCCGATGAGACAAAAATTCAAACCAGGCATGCTCCTAGGCTCTAAGACTAACAATTTCACTCAAAATAGATATGAGCCTGGGTTTAAAGTTATATTTTTCCCCTGAAAATATCAATTTTTTTAAATATAAAAACAAACGTTTGGCATGATGTGTACTACTAGAATTCGTTCTTCCGCTACCACTTCCACCACCCGAACCAGTTGTAGTGTTGTTCATGGCCGACATACGATTGCTTTTCTTCTGCTTCTTACTCCACATCTCGTGACAATCCTGATGTTTTGGCAAACTGAGAGGTGGAACGTTTTGATTTTCCAGCGATCGAATCCACGGATGCATCAACGCTTCACGAGCAGTTAACCTCTTTTTCGGATCGAGTGCAAGCAATTTATCAAGAAGATCAACCGCTTGTGGTGGCATAATACTTTCAAAATCTTCACGAATTCTTCTCGGATAGAACCGTTTTTGCTTGAAAGTATCCCATCCTTTCAACTTCACCAAATCCGGCCATAAATCGGGAGTTGGTGAACCGCACACCTTAACATCTCTCACTAAAAAAATCGATATTTTTTTACTCACCTTGCTAATCAGATCGAGTTGAACAATCTCATTGTTGCCGACGAAAAGCGGTTTTCTGGTGAACAGTTCGCCCAACATACATCCAGCACTCCATACATCAATAGAGGGACCGTAGCACTCTTCGCCTAATAACAATTCAGGTGGTCGATACCACAATGTAATAACACGATTTGTATATGGACGTTCAATTCCTTCATGCCACAGACGAGCTAATCCAAGATCCGCTACTTTCAACTCTCCACTGAAAACAATATTGGTAAAAATTTCATACCTTCCCATATACTTGGGATATTTGTGAACAAGAGCTGAAAGTTATACTCCCTAGTATCAAGAGTTACACAAAAAACAAAGAAAATGGCTGAAAACATGGAAAAAGGGTCAATATGATTTATGGTCTGAAATTGAAGACAACCGTTATTGAGTGAAAGCACGAAACAGAACCAAGAAGAAAGAATCGAAACGAACGAGATAAGAAAAAAGAAAACAGTTTAAGTAAATCACGGAAAAAGGAGAATAATAAAATGAATGAATGAATGAGCAGAGAGAGACACAATGATTGTTGACTCCGCCCCTTTTTCGCACCTACGACGCATACATAAAAGGGGCGGAGTCAACAATCTTTGTGCCTCCCTGTGCTCATACATTTATTTTATTATTCACCTTCTGCTCAGTATTGTTTTTTCTTCTTGTCTTGTTCGTTTTCATTATTTTTTCTTCATGTTGTTTTATTTTGTCTTTGGTATTATTCCCTTTTCCATGATTTCCAGTCATTTTTCGTTGATTTTTGAGCGTTGTTCACAGTAACAATCTATCTCAAGTATGTTCACTATGCTAAAAACTCACCGATTATTGACCAGAATATTACTGCATTTGATATCACGATGTAAAAATCCAGCTTTATGACAATAGGCTAATCCTTCTAATAACTGTTTGAATAATACACATATTTGCTCTTTGCTAAACTCTATCAAATCACGCGACTCTAATAAACCCATCAAATCATGATCAACATATTCGAAAACCAAGTAGAAATTGACTGCTGAAAACGGCAAAACAAATAAGAGTTTATGGGAAATTTTAGATAAACTTACTTCTCGACTTTCCCAACTCTTCAACACTAACATTATCCGAAACAATATCGATCAATCGTACAATGTTGCGATGATTCAGTTGACGTAGAATCTTGATTTCACGAACCGCCGTGATCGGAAATCCTTCTTTCTCGTTTTCCAGTCTTACCCGTTTCAATGCCACCTGTTCGCCGCTTGTCTTGTCGACCGCTTTGTATACCTGTCCGTAGGTTCCTTCGCCGATTTGGTCTAGCATCGAATAATCGGAAAGGAGTTTTGTTCCCCATTCTTCTTGTCCAGGCTCGACTCTTCGACGAACTCCACGGCGATTCATTACTCTACAGAAAAAATCCATAAATTATGAACCAAAAATGGTTCAATTTTTTCAATTTCCTGATTTTTCTATTCTTGCCAATCTGATTTGGATCCCTCTACCCATTAAACTTACACGGGTCTCGAAACGATTCGTTTACTTTCAGTAGGCGGCATCGGTAAAGATCCCATAAACTTCGAAGATCGTTTCACATTTGACGACGGCGGCGGAGCAATCGGCGCTGACGGAATTGGCGGTGGAGGCGCAACCATCGGAAGCGGTGCCGACGTTGACGCAGTCGCCACAGATGGAATGTGATATTTTTGAGATGGCGGAAAATGTGGAGGTGGTTGTGGCGGTGGTAGTACAGCGAACATATCAGGAGGTGGCGGATGTGTTGGTATTCCATGTCTCACTGTTGGATCATGCATTGGTGGCGGGACCGGTGGTGGTCGAAAGATTGGTGGGAATTGCATTGGTACAGGTGCCTAGACAATCAATATTTTTCTAGAAAACGAGTTTTGTAGACTTACATGATAATAACTTGAGGGAGGAGGTAATGGTGTTGGTATGTTCAGCGATGTTCCATTTGATGGAGCTGGACCATCTACCATTTCTTCAGAACTCGTCGATGAAGAACTGCTGTTCCTCTTCCTTCTCTTGCTTTTTTTCTTACTTTTTGAGACGACTTCCGGGCCGTGCGTCTTTTTGATTTCATTAATTAGAGATGTCGACATCCTAAATATTTGAATTTTCCAGTTTTTTGTTAGTATAACTTACATATCAGGCGATTCAGAATCTGATGAGTGCCTTCTTCTGCTCTTTTTGCTTCTCTTTGGTGATCTATGTCTACTCCGACTCCTAGATCGTTTATCCCGTCGATTCTTTCGCTCCTTGCTGCTTTTTCGTCGATCGCCCCGGTTGTTTCGATATCTTCTATTTTCTCGCGAGTTTGAACGTCTGAAATTGCACATTATGATGCAATCATGTTGTTAGATAAATCTAGAATACCTTGTTTTATTAGCATTTGTGACAGGTGGAGAAATTTCATCACGCGAAAGACGATCCCGTCGACCTTGGCGAGACGAAACTCTTCTGTAAAAATTGAAAATGTAATATTAAAATGAATAATTGATAATTCGGGAACGTGATAAAATTCTGATTTGATTATTATTACCTGTCTGAACTTTTATAGAATCTGTTGGGCGAACCACTGCGACTGTGTGTCCTTTCACGATCTCTGTGTGAATGTGAACCTTTTCGATCTCGTTCTATCACCGACGAACCCGGCGATATATCCATTTTTCTGTAAGTTTACGAAATTATTCTAACTTTGGGATAACTTTCTGAAATTGGGATGAAGAAACAAGAGAAACTAAACTACATTTTAGTTGCAATTTTTTTCAATATCGTTCTTCACCTTATTTTTCAATTGTGTAGTTTGGCAAATAGGAATCAATTTAGGATTATGTTTAATGTCGAAAAAAAACGAGAAATTACCTGTTTTACAGCAAGTTTTTTTTGTCCCGAGTTCGATAACGATTGGGGTAGAAGCTGAAATTCTGTAATCAATAGAATAGATTGATAGAACACCTGAAATCCAGAAAACACAAATAAAACAACGCAACCATGCAAAGGTCGTTTACAATTGATTCGCTCCACCTTCTTGCATAAATTGCGTGCGGCGTTTGCATATTTTTCTCTCTAATGTCTCTCTGTTTGTAATTGTGTTTCGCGTTCTTGAAGGCGGCGGTTTGAATTGTTGTTTATTTTTGTTTTTTAGGCTCTTAAATTCCACTGAAAATACTTTGAATTTGTAAGTTAGGCCTATAAAATAGCTCGAAAAGTATGTTCTAAAAATTAAGAACAAGATGTTCAAGGTTTTGTCAAACCTTGTTAGTCAAAAAATGTGAGTTTCATATTAGTTATCTTGAAAAAAAATTACTGTTTTTAGGTAAATATCATGAACGAGTTCCATTGAAATAACAACTTCCCAATAACTGAATTTAAACAAATCAAGCTTCAGAATTGATACCTTCGACATTCATTTTCCGTCAACTGAGAGGTATTTGTTTTTTGTTTTGCTTTTTTTGTCAAAAACCTTCAATTTTTATTTCTCTTGCTTATCAAACGATTTGACTAAAGCAAATTTACATTAAATTGACTCATAGTAATTTTGGAGAGGTATAAACTAGAAATCCGTTTTTCCTCCATCACGAAAAATTTGTCTCCAAGGTCAAATTTTGTTCAATTTACCATCAAAGGTTATTTGAATCACACATTTTCGCACCGTATACTAAAATAAAACTTAGTTTTTTATCGGTTTAAAGGTGGACTGCGAGATAATTGAGTGTTTCGTCTATAATATAGTTTGTGTGCCCCTGAAAAATGATGCGAAAACCAAAAAAACGCAAAAAATTTGATACAGTGCCAGGAAAAAAACAAACACAAGCAATTCCGCCTTTCCGTCTTAACGACCATGTGCGCTCTATCGAACCATTATAAATTCAAAAAAGTACACACATTTTCGAAGAATTTCACTACACTATAAATGACGCAACATTGCACACCGTCTTTCTCAGATATATCGCAGTCCACCTTTAAGCGGTTTTCGTGTTTCACAATATTAGTTTCATTGTTAAGCGTCATGTTTTCAACATAAGTTGTTGATCAACAAGCATGAAAAATTGAATAGGTTCAGTGTGTATTTCCCTACCAATTCCCCAAAAACGTTAGCAATAACTAACTAAACTTGGACGTAACAGTTGAATGGACCACAAAAAGGGGCGGGCCAATAAATGTGCGTCGGTGTATGCAAGAAGAAATAGGCTCCGCCCAAATCCCTGTGCGGCTTTTTGCATCCAATGCTGGTTGTGAATACTTCTTACACTTGCAATTTGTTTTTTTCCTCCTATTTCATTTCTCTCTTTGTGTTCCCTCAATCTTTCTCCGTAGTCACCTGTACTAGTATTATATTTGACAAAGAAGTGTAAATATCATCTCTCGTCTATTTCTGTCTTGTCTTTCTTTATTTCAAATATTTTTCAAATTTTGTTTTGTTGTTCTCACTTTTTATCGGTTGAGATGATAACTAAAACCTCTACTATCGATTTTATTTATGTTTATTATAGAGTGTAATGGGCGGTTTAAAAAAACTTTTGTTCTCTTTTTTCACCTGCTGAAGTCAGCGCTAACACTGCTGAAATATCGAGAAAAAATGTATCTATGATTCCTTCAGATACGAATAAGCTCTGATGATTAAAATGACGTGAACAACGTCAAAAAAGTTTTGTTTGTTCTACAATGTGACTCATTTTGCACAACAAAGAGCTGTTTTGAGAAAAAGCTTGTTCTACTAATCGAATATTTGCTACCAAAATATCCCCTCTTTTTTTGGGCAAAAAATAATTGTTGTTTTCAACAAAACGTTCTGTTTTACGAGTTTTCTCACTTTTTTCCTCAATATTTCACTGTTCTTTAATCCCTGAAACATAGCAGAAGCTGACTTTTGACATCTGACGTATAAATAGCATATATACTGAAAATCCCTTCTTTTTTGTTCATCTTTTCTTCTCTCCACCCTCCACCATCTCCTTCTTTTTCCCCTCCACATCTCTCATTATTTTCTTTTTTATTGATGTCAAAAAAAATTGGCGAAAAACAAGTTTTTTGTTCAGTATTTGTTTTTTGTGAAGTCTGAAAAAATTCCCACCATAAGCATGAACATTTTTTAAACAATGTTATCATATTTCATCGATTGATTATAGCAAATTAATTTTGAAAAATTCATTTCCGGCCTGACCTGAATGACTCATTTGAGTACTGTACAAGTATCCATAATTCTCAATTTATTATTTCCCATTTTTTTCTGTCAAAACAAACATGTCGTTTTCCTCTTCCTTGTTTATTTTCGTCAGGTACTTTTTTCGATGAAAAATTGTTTTTTTTTTCTTTCAGAAATTTGAAGTTTATTGAGCGGGTCTCCTTCATCGAATAATTATATTCATACAATACTGTGGTGAGTTTTTTTCTCTTCTCAAAATGTTTTTATAAACCAAAAATCGATTCTGACGTTCGTTTTTTTTTGTTGTGAGAAAGGCTTTTTGTTTTCAAACATAAACATCTTTTTTTGTTGAAAATACTACCAAATTCTGTGAAATTGTTCGTTTTTTCTTATCAAATTGTAGTGCCATCTCTACAATTTTTATCATTTCCACATAACTTATGTGACAAGTCACAAAATGGTCATATCAATCGAAACTTTTCGTGTGAGAAGAAAAACAAACATTGTGGAGAATGATGAATTGTTGTTTTTTTCACGAAAAATTGCTCAAAAATGCGTGAATAATTGCTGAAATTTTGGTTTTGTGCAGGTGGAAAAATGCAGGAAAATATACGTTTCAAAGAAATGATTTTAGTTTTTTATCGCGAGTGAAGTCGATCAATTGTTTTGAAATTCCCTTTTTTTTTGAATAACCTCATTACGTTAATTTGATTTGTGGGATAAATGACAAAAAAAAAAACACTACGTTGAAATTTGTAGAAAATATTAATGTCCAATTTTTTCAGCACAATAAAGAATGCCGTCGTCGCCCACGACGAGAGACAATAATCGGCACATTCATATAGGGTCCGAAATTTCTAGAGCTGGTGCCACCAAATTCTGTAGTAATAAAATCAGGTATTTTTCTTCCTCTCGAAATTTCAAAATTTTGGGATTTTTCAGCACATGCAAGTACAATCTACTCTCATTTCTACCTCGATTTTTGTACGAACAATTCAGAAGATATAATAATGTGTTTTTCTTAGTTATCGCATTATTACAGGTTTGTTCAATCTTTTTAATTTTTTATGTAAAATTATTTTTTTTTTCTAGCAAATTCCGGATGTCAGTCCGACTGGAAGATATACGACTGCAGTGCCGTTTTTGATCATTTTGTCTGTTTCAGCGTTGAAAGAAATGTTTGAAGATTTGGTGAGTTTTTTTCAAGTCTAGAGCTTTGCTCATGTGTTTTGGTTTTAGAAACGGAGACGTTCGGATCATAAGGTTAATGGATTTCCGGTCGAAATTTTAGTCAATGGCCAATGGACGAGAAAACAGTGGAAAGATGTGAGTTTTTAACATTAAAAAAAGTCAAAGTTCGAAATTAAAATTCCAGGTGAAAGTTGGAGAATTTATCCGCATCGATAATGATAGTTTATTTCCTGCTGATCTCCTTCTCATCTCATCCAGTGAACAACAAGGAATGGCGTATATTGAAACTTCCAACTTGGACGGGGAGACCAATTTGAAAATCAAACAGGTATAGACAATGTCTAATTCTTTCAAGATATGGGGAGGTCTAGTTATACTTGTGATAATTGTGGACAAGAGCTGTTATACCCCTAGTAGCTCCACCCTCCATCAAAAGTTACACCAAGAAAAAACGATCAAAACGAACGAGACAAAAAAAATAAGAGAACAATATTAAAAACTAAGCAAAAGGTGAAGAATGAATGAGCACAACAACATAGATTGACTGTGACTCCGCCCCCTTTGTGCACGCGGCGTGGGCTACAAAAATGGGTAGACAAATAGGGGGCGGAGTCGACAGTCAATGTGCCTTCCTCTGTGCTCATGTATTCATTCATTCTTCACTTTTTGCTCAGTTTTCTAATTTAGTTGTGTTTTTTTTTTCTTTTTGCTTTTTTGTCCCCTTCTCTCATTAGTCAAGAAATTATTCCCCATGTGATCATTTGGCCAGGCTATCTCAAGTATGGAAAATTCTAGGCGTTGGATATCACTGCGCCAATGACATCGCCAGAACAATTGAGTCGACTACAAGCTGAAATAACTTGTGAACCGCCGTCTCGACATGTCAATGAGTTTAATGGAAATATTGATGTTAATGGAGAGGCTAGACATTTTGGTAAGTTTCAAAGCTCTCTCCGAAAACTTTTTCATATACGTTTCAAACATGTGTTATTTCAAAACAAAAACAAATAATTTTTAGGAATTGATCAGCTTTTGCTGCGCGGCGCTCGTCTCAAAAACACTGCATGGATTTTTGGCGCCGTCATCTACACCGGACACGATTCGAAATTGTTGATGAACTCGAAACGCGCACCGCTCAAAAGTGGCACAATCGACGTGCAAACCAACTATCGCATAATATTTCTATTCTTCGTTCTCGTCGCACTGGCCATCATCTCGGCGATCGGATCCGAGCTCTGGCGTCGATCCAACATTCCCAACGCGTGGTATTTATCGTTTTTGGAGCACGATCCGAAAGGCTCGTTTTTGTGGGGTGTGCTCACGTTTTTCATTTTGTACAACAATTTGATACCGATATCGTTGCAAGTGACGTTGGAGATTGTTCGATTTTTCCAGGTTTGTGTTTCGTAGTTTGACAAATTTTCCATTGAACTCGTTTCTAGGCAATCTACATAAACAATGATATCGAAATGTATGATGTAAATAGTGATTCATGTGCCATTGCGCGTACCTCAAATCTCAACGAAGAACTCGGTCAAGTCAAGTTCATAATGTCCGACAAAACGGGAACTCTCACACGAAACGTGATGAAATTCAAACGTGTCTCGATTGGCGCCCAAAATTATGGAAACAACGAAGACGATGAGTTCAACGACGAACAGTTGTTAATGGATCATCGAAAAGGCGGCGAAAATGCGGAAATGATTCTCGAAGTGTTGAAAATGATGGCGATTTGTCATACGGTAGTGCCGGAGAATAAGCAGGGAGAGTTGATTTATCAGTCGAGTTCGCCGGATGAGGCGGCGTTGGTGAGAGGAGCCGCGTCGCAAAATGTTACGTTTCACACGAGACAACCGCAGAAAGTAGTTTGTAATGTTCTTGGGAATGATGAGACTTATGAAATCCTCGATGTGATTGATTTCACTTCGGATCGTAAAAGAATGTCGGTTATTGTTCGAGACTCGAAAGGCAACATCAAATTGTACACAAAAGGAGCGGTGTGTTTAGAAAAAAAACATTGTTCAAATTTATTTTTTTGTAGGATACGGTGATTTTCGAGCGTCTTCGGAAGGGAAGTGAACAAGACATTCAACACTGCAGCGCTCATCTCGAAGATTATGCATCGTTCGGCTATCGTACTCTGTGCTTCGCTATGAAAAATCTGCCAACAGAAGAGTATGAAAAATGGGCGCCTGAATACAAAAAGGCTATTCTGGCCATTGACAACCGAGCACAATTGTTGGCGAGTGCTGCGGAGAAACTCGAAAATAATATGGTGTTGGTTGGCGCCACGGCGATTGAGGATAAACTTCAGGAATGGGTGCCCGAAACGATTCAAGCATTGATGGCGGCTGATATTCGAGTTTGGATGTTGACTGGGGATAAGAGGGAGACTGCGATTAATATTGGTAGGTTTTTTTGAACAAGGAAAAATAAGGTGAAAAAAAAACAAGAAAAAAAAAGAATCAAAACGAACGAGATAAGAAAGAAAACAATATTAGAAAACTGAGCAAAAAGTGAAGAATGAATAAGCACACAGGAAGGTACACAGACTGTCGACTCCGCCCCCTTTTTGTATGCGGCGTGGGTGCGAGAAAGGGGCGGAGTCGACAATCATTGTGTCTCTCTCTGTGCTCATCCATTCATTTATTATTCACCTTTTGCTTTATTTTCATAATTGTTTTCCTTTCTTTTCTTGTTGATTTTTTCGTTTTGTTCTTGCACTGATCACCGATAATTAATATTGGCTTGCTTTGAAACTTTATTTTTGATTTCACCGTGTTGTTTTTTTTCCAGCTCACTCATGTGCTTTGGTCCACCCACACACTGAATTATTGATTGTCGACAAGACGACGTACGAGGAAACCTACAACAAATTGGAGCAATTCGCGCAGCGAGCCGTCGAATTGGTGCAGCAGGAGAAGGAGTTTGCCATGGTGATCGACGGCAAATCGTTGTTGCACGCGTTGACCGGCGAAGCGCGTAAACATTTTGGTGAACTCGCTCTCCGATGTCACGCCGTTGTGTGTTGTCGTATGAGCCCGATGCAGAAGGCCGAAGTTGTTGAGATGGTGCGCAATTTGTCGAACGAAGGAGTGGTTCTGGCGATTGGTGACGGCGCAAATGATGTGGCGATGATTCAGGCGGCCAATGTTGGTGTTGGTATTTCTGGAGAAGAGGGACTTCAAGCCGCATCGGCCTCCGACTACGCTATCCCACGTTTTCACTTTTTACGAAGACTACTTCTTGTTCACGGCGCTTGGAATCATGATCGATCGGTGAAAGTGATACTGTACTCGTTCTACAAAAACATTTGCCTCTACATCATCGAACTGTGGTTTGCGATCTTTTCGGCGTGGTCAGGACAGACGATTTTCGAAAGATGGACGATTGGAATGTTCAACGTGATATTCACCGCATGGCCACCTGTTGTTTTGGGACTTTTTGATCATCCCGTTCCGGCCGAGCAAATCATGAAGTATCCGGCGCTGTACGCCAGTTTTCAAAAACGCGCTTTTTCGATTGGGGTGAGTTTTTTTTAGTTTTGACAAAAATCGAAAAACAAAAAAATTTCCAGAACTTTTCGTTGTGGATCGGAATGGCTGTTATCCATTCACTATCGCTGTTCTTCCTCACCTATTTCTATTTGGAACATCAAGTTGTTTGGGCCGAAGGTCGAACCGGTGGCTGGTTGATGTTGGGAAATTGTGCCTACACATTTGTCGTCGCCACCGTTTGTTTGAAAGCGCTGCTCGAGTGTGATTCGTGGACGTGGCCGGTGGTTGTCGCGTGTCTTGGCTCGATTTTCTTGTGGCTCGTTTTTGTTGTCGCCTATTCCCTGGTAAGCATTTTTTTTTCTAAAATTTCCAAAATCCCTGCAAAATTACGTTTCAAAAATATAATATTTCAGGTCTATCCACTTCTATCGAATATTGGAGCGGATATGGCTGGAATGGCCTATATAATGATGTCGTCATACACTTTTTGGATCGCCCTGTTGTTTATTCCAATCGCTACCCTCATGTGGGATTTGGTCATCAAGAGGTGAGAGAAAATCGTGAGCCCGAAATACTAAAAAAAAACCTCAAATATCATATCTGTTTTTAAAAAAAACCTGGTTTTTTCAGTCTCTTCACAATTGCTCTTCCAACTCCTCGCGAGCTCGCCGTAATGTATTCAAAACGCAACTCTTCTATCAACGGGTTCGAACGGTTAGCCAGGTTCGCGTGTGCTTTTTCTATAAACGCAGAGACTAGGAAACTTGTTGATTTTTTTTCTGAATTTCAAAATCTACCTGGACAACATTGTGAATTCATGCCCTGTTTCACACACACCACACACACTTCCCCATCTAGAACTACCATTTCTTTCATATTCCAGAAAAACACACATTCAAACCATACTAGTAGCACTTGAACGCAGGTTAAAAGCATGCGAATGGGTCTGACACCGAAGGGGTACTGTAGCGCGAGCGCGCTCAACATCAACAGCAGGTAATTTTGAAAACGCTGTTGTGAGAGAAAGATCGGAACGGCATGGCATGGTGTACTACTGTATTTATGGGGATTTTTTGTTGTGTTGTTATTTACCTGTATCCTATTTTACGTCACCCTTTGCATGTGTCCAAATGACTATGTTGTCCTTGTTGTAGTATTTAGTAGGAAGGCTTTTTGGTTTATTTTTGAAGGAACATGACACTCTGACAGTGTAATGTCCCTTCAAAAATGTTATGCAAAAAGTCTTCGTAGAGTAGTGTTGTCCAGGTGGTTGTGAATTTAATTTTTTCATAGAAAACATCAAGAAAAACGAACAATTTCCGTGTCCTGTTTCCTTTTTTTATTTCTCTAACTCTCCGCATCTCTAGCTCGTGGGCACCGAATCACGGACCGACCAAAGATGCTGAATCGATATTTGCGTCGAGATTCAGTTTGCGCAAGAAAGTGGCACCGACGTTGAAGTCATCTTCGCCATCCTCACCGCCACCGACAAAACCGGTCGAATCATCGTGGTTGCGAAACGAGACGAGCTCGTCGTCCGAGTACGGTAGCACCGAATTGTCGACGTTGTCGAAAAAGCGTCGACCGATGACGGCAATGTCGTATGAGAATGAGTCGTTTGTGCCGGAAGATCAACCGAATGTTACACGAATTGTTGTCAACGTTGATGATGAGGATGATCGGATTTATGCGAATGGCAAGACTGTTACTAGAGTCTAGTGCTTCTTCCAACCACTGTTTCTTATTATATTTGTGTATGTTTTTTCTCCTCTTTTTAAGTGTCTTCTTCTTCTACAGTACCCCGAAAAATTAGAAAAGGCGTCTAGAATCAAAGAAAAATTTTTGTTAAAAAAAAAGAAAGGAACATCACACTTTCTCGATTTTTCTTATAGACGCCGCATTTTGCTTGGGATCTCTTTCTAGCTTCAGTTTAGGGGGTTTTCGAACTGGGTCGGGACGTGAAAGGTGAAAATCTGGGCCATCTTGGGAAAAATCTTTTCTCGAAAAAGTCAATTATTGTCCATTGTCCAGCAGCAAACGTGTGTGTTTTGACATAGATCGATTTTCTCTAACCTGTTGCCTATTTTTAGGTGCACTCTTCTTTTTTTTTCAAAATCCTAATTTCCTGTTTCGATTTCAGCTACTCGTCCAATGTACTCGAAAATATGCGTCTATTAACATCGTCATTACGAGCGGGTGGTGCGGAATTGTCGCGTCGACGAACGGCGTCGGAAGCTTCGTTGGCGTTGGCAGAACAAACGAGATGTGAGTTTTGATGGATTATATTTCTAGAAATATATAGAAAATGGATGTTTTGAGGTTTTTTCGCGAATAAGATTTTATCTTGTCCGCTAATAATGCAGTTTTATGTCTTCTAGATTCAATCAACAAAAAAAATGAATTCGCTTCCTTTTTCGTAGATTGAAGAATTTCACTCAAATTCAGAAGTGCAAAATTTCAAAGAGTTTGAAACGTATTTTATTCTTGCAGATGGATACGCGTTCTCACAAGACGAGAGCAGTTCTGTCGCCCAAACCGAGCTCATTCGAACCGTCGACTCGACACGGATCAAACCAACCGGTCGATAATTTTCACCTCATTATTTTTTTTGCCTTCATTGTTGCCCTGCCTTCACTCCTCGAATTTTTCAACTGATGACGTGTAGATTACTGTAGATTCTTTGTTTTTTTTTCTAAAGTGACGGGTTTTGAGTTTTCTATCGCTCACAAATGTGATTTTTCTGCCTTTTTTCTTTGTAAATAAGAAGTTTTATAGTTTTTGAAAATGTATGTTTGGTTTATTTTGTGAACACAGGTTTCTTTGGATCCTGGAAACGTTGATTATTTTTGAAAAGCATGCGGAAAAACTGCATAAATGACACGAGGAATTTTCCGCCCTCTATTTTTCTCTCACCTATGTGTTTTTCTCTGCGTCTCTCTAAAATGAGGCACGGAAAAACATTGGGAAAAATACGAGGTATATTTATGTATAAATAACGTGGTTTTTTCTTCTTTCGTCTCTTCCAATTTTCAGCAATCACACATGAAAAAGGTGTTCCCTTATCACAAATAAAAAAGGTTTTTGAATTTGATAAGAAAATTTTTCCTGACATTTTTTTTGCTGAAGAAAATTGAATTTGATGAATTTCAGGCGAATGAACATAGCTCCGCAGATTGCTGTTGAGACATTTGACTATGATGGAAACCAAACTGTGTGAGTTTTTTTGTGGGATGGAAAAAAATAAGCAAAACGTAAAAATACAAGGAATTTGGACGTATAATAAGATTTATGGGAATTTTGAAACGTATAAATCACTGGTTTTTAAAAAAAATAATTTTGAAAATTTAAATCAAACTTTGAATGGAAGGAGAAAATGTTTTCTGTTGAACGAAAGAATTTAATTTTTATTTTGATAATTTTCAATTTCAAATGTAAAAATTTTGAAGATTTTGGCTTGTTTTGATAATTTTCAATTTCAAATGTAAAAATTTTGAAGATTTTGGCTTGTTTTGAAAGACATCTGATGAGAAGAATTGAGAAAAAAAATTGTGTGAAACAGTTCACCACGAAAAACCTGGTGAAACACCATGTAGAAACGAGAGATTTAGACAGTAGTTGATTTTTCACCGGAGATCACTCAACCCAAAGTTCTGCGTCATCATCTCTAAAAAATAATTGTTATTTTTCTGATATTCTGAAAATTTCTGTTTCTGTACCAACTAAATAACAAAGTTTTTACTTGAAACGAAAAAATCTTGAAATTTAAAATAAATCAAAGTAATTTTTCACATCAAAAAAATCCCCGTCTCCCCAGAGTGCTCAAGACCGCACTCGCTGAGAAGAACAAACGGAAATCAAAAATTGAGTTAGGTGTCTGATGTGTCTGTTAGTTGCCAAGGAAACAATTCATAACTTGACAAGTTTGATTTTCAAAAGATAAAAAAATTTCAGATTTTGCTGTTATCAACAAGTTTAATCTCTTGACTAATAATTTGAAAAAAAAACAAAATATTATCAAAATTTTAATCCTCTCAAAGTTCATTCCAAAAAACCAGAAAATTGCTAAATTTTGATCTTTCCTCAATTTTTCCTTTTCTATTTGTCCAACTTGAAATATATTTTTGTATTTATATTTACAAAACTTTTTTTATTTGTTGAAATTTACCGCCTCGAAGAAAATCTATTTGCGAATATTTTATCAACAAAAAAGAGGTTTTTTCGACCTGAAATTCGACCGAAAACAAAATAAATGATGTTCCTGAACTGCCCTTTTTTGTTTATTTTGGCAGTTTCGTTTTCACGATTTATTGATTTTTGTGTTTTACGGTGTGGAATTGTGCTGTTTTGGTTGTTTTATAGTTTGGGAGAAAGAACTTTCTCAATTAAAAATATTGGAATAACCAAATAATGTTTTGTACTTCTCTCGGACAATATTTGTTGTGACGTTTATAAGTAACATCCTGACGTAGTGAGGTTTTCTGTTGTTTAGAAAAAATTTGTATGTATTCTAAAAAATATACTTGAAAATTTGTTGTCGACTTTTTTCCAACAAAAGTATGCATAATTTTTCTGAAAACCTCTGAAATAATCCAATGTGAAAATGTTCGCTGACTTTTCGCGATGGTTGTTTTTTGAGCATTCTTTGTTGTATGATTATTAAAGTTTTCTGAGAATTTTCAAAATCTTTGAGATTAGTTTTTAGGTTTATTTTTTTCGTGTTCTCAATCTTCAAATCTCAAAATCTAGTTTTTCTCTGGTAGAATTTCGCCATTCGGTTTGGGAATATACCTGGGATAGCCTGGCCAAATGACCACAGGGGTATAACGTTTGACTGATGGGAGAGTTTGATTTTGATTTTTTTTTTCTAGGTCACCATATGGCTCATTAGTTTTCACACCTTTTGATGTTATCTATAAAATATGGTATACCTGTTGTTATGAGCAAAAATAACAACATATGGTGACCTAGAAAAAAGTCAACAGGAAATATGTGTGAACGGGTAGGGAGGGCTGAATGAAATGAGGGACCAGGAGAAAAAGGTCTGAAAAAAATGTGACCAAAGGGTTCGGGAAAAACTGAAAATCTTGTAATGTTCTGTAAACAAGAAAAAACATGTTCTTGAGGAGAGTTCTTCTCTGTGAGATTGTTCTAAACTTTCTGAGCGGAAAATTTCATCTTCTGGGAGCGAAAAAGTGCAAAAATCCGAACAAACGAGAAAAAATAATAATTTGGACTCCTCGAGAAGTACACACCAGGTGTTTTTCTAGGCCACGGCCACACGACCTCAATCGATTTTCGAATTTTTTTCATAAAAAAACTTTATTTTCACCGGAATTTTGCACGTAGAGATTAACCAACGAGCAAGTTTTTATCAGATCTTGTCATTATGATGTATATCGTTCTATTTCAATCGCAATCTCCTCTATAGCATTTTCCGAAAACCCGGGAAGTATACGCTTTGAGACATAGAGTCTATAGCTCCCCCTTACTCAATTTTTTTTGTCTATTTAGATACTAGTGTAGTCTTTTCTAGGTTACCATATGGCTCATTAGTTTTCACACCTTTTGATGTTATCTATAAAATATGGTATACCTGTTGTTATGAGCAAAAATAACAACATATGGTGACCTAGAAAAAAGTCAACAGGAAATATGTGTGAACGGGTAGGGAGGGCTGAATGAAATGAGGGACCAGGAGAAAAAGGTCTGAAAAAAATGTGACCAAAGGGTTCGGGAAAAACTGAAAATCTTGTAATGTTCTGTAAACAAGAAAAAACATGTTCTTGAGGAGAGTTCTTCTCTGTGAGATTGTTCTAAACTTTCTGAGCGGAAAATTTCATCTTCTGGGAGCGAAAAAGTGCAAAAATCCGAACAAACGAGAAAAAATAATAATTTGGACTCCTCGAGAAGTACACACCAGGTGTTTTTCTAGGCCACGGCCACACGACCTCAATCGATTTTCGAATTTTTTTCATAAAAAAACTTTATTTTCACCGGAATTTTGCACGTAGAGATTAACCAACGAGCAAGTTTTTATCAGATCTTGTCATTATGATGTATATCGTTCTATTTCAATCGCAATCTCCTCTATAGCATTTTCCGAAAACCCGGGAAGTATACGCTTTGAGACATAGAGTCTATAGCTCCCCCTTACTCAATTTTTTTTGTCTATTTAGATACTAGTGTAGTCTTTTCTAGGTTACCATATGGCTCATTAGTTTTCACACCTTTTGATGTTATCTATAAAATATGGTATACCTGTTGTTATGAGCAAAAATAACAACATATGGTGACCTAGAAAAAAGTCAACAGGAAATATGTGTGAATAGGAAGGGAGGGCTAAATAAAATGAGGGACCAGAAGAAAAAGGTCTGAAAAAAATGTGACCAACGGGTTCGGGAAAAACTGAAAATCTTTTCCGAGAGAAATACGAAACTTCATGTGGAATTCGATTATCATACCAGCCAATTTGGACTCCTTAGAACAGTGGAAGGGGGTATAACTTTTGAAGGAGGGGACCTCGTTAGGGGGTATAAATCTGAACCCCTGTCCACAGCTATCCATAGTATGACTGGGAAAACACTTTTCTGAAATTTCGTCAAAATTCCGGTTTTCGAACTCTCAAAACTAATTTGTATCAGCTCAAAAAAGTTGTATCCCCTCATCATCAAAAATCAGCGCCAGAAAAGTGAACAAACTTCTGTTTTCCCCTGTTTTTTCACACACACACACACACTAATTTTGATGCTGATCACATGCGAAAATTGATAGTTAGCAGAGTTTTCCTCTTTGCGTAATAAGGGCGGTCTCCTTGGCGACGGGCCAAAAATCAGATGAGGGGAAGAAAAAAACTGAAAAATTAGTAGTAGTTTTAGATTTTATTTTATGTGTGAGATTAGCGATTGTTAGACGAGTTTTAATAAGTTTCTTTTTCAACTCGAAAATTTTGAACCCGAAAATCTTTCCCTCCAAACTTTCCTATCAACTGGAGAAAAAAATTTGAACTCTTTTCAACCTGTAAAAATAACACATCATAACCAAATATTTGAACTGCGATGAATCATTTTTGACAAAGAGAAAAAATATTAAAAAAAAATTTTTCCCTACAATTTTTTTGTTGTTACTAACACAAACTTTTTTTAATCTTTTCACAATACGATACGCAGTTTTGACTTTTCAAAGTCTTTTTTTTAGTGTGAAAAAAATCAGTCATCGATTTTGTTTTGTAGTTTGTAGAAGAATCAATTTGCATATTTTTATCGGATTTTTTGTCGGGAAATATAAAAAAATTATTTTTTTTCGTTTTTTTGACACTTGTGACAAGTTCTCTGGGTCACATTTTTAAGTTTTTTTACCGGTAAAAAAGCTGGAAATGGTCGGAAAACTTAATTTTTTTTACAAAAACCTTTTTTTTATCAGTTTTTTCCTGGACCAGTTTTTTCCAAACTCTAGTTTTTTAAGTTAATTCTCGAAAATCATCCAAAATTTCGCTCCACCCCAAAAATGAAATCTTCACCAAGCTAGCCATTAAATCGCCGAGTGTATTTGTGCAAATATCAATTTATTTTCGTCCCGTTCTCTAGTTACCTCAGAGAGAAATAGTTATGAGTCAATCTGTTATTACGAAATGTTCTGAGAATTTGCTCTTTTCTTGGTTCTTCTAGTTTCTAGTGTGGTGTGCGTAATCAATCAATATCTTATCAAAAATAAATATACATATGTTATTTCTCCCATTTTTGGGCTCACTCAGCGTTTTTGTTTGTCTTATCAATCGAAATTTTTCTTACCATCCTATGTGGTGTCTTTTTGTCGAACGAGCTTGTCGAGCACTTTGTGAACTTTTCTCCGTTCATTTTGTGCTCTTGAAATGAACTTTTTTTCAAACCAGGGATTTATACGTTTCAAAAATGATATATAATAACTTGGTTTGAAAGACGAACTGCTATCAAAATACTTTGATTTATACGAAGTTATTTTATTTCCAAAAAAAATATCAAATTCAAATCAATTTTTGAGCAGATTGAATTCAAATTTGTTGTTGAAAAATATAATTTCCGGAAAAACCTGAAAACTAAAATCAGTGCCTGATAACTTTCGAGCACTCTCATCACCAAAAATAACTTCCTCGTCTTGAGAAAATCAAATATTTGTTTGCGTCCAAAAACATTTTTGTTGTGCAAACGTGAAATTATTTCTAAAATTGGTTTTTTATTCTCCTACGTCACCAATTTTTCAAATCCTCTTTATTTCTCGATTTTTATTCATCACCGTTTATGTGCAGAGCATTTTGTGAGACATCTCTCTTACCAATCTTTCAATTAGAAATTTTGATTTTCAGAATGTCCTCTGCCTCATCAAGTCATGCAGCGGTGTCGAATTTGTCGAAAATCAGCACACTTGATGAAGGTATTTGAAATTAACAAATTCTGTCGCAAACATTTTTTTTAGAACACTACGCTTCGACAGATTTCTATATTGGGTTAGGGTTGGCAGTGTCATCGTCATTGTTTATTGGAAGCTCATTTATTATCAAAAAGAAAGCCCTGATCAAGGTGAGAGGGAAGAGACGCAGAGAGCTAGAGTGTTTTTTTTTCGGGTTTTCTAGGTCATCATCAAAAAATTGATGAGGGGGAGAGAGAGAGTGACTTATAACCTAGAGACGCAGAGAAAATAGTTTTAAAAAATCGAGATTTTCAGGGCTAGTTTGTTGAATGAAAAATGTCAGACCGGTCCAAAATTTCAGAGAAACCCAAAACAATTTCAATTTGTTCCAGCTTGCCGGCGGCGATATGTCACAACGTGCCAGCGAAGGCGGCTATGGCTATCTTCGCGAATGGCTGTGGTGGATGGGTGTGATAACAATGGGCATTGGTGAGGCGTGCAATTTCGCCGCCTACGCTTTCGCACCCGCTTCACTTGTTACACCACTTGGCGCCTTGTCGGTTATTGTGACGTGAGTAATAATTATATGGTGACAGTTTGAAACGCATTCATCGCTGGTTTTCAGTGCAATTCTCTCATCGCGTCTTCTCAACGAACGTCTCAATTTGCTCGGTTCGATCGGTTGTGCTCTTTGTCTTCTCGGCTCCACCGTCATAGTCATCCATTCGCCGAAAGAAGAGGAGGTTGGATCGATGGCCGAGTTGGCGCTGAAAATGAAAGATGCTGGCTTCTTGATCTATGTCATACTCATATTTCTCGCCACCGGTTTCATTATCATCTACGTTGCTCCGCAATACGGTCATACCAATATTTTGGTGTACATTTCGGTTTGCTCGTTGATCGGAAGTTTGTCGGTGTTGTCAGTCAAGGTTGGTTTTCCTTACAAAGTTCTTGAAACGTATTTTTCCCGGGAAACTTTCCTCTGCACAATTTTAAATTTATCAATAATAGGGTTATTCAGTTAATAAAATGTATGTTAAAAAAACAAAAAAAAATTGAAAAAAGCAATGCAGCTGATGTCAAAAAATGTCGAAAAATTACAGTACTCCATCAATTTTTTGACGCTTCGTAAAACAAAAAACGAGGAAAACGTCTCATCGCGCCGAGACCCAAAAATAAAAAACTACATATTTCTTCGAATTTATTTTTTTTTCTTGTTTTTCTGTATTTAAAAGTGGGGTTTCAAACAAAGTACGGAGTTTTTGAGTGAAAATTGTCGAATATTAATTTACGGATGTCATCATCCCATTTGTAGGAGATTACAGAGTGTTTTTCAACGTGTCAAAAATTAGGTGAAGTACTGTAATTTTTCGACATATTTTGACATCAACTGCATTGCTTTTTTATTTATTTTTTTATAAAGCGAACATGTTTTTTGACAAATTCTTAACTCATCTTTTTTTCCAGGGTCTTGGCCTGGCCATCAAAGAAACGTTGTCGGGAAATCAGCAATTTACAAACTGGCTGACCTATTTTTGGCTGATATCGGTGGCGCTTTGTGTTTCAGTGCAATTGGTGAGATTTTTATTGGGAAAAACCGATTTTTTGAAACAAAAAATTGATTTTTCAGATCTACCTAAACAAGGCTCTTGACATTTTCAACACCTCAATGGTCACACCAATTTACTATGTCTTCTTCACCACTTTTGTCATTCTCGCCTCATCGATTTTGTACAAAGAATGGTCGTGTTTGGGAGCGTCGGATGTGATTGGAAACTTTGTCGGATTTTTGACAACGATAATTGGCATCTTCCAGGTTTGTTGTTGTATTACCCCAAAAAATTTGACATCATCAATAGAGCGCATTTGTACTCTTTACTATTTTTACAGATGCAACTATTCCGCGATGTCAACATATCTTTGTACCAAGTTCAACGACTCGTCAGCCGGCCGTCTGCGAATTTGGCCTCGTCCGACTTTTCGTCATCTTCCACCAATTTGGTCGACGACTACTGTATGCGTCAATCAAACAATGGATCGCGACGAACTGTTTACACGTAGAGACGTGTTGGCACCGTCCATCTTCTTTTTTTCTCCTTCTGAAATCAACAATTTATACGTGTACCCCCGCTCGACAACAAGAACCGCAATAACAAGAAGATTTTTCAAAACAAAAAGCGAAATGAGGAAAATCTCTAACCCCGCCCACTTTTTTTCGCCTCATTTTTGTTGTTGTTGGATTTTTGCCAGTTTTTGTGTCGTTTTCGTCTTCTGCGCAGATGTCTGTATGTGTTTTTCTCTGATTTTTCATTTCAAGTTTGCTCATACTTTACCTTTCCGATTTCGGTGGAAAATTTTGTTTTTCGACTTTTTTCTTCGCCTCGGGACCTCAACATTCCTGTTTTATTGCTGATGACCGGTTTCTTTTCTTTTTTTTTTGAATAAATTTTTAAAATTTTTTCCCGAATATTTTATGGATTTTGACTGTTTTTGTTCAGTTTTTATCGTGTGAGAAATTATGGGTGCGCAAGTTTTCCCCACTGACAAAATTTTTATATCGAGTTTTTGTGAAAAAGGAGGAGAATTTAAAATCACATCTAAATGTGAATTTAAAAGTTAAAAGTTTACAGAGAATCCAAAAACGAAAATTTACCTGCAGTTCTGCCGACAGGCACGTGTGGCGCTCTCGAAATGCGCGTTTTTTTTTGTAAAGTCCTTTGTGGATGCAAACACTAGCTAGTTCAAAATGCACACAAAGCATTTTACTTCGCGCCATTTAATTTCTTTCCCAAAAAAATTCGCGAACACGCTGTAATCCTATTTTTGTGTGCTATAAGTACGTGAAATCACACGTAGAAAAAACTACCAGGAGTTGAAACTCGGCGTTTTGGATGTAATTTTCCAGAAAAATAATTTCCTACCTTACTAAATCGTTATCAATGGGAATTTTTGATGTCGTCATATTTTTGTGTCCGAAAAACAAGTTTTTATTCGCAACAAATATGACCAGTTCATTCGAAATGATGCAAACGTGCTCGACGGCCAAAATTTCTCCTCCCCTCTAGCCATTTTTTCATCATTTTTTTCTCACCGCATCGACGAATTTCAGATATCTTTATTATTATTATGCAATCGTTAAATTTGAACATTGGAGGATTATTACAAAATAGCAGTTTATTGAGGAGTCGCACTAATGGTGCGTTTCTGCAAAAAATTTACGAAAAATCTGAGTTTTTCAGCAGTAAGTAGACATACAAAGGATTTCGAATCGGCAGCATTTTCAATTTCACGTGCATATTTGTCAGTATGGCGACAATGCGGAAAAGTTGCGCCGGATGTTTTGAAAGACGCGATGCTTTCGCGGAAATTGTTGAAAAGGGAGATATCGTTGAATTTTGAGAATGACACGTTATTACGAATTGTGCCGGCGACCGGGGCTTTTTGTAGGTTTACCATAAGCTTTAAAAATGGAAATTGTGTTTGTAGACATTCAAAAACGCGGATTTCGAACAAGAAAACAATCATTAGGTGTGGGAAGTGGTAAAATGAGTTCTTCCGGTTATACGGATGAACCAAGAACCCCGTAAGAATTGGAAGCTCATTTTCTGGGTCTTGACACGATTCTTTTTGCAGATTAACAATTCTCAGCGAACTGTTCGGCGCAAAAAAGTCGAAAAATTTGGAAACATCGGCGAGTAGTTTAGAAAAATGGCACCAATACGAAGCAGATTTGAAAAAATTGCCTGAGCAGCAACATAAAACCTATACCGTATGTGCTAGAAAAAAAAATTCCCTGAAATTTCATTTATTATTTTAGGATGGATTTGTTAAAGGTCTTCTATCAAATAGTCAACAAATCGCAGTAAAAGAACCGAAAAAATCCAACACATTGACACGTTTTTACATCTTTCTGGTATTTTGTATATTTTTGGGATATTTGAGCGGAAGTGAGTTTTGTAGTTTTTTAAAGGAACATGAGTAGTTGATAAATATGTGCCTTTAAAAATTAACTGATAAAAAAGGAATCCGTGTGCGTGTAGGCGATCGACAAATTGGTTCGTTGTTCTTCTCGAATCCGCAAGAAGTCAATCCCGAAGATGTTCAAGTGACATTTGATGATGTTAGAGGGGTTAGTTGGATTTTTGAAAAGTTGAATTTCTGAAAAAAAATTATTTGCAGATGGATGAAGCAAAATTGGAAGTCGAAGAAATCGTGTCATACCTAAAAGACCCGGAAAAGTATTCACGTCTTGGCGGTCGATTGCCCAAAGGAGTATTGCTCGTCGGACCGCCCGGAACCGGAAAAACACTTCTAGCACGTGCAATTGCTGGTGAAGCACAAGTTCCGTTCTTTCACACGTCGGGTAGTGAATTTGACGAGGTTCTTGTTGGACAAGGAGCGAGAAGAGTTCGAGATCTGTTCGAGAAGGCAAAAGCTAGAGCGCCGTGTATTATTTTTATCGATGAAATTGATTCGGTTGGATCGAAAAGAGTTTCGAATTCGATTCATCCGTATGCTAATCAAACTATAAATCAACTTTTGAGGTGAGGCTTGAAAAAAACATACCTGAACCTGTATCGAAAATTCTCAAAATATTTTGTCACTGTAAATAACTGCCAAAAAATGGAAAATAGGGCCTGAGAGGGAGAAAAAGTATCGTGACATTTTTTTCAAGAAATAGGTCACGTCACAAAAACTGTGATCCTTTAAATTTTTCATTTTCAGCCATTTTCCTGTTTTTTTTGGTCGTCATTCACAGTGACAATTTTTTGATATCGTCTCGTGACAGATATGCCAGAAGTACTGTCAATAATTGTTTTTATATTATTAAATTGTCGATCAATACGATGTGAGTGGTCGACAATTTTTATTTCCCCCTCTGTGTGCAGTGGAGCGTGTTTTATCGAATAGCAAACTGCACAAGTTGTAAACATATGTCATCAACCTTAACCTTCCCTAAAATTAGAATTGTTATTGATTGATTATCCATTTTTTGGAAGGTTATGGTTGATGCCATATGTTCACAACTTGTGCAGTTTGCTAAACGATAAAACGCGCCCCATCGCACAAAAAGGGAAAAATAAAAATTGTCGACCACTTTAATTTGTGCGGCTTTTGGGAAAATTTCTAAAAAATGTAAAACCTCAAAAAGTGCACCCATATTAGTCGTGCTTCAATGAACCTGAATTATTTATTTTTAGAAACCTCCCCGTAATTGATTTTGCTAATTTTCAGTGAAATGGATGGTTTCACACGTAACGAAGGGATCATCGTCATCGCGGCCACAAATCGCGTTGAAGATCTTGACAAAGCCCTTCTCCGACCGGGTCGATTCGATGTTCGTGTCACCGTGCCTAAGCCCGATTTGACAGGACGACAGGACATTTTCAATTTTTATCTGTCGAAAATTGTGCACTCGCCAAATGTGGATCCGAAAGTTTTGGCGAAGGGGTCGACGGGTTTCACCGGAGCCGATATTGAGAATATGGTCAACCAGGCGGCGTTGAAAGCGGCCACCGATAATGCGGTTGAGGTAACGATGGGATATTTGGACGAGGCTAGAGATAGGTAGGATTTTTAGAAAAAAAGATAGAGTTTATTGAGAAATACTTTTTTACATTTTGAAAACAAATTTTGCAGAGTTCTCATGGGACCGGCACGAACTGGCGGACGAATTCCGGACGAAGAAGCAAATCGTAACACGGCGTACCACGAAGCCGGTCACACTCTCGTCTCACTCTACACCAAAGACGCGACACCGCTTCACAAAGTGACCATCATTCCGCGCGGACAATCATTGGGACACACGGCAATGTTGCCCGAAAAAGACAGTTATCAATTGACAAAATCGCAAATGCTGGCGCAGTTGGATGTGATGATGGGTGGACGTGTCGCCGAAGAGTTGATTTTCGGCGACGACAAAGTGACGACGGGCGCCGCCGACGATTTGAGCAAAGCGTCGCAGTTGGCCGTGCAAATGGTCAAGGTTTTCGGAATGAGCGACAAGGTTGGATTGCGCGATTTCACCGCCTCGTCGGACAAGGACAGTTCGCTGGTGAGCGTGTCGGATTTGTCGCCGCAAACCGCCGAGGCCATCGACACGGAGATTACGCGCATCTTGAATGAGAGTTATAAACGAGCCAAAGATATTTTGGTTAGCAAAAAGGTTGGTGTTTTGTAGTTGTCAAAACGGGGAAAAACTGCGAATCAACCATACCTGACCTAAAAAAGTACCGTGACATTTTTTGGTCGAAAATTCACAGTGACATTTTTCAAGAAAAATGTGTAGGTCACGTCACGAAAACTTAAAAACTATATTTCCGTGAAATTTTTAGTCATTCTTTTACTTTTTTTTTTGGTTTTTTGATAGTCTTTCACAGGGAATAAGATAGAGAGAAAGACGTCATTTCTAACCCACGCGGCGTCTTTTTTTTTGGAGGGACCGTTTGTTTTTACATAGAAATGATAGCTAGACAACGAGGCACTGTTGTTTGCGGTTGTCTTGCACTTGTGTCAAACTAGAAAATAATTGTTGTAGTTTCGCTATGTTATAATAACGATAAAAGGACACAATCGGAATCATGAAAAGAAGAGGAAAAATTACAATTCTGAAACATTGAAAAAATAATAATTTCAACCAGTTCCGGACAAAGTTGACAAAAGCTCTCAAGAATTGTTTTCACTATAAAAGAAAAAATAAGAGAATATTTTCGCTGTTGTAAATGAAGAGCCAAAATGCGTTAAAATTTGAAATTTTGAAGAATTTTAAGCTTTTTTTCCGTTATTTGGTCGTTATTCACAATGACAAAAAATTTTCCGAGATTTATTCCACAGTGACAAAATTTTAGAGAAATTTTGGTACCTTCTTAGGCCAGGTATGGTCAACTTTCTAAGTTCAAAAGGACGACACAAATACAACAAGAGGGAAAAATAATAAAAACGAAAGAGATAAGAAAGAAAGAAAACAATAATAGGAAACTGAGCAGAAGGTGAAAAAAAATGAACGAATGAGCACAGAGAGGCACAGTGATTGTTGACTCCGCCCCCTTTTATGTGTACGACTTAGGTGCGAAAAGGGGCGGAGTCAACAATCATTGTGCCTCTCTGTGCTCATTCAGTCGTTCTATCACTTTTTGCTTTGTTAGTTTTCTAATATCGTTTCTTTTCTTTCTTGTCTCGTTCGTTCTTATTCTTGTTTTTCTTTGCTTCGTCCTTTCACCCTCTAACAAGGTCACGTAGTGTTATTAATTTTTTCAATTTCCCAATGATGTATGCGCATTTAAAATGTTTAAATTTTCAGAAAGAGCATCAAATCTTGGCCGAATCGTTATTGGAATATGAAACATTGTCAGCCGAAGAAGTGAAACGTGTAATAGCCGGCCACAAAATCAAACGTCCAACACCGGCTGCTGTCAAAAAGAGCAACGAGACCAAGAGGTAACAACTTAAAAAAAAAACGCTGAAAAGGATCTCTGACATGATCCGTTTTTCTAATCATTTCCAGAACTCCGTCCAAATTGGTACTGCATCTTTTCGAAGAAGAGGGTCGTGGTAAACAATAGTGCCCACGCGTTTCTTACTGTATTTATCCGATTTTTCCCCATACCGGTATAGTTTTTAGTGAACTTTTCCTTTTCCTCCGTATTCTTCAAACTTTCTGTCTCTCATAAAATGTGTAGTTTTTGTTCCACCGTTTTCAAAATTGAGAATTTTCATTTCAAAACAGATAGGATAAAAATAGATGTAGACGGGGTAGAAGAAAAAGAAGATCATATAGGTTTTCAACACGTAGAAGGGCTAATATCCTCGCCCGGAATTTTTTTGAAGTGTTTGCAGAACTACCATAAGTTTGCGTTTAGTGTCGCCGTCGGGGAAATTGGCAAGATCATAGTATTGTGGGGCGATTGTGAGAAGCCTGTAAAAAAGCAAAAGTAAGAATAGCTCAATTTCTATTTTTCAACCCACCATTCGGGTCGAACATCAGTGACACTTCTGATGAAATTCTTGGTGGTCAACACGAACTCGTTGTAAAGTGCCCATTCTGGTTTGTGATCTAGTACGGTAGACGGATGCAGATTGACTAGTTGATTATCTTTGACAGTGACGTAGTGTCCACTTCTCTCTAAATGTGCGACTTGCATGAAGAATCCGGCGACGAGTGCTTTTCTGATATTAAGGTAGTAGTCGCGAGATTTGAAGTCAGTTGAAACACGTCGCAGGTTGTACTGAAAAAACTCGAGTTTTAGAAATAGTTCATCTATCCAAAGTTTAGAGAAAGCATAGAGTAGTATTTTTTGTATTAGATAACTTGATAAGAATACTAACCTTGTCCATAACTCTGGATAATTGTTGTCTGACAGTATCGGCTGTTTTCATAGATCGATAATTCACGAAATTCTGATAACACCATTGTGGATCTTCGTTATCTGTAAAAATTGAGAAATTAGATTATATTTCAAATCGGCTCACATACTTTGCTTGAAAGCGTGATAAACATTGAGCAATGTAAGATGATCTCCATCGATGTGCGCAAATCTGGCTTTAGCTTCATCCGCTTCTTTTTTCATTTCATTCGGTCGAACAAAACATTGAGGAACTAAAAGATAGGGAAATGTTTTTAAACAAACTGAGAAAAATAACCTACCTGACAACATGGCTGTGATTGACAAAATCTCGTTGGAGCAATTTAGTTCAGTTGATGTAATGAGCATTTTTGCCAACTGTGGGTCTAGCGGAAACTCTGCCATCAAACTTCCCAACTCCGTCAACTCTCCGTCATCGTTAATCGCCTGCAGATAATTCAACAGCTCCAATGCTCTCATGAGTGTTTCGGGTGCTGGTGGATCCATAAAATCGAAGTGCACCAAATCCTCGGTTCCCAGTTTTTTGAGTTGAAGTACAACTGAGCCGAGATTCGATCTGAGAATCTCGGGATACGTCTGATCTTGCATTTCAGAGCTGTAGGCGGTTTCGGTGTAGAGTCGGAAACATTTTCCGGGTTTTGTTCTTCCGGCTCTTCCCGCTCGTTGCATAGAAGACGCTTTGGAAATTGGACAAACGAGGAGAGATTCGACACGAATTCGCGGGTTGTATACTTTTTGTTTCGAGAATCCTGGATCGATGACGAATACTACTCCATCGATAGTAAGCGAGGTTTCAGCTATGTTTGTCGAGACCACACATTTTCGACCTGTAAAATGAATCCAGGTGTAAGTTTTGAACTCAATTATCCTGAACTTTTAGGATAATTTTAAAGGTTGATCACTCACCAATAGCTCCATTTGGTCGATTTGGCGGAGCCGGTTCGAAAATCTTTTGTTGCGCAGCTGGTGGAAGTGTAGAGTATAATGGAATGCAATTCAAAATTCCAACGTCTGGACCAAGATTTTGAACTTCTCTGTCGATTCGTTTACAGGCTTCTTCGATTTCTTCTTGACCAGTCAAGAATAGCAAAATATCTCCTTCGGTCTCTTCGCACACGTGAATTTGAATGACTGTTCGAATAGCAGCCTCCAGGTAATCTTTTTCGGCTTCCGGTGTGAACTGAAATTTTTTTAATTATAAGGAAAAATTACCGTTATTGAATAACTTACGAAAATTTCTACAGGGAAAGTTCTACCAGGTACACTGAGCAGTGGAGCGCCTTCGAAATACTTTTGGAATTTTCCAGCGTCTAGTGTGGCTGACATGATGACGACTTTGATGTCTGCACGATTTTTGACAATTTCTTTGATCAGTCCCATCAGAATATCGGTGGCGAGGGTTCTCTCGTGAGCTTCGTCAAGAATTAGAATCTTGTATCGATCCAACAGAGGGCTGTTCATCGCCTCTCGGAGAAGCATACCATCAGTACAGTACTTGAGAATAGTTCGTTCCGAAATGCAATCTTCGAAACGAATACTGTAACCGACTTCTTGTCCCAAAGCGACGTCCATTTCTTCGGCGACTCTTGTCGCGACACTCATCGCAGCGACTCGTCGCGGTTGTGTACAGGCGACAAGTTTTGCTTGTTGTCCGGATCCTTGTTGTTTGACAAACTCGACGGCCCATTGTGGAATCTGAGTGGTTTTACCTGAACCGGTTTCTCCCACCAATGTGATACATTGATGATTTCGTAACATCTCCATGAATTTTTCCTTATATTCCCAGACTGGCAACTGACTTCGTTTCTCCCAAATTGCCCAATATCTGTTTGAGTATGGTTGACTGTTGTAGGGATTGATGGCGACTTTCATGTTTCCGATTGCGCCGATTGGTCTTTGTGGTGATCGTGAACGTGAACGACGTTTTGGCGAGCGCGATCGACGTCGATCACCGCGGCCTGAACCATCCAAATCCAACCGATGTCTTGAAGACATTTTGTACCTTGAAAATCAGAAATTTTAGCACAAAAACCTAAGAAAGTTAAAATCTCTGCGAAACTAGCTGTAAAAAATTAACAGAAATAAATGTATTACGTAGAAAATTTTCCTCTACAAACCTGTGTATAAATTTTGGAAAATCAACAAAAATCAACGATGATAACCGCAAAAAAGCTTCTAAAAAATTTCGAAATAAAAGATTCGAATTATTGTTGTAGATTTACAAGTGTGCCTTTAATGTTTGACGAAGGGTCTCGTCGCGAGGAAACTTATTTTCTTTTTTTTACGCTGGGCGGCCACATACGGAAAATTTGTTTTTTGAATTGTTTTTACGTGATGAAGCGAGGAATGAATTTTCTTGTGAAAGCTATCTTATAGAGCAGAACATTGCGCATCTAATGATATATAAATCACGTTTCAAAATCTTCCAGAAAACCGGGGAAAACTAGGAGAAAATGGCTCTCCGTTTTGTGATCAACTCCACTCTTCGACCAGCGTTCAACGTTCAAGTGAGTGATTTTTCCGAGTTGCAAAATTGTTTACCTGGAAATGGTTATTCTACATAATTTTCATCTTGCGTTTTTGAGGTCCGTAACGCCTCAGCTTTGTCGGTCAAAGATGTTCTTGCTGCTGCACCAAATGCTGAAGTCACTACTTTGAAAAATGGATTCCGTGTTGTTACTGAAGACAATGGACGTGCCACTGCTACCGTGAGTTTTTTTTTGGTTTATTTTATCATGGTGTTTTTTTAATAGGTCGGAGTTTGGATCGAGACTGGATCTCGTTTCGAAAACGAGCAAAACAATGGAGTTGCTCATTTCCTCGAAAGATTGATCCACAAGGGAACAGGAAAGAGAGCTAGCGCTGCTCTTGAATCTGAGCTCAACGCTATTGGAGCTAAATTGAACTCATTCACCGAGCGTGACCAAACCGCTGTTTTTGTTCAAGCAGCTTCTCAAGATGTTGAGAAAGGTTTGTTTTTAATATTTTCGTTAAATACGCTGGTTGTATTTTTCTAGTCGTTGACATTCTCGCTGATGTTCTCCGCAACAGCAAACTCGACGCCTCAGCAGTCGATGCCGAACGTTCAAACATTTTGCGTGAACTCGACGCCTCGGATGATTACTATCAAGCGGTTCTCTTCGATAACCTCCACGCTGCTGCTTTCCAAGGAACACCACTCGCCAAGAGTGTTTTGGGAACAACCCAATCAGTCCAATCCATCACTGGACAACAATTGAAAGAATGGCAAGAGGATCACTACAGACCAGTCCGTATGGTCTTGTCGGCTGTTGGAGGAGGAGTTTCGGGAGTTCCACAATTGGCCGAGAAATATTTTGGAGATTTGAGCAACGAATATCCAAGACAAGTTCCATCTGTAAGTGATTAAAAACAGTTTTTATCAAGTTGGAATATTGTCTGAAAAATAAGCTTCGAAGTTAGAGTTGAATTCATACATCAAAATTGTAAAGGGGGAGGGGGGAGGTATCACTTTTGACTAATGCGAAAATTCACAAGTGAAAAGAAATCAAAAAAAAAACGAGACAAGAAAGACAACAATTTTAAAAAGAACTAAAAATGTGAAGAATGAATGAATGAGCACATAGGAAGGGACATAGACTGTCGACCCCGCCCCCTTTTTGTATGCGGCGTGGGTGCGAAAAAGGGGCGGAGTCAACAGTCATTGTGTCTCCCTGTGCTCATTCATTAATTTATTATTCACTTTTTGCTCAGTTTTCTAATATTTTTCTTTCTTTCTTGTTTCGGTCGTTTTGATTTTAAGCGTTTACCTACTAATGGGGTATAACTTTGAGCTCTGGTCCATAATTTCCCAAGTATGATTTGAGAATGAACACCATACATCAGATAGATGCCCAGACGCCCCCTCTGGGTTAGTACCCCCCAATCCCTCCAGGTTAGGACCCCCCCCCCCCCCGCTCTCCTTGTCGTTTAAAGTGCATGAAAAAAAGGATTTTTTTTTATACTGAAAAAAAAAATTGAAAAAAAAACCGCCCCATGGTGGACTCGAACCCGACATAGCGTGTTCTTCAATTGAACACACAACCACTCGGCCAAACACGTCACATTGACACGTGGCACTTATCCCAAATATGTGTGTGCTTCAATGTTCGAAGAACTGTTGAAGACTATTTTTCCTTTCACTGTGCCGATTTTAAAAGTGAAAAATCAACGTTTAGAGGAGACGTATCATCTTGTCGTTTGCTGAGAGAGACATTCATGACCATATTTAGTGGCCGCACACAAAAAATTCGATCAAAAACTAACTAGAACGAAATAGGGTGTACCCACCCAGATATCTGGGTGTTGATGCCCAGATATCTGGGGTATCTGGGGGGTACACCCTATTTCCCAATGAACAGTCCTAGGCTAAATTTTTTTTTTGGAATCACTCAAGGGGGTCCTGAATGTCTCTCAGATTTGATAAGGATATGTAAAATAGTGTAAAACATATATTTTTTACTTGTGAAAATAATGTGATTTTCATGTTTTGAATGGATTTCAAAAGGGGACACCCTATTTTTGAGGTAATGGCCCAGGACCAAATTTTTTTAGTGGAGCTTATTGAGGGAGGTTGAAATTATGTTAAAATATGATCAGATCATATTTTGAGACTTTTCATCAAAATTTTTTCTAAACCAAAATTCTACCAATTTTCGCGTTCTAAGGACATTTCAAAAGGGGACACCCTATTTTTAAGGGATACTTCTGGGATCAAATTTTTTTGTTGGAATAGGTTGTGGAAGGTCGAAATGATGTTAAAACATCATCTGTTCATATATTGCAACCATATATCGACATTTTTCGTTCAACGAAATTTGATCAATTTTTATGTTTTCAGTGCATTTCAAAAGGGGACACCCTATTTCTGAGGATTAGTTCCGGGATCGAATTTTTTCAGTGGAACATGATGAAAAAGGTTGAATTGAAGTTATAACATGATCAGATGATACTTTGAAACCATATATCGACATTTTTCGTTAAACGAAACGCGATAAATTTTCACGTTTTCGTGAATTTCAAAAAGTGGTACCCTATTTTTCAGGAAGAGATTCTGAATAATATTTTTTTGGTGAAATTAGTTGAGAAAATCTATATTTATAAGAAAAAACAGTAGGATGCGAAAAAATTTTGGAGAAAACAGCACATCACCTGGCAAAAATAAATTTTTCAATTTATCAAAAATTCAAAAGTTAGTTGTCCCCTCCCTTTATTTTGCCCGAGGTTAGCACCCCCCTCCCAGAGATCTGGCCCCCACCTGATGTATGATGAACACAACACATTTTTTTGCAGGCTGACGGAATTCGTTTCACCGGATCTGAATACAGATACCGTAATGACAATATTCCACACATGTATGCCGCCGTCGCTGTCGAAGGAGTCGGATATGGACACAAAGATGCTCTTGCTCTCCAAATCGCCAATCAATTCATCGGACAATGGGATGTGACACACGCCACTACCCGAACTGCCGCTTCTCGTCTCATCCAAAAGATCGGAACTGACCACGGACTCCACAACATTCAACACTTCAACATCAACTACAAGTCGGTTTTTTTTTTCAAAAAAATATTATTCTGATTTTGACAGTTTTCAGAGATACTGGATTGTTCGGTATCTATTTTGTCGCTGATGCTCATGATTTGAACGACACACACGGTATCACAAAGTCAGTCGGACACGAATGGAAACATTTGGCGTCGGCTGCAACTGAAGACGAAGTCGCTTTGGCTAGAAATCAATACAGAACGAACGTCTACCAAAACTTGGAGACCAACACACAAAAAGCTGGATTCAACGCCAAAGAACTCCTTTACACCGGAAATATCCGACAATTGTCTGATCTTGAAGCTCAAATCCAAAAAGTTGATGCTTCCGCTGTTCGTGAGGCTATTTCACGACACGTTTATGATCGTGATATTGCTACTGCTGGAGTTGGTGAGTTAATTTTCAAAAATTCAAACTTGAAATTTATTTTCGAAATGAAGAGTTCTGCAAGATAATTTTCTCTTGACGTTCATTTTTTTCAATGACCCGAATTTCGAAAATTCATTTCTTCAAAAATTGAATAGTTCACACCGTTCAAATAAACGTGTAATTTTCAGGTCGTACCGAAGCATTCCCCAACTATTCACATATCCGTGCCGGTATGTCTTGGTGGAGATTGTAAATTCTAGAATAGTTTCCAACAATTCCCTCCCTAACCCCCGCCAACATGTGTATTTTCTAGCAAAAAATCATGCGAATATTTAAAGTTCCGTCGTTTTTTATTATTTTTCATCCGTTTTTAGCGATTAGATATGATTTTTTATTGGAAATAAAAGAAATTTCGTCTCACTTTAACTGTTCAAACTTGGAATAGCATTTCCTTTGCTCTCCTTTGTACTTTGATACACCTTTTCCTATTTTTTACACTTCTTCAAGATCAAAATGGCACTGGAAACTCATGATGAAAAAGAAGAGATGTTTATCGAAGAAATGTCCAAGATAAGAAACTTCGAGGTAGGTTCAGACAAAAATTTCAATTAAAGTAAAAAAAAAAACAATGTTCATGAAATTTGGAAGTGGTTCCAATAATCTATTTTTCTCCGAAACATTACAGTATACCCTGTGTCCCTCTGACTTGAAAGATGACCGCCAAAATGCAAAAAAAACGTCTCCCTTTTTTTGTGTGGCTTCTTTCTTGAACAATACAATACCCCAATCTAATCAAGAAAGAAGAGGCGAATATTACAAAAAAAAATATTGGAGGAAGAAATAATTACAACTTTTTCGCTGAATGTCGGTGGACACAATGGACTGGCCATTGTCTTTTTTTTTTGATGTACGGTTTTTGACCGTTTGATGATGAGTCGCTTTTTGAGGTGTTCCTTTGTACGAAAAAATGGCAGATGCGAGTGATAATGAGATGATGATAGGAAGAGAGATAATAGAGAACAAATTTAATTAGCGTCTAGAACCTAGAGACCGGAAGATTTTCCTGTCATCTCCGGCAGTTTCCGCTGGATTTCGGGAAAATAAATTTTTCCAGAAAAATTGAGCCTATATAATTTTACTTATTTCAAGTCTGGATCGTCATTTAAAAAATGCAGCCCAGCCGGAGATTTCCGGTGGTCACGAACATTGAAACAGATTTCCACAGTTTACAAAAAAACTTTTTCGTCTGGCGGAAAAATGACCCCCATCTTTATTTTTTTCGGCATGCTTGGTGATTTTACGAAGTTGCGAAAAGTTCAAACTTCTCTTTTTTCTTCCTTCATCTTCTTGTCATTCTTCTCGACCTATTGTCATCAGAAGTGACCTTCAGAATACATAAATACAAAAAAAGTGTCAGAAATATTTACCATAAAATTTTATGACATTTGAGGTATTTTTTCGAGGAGTAACGCAAATCGCAAGTAATTTTTAATTAAATTTCAGCCAAAAATTGGTTGAAGTGGTCTTGAGAAATGAAATTTTGGTGTTGTTGTTAGTAGGACAACAATTTGTGTTCGGTTTGTGTGAAACCTCTTTTTTTCTGGGTTCACATGCCAGAACAGTTTTGAAAAGTTCACTGTTTTTTTGTAAAGATTGTTATCTTCTGGAGAAGAACTAGAAATAATTTCAGAATTTCGTAAGGTTTATTGAGACTCCATAAAATTTGTATCTGCTGTAATAGTTGTTTACACAAAAATGGACTTTTTTCTCGAAATATGACTACAGATGACCAGCAGTTTGCGGAATTGAATTGTTGTTACACTGAACTAGGTGACCATAAATTGTAAAGATTTGAGACGTAGAGAAGCGAGAGAGTTAGTGATAGTAGGGAATAATTTATGGAGGCGTCAAAAAATGAAACGTGGAAAGAGCTGATTGAATTATCATGTTAACACGTGTATTTAAGCAAACATTCAAAGAATATGTTTAATTCGAATTTGCGGCATCAACAAAACAGTGAGTTTTTGAAATTTTGCACAAAATTTTTGATCACGTCAGCTTGTGTTTGTTATAGACTGGAAATTCTTTTTCAAAAACCTTGAAATTTGATTTTGGGCCAAGGTATCTTTCAAAATTATAACCTGTGGGCTGTCGTAGTCTCTGAGAATAAACAACTCTTGAAACCGGCTTCTTTAAGCGCGGGCTCTTTTTTTAAGTCCCCAGCTTTTTCTCTCAAAAAACGCTCACATGAGCGTATTACGTGTCGAAATTACTGATGAAAATGATGATTAGTTTAAAGTAGTAGTTGGTAATTGATAATCGAATTACATGCGCTTTCACAAGCAAATAACGCAACAAAGGAGATCGTGTTTCAAAACTGATTTTGTTATTAGTGACGGAGCTAGGAGGAAATAGATTCCAGAAGAATTGTGGCTTGTTTTTTTTTACAATCCGTGGTTTTATTCATACCTGGCCCAAGTAGGGAAAAAGTACCGTGTCATTTTTTTTGCAGGAGTTTTCACAGTGACAATTTTGAATTTTATTGTCTTATTCATTTTTCAGCCATTTTTCCTGCTTTCGTGGCGATTTACAGTGTCAAAAATGTTTTTTTTCGTTTTGTACACGGTGTCAAAAATTTTTCAGATTTTTGGTACCCTCTTGGGCCAGGTATGGTTTTATTTGAAAATTACTATAATTCTTGAAATTTTTGACCCAAATGACCAGATTTGTTTGCTCCCAGTTCAAAATTAAAAAATCTCGAAAGTATTCCAAAAAATTCAGATGACCAGACGTGGAAAATCTCAGAACCGGAAAAAATCTGGATTGAAAAGTGCAGGGTTGAAAGGCCATTTTTGGCCGGCCTGACTTTTTTAAAAGCCGACCCCTGCGTCATTTTCAAGCCTAGCTCTCGGGCTTCCAGCCTACAATCTCATCTCTGAAGAAAAAATAAATCTGGTAAGATCTACGTGATCACGTATTTTCCCGAACCATTTCCGTGTCAGTGGGTCAAGAGTCTTGTTTTGAACTTTTGATTCGTTCATACTTATTGTTCGGTTTTGTAGTCGACGTACGTGAAAACCGCAAAACTCATCAACGAAATCGCCGCCACCGTCCTCGGCAAGAACAATAGGCAAAGTGTAAAAACGAAGGAGAGAATGAGAGAAAAGTGGGAGGGACTCGAACTTGTGTGGACACACACATTCGAGGGGCAACAAAAAAGTGAAAACTATAAAAGTGACAGCCGGTTGGGTCATTTTCAAGACACCGTTAACTTTCGAGCCTACACAAGTAGCCTAGGAGTACTGTACTTTTGCGAGAAGAACTTCTATTTATTTTTTAAAGTTCACGTTTATTTTCGAGATTTTTACGTCTACCCCTTCTATTTTAAACTTTGAGTTTTTTTCTTGAAATTTCGAAAAATCTCGTATTTTGAGTTTTTCTATTTTTGAATTTTCGGAAAAATCTTCCATGGGCCATTCAAAAAACTAACTAAACTGTAGTTTTATTTTCCTATTGCTGTAAAATGTCAAAAACTAAGTTTCTTGCCAATAAAATTGGCAACATTTCAGTTCCCAAAAAAAAGCTAAAAATAGCTTGTGACCCTCTTGACCCCCAAAACATATTTTCACTTCTCTCACATATTTGTTTCTCTGAACAAAAAAGGTCATAAAGTGGGCGGGGCCTGGGTCTTCTGAAAATTTCTGAAACATTCCAGAGATGTTGTGTCATCAACTTATTATTGTGTGTGTGTGTTTTTCTTCCGTGACATTTTGACAAGAAAAAAATGGAGGCGGAGCGTTGGTTCTAATAGACCTTGGAGTTGAATTTTTGGTATTCTCGTCGAGAAAAGGCGGATTATTTTCTTTTTTTTTTGACCTGGATTTTTCATTTTGGTACTATTTACTGAATTGATTTATTTCTTTTTCTAGATAGGAAAAATCGACGATGCGTTTACTGGGCATCATTTTGCTGATAATCGCCACGTTTTGGAATTACGCGGCGGCTGAAAATGGGCTAAAAGAGGAGAAGAAGAAGTTGGTGGAGGCAGATGTGACAACAACAACAACAACAACAACACCAATTAACAGAAATTTGGAAAGAATGAAGTATAAACGGTGGAGAGAACCGCCAAGAGATTGCTCAGATGCTCCGAAAAACTTGAAGGGCACTTGTTTGATGGTGAGTGAAAGTTTGGAAAAATTCGTTCACTTTGGAATTGAGTTAGAGCTCGAATGTTGAAAAAAAATTCTTTCAGATCCGTCGAATGGACACAGCAACGCGTCGTCGTCTTGCTCGTCAAGCTGTCCGTCAAACACGTCCCAATCAAGTTCCCAACTGGCTGCAACCCATCCCAGTGCCAGCAAACGCTCGTGGTCAGGCCGCCTACCATCCGTACGACTGTATGACACTCGTCTGTCTATGCCCATTTTTCAATGTGAGTTCTGAAAATGAGAAGAAGAAATCGAGAATTTTGTCAAGGTCGAAAAAAATTCCATCCAAAAAAACAGAATATTTTTATTTATTTATTTTTGTTTTCAGGGTCAAGTCAACAATGGTCAATGCATTTTGGCAAATGGTGTACCATTGACAATGTCATGGAGAAAAGAGTATCGAATGATGTCGGAGAATGAGAGAAATAGGTGCGTGGTATTTTTTTTTCATGAGTCTGGATTTTTCACGTGGCGAAAAATCATTAAATTTTCACAAGTATTTGAAAATAATTTCTGATTTTTCGCTGAAAGAATATTTTCAAACTAAGTTGCCTTGTCCAAAACCCAGAAAAATCGATAAATCACCAGATGGCACAATGCGTTGAACACTCTAAAACGAAACGGCGAATACGATCGACTCAGCAGACAACATTTGGAAGTTGGTGTTGGCTCGGGAGCTCACTCCGGTCCCGGATTCTTGCCATGGCATCGTGAATATTTGAAACGTTTCGAAATCGCGCTTCGCATGGTCGACCCAACTGTCTCCATTCCATACTGGGATTCTGTTATGGACTCGTACTTGCCGGATCCTCGTGATTCGGTCATGTTCACCGATTTGTTTGTCGGAGGCACTGATGCGTACGGAAACGTGGTGACCGGTCCGTTTGCCTATTGGCAAACCATCGAGGGAAGAGCGACAATTTTGAGAAATCTCGGAGCCGAAGGACAACTATTCAATGAGAATCAAGTGAATAGTGTTGTTGCGCAGAATACGATTGAGAACACCATGGCGTTCACCGCACCACAAAATGGTGAGTAGTTTTGTCGTTGTTGTTTTGGTTGATGAAACCGGTTTCTGACCTCAAGAAGTGACCTTCTAGAAGTACTAAACAATTGAATATATAGTTTATCAATTATCATTGTATTGCGGTGTCGCGAAAAAGCGAAAGTCATAACTATTGTTACTTTTTTGCTTGTTTGTTTGTTTGCAAATGAGTATTTATCAAAAAATGATAATAAATAAGAAAGGGTCACGTGAAAATTTGAAACTTCAAGTTTTGAAATTGTAAAAAAAATTGCAGGATGTCCATACCCGAACAACTATCAAGCTATCGAATACTCTCACTCAAACATTCATCTTTGGGTCGGAGGAGACATGAAACCGCCAAGCACATCTGCCAACGAGCCCATCTTCTTCATGCATCACTCATACGTCGACTATCTCTGGGAATTGTGGCGACAAATTCAACAACCGCGTTGGTTGCGAGAACAAGCCTACTCTGCCGATCATCCGCAATGCGCCAATTGGCAACATTTCAGCTACGCACCAATGCGTCCGTTCCCCTATCTAGTGAATCGCGATGGATTGTCGAACTCGTACACTGATCAGATGTATCGGTATGCTCCGCGAGCTACGTGCAGTCATCAGAACACCAATTGTGGATCGCCGTATTTGTTCTGTGATACTAGAGGGTGAGCTTGATTGTTTTCGGAGAGAACATTCTAGAATATATTTTGAAAAGAATACATTTTGAAAATAAGGAATTCCACGTTTTTGGCCGAAGTATACCGTAAGATAGCGATTTTCCGAAAACCCGGGAACAATACGTTTCGAGGCCCAAACAATAGAGTCTAGCCCCCCCCCCCCCTTACTATTGTTTTTTTTCCTATTCTTTAGAGTTATTAGTAGCCGGGGTGTATCCTTTTCTAGGTCACCATATGGCTAATTGGATTTCACACCTTTTGATGTTATCTATAAAATATGGCATGCCTGTTGTTATGAGCAATCAATAATAACATATGGTGACCTAGAAAAGGTCAACAGGAAATAAGTGTGAATAGGAAGGGAGGGCTAAATGAAATGAGGGACCAGAAGATATAAGTCTGAACAAGTGTGACCAAAGGGTTCGGGAAAACTGAAAATCTTGTAATGTTCTGTAAACAAGAAAAAAACATGTTCTTGAGGAGAGTTCTTCTCTGTGAGATTGTTGTAAACTTTCTGAGCGGAAAAATTCATCTTCTGAGAGCGAAAAAGTGCAAAAACCCGAAAAAACAAGAAAAAAAATAACTTGTACTCCTCGAGGAGTACACACCAGGTGTTTTTCTAGGCCGCGGCCACACGACCTCAATCAATTTTCGAATTTTTTTCATGAAAAAAGTTAATTTTAGCCGATTTTTGCGCGTAGAGATTAACCAACGAGCAAGTTTTTATCAGATCTTATCATTATGATGTATATCGTTCTATTTCAATCGCAATCTCCTCTATAGCATTTCCCGAAAACCCGGGAAATATACGCTTCGAGGCATAGAGTCCCTTACTATATTTTTCTCTATTCTTTAGAGGTACTCGTTAGGGAAGTTGAACTCTGTCGAAATTAAATCATAAAAAATAACGAAATTGCTTTTCTGAAATCCATATTCAGCTATCCACATTGTGTAGCAAAAATTCGAATGAATGGAAACTGTCGTGGTTTCGAACAATTGGATTCATGCTACGGTGGTCGTTGTTGGTGGGGAAGATGTGTGAATGGAGTGAGTAGACACATGGTGATGTTGAAAAATTTGAGAATTCCTTTCAGAACTTTGCCGCTAGAATGAAAGGAACCAAGACTGTTGCCAATCAGACTACTTTGGATATCGAAAAGGCGCATCTAGTTGTGAACGGCACAAAAATCGATCGAACTCCTCTGGTGAAACGAATTAGTGTGAAAATGACCGCGCCGCTTTTCGTCGATTGCTACAATCGTAATCCATGCTGCGATTCTTGGTCGAAATCGGGAGGATGTCTGAGAGAGCCCGAGTACATGTCTCAATATTGTCAGGCTAGTTGTGGAGCTTGTCAACCATCCTACAACACCTCGGTAGTTTTGTGCGAGGATCGACATGTAAATTGTGGAGCGTGGAAGAAGGATGATATGTGCAAGGGAAAATCGGCCGATTTTATGTCGGAAAATTGCCGGAAGAGCTGTGGAAAATGTAGTCTTGACAGGGAATCGCAATGTTTCAAGGATGGAAAGGTTAGATTTTTATTTGAAAAAGTGTTTTTAGAATTCCGTGATAAAACCCCGAAATTTTCTTATTTGGTCCCCCGTTTTATCTCTCTCCTTTTTTCTACACCCACACATACTAATGGTATCTAGGTCACCATATGTTGTTATTGCTGACTTATTCCCTTTTGGGAGGTCATGAATGGTGTGGTATGTCTTACAACACATATTCAATCAATATAGAATATGCGGGTTTTGGGAGGTCAATGGTAAATGTGTGAATATGAGAAGAGGGATAGAAAAAATAAGAGATAAAATAGGGGACCAACAGTTAGTAGAAAACAGTTTTAATATTTATTTATGAACGTCACTGAATGTGGATGTGGCGATAAAAGTTAGGTAAAATGCATTGAAATCAAATAAATATTTTTTCCCATATTTAGAGTAGTTTCGTGCGCTTATTTGGCTGCTAGGAAAATATTTGATTATTTCAGATCATTGCAATCCCAGTCGAATCGCATCTTCGTGAAGCAATATCCGAATCACTTGACTCGGAGATCACAAATCGTATTAAAAAAGTGAAGTCGCATTCGCACGCGAAATCACAAATTGTTGCCGATCTTCAGCGAGCCAAGAAACATCACTAGAAACATTTTATTCGTCTGGGAATTGATTTCGTGTAAATATAGGCACCATTTTACCCGTTTTCCTTCTTCTTCTTCTACTGCTAATGATCTCAATACGTGTATTCTATCTATATGTATGTAATAAATTGGGTTCTTCTTCTTTTTCACAAAATATGATTGAGTTGCGGTTACTTTAGCCACTTTTTATTTGAATATTGATAGTTTTGTTCTTGATTCTTTTTCCCAAAAATTCGTGGGTTTACTTTTCGAGGCTGTGATTCATTGGAGTGCTGATGAAAAACGCTCCGCAGACATGCAACACTGCTAACAACTTTCGGAAAATGACTTTCTCTTTTTTAAACTCCTCACAAGAGGTACAAATAAGAGAGAAATGAAAAAGAAAAAATAGAAATGAAACGTGAAAGCTCTCAGAGAAAAAAAAACAGGTGAAATTTATCCAAAAGGGGCGGGGTCTATGAGTATGTGCACGTCTCGGGAGAAAATCCGCACATGGGTGCGACACTTTTCCGCACATGTGCGACAATTATCCGCACATGTGCGACAAAAGGTGTCGCACCGGGAGCGACATAGGTGCGCCAAATTGTCGCACACTGTGAAACGGGGTGCGCCATTTGTCGCACTGTGTGCGACGCGGGTGCGGATTTTTCCCCGAGTATTATATATATTATATTATATATAAATTATATTATATGACAAATGGCGCACTGTGGCGCACCCCCGTTTCACAGTGTGCGACAAATGGCGCACCCCCGTTTTATAGTGTGCGGATTTTCCCCCGACGTGTTTGCGAAAAACAAATCCGCCTCCATTTCTGTGGCAAGTTTTTTTTTTGATGAAAACCACTGTTCCTTTTTGAAACGTGCTCTGTGGAATTTCACGGATTAGGAGAGGTGTGTCATCAAAGTCTACCTTGTTCTCCTTCACAAATTTTCTGATAGCTAACTTTTGACCTCAAAAATTTGAATTTTTCCACAAGCTTCTACTTGCTTGATCCGGAACTGAAATTTTTCAATCAAGCATTTTTTTCTGAGTCTATGATAAATTAAGATAAATTTATTCAAAAAAGTAGATAGATAGAATACATTAAAAAAACAAAACAAAACACCGAAATTCATTCCCTTGGTTTGACAAACATCATAACCATCTTCTTATAATCCTCAACTTGCTCTTCCAAACTGTTGACCATCGCTCTCAAATCGCCGTTTCGTCGTTCGAGTCGCTCTTTTTCAGCGCGACACTCGCGAACTTTAGCCTCGCGTTTTGCGCGAGACTTTTGCGACGAAATGTTGTTCTTGTCGCGTTTGATGCGATAGTCCGATTGGGAGTCTACAGAGGCAGATGATGAGGATGTTGAAGATTTTCGGGGCACTGAAAATCGAAAATTAAACAAGTTGTGACAATTTCAATCTCACTTTTGTTGGTGTGAACCAATTGGGGGAAGAATTCATCGATCGGTTCGAGATCGTTGGTTGTAAAAGTAGATGAAGAAGAAGAAGAAGGAGAGGAAGAAGTTGTAGAGGTGGTTGGAGACGAAGATTGATGAACATAGTTGTCAAGAGGTGTAATATCACATCCCATAAGATTGTCTATATCGGAAAGATCAGGTGAGATTTGGTTGAAATCTAGAAAACCATATTTTTTGTTTCAGAAGAGTTGCGAGACAAAGCAACTCACCATACAGATAACTATCATAAAATTGCTCATTCAAAGTACTGTTCGACATACTCATGGCTCGCTCGTCGTTGTGTTGTTCCACTCGAACCGTGTCCGCCGTGACCACAATTAACTCGGAGATTGGCGATGGTTCGAGTCGCGGTCCTTGTTGGATGGTGTGGCGGTTGAGGTTGAGGCTGTGGTGGTGAGGCGAGTCGTCCAGAAACTGAAACTCCAACGGATCGTCGGGCGGCGGACGAGCCATCTGAGGTAGTGGCGGCGATGGTGGCCACGTCAAAAACCCGACGGCAGTCGTCGAGTTCGGCCGACAAGCCGAACTCGTCGTGCAAAACACATTGTGGTTGTTGGTGATCAGTGTCTTGGAATAACATTGTTGTGGTTGTTGCGTGATGACGGAACATTGTGATGCGGTGAAAAAGTCAGTTGGAAGATCGTCAAAGTCTAGTGACAAACGAGCTCGCGGTGGAGACTAGAGGTAACTTCCTGTAAACGGTTTTTTTATTGTTTGAAAGTCTGAGTCATAGAGCGTCGCGGTCGAAATCAATCAATAATCAAATAGATTACTTTATTGATTGTTTTTCATCGCGACCCTGTCAAAATCTTGAATTACATTGTGAAATGTTACATAACCATCTTCCCTAACCCTTTAAATACTCAGATGTTTTCCACTCATTCCCCACTCACCTTTTGAAAAGAGAAGTTTGAACTTTGTAGCGCAAATGCGTTGGAAACTCTTGTTTACCGGTTGTTGGTCGAAGGACCTTGTTGTGGTCCTTGCTGTAAACAAGAACAATAACAATAATCAATAAACAAGCAAAAAAAGCACCTAACAAGGCGCACGAAAGAAGGAAGAATAACGAAAAGGCGGAGATTTGGTAACATTGACGAGTGTCGACTCAATGTTGGACAATATTTCGCAATACTTTGAAATAGTGTGTGTTGTTGAGAGAGATTGTGTGTTGTTTGGTTGGCTGGTTGGCTGAATTGAAGGGTGAGAGAAGGCAGGGTTTAGTGAATTGAGAAAATACGATAAGAATTGATTTTTCGATGAAGTGAAAATTTTATCAGACTACTTTTAGAGAAATGATAAAAAGTGTTTGTAAAGAGTGAAACACAAGCAATGAGGTTGAATTGAAATCAAATGAACAGAAATCTACAATATAAAAAAATAGAAAATGGTCGTCTCATTTACAATAGAAAAAATATAACCTGAAAAAAATAACGTGTCACAAAAATTTTCTTTCTCATAGATGTAAATTTCCTTGCGCAAAACATTTTTCCTGCGAAAAAAAATTCAGAAAAAAATAAAAATATTTTTTGATACTGTAACACGAAAATTGTGTTTGCACATATTTATTTATTTATTGCAGAAAATACATTTTGACCCACGCACAAGAGGGAGTTTTTATTTTTTTTAATGTTCGGGTTACATTTCTAGGAAAAATACACATTGTTACTCTGTTTCATGCATGAACTTTGTTTCTCGAAGAATGTTTCATTGTGTTTTGAGATTATATTTTGACCTACGCACAAGAGGGAGTTTATTTTTTTTTAACTTTCGGGTTACATTTCTAGGAAAAAAACACATTATCTCTGTTTTTTGTTTCTCGAAGAATCTATCGCGTTTTGTCGACAGAAAACCTTTTAAAAAAACTTTTTTCCAGAAAATGAGCAACAATGTATTGTATTTTGAAGTTTTGCGCAGGAAGCAACACTTTTTTATTGATGTCAAAGAGAACGAAACTGTCAGAGATCTAAAGTTGAAGCTACACGCTATTATAAAAGTAAGGTTTCCCCGTGTAAAGTATGATACTAGGCTAGTTATTGCAGGTGGAATTGTTCAACATGCAAATTTATACTATTGACAGTGCAGGAGTCAACTCACCGACCAATGATTCTGTGACAATGACAGATTATGGGTTCAATGTTTCTAATGCAAAGGTAATCGTTTTCTTTCTCTGTCAATATGAAAAAATCTTATTTATTTTTCAGCCGCAAATGCCTGCAAAACTTGGTCTTCGTATAATTGGCCAAGATGAAGAATTGACAATCATTGATGTTTCGTCTCCGCCGCCTGTTGAATATGTGAAAAAAGAAGCAATTGACGATTATGATAAATATGATGTACCTGTGCCAAACGGCGGACAAGATCAGAATGAAGCTCCAGCTCAATAATTTTGCTCGTCTCCACCTTGTACTATGAGCCATAATGTTTTATTGAAATGAGTTAATTTTTGGGATAGTTTTAAAATTTTCTCTTTTGAACTGTTTTTTGTCGTCGATCTCTTACTAAATGTTTGATATTTTCCAATGTTTGTGCTTTGTTTTTTTTTTACCAATGTTTTACAACATTGAAATATCTGGGGGTATTAAAACTGATAGTATAGATAATTAAATTATTTTGGGCAGGAATGTTGATGATATGCTGAAAAAGGGTTCGGCTGCATTCAACAACGACAACATGAATTTGTGAGTTTTTGTTTCTAAAATGATCTAAATAACGAAACCAAAAGTTGTATGATTTCACAAATAGAAATGATGTGAAGTTTATTTGCTTAGAAATCAATCACTGATAGGAAAACCAAGTTTAAAATTTTGATCGTTTGATTTATCGTGACACATAACGACAAACATGATTTTTGACCTTTTCATTACAAAATTTTTTATTTTCATTATGAATAAACACCCCTAAATTCGAAGAAGTCGTCACTTGCAAAATATTCGTAACTAGGTTTATCTGTTTCTGTGTCATATCCCAACATTCTTAAAAACGGGGCCATAGTATCTAGACGGGCTAGAAGATCGAGGTCAAAGCAGTCAAACCAGGCTGTCAGTGGGGCGTTGTTGATAGATTGTTTCACTTGTGATGCGGAAAATTCTTGGCTTGACAATGCGATTTCAGCTCCAATGAGCTGTTCGTGTTTAAGCATTTGTTCGTCGAACGGTATGTCAAGGAATTGACAAATCCGACGAATCTCCGCTTCTGGTCGTTGAATTAGGCGCTCGTAGTAAACTTTAATACATTGACCATAAGCCGCACCGCATTGAATTGTCATTTTGCGAATCTCGTTGTTCCAATTGCGGAACATTTGCGATTCGTCGGATGTGTTGTAGCCGACGACCGGAACTTTGCGTTCGATCATTGAGTGAACTATTGCGCGGGCATCGCGAATCATCAAAATGAATTTAGCGTTAGGATAAAGTCGTCTTAGAGTTGGTAACCATAGGGCAGTGTAGGGATCCTTGTTGCAAAGCCGCTTTGCCATTTCTCCATGTTTTCCAATAATCTGAAAATTTTCTAGTTTTTATTTTTTGTTGTTTGTTGTGTTATACGAGAACCAGGGGTTCTCTCTGATAATCTGAGACGAAGGTGGTGGGTTTATCTAGGAGGTAATGGGATTCATTTATTGACGGAGAGACTTATTTGCGAGAGAGAGAGAGAGAGAGAGAGAGTAATTTATCTAACAATGTGAGAGGGTGGTGGACCGATTTAATAATTCCTGAGACGGTGGACTAATGTGCATAGGTGGAATTTTTTTTTCATATATATGGTACTGATCTGAGTAAGTGGGGGACTGATTTGCAGACTTAGGAGACTATTTTTGTTCTGAATTCATGAAACAGGGAAACATTCGTGGTTGGAAAAGTGTGGACTGATAAGCAGAGATTTTTCACAAACTCCTAGGAGGGGAAAAAGTTAAGCTGAGACATGAACAATTTACAAATGTGTGGTCGACGGAGGGGGGAGGGGGGATCAATTTGCAATGAAGAGAGATAACATATTGACAATATTCTAAAAAACAAAAAAAAATTACCAAAGCAGGAAAAAATTTTCTAGGACGGGGAATAATCTACAATAGTGTGAGACATGGAAGACTGAAATTAAAAAGGGGGAGGGCTACATAATCGGTAAATTCTGGAACAGGAAAAAAGTTTGCGGACGGGAAGAACATGTAAGAAATGTGTGGGACTAAGTTAAGAAAGATGGGTGATTCGCAGAGATAGGGGGCTGATTCACAATGTGCTAGAGCAGGAAAAAAAATACATATACAGGAAATCATCTACAAGTGTGTGAGACTGGTATTAAAAGTTGGGGGACTAATTTGAGGACTTCTAGAATAGAAAACCAATTCGCGGACAGAAAGAACATGTTAAAATGTGCGGGAAGTTTGGAAAAGGGGGCTGATTTACAGAACATTCAATTTCCTAGAACAGAAGAAAATTACAATAGAAAGGAAAACATCTAGAAATGCGTGGGACTAATATAACAAGGTGGGAGACTAATTTGCAGAGATGAAGGAATGATTCACAAATCCCTGGGTCGGGAAAAAGTTTCAACGAACAGAGACAATAGAAAATTTTGCTAGAACAGAAAAAATTACATGGACAGGAAAAGTCTACAAGTGTGTGAGACTGGTATTGAAAAGCGGGGGACTAATTCGAGAACATTTTTCTGATACGAGAAAAAAATCTACAAATGTGTGTGAGACTAAAATACAAAGGACTCATTACAACAACAGAAAATTGTTAATGATGACAGAAGGAAAGAAGATGAGATGAATGTATAGAGAGCTAGAGTTCGCAGTGAGGCCTTCTGAGAAATGTTGTGGTACCCAACATTTTGAAAAATGTCTTGCCACGAATTCTCGTTCTCTAGCCGTTTATCTTCTCTTTACAATTGACAGAGAAGAGGGACTAATTTTTGGTTAATTTCTGGAACTGAAAAAAAACCTTTCCCCAGACGGGGAAAATCTACAAACGTTGGAGACTGATTCACAGATTCTTAGGCCAGGAAAAAGTTTGAATGGACAGAGAAAATCTACAAATGTGTGGAACGGAAAGCGGGAAGTGGGGACTTATTCACAATTTGCTAGAACAGAACAAATTACATGGACAGGAAAAGTCTACAAGTGTGTGAGACTGGTATTGAAAGGTGGGGGACTAATTCGAGAACTTCTAGGATAATAAAACAATTCGCGGACGTGAAGAACATGTCAAAATGTGCGGGACTAAGTTTGGAAAATGGGCTGATTTACAGAAATTTCAATTTCCTAAAACAGAAAAAAATTACAATGGACATGAAAAAATCTACAAATGTGTGGGACTAATTTACCGAGGTGAGGAACAATTTGTGGAGATGGAGGACTGATTCACAAATCCCTAGGTCGGGAAAAACTTTCAATGGATGAAGAAAATCTACAAATGTGTGGGACGGAAAGCGGGAAGTGAGGAATAATTCACAATTTTCTGAAACGAGGAAAAATTTGCTGGGATGGCCGACTAAATTGGAGAGATGCTGGACCGATATACAATGGACAGATAAACAGTTCGGCGAGGGAAGAAAATTTCTCAAGACGACGACAACATTTTTATAAGACGGGAAACATCTACAAATGTGTGAGACAAAAAAAACGAAGATACTTTTACAACAAAATCAAATTGTCAGCCATGGGAGAAGGAAAGAAGGTGAGATGAATATCTAGAGTGCGTGAATTTGCGGTGAGACCTTCTGAAAAGTGTTGTGGCGCCCAACGTTTTGAAGAATGTCCTGCCACGAGTTCTCGTTCTCTAGCCATTTATCTTCTCTTCACAATGTGGGGGACTGATTTATCGTCATGGGGACTGATGTAATTATTACTAGAACGGAGAAAGTTTCCGCGGACGGGGGAAAACATCTACAAAAAAGGGGGGGGGGGGGGGAGAACTAAATTACGTAGAAGGAAGACTGATTTACGGAGCTGGGGGAGGAACTGATCCACGGAGATGGGGTGTTATTTTCGGAGCAGAGAGAATGATTCAGGAATTCCGAAAAAAAAACAACAAAAGTGTATATATGTGCAGGACATATTTTGCAGAGAAAGGGGAATGATTCACAAGTCACTAGAAACAAAAAAAATGTACAAAGAGTGTGTGAGACTGATTTACGGAGGCGGGGATTGGTCTGCAGGAATAAGAACGCATTTAGGAAAGGTCACATCTGTTTGTGTTGTTGACCATAAATAACTCAATCAATAACAACAATATTATGGTCGTGTAGAGGTGAATAATCAACATGAGCGTGTATGTGTGTCGAGGTGCCCAACATTTGAGGTGAACATATTGTTATCAAACGCACTGTATAAGGAAAGATAGGTAGAAAAATAGAGAACTAGAGGAAGAGGGGTTTGGCATTTTTTCAAGTACCGAAAACATTATATTCAAGATTATGAGAAGGAAGTCAGGATTAAAATGTAGGGTGGTTAAAGGTTGTACATTGACAATTTTCTGAAAGGATACTATGTTGGTCTGGGGTTATTCTGAGTACTTCGCTTTTTTGGACTTTTCATGGGTTTCCTCCCAGCGGCAAACCTCTGTCATGAACGCCGAAACAGCGTCATCCATGACATCCATTGTTATACCAGAGTTGTTTGCCCAATCACTTCGTCTCCAATTTGCTTGCCATGAAAGAAAACTAGGAATCATCATTGTCTCGCCGCCACTGGAAAATAATGATTGAACTTTAGGTTCAATTTCATTCTTATGTTAGAGGAAGGACCAGGGTTTTATGGTGAAACGCCACTCACCATCTTACATCGTGATGAGCATCAAGAATAGCACGCATCAAAGTTGTTCCGGAACGTGGAATTCCACCTAAACAGATTTATCTTATCACAAGCACAATTCTACAAACTGGGATATTACCGACGAAAATTAAATGCTCATTGTTTGACAATATCTTTCTTGATTTTCTAGCTGAACCTTCGTCGAATATCAACATATCTTCGGTTAGTCTCAAATTCCGCATCTCAATTTCCAAATTTTTGCTGGAAATATGGTTTTACATCACATTTTCTAGTTTCAAAATCACCATCTTTGAATATAAATTATCAAAGTACATAGTAAAAGTACGAAAATACAAAAAGCAATGAATAATGTGAGAGATTTGATTTTCATTTTTAACATCCAAATGGATTAAAATTTGAATTTCTATAAATCTTTGTTTGCGCATCTGGAATTTTTTAAACATCATTAATTTGATGGTTTCAAATGCGAATGTGTTGGATGGTCAGGGAAACAGAAGATAGCAGGGACAAAAGTACAGTACATTTTTCGAATTCGGAAAACACGGGGAACTTCAAATCGCAATTTTTATTGGCTATTCGGAAAATATTCATAATTACAAGACAAAAGTGGTGAACTAAATTTTCTATTCCTAGAAAATTTTCATTTGCTGAAAATGTGATCTGGCGTGAGAGGGTAAATAGCACCGGGGAACTGCTTAGAAAGAATGTTGGAAAATGTTCTGACGGATACACTTTTACGTCTACCAAAAAGAGCGGATTGCTTGACGGGTCTTGCCACGATTTGCATTGCTGCTGGGCGTTGTTGAACTAGCTCGCTTGTCACAACCTGAACAGGAAGGGAATTATACGTTTCACTATTTTTAGCTGAAACAAGGACTGAAATATTGCAAAAAACAAAAGCAAAACAAGTTTTTGAAAAATGCAATTTTTATTTATAGTGAACTAATATCAATAGTAGAATGATTTCGACTTGAATCTTCGGAGACATAACGTATTTTCTCGTCGAATATCTGGAATAAAGGCGAAACACTGACTGGGAATCACAAAAAAAAAAACAAGTACCTGAACATTTCCACCACCCGGTTTATGCTTGATGTTGTCCTTGGAGCCGACTTTACTCTCCGCTTTCCAATTGAGTTTTTGATTCAAGATCTGTGCAGAAAAAAAGCAATGTCACTCGGAAATTTGTGTGAAAGAGTGGGTGCTCGTTTGTAAAAATTATTACCTGTACGTTTCCTCCGGTTGGTCGATGATTAGAGTTTTCCATTGAGCCAACTTTTGACTGTGCGTTCCAGCTGAGTTTTTCACTGTGGATCTGGAAATAGGGATTTTTAGACAAACACAGGAGGTCAAAAACATTTAGTTCGCCATTTTTCTCCGTTTACTTTTTTCTAACAATAATTTGGAAAAAAATCTCACCTTGACATCGGACTTTTGTGGTGTATAATTGGTCTTGGATCCAACCTTTGGTGCTGCACTTGAGAAATCTAATTTTCTATTCTCAATTCGGATATTTCCACCGCCCGGGGTGTGATTGGTGTTAGCTAAAGATCCTACTTTTGAAGTCGCCACGTATTCCTGGAATAATGATCATTTGTCGCTGACAAATTTCGTTATCATACTTTCTTCTCGGAGAAAATTTCGACATTTCCACCGCCGGGTTTGTGATTGGTGACACTTCCCACTTTTGACCTGACATTGACGAATTTCGCATTAACTTTTGGTGTAAATTTGCCGACGTTGTCTACAAAAAACTCAATTTGATTTCAAAAAAATCGAGAAAAATCTCACCGATACTCCTTGTCGATTGTGATTTTTCAATAACATTCGATCGTTCGCGAGACATTTTTCGAGTTCTAAAAACAAAAGGTTGTTCGAAAAATGGAGAATATTTGTGAGCCGAGGACAATTATTGGGTGCGCGTGGAAGGAAACGGAACCCAACCCCCAATATTTTGGAAAATATTTTCTTTTTTCTCTCTGCAACTCACGATGTTGGTCTAGGTGAAGGTTTTGGTGTGTTGTTTGTTCTTGGAGTAGTAGTTGTGGTGATGGGAGTCGTTGTAGTAGGTCTGGAAGTAGATATTCGTAGCATTCAATGTTTTAGGCGTAATGAAGGGCGTTTTTTAAACGAGAAAATTAGAAATTTGCTGGGAATTGTATTCATTTGGAACATAGAGGTGTGTTGTTGATATTTTCGTGATATAATTTATTTCACTAGAAAAAGTAACTGGATTTTGGAAAAAATCTTATGCTTTTTTTGAAGGTTCCCTTCAAACTGGTCGACGAACGGAAAAAGACGTAACAATAAAAATTCACAATGTGATTTTTCTACAACAAAAGGTTCAAGAGTTAGTGACGCTTGACACCTCAAAAGGGATATGGGAAAAGGGTACACCTGTTGTTATTGATTATTTTATCGACAACAACAACAACAACAACAACAACATAAACAACAATAACATAAACATATGGGGACCTAGAGGTCAACAGTAATAATATAGAGGAAGAGAAAACGGGGGAAATTGGTATTGAACATTTCTAGTTCTCACGTCGGGTCACATCCGGCGTAAAAGGGAATTGTGTACCGTGAAAAAAATATCGACTTTTTTCACATTGACATTTTGATGGAAAGAGGGGTTCTATTATATGAAGGAGGCTTTTTTTTAAAATCATAACTAAGGGATTTTCGGAGGCAAGTTTATCTTTTCACAATGACAAAAGTTTTGTTACACTTGGCAGCTTGGGCCAAGCAGGTATAACTGTAATTGAATAATACCTAGGGTTTTCTTTAAAACTCTTTGGAAAAATATGGCTAACCTGTTATTCGTCGAAATTTCTGTTGGTTTTCTCAACACCGCACTTGGCGGACGAATTCCCGATCGTACCGCCGGTTTCTTTTCGGTTTTTTGCTGCTCTTCTCGATTCGGCTCATTGTTATTGTTGTTCGAGGTTGTTGACGAGGAATCGGTGATTTTCAAACTTTCGAGATCCATTTCTTCTGAGTTTTGAGGTATTTCTGGTTTTGTAGATGTGTCGGGTTCTTCTGGAGATTCTTCTGGGTTCAGATTTTCGGGGTTGCTGTCGGCAGACACTTGCTCGTTTTCAGTAACTTGTAGAATATCTTCTACAATTTCTGGGGTTTCCCAAAGTTGCTCAGGTTTTGCGGGATTTTCAGGGGTTTCTGGATTCTCCTCGGGGTTACTAGGTTCTTCAGGAATTTCTGAAGTTGCTTCTGAGTGGTCAGGTGTTTCTGCTATATCCTCCGGCTCGATGGGAGGTTCTTCGATGTTTTCGCGTTCGGTTTCTGTGATTTCTAAACTTGGAACTTCTTTTGGAGATTCGTCAGGAGATTCTATCAGAATCTCAATCTCCTCTTTCTGATCAAGGTTTTCTGTGCTTCCCAAATTGTCGATAGGTTCTTCTTCAGGGTTCTCGGCTTCTTCTGAATTCTGCTTTTGGTTTTCAACTTCTTCGAGAGTTTCCTGAAATTCTATCGATTTATTTACGATTGTCAGAAATTGAAAAAGTCAACAAAAAGGCAAAGAACAATGAAATGTGAAAAAGCGATTTGGAATCGGCAGAAAAAACACACACATAGCGCCAAAAAACAACAACAATAACACATGTGTCAATAAAAATCAGGACAATATCGGTACTCTTGTTTCTCTGTGTCTCTTTTCAAGTGATTGGGATGGGTCAAAAATAAGACGTTGAAATATTGTAACACTTGACACGTGAAATACCGGAAAATAAGTGTTCTGAAAAATTGGCAGTTTGTCAAACAACCAGGTCAAACCGGTAGAGATTCTTCAACAAATTTACAATAGGAAGGGTGTGTCCAGACTTAATAGTTGCGCTATTTATAAAATCTCCTCTTCCTTCTTTTTTTTTCATCTTCCGATTATTAAATGAGCCATTAGGTGACCTTCGGAAAGAGAGCGGCCGAGAGAAAATACTATATAGTCGGTTGAAAAACAAAAACAGCAACACCAACACAAAAAAAAGAGACCAAAATAGCGAATAAATGGAAGATGTGAAATTGAATATGCGACTAGAAATGGTGGTAGAAACACAGAAAACGAGTGAGAGAGTGAGATGGAAAAGCAAATATTTATTAGCAGGTGCTGGGGGGAATAAATGGATTAGTGAAGGAGAAGAATACTGTAGATTTTATCTAAGCTTCTGTTTTTGTTATTTGAAAAAATAACCAGGGACATGTACGTTTCAGAATGAAGATATACTCATTTTCCGGAAATTCAGTTGATAAGCAGACTTCTAAATCACAGAATGTTTGAAAAGTTGTGAGCTTTCTCAGTCGACGCCCCACGGTGACATTTTTTCAGTAAAATAGTTTGATCTCGTCAAAAAAAAAAGTACTGCTTTATTCTAGGGAAAAATGTTTCAAAAGGTCGAAACCCAAATATTCAAGTAACAAAAATTTAGAATCAACAAAAACATCGGAATTCGTAATTATGTTTTTTTTCTTTCCAACTAGAACCAGTCCTCTCCAAAAACATACTCTTTTAATTAGAAAAAACAGACAGAACGAAAAAAAATTAATTTACCCCAAAAACTGGCAAATAGAACCGAAACAAAACGACGATTTTTCGATATGTTGACAACACTGCGAAAAAGTGTGCTCAATTTCAAATTACACACCTTGCTCTCGAAAGCCAGCGACAAAAAAATTATGTGTGTGCTTTAGCTGAGCGTGCGCGAGAAAAAAACGGGATTTTTTTGTCTGACTCTTCTTGAAATGCCTGTGCTCTCTTGTGATCCTGCGCTATTTCGAAGTCTTGGAACTTTTTTTTGAGAAAAAAAAAGAAGAAAAAAATTGCGCATGGATTTTTTGATGTTATTTTTTTCGAGAATGACAGAGATGAGAAAAGTGGATACACATGTTTTCGAGCGCAAAAATAGAATTTTCGTGGATTGAAATAGATTTTTACGAGAACAGTTTTGAAATTATTTTTTCTTTGATTTACATCCTCATAACATCAAAAACAATTCGCTCCTAGGTATAACCAAACATTGAAACGTATAATTCCCGGTTTTGAAAAAATTTTAAAAGTCAATTCGCAATTTGATATCTCGTAAATTTGAAATTCTGATTTCGTCTAACAAAAAAAACAACAATTTGTATTCCGGAAACCATTTTTACAACAACAAAAGCAACCAAATTTGCCTGTAAAACGAATCAAAACATGTTTTGCATTTTCCCATTAACAAAGTGACCTTCTTCGGATTTATTGGGTTAAGTAGTTATTTTTGAAAAAAAAGAAACAAAGTTTGAAATTTTTTTGAAAGTGAAAGAAGGTATTTTTCTAAATTTTCAGTTGAAGTCGGTGGTGAATGATAAATCAAAAAACAGCGGGGTGTCTGAAAAGACAAACACTGTATAGAAAGTAGATTTTTTCAGTAAAAAGTTGGAAAACAAGTTAATAATGTTTTTATTTCGAAAAGTGGAAAAATCTTGTTTCCAAAATTTCAGAAAAATTTCTCAGGATCAATGGGTGATTTCGCGCTGCAACCACGCAATAACCACGGTGATACCACGCACTGATCGCGCAGCGAGCACGCACTTCACGCTGCGATCGCGCAGTGGTGAGTGCGCGGTCGCAGCGATCGCGCATGGATTTTTTCTTTATTTAGATTTATTTAGTCATTCAAAAAAAAACCGAATAGTTCGATTTTTAAAGTTTGATTATAGTTTTCTGTAGAATACTGAAAAACTTTTGCACAACCATGGAAACAAATCAAGGTGAGCTTTTTTTTCCTCAAATCTTAAACAAATTTTTAAAATCAAGTGATTTGAAAAACATGGAAAATATTTTACTAGAATTGTGAAATTCTATTTGTTGGAATTTAATATTGCCAGAAAAAAACCCGCTTGAATGCCAAATGAATCTGAACATATACACACATCTCCTTTATTAAAAGATGTAATAAATCTGTTTAAGGAGAAAATTAACATAATGTGAAATAGTCAAATGATGCTAATTAGACAAAAAATCAAAAAGACCCGTCTGTCAAGTTCATTTTTTCTATAAGACACTTTCAAAGTTGGGCTTTTAAAAGCATGACACTTGAAAGCACAATACAGCTTTCTGAAGCCATAAAAAGTCACACATAAGAAAAAAAAAAGTGAAAATGTAAATAAACAGACCTTTTCGACGGTTTCCGACTCGGAAGACATTTTTCTCGTTGTTGTCTGAAGATATTTTTCCATTTTTTTTTAACAAAAAAAGGAGAAAACCCGGAGGGAAAAATCAATGAGTAGTAAGAAAAAAAGAAGAAAGAGCACCTTTTTTGTGCCGCGCACAAATTCAAATAAGCTTCTAAAATATGCACATTGGTTATTATTAGCAAATGGGAAAGAGGACCTGGAGACTCGACTCTTTCCATTGTAATAAGTTTGCGGATGACTGAGCTTTTAAGAGAAGGAAATTTGAGCGAAAAAATATGTTCGAATAGTTAATTGAAAAATACGGGAATTTTTTAAAAAGTATAGTTGGAATTTTCTGAACCGATTCCGGAATTTTTTTCTAGAATTTTCATTTGGAAATAACTATTTATATCTGTGTGAATCAACCTTGGCAACATAGACACATTCTTAAAAGAGAAAATGACGAAAATGAAAAAAAAAACTCGATCTCATCATTTTTGCATGTGTTTTTTGGCTATCCATTTTTAAGTTGTTGATAGTTTCTTTTGTTGACTGAAAATGAATTGAAAATTTTTATGGAGATCTGAAAAAAGTCTGGTATACTGTAGATTTGTGCACTTTCTCTTCCTAATATCCAAGTGCTATAATCGATTCTGTGCACAAAGACGGCAGTTAATCCTCCACTCCATATGTGCCAATAATAGTTTATACATGTTGCGTAAAAAGTGTAAAAAATGGAGAACCTGTTGCTCGTTTCCCGTCGTAGATAAATATTACACATATGGCACCTATGCATAGTATGCAACCTTTTGAGTATAAGAAGTTTGGCAGAACTTGTCAGAAATTTTGTATCAAGTTTATCAAAATCTTACTTGAATTTTTAAAATTTCGAACCAGTCTTCACGAAAAAATTTTCTGGATAATAATTTTTAAAAACAATTTTGTGAAAAATCACAGGAAGATTCTGAAAATAATTATTTCCACTCTAGGTTTTTTGTCTGATAGAAGAAGGAAAAGTTTTGTCACCCTGGTGAAGATCCATAAGTCACCATGGTGCTTTCTAATTAACTGGAGGCAACGTAGAAATTAAAGAGGAGGAAGATAAATATTTATTAAACACTGTTGAGAATGTGAGAATTTCCAAATAAGTATATTTTCTTCAAATTACATTTTTCGTTATAAATCGAAGTTTTCATATTCTGTAACAGGTAGATTGAAAGTTAAAAGTCGACCTCTTTTCAGTAGAGATTTTCTAGGAAGATGTAGCATAATTGTTGAGAATTAATTTTTTGTGTTAGTTTCCAGCTGTTATGATTGCTGTCGGTGACCAGATACCCATGCATCTTCAAGTTTGCAGATGTTTGTCTATCGCTCACTCGACAGAAGTTCTTTCATATAGTTAAGTAGGTGTCTGTCCATCCATCGTCATCTCCCCATGATCTTCAGACTAGTTCAGCGGTTATAAGACTGACATCAAAAGAACAATAGGACACCAACACCTGGAATGCAACACACACACTTAGTATCTTATCTACATTTAAGACGACTCTAAAAAATTGGAGCACATCAATCAATCATCGTAAAATGTTGACAGAAACGATTTGGAGTTTTGCCAAAATATTGTGCAAAACATTGTCCGAGTACTGTAGATTGATTCCTGTAGTTGTAATATTTTCATAAGACTTTCGAGCATAATTATTTTGTCAAAAATTTTTGGATTTGACAATTTCGTGACGTGACCTAGAAATTTTTGTTTTTGAAAAATCACAGTATTTTATTTTTCCGCCAGTCTAGGAAAATGCACAAAGAACAAGGAAAATTTAGTCGTAAAACTAAAATTTTCACAATACAGATTTCGAGAAAGGGTTGGTAAAGTCCTGGTTTACCCCAATTGAAAAAAGCATAAAATTCAGAACATTAGGGGGTCCCTCGTTCTTCGCTTTCACCGAATAATTATTTTAGTACTTTTTATAGGTCTTCAAATATTTTTTCCTCTATTGAATTTCTCGACAACAGGTGTACCGGCTATTTTCAAACTAACAAAAGCCCTTCGAACCAGTCACCCTTTTCACACTTTCCAAATAACGAAACACCCGTTTTTTTCTTCTTTCCAACCCAAAAACAGAGCGAACCATAGTTGCTATTATTATTGGGTGGTCCATCGTCTTCTAGTGTAGTTATGCAACATATCAATCGGGTCAGCGTAGCTGTCTGCGTCTCTCACTTTGCTACACTCTCTCATCGGATTGTGTAGAGGGTGCACATAATTTTTGGGCACAAGCGGTAAACAACGTTGTGTTCGCCCTTCTCCACCATCGTCACCCACAATGATGTCACTTTTTGGTCCTGTATTTTCGAGATTGTTGAGAGATTGTGTGGTTGGATGGTGAAGAGAATGAAGAGAAAGCGACCAGGCTAGGGGAAAACGAGATGCATATAAGATGGAGTTTGAAGACAACCGGGTCTGAATAATCGGGATTTTTTTCTTGAAGAAAACTCGGGATTTTTTTCAAATTTTGTGTGAAAATCTCTAGGACTGTCGTTTCTGAAAGAGGAGAACGTATGATTTTCGGGTCGGCCCGATCTGGAAAACTTGAGTACCATTTTGAAGAACGCAAAAATCGGCAAAAATCGTGAAACACCTCGAATATTAAAACGTGATGTGTAATTTTTCAGGCAATAGATCCGGCTCGATTTCTTACTATTTTTTTCGACCTAGAATTTCACTTTTTTTGAAACTTGGACATGAATTTCACTTTGTTATTTAAACTTGGACATGAATTTCACTTGGTTTTGAAAACTTGGACATGAAAAATCAGGCCCAAACCACAATTTTTACGAGAAAGATTCAGAATCTAGCTAGTTGAATTTTTTTTGTACTTCCTGAAGGCAAATTTTGTCATTTTCTCCAATAATTCGATTTTCGTAACAAAGAGGCACTTTATAATTGTCACATTTACGACCAAACGTCTCTCTCTCCCATCTCTCACCCAATTACACCTAGCACAGTCCCCCTCGCCGGCTCCCGCCTACTTGTACCAGATAACGCCACGCCCATTTTCTTGAGCCAGCAGGACTGGTAGACTTTTAGTAGCCCATTCCAGCAGTGGTGTTCTCTTACCACATGCGTTTATCGCTCCTTCTTTTTTTTCTCTTCTACAGTGGACCGCTGACTCCGCCCACTTTGTTGCGCCAACAAGACTGGTGGCTGTTCATTCATTCCTTTATTAGATGTTTAGAATTATTTTAAAATCCAATCTTTCCAGACTTGATTAAAAATGGTGAAGAAAAATAAGAATACCAAGCATGTCGATCCAGAGTGGAAGGATGGAGAACATCCAAACGAGTTGGAAGAACGCAGATTTGTCATCAGAACTGGACCGGCGAAAATCAAAGTAAAAATGGTTGAACTACAATCTGGAGCGTCTGTGCCAGTTGATCAGTATGGTAAGTTCTTAAATTTTTTAAAACGGGAAATTGTTGGAAAATTTGGACAATAAAACTAGGAAACGAGCTGGAAAAATGTCGAAAATTCGAGAAAATAAATTATTATTTTTTTTGACGTGGCCTGTCAAAAAAATGCCCGAAGATAAATGATCATTCTCATTTTCTTCCAGATGAGTTCATTGCAATTACTCACAATCGAAACGAATTGATTCACAATGAATCAACTTTCCGAAACTTTGCACACTTTGAACAAGTGTTCTCGGCCTGGAAAAAGCAGTATTCGCACCCTATGCGAGTCGCGTCATCAGAAGCGCTTCGCGAATGCGACGGCGACATCAACGACGAGTTTCGCTATCGCTACGTCGTCTACCATTGCGCACATTTCGGCGAACCGAGACTGAGAGGTAAATTTTTATCGCAACTCGTCAGAGTTGAGGGGATTAGGCGGTGTTTTTGCCTTTCAAACGATTTTTGTTGCGCAACTCAATAAGCATTTATTTGTTTGTTCTGTTTCGCTCAAATGACGTCTTCTGTTTTGACTAAACAGCCAGTTGGATTTTTGAAATCGCATCAAAAATTTCCATACACACAGCTGCGCATTTTTCTCAAACATATGTTTATGAAGCGCACACATTTTTGTGCATGTACAACAAACAGGTGTCACAAAAAAGATTGCGGCGACATGCGTGCGCGCATCTAAATACTACTGGATCATTGCCAAATGTGTGTGGTTCGCATACATATATAATTAGGATGTCAGTTAGCAACAGATGGTTTTGCAAGGTTTCGGATATTTGATACTATTGGGCATGGAGTTACGTAATAAAGAAAAAAAGGAAAATCGCTTCACTCTATCTCGCAATTAATTCATTTCGAGGAAAAAAAAATATCATCTGTCACCTCATAAAACGCATTAAAATCATCTGCCTTTTCGCACAGTTGGAAGCAAAATCAGAATTTTCCAGGAAACGGAGTGCGTCCAAATCAATCATATTTGCCGTGCGGTTGTCGTTCGACGCTTCGTCTTACGTACAGTTTCAAAGGGCAGTGTATGAAGATCACAACTCTCAATCCGATTCACATGGGTCACGGAAAATCTGAAGAGATTTTCAAAAGAGTTTACGACAAATGTGCCAAGAATGCGGCTCGAAAGCGTGAAGAAGCTCAACGACTCAGAGAGGAAAAGGCTCGGGCAAAGAAGGCGAAAGAGGAGGAAAAGGCGAAAATGCAGAAAATGATGCAAAGTTACAAGGAGCAAATGATTGCGCAATATATGCAACTTCAACAAAATATGGCCGCATTTGCTGGAATTCCGTTCGCCGGAGCTTGCGCTCTACAACCGCAACCGTTTGCGTTGCCGCAAGTACCAGCCACGCAGATTGTTAACCAGGAAGCCGGATTGATTCCGTTGCAACCAGTTGTGACATCGTGTGAACAGCCGTCGGTGTCGTCACCGCAAACGGCAATCACTCCGTTGCACATGGAATCGATCTTGGCGCAACCTGCGTCAAGCGTTGCTGCGCCGAAATATTTGTCGGACCAACCATCAGTGACGGCAAATATTCCATTGCAATCGATGGCAGCAATGACGCCACCACAATCAAGATTGTCGCCGTATACTCCGCCGCAATCGACAATGTCACCATTCGTTCCAGCGCAAGCTGCGATGGCTCCGTTTACCTCACCGCAAGAGTTTTCATCACACGCTGGATCATCTGCCTACACTCCACCGCAATCTGCGCCATTGATGTCGTCAGTTTCACCATTTGCTCCAGCGCAAGCTGCGACGTCTATGTTCACTCCAGCGCAATCAGCGCAATCGTCGTTTATCCAACCACAAGCCTCAATGTCGCCTCTTGCGATCTTGCAACAATATCAATCGGCGTTCAAAACAGTTACACCAGCTCCACAGGTACCCTTTTTCCCCAAGAAGTTTTCAAAAAATCTGTTATCTCTTCTAGATTGACGAACAAATCAGTGGAATCATTTGCACACTTCGCAACTATCTCCAATGCCCCGATCAGGCAAAAACGCTCAAACGTGCTCGACAACTCAACGAACTTGTCAACTATTGGAAAAGTTGCTAAAAACCACAACCACCTTTATCAAGCTCAGCCCACGGGACTATCTTCAAACGGTCTATACAACTGATACGTGTAACCGAAAATCAACCGAATCTCCACTTTATCGAAAATCAAAAAAAAAAAAAAAAACGGGTAGATTGTGATCTTTTATGTGACTCAACCCAACAAAAAATGCGGATCGATTTTTTTATTTGTGTGTTTTTTTCCGTGTGTACTTTTTTATTTAATTCATGTGTATTTTCGATATGTGTATTCATTGTATTTTTGTGCTTTTATTGTAATTTTATGTCCTTTTTACTGTTCCTATCACTGGTTGAGATGTTCTTGACTTTTCAAGTCTGATTTCCTCAATTTCAGATTTGATAGAGAACTAAAATTATTGTGTTTTTTGGAAATAAAGTTAAAAAAGTGGCAAAAATTTTCATAATATTTTGGCAATATTATGAGGCCGAGTTTCACCCTCTGGAATTTCTCGTTTTCTTATCACTTCAGTGAAAATTTTTTTCTTACAGGAAACTTCGGAATTTGCGATTTTTCCAATTCTCGATACTCACTTATAAATCGAATCTCACTCAGCAGGTTTTTCGTGAGTTTGAAAGTTTGAAGATTTTTAAAATTCAAACATTTTATTTTCAAAAGACAGATTTTTGTCGGTCCGATCAGAAATCAGAATTTTTTTTAAATTATGGCGCTGAACACATCAACTACCTCATAATTTAAAAAGTTTTCAAAAACTTTCAAATTGGTTGGAAAAAATTGGTGCTCACACCCCATAATTCAGTTTTTTTGCAAAACTAAAATTTTGTGATTTATGTGAGAGATTCTACGAGTAGAAACTGAAGTAAATAAACAATTAATCGAAAAATAAACAAATACAACGGAAGATTTCGATTCCTGTTCTGAGAATGGACCCTGGCCGAGACGGGCGTTCTCAGACAAGCCGAAAAAATAAAAAAAAATTATCTCACTGCGAATGACTATCAAGAAAGAACACATTTTTAATGTATAGGTCACGCCACGAAACTTCAAAACTAACTTTTGAATTTTTGTTTTTTTTTTCAGCCTTTTTCCATTTTCTGGTCGTCATGAACAATGGCAAAAATATTTTCCCACGGTGATAAAATTTCTGAGAGATATTGGTACGCTGAAAATCTTGAAAATTTCTGGTTCACTATTGGTGTTTTTGTTTTGAAAATCGTAATTGGGGTAATCGTGGACAGGTGCTCAAAGTTATATCTCCTAGTAGGATTTTGTGAATGACGACGAAAAAATAAAAATAAACTGAAAAGTACGAAAAAGGGAAAACTACTTTATGATTTGAAATTAAAGATAAATGCAATGACGGATCAAAAAAAGAAAAAAACTATCAAAAACGAATAAGACAAGAAAAAAAGAAAAAAATATTAGAAAACTGAGCAAAAAGTAAATAATGAATGAATGAATGAGCATAGAGAGGCACAAAGATTGTTGACTCCGCCCCTTTTTTTGCACCTGCGTCGCATACATAAAAGGGGCGGAGTCAACAATCATTGTGCCTCTCTGTGCTCATTCATTCATTCATTCATTATTCACTTTTTGCTCAGTTTTCTTTTATAGTTCTCTTTTTTACTTTTCGCGTTCGTTTTGATTCTTTTTTCTTGCCCCCCTCTCCCATCAGTTAAATTTTATTTGGCCAGGCTTTCCTAAGTATGTTAAAAATTGGTTGCCAAACCTGACTTTAGAATTGTGAAAAACATTTTCCAATAAAAATGTCATATTTGTTTGACTAGTTTTCAAACTCAAAAATAATCGGATTTTTATGCAAAATCATATTTTTAAAAATGAACAATTCACGTGTGATTTTTGAAACCATTTCTATAAATAGAACTTTTTTCGCCAAGAATTATCATTAAAAAGTTGCGTTTTTCCTCCAAACATTTTTTTCCCGCATTATGATTTCTAGAAAAGCCTACAAAATTTTCGAACACAAACAAACTGTTGTTTGCTTTGCGCTTTTTTCCACTTCGATCTTTCAGTCTAATATGTTTTTTTCCTCGTTCGTTTATCACCCAAAAATAGCAAAAAACTTCTGTGAGCCTAAATTTTTTCACATTTTCCCATCGACTCGTGTCTTGTTTATTTTGTTATTATTGATAAGATTTACGGCCCGAAAATAATTTTTATTTATGATGTCGGAAAATGCATAATTTAGAGGCTCTAAAACGGTTCTAAAATTAGTATTTTTATAAATTGAGAACTGTGACGTTTCTTATTGGTACAGTAGTCCGTACACGTTACGAAATACAATTTCGAAAAAAATGTGCACACAAATTGACTTCTATTTTCGGCGGCTAACTTTTAATCTCCATTTTTATATACTTTTCGGTGCTTACGCATTTTTATAGAGCTCTTTTTGCTGATACTAACTTTTATTGACCTATATAAAGTAAGTGGAGTCGGCAGAAATGTTCGGCAACATTTTTTTAGTTTTTTTTTAAACAAAAAAGACCAGCATAGTTTCTAGTCTTCGTGATAAGTCACTTTCCAAATCCAAGACGTGGAAAATTTTCACTCGGAAAATCTCATTTGAACTTTTTTGAAAAAGCTTTGAAACCGGTTCATTCAAATTTTCATCAATAGAGCGAACGTGCTCGCATCTCAGATTTTAGAACATTTTAAGGATAATTAGAATGGTTTGTTCTTCCCCGCAAAAAATTTCTAATTATAAGAGGGCCTCTTTTTAATGAACATCTGTCGGCATATTAAATATCAGCTGCCTGGTTCGTTTTCCCTCACTATAGACAAAAATACACTCATTTACCAGCACGTTCTTCTCGCATCTCCTGAAATTTGTGTTCTAGAACAGTCTGTCCCAAAAAAACTCTCTATCAAAAATGAAAAAAATTTCGTCATCGTCTGTCTCTTTCTCTGATTCACCATGTGCCCTCCAAAACAAGAGAATTGCCGACCAATTTCTCATTTTCTCTCGTCAACCCTCCACGTCCCTCTACACTCTCTCATTTTCAAATGTTCTTTGTCTAACCTAAGAGAGCGCTGGCTGGCTGGACGATTTTCTCATTCTTTCGTTTTTTTTCGCACTCAGGCTTGAATTTTTTGCGGGTTTTTTTCTCATTCGAATAAGGAGATTTGAATTGTGATAATTAGGTTGATTTTGGCGCTGAGAAACGCCGATTTTTTTTGACGTAAAAAATCTGAAAATATTCTAAAATTTGAAAAAAAATATCATTTTCCAGAAATTACTTTTAGAAAACAAAAATTAAACCAGTTTTCTTTGACTGTCAATAAATGCATGAATAATTCATTTTGGTTTCAAATTGATACCCGGAAAAATAGGGAGAAATGAATGCATGTGAGATTAAATAGGTTTTAATTCACAAGTGACCATGGCTGGTAAATAATAGTAATAAAGTGTTTTTCGCTATAAAAAACGAACAGAAATTTTTGAGTTAGTGTAAACAAATGGTATTGATTTGTATATATTTCATTTTGGCTAAATTTTTTGTTTCCAAAAATTTTAGCAAACTGTTTCATCATAAGGACAAAAACTTAGGCCTAAAAATTTTTTCTAAACGTGTTCAGATCTATAAAACACAAGTGATGTATTCCACAATAATCTTAATAATCCTCTTTTCTTCTTTGATGACAAATCTTCAAAAATTCAAGATTAGCCCTGACAACAAGTATATCAATTTTCAGAATAAATAACAATTTTCTGATGTTGATAAGGCAACGGGCCGCCCCCTTTTGTCCCTTTGCTACTGATAATTTTCTTTTTTTTGTCTGTGTTTCGCGACGTTTTGGCCTAAAAATGACGATTATTTTCTGTTCTGAAAAAATGATTTTTTTGACCCACTGTTGTTGACCTCCTAGTGCTGACACGGCAAAAATTATCATACCTTTTTGTTGTTGTTTTATCTCTCGACCGTTTCTCGTTTTTTCTCGCTATTTTCTCGCTACCTTATGTTTTTTTCGCTTTGCAGAATTAAGCTTCTCAACGAATGGACGATCTATTATCCGCGGCCCTTTGCGAATCGGGCCTCGGCGAATTTCTGTGCCAAACATCACCAGTTCCAAGCACATCGGGTAGTTGTAACGAGGAGGCGAGTCGCGATGCCGCTCCTGTGACAGCGACCAATTCGACGTCATCCACGGCGACGTCAGCGGTGACGACACCGCTCGCCAACACTTCCAATCTCAACGAGTTCGACGCCGCACTTCTCGAAGATTTTTTCCCGTCAGGAAGCAGAATACAGGAAAAACCGCCGGAATGTACGATCATTCCGCGAGTGCAGGTGATTCCGCGCAAAAAGGAGAATATTGAGGTGGCGGTGGTGAAAAAAGAGGAACCGCCTTTTGAGCAGCCTGTCGATGAGATCAAACAAGAAGTCAAGCAGGAAGACGAGACGAGCGATATTGTGAAGCGAGAATTATTGGATGATGTTAAACCGCTGAATGTCAAAGTGGCCAGAACTTCTGATGAGTGAGTTTTTGTCTATTTCTGAAAAAAAAACAAATACTTGAGAGATAATTTTTCTCAGTTAGTTTTGGTTAAAATTGTAGAAAAACCAAAAACTCTGAAGTTTCTAAAAATAATAAGTTTTGCACTAAGTTTTCTAACAAAAATATTAATCCGGATAAATCTGAACTAAAAGAACATCATAAAAAAACAACCTTTTATTTCCAAAAACAATTATAGAAAGTTACAAAATTCAGACACTCGAGCTCGCCATCTCCGCGAATTCTAACCGTCGCCACAACGCATCGAAGTTTGACAGCGTCGCCGGCGTCCTCATCAACGATATCGAATGCGAATTCGCAACAAGCGTCACCGGCTCCGTCGGCCAGCTCGTCTGTGTCGGCGAAACCGGCGCCGATTGGACCGATTATCAAGAGAACGATACATACGCGAAATGGTGTGCAGACGCAGTATTTGAAGCCGTATATCAATGTGAGTGTTTTCGAATCAAGATTTTAAAAAATTGACAATTTGTTGTTGTTTAGGAACAAGGTCAAAAGATCTACCGAGCCTTCAACACGCATCCTCACAATATTGTCAACAATTCTCCTCAAATCAATAACAACACAAACAGCGGAATCGGGCGTGGCGGTACAGTTACGTTACGCGGAACGAGTAGACCGCAGCTTGCCGCGACGCGAACCCCAATTTTGTCGCAAAACAGTGGCGGAGGTGGCGAACGAGTTGTTCTGATGCGTCAAGAAGGTCCGAATGGCCAGCAGGTGGTGGTGAAGAAAGTATTGAGTGCCGCAACGTTTGATCGACAACGCGGTGGTTCGCCTGCGACGATTGTGAGAGGTGCCGCAAGAGGTGCGGCAAATAATGTTGGCGGAGCGTCGAATTTGCTAATACGCAATGCGAATGGACGAGTTGCGCCAATGACGCCGCAACAGCAGCAAAATTATCGAATCGCAAGTATTCTCGGAAATCGTCCTGCTGGTGCGACGTTGTTGAATCATCAACAACTTGCAAGAATTGCACGCGGAAGCGCAATGGCGGCGCGAGGAACGGGCGGTGGTGTGCGGTATACGACGACGCGCGGACCCGCCTCACCGCTCCATCTATCCCAATCATCGCCACAATTTCAATACCTCGATCAGACCGACGGTGCACCCTACACACCGATTGGAGCGCGGCCAATGGTACCGCGAACTTTGCCGCGACTCGTCGCCGGTTTCGATCAATCGGATCGTCAGCGAATGATTGCGTTGTCGGCGCGTGCCGGACTACCATCGCCGCGCGTTGTGCAACCGCAATATTCGCCGATGACACCGGGCGGTAATGTGCCGCAGATTCCGGCACTGTTGACAAAATCACAAAAAGCGAAAGATGAGATGAAAATGGCGTATCAGATGGGAAAAGAGGAGGCGATGGTGCAGAGGAAAAATGATATGGATGATGATGTGAGTTGTTTCTTAGTTGTTTGAAAATATTCCACTATTTTTTTAGGACGAAAATCTTGGCTACGCCGAAACCTACTCGGAATACACACCGGCAAAACTTCGATCCGGAATGGCTCATCCTGACAGTGTTGTCGAATCGGCGTCTTTGAGCAGTGTTTCACCTCCAGATGTTCGATATCAGATTTCTATTCCGGAATATGTGAGTTTATTTATGATGGGAGTTGTAAAAAAACAAATAAAAATCTCCAGCTCATCGATATGGGTCACATTTCGGCGCTCCAATTGGAAGCTGTAATTTATGCGTGCCAAATGCACGAACGCCGCATGCCATCTGGTGAGAGATACGGATATTTGATTGGTGACGGTGCTGGTGTTGGAAAAGGTCGAACCGTCGCGTGTATAATCTTTGAAAACTACCTGCAAGGACGAAAACGAGCAATTTGGCTGTCGGTTAGTTCGGATTTGAAATTCGACGCGGAACGCGATTTGCGTGATGTTGGTGCGCCAAATATTGCGTGTCATGCGCTGAACAAAATGAAATATGCCAAGATTTCGGGAAAAGAGAATGGATCGATCAAAAAAGGTGTTATATTCGCCACATATACGTCGTTGATTGGCGAGTCGAAGGGTGGAAGTTCAAAGTCGAAAAAGTATCGCAGTCGAATAAAGCAGCTTATACAGTGGTTTGGAACGGTTGGTTTTTTTTTCCCGAAATTTTTTGAGGAGAAAAAATGAATTTCAGGACTATGACGGTGTGATCATTTTGGATGAATGTCATCGAGCCAAAAATCTTGTGCCCACAGCCGGCGCGAAACCCACAAAAACCGGTCGAATGGTTCTCGAACTGCAAAAGGCGTTACCGAATGCGCGTGTTGTCTACGCATCCGCGACCGGCGCCACCGAACCGCGCAACATGGCCTACATGACGCGTCTTGGTCTCTGGGGCGAACGACAGGCGTTTCCCGAGTTTAGCGATTTCATCAGCGCTGTCGAACGTCGCGGTGTCGGCGCCATGGAGATTGTGGCGATGGACATGAAGCAACGCGGTTTATATCTGGCCAGACAGTTGTCGTTCCGCGGAGTGTCGTTTGCGGTGCAAGAGGTACAATTATCAGCGGATTTTGTGAAGATGTACGACGATGCGGTGAAATTGTGGATGGAGGTTCGACGACAATTCCAAACGGTTCTCGAGAATATGGACGAAGAGGATCGCGGTCAGTGCAAAACGGTTTGGGGGCAATTCTGGGCGTGTCATCAGCGATTCTTCAAATATTTGTGTATCGCGGCAAAAGTTGAAACGTGCGTCAGATTGACGCGAGAATCGATAAAAGCCAAAAAGTGTGTTGTTATCGGATTGCAATCGACCGGCGAATCTGCGACACTCGAAACGTTGGAAGAGATGGGCGGAGAGTTGAACGAGTTTGTATCCACGGCCAAGTGAGTTTTTTTTCTCTAGAAATTCCGAACCAAAATTTTCGTTTGCAGAGCGGTTCTCTACGGTCTCATCGATAAACACTTTCCATCCGAAGGCGGTTCTGGTCGCGACATTTTCGACGATTTGGATTTCGGTGACCGACCTGCAAAACGACGAAAGCATCATCATCATCAAGACACGTTGAGTTTTCTCGGTGACTACGGTAGTTGGACAGGCGCGACAGTTGGAATGAGTGGTCGAGTTGGAAGTGGTGTTAGTGGTACGGCTAGTGGTGGTGGAAGTGAGACGAGGAAGAAGGATGATGAGAATTCGACAACTTCAGAATCAAGCGGGGACGACAAATCGGATGATGAAGACGATGATGCCAAATCGTGGGATAGTGCGCGAGAAGAGGCGGAAGGAGCAAGAACATTGGGTAAGACTGTTTTTTTCCCCGGGAAATGTACGTTTCAATTTTTGCAGATGATTGCGAAGAGGATGAATGGGTCAAGGCGTTGTTGGCTGAAGCTGAATCATCGAGCGATTCTGAAGAGGAAGACGCGGGTGAAAATGAGGATGAGGAAAGTCGACAAGCACCGGAAACTGAAGCGAATGATGAGCCAGAAGAGGAGTTCAACCCATTTATGTGCGATTTTGCGAATGATGGTATGACACATTGAAAAAACAAAAAAAACTCCTTTTTTTCTCCAGATCCATGGGCTAACAATCAGCAAATCATCGATGAAAAACCGGCGAGCAAACCGAAAACCGTGTCGAAAAAGCGTAAACGTGCCGAGGAAGTGGAGACGGAAGAGATGAAGGAGCGACGCAAACGACGCGAAGAGAGACGAGAGAAACGAGCGAGAAGAGCGGCGCGGAAGGCGGAGAGAGAGAAGAAGCGCAGACAGGAGGCGTTGCAATCGGTGGGTTTTCTTTGGAATTTTGATTTGGATGGGAAGAAAGTTACATTATCCAGTATGTTATACGTTTCAAGGCCTGTATTATAATGAACACAAATTTTCAAAATTCGATTTGCTTCATATTTCAATTTTCCAATAATTTTCAGCGTGGAAATGCGACTGAATTCATCTCATCGTCTCGTCTGTGTTCAACCGGCGACGAAACCGACAAATCGAACATCAATCCGATGCTCATCAAAACCGAACTGTTGGCCGCCGTCGAACGACTGGCACCAGCTCTTCCCGCCAACACACTCGATCAGCTGATCGACGAGTTGGGCGGTCCGGAATTTGTCGCCGAAATGACGGGAAGACGCGGACACATGGTGACGAACGAGGGCGGCGATGTGATGTACGAGCGACGAAACGCCAACGCCGAAGTGTCGTTGGAGTTGATCAATATGGAGGAGAAGGAGAAGTTTATGCGCGGCGAGAAGTTGATTGCGATCATTTCGGAGGCGGCGAGTAGCGGAATTTCGTTGCAATCGGATCGGCGAGCGATCAATACGCGAAGAAGAGTGCACATCACATTGGAATTGCCGTGGAGTGCCGATAAGGCTATTCAACAATTTGGACGAACTCATCGATCCAATCAAGTTAGTGGGCCCGAATATGTGTTTTTGATCTCAGAGTTGGCTGGAGAAAAACGGTGAGTTTTTGTTTTTCAAAGTTCTAAAAAACTTGTAAATTTTGCAGATTCGCGTCTGTTGTCGCAAAACGTTTGGAATCGCTTGGAGCTTTGACGCATGGTGATCGCCGTGCGACAGAGACTCGCGATTTGTCGCAATTCAACATGGATAACAAGTATGGTCGAGTCGCGTTGGATGTTTTGTTGAAAACCGTCATCGGGCAAACCAGTCCGCCGCTCATTGAACCGCCGAAAGATTATAAAGCTGGAGACTTTTTCGAAGGTGAGAAGATAAATTTGGAAGAAAAAAGCTTGACCCGTGATTTTACGACCCCATTTATGGCACACGTTTATTGCCCCCAAAATTTCTTCCTACGAAATTATGAAAAAATCCCAAAAAAAAAACACAAATTTTTAGACATGCGATTATACATGGAAGGTGTTGGATTGTTGTCAAGAAACAAGACGAATGGCCAGTACATTATTGAAAAAGAGGCGGCGACGATCTCGAAATTCCTCAATCGTATATTGGGTCTTCCGGTGCATGCGCAAAACGCATTGTTTGTCTACTTCTCGGAAATTGTCGCCGAACTCATAGCTCAATCCAAACACGACGGAACCTACGATACGGGAATCATGGATCTGGGAACGGGCGACGATCAGGTTCGAAAACTCGAGACTCGATTCTTCCTGGGTCGCGCGGACAATGGCAGTTTCCGCGTCGAAATTCACAAGATCGGTGTGGAACGAGGTGTTAGTTGGGAGGAGGCGTTGTCGTTGTACAAGGATCATAACACGGACGAGGATGGATTTTATGTTTGTCAGCCGGGTGTGAATGGAAGTGGAAGAAAGGTGGCCGCGTTGGTGTATGGAATCGGAAAAGTTCGGATGGATAATGGAGCCAGATTGTATGCGATAACCAGACCATCTACTGGCAGATCACCAAAATTGATGATAATGGCGGTAAGACCAAATATACAAAATGAAAAAGAAAAAAAATAATATTTAGGATTTGAAAAAGCGCTTCAGCAAAGTGACAGTTGACGAGGCGAAAGAGATTTGGGAATCACAATACGACGGTGCCGCCAACATGTGTCAACACAACTACATTTACGGAAAATGTCGAACGGAGGCCGGCGGAACGTACTGCGAAGTCGGACGACGGACACGAACCTATTTCGTGTTGTCCGGATCGGTTTTGTCGGTGTGGCCGATTGTCGAAGAGGTGTTGTCGGGCAATGATCGCAAATCGTCGAGAATGCAAGTGATTCGAGTTCGAACCGAGCAGGATCAGAAGATTGTTGGTGAGTTGTGCGCGTTTTTTTCTTTTCAAAACTGTGCTCAAGATTGAGCCTCTAGTGGGTTCGCCCTCTATCTAGAGTTACACGAAAAACAATTACTTTAAAACATGGAAAAGAACTAAAACCGTACCTTTGATGAGTGAAAGAACGAAAAAAAAACAACAATAAGAAAAATCAGAACTAACGAGAAACGAGAGAAAAAACAATATTAGAAAACTGAGTAAAAGGTGAATAATGAATGAATGAATGAGCACAGGGAGACACACAGATTGTTGACTCCGCCCCTTTTATGTACGCGACGCAGGTGCAAAAAAGGGGCGGGGTCAACAATCTTTGTGTCTCTCTGTGCTCATTCATTCATTTATTATTCACTTTTTGCTCAGTTTTCTAATATTACTTTTTCTTTCTTTCTTGTCTAGATGATTTTCATTATTTTACCGTGTTGTTTTTGTTTTGTCCTTGCACTGATCATCGAATTGTACGGTTGTCTTCATTTTTATACCATGAATCATACTCTTTTCCATGATTATCAGTCTTTTTAAGAGCAGATTTTCCAAATATATACTTTCGAACTTTAAATTTGGAAATTTTCTCAAACTTGTAAACTCTTGCAGGACTTCTCGTTCTCCCGAACCATGTTCGAACTTTGGTCCAACAGCTTGAAGGTCATTGTGGTCGAAGTATTGTTAAAACTGACGAGAATTAGGGACCCCCGTCCCTTTTTCTCGTTTTATAATATATTTTTATTAATGTTTCAATTTTTACTGCGTCCTCTTGTTCTTTTTAATCTACTAAACCAATGCGTTGTATTCTTACAGGTTATGATACCTCTTTTACTAAAAAACACACGTTTTTCGGATTACTGTACCATATCTTTCAAATTTTGAAATTCAAAACATCAAAAAATAATAGTTTTCTAGGTCGTTTTTGATATATTTACTTTTTTCTTATTTTTCTGCCCTGCTTTAATTATTTCCTTTTTGTTGTTTTTTTTTTGTCTGATGAATTCCGGTTTTTCATATTTTTGTGTGAAACCCTTTGTTGATTTTTGAACCGTTTTTTTATAATTTCAACTTTTTACGTGTAATAAAATATAATTCTGTTGATGATTTTTCGATTTTTTATTGAATTTGTTGACATTTTTCAAATCTGCGTTATCTTGCACTTTTCAATTTCAGAAAACAATGATTTTCTGCCCAATTTTTTTGTTGGAAATTTTGGCCGAAAATGTCCGGGCCTGTTTGGCCCTGAGAGACGCAGAGAAACCAAGAGGCCACGTTTGAAAATTGGATTTTTTGAAAAAAACTTATCAAAAAGTGACCATCAAAACTAGAGAATTTTCCAATCTTTGACCAAAATCTCAAAAAATTTGTATCTTCTCCAATTATCCGTTTTCTGATATTTATTGCCCTTATCAAAAACTACCAGAAAAACACAACTATCTATTGATAGGCAGTTTTTTTTCTCTCCGAACTTTTTTTTTCGTTCGAAATAAAATTATTTTTCAAAGATGTCGTACGGATCGACGACGTGTTCGTCGATGACGCGAAGTCGAAAAGGATCTTGGTTGATATCGAAAGTTGATGAGAATGAGGTTGATCGAGAGGTTGAGGAGGTTATGGAGAATTATCGAAGTCGGAAGGGAGGAGAGACGGAGAGGTAGGAAGTTTATTGAAACAAAATCAAGTTTTTATATTTTTCTGGAAAATGTATGTGAACCCGGATAATCTACGTTTCAAAAAATCAATATCAAATGTGCAAAATTTACAGAATCAAAGAAGTTGAACATGCTCTCGAATATTGTCGCGAACAACTCAAAGAACTTCTCAACGATGAAGCGGCGGAGAAAAATGGAAAAAGTCGACCAAGTGAGTTTTTTGAATTTTGAAATTTAAACCAATTTTTCTCGTTCAGTCGATATTCAACCTGTGGATACGCATGGCAATTTGCCAAACTTTGTGGATCTCGAAAAAGCGGCGCGCAAGAAGCAAATGTATTTCGACAAAATCGTGCATCTCGGACTCGAGCGACAAAAAAACCACGACTCTGACGACGATTATTGCGGCGACGCGCGACTCCTGCGCTCGCAAGGACACGAGTTCGAGACGCAACCGATTCGCGGCCGCCACAATCCGTGTTGCGAAGTGTGTATGCACACCATCTGGCGACTCGTTCAACAGTGGCGACGTTGTCGCGTTTGCGGTATGCGAGCGCACGACAAGTGTGCCGAAGAGGTGCGACGAGTTTGCGCAGGTTGCGATGTTGACGCGGCGGCCGGGTTCGAGTTGCGTCTGACGATTTGCGAGGAGAGCAGTCTGGCCGAGCAGGCGTATCAGTGTGCCGAGTGTGCGGCGCCCATCTCGTTTGACGGACGGGCTGATCAGGAGGCGAGACTGTGCGATTATAGTGGAGCGTTGTTTTGTCCCAGTTGTCATTGGAATGATATGTGGAGTATACCGGCGAGGTAAGTTTTACGTGCGTCGCGTGTGCGTCACGGGTTTTTCTGTCTGAGAATTAAAAAAAGTGAAAACTACAGTACTTTCCATAATTTTTGAGCTCTTAATAAAAATTTTTTCTCAAAAAGTGTCTCAAATAAAAGAAGTGAGCCGTGGGACCGAGCTATTGAAAAAACCTAGACTAGATACTTTTTCAAAAAAAATGTGTTTTCCAGAATGGTTCACAATCTCGACGCAACTCCTCGTCCGGTTTGTCGTCGTGTCAAGCAGATCCTGTCGATTGTGGAAAATCGTCCACTAATCGATATTAACGAGTCGAGCTTGTCTCTTATCAAATTTCACAAGCAATTGCGACGTGTCGCCGAGTTGCGCAGAAATTTTCTACTCATGAAGTGTTATTTTGTCAGCTGCCGGGTTGGTTGTTTTCTGGCCGATTTTTTTTTGAATTTCTCGTTTTCAGACAGCCAAAAAACTGCGCATCCTGCAATACCTCAAAGACCACAGTCATTTCGTCGACTCGGCGAGCGCGTATTCGCTACGCGAGCTGCGCGAACTTCTCGACGGCACGCTGCTCCATGAGCTCGAGCAGATTCACACCGTCTTCCGCAAACATATCGAAGAGGAGTGCGAAGTGTGTCGCGGTAACGCGTTCTACTGCGAGTTGTGCGACGATAATCGTGTGTTGTACGCGTTTACGGAAGCGACGCGGAGTTGTGCGAAATGTTTGGCGGTTTATCATCGAAAGTGTTTTGAGAAGAGGAGTTTGCAGTGCCCGAGGTTGGTTGGAATTTCTCTTGAAATGGAAAAATAGAAAAGTCAAAAAAAAAAAAGATTTTTTATTTTCTCTAGATATGGGATAGTGTCCACTTGTAAGGACTCTGAAAAAATGTCAAATCTGTACGGTAGGCCCCTTCACTACTAACATTGATTGCAAATAGCCGCACAAGGGAATGGGCGGAGCCTATTCATGTTGTGCCTTGGCCCCGCCCCTTTTTGGCTCAGTCAACTGTTCCGCTCAAGTTTAGTTTGTTATTGACAATGTTGTTTTATACTGTGCTCAAGAGAAAAAACATAGTCCCGGCTTTTTCAAAATTAGGTAGTAAAATTTGAATAGCTCTGTTTTTCAGAAAATTTATGGAGAATTTTAATTAAATATCTACAGTACCCTCATTTTTGCAGATGTGAGCGTCGTCGTAAACGTGATGAACATCGGGCCGATCCGTCGAGTGAAACGTCGCCCAACTAGGATTTGGTTTGGTTTTCCATGCGCCTTTAAACTTTACAGATGTCTTGCCTCATGTGATATAGCTATATGTATATAAAGATATAAAGAGAGAGGAGCTACCCGAAAAGAAGAACTTATTATTATTCATCGAAAAGATTCCGTTGATTCAAAATGAGAAATGTTGCGGTGGAAGTGCCGATGAGAAAAACGACGAGAAGAAAACGATCCAGAACCATGGCTACCTGCAAGAAGCGCGTGGATTTTTTGAGAGCCTAAAAACTTCCAACCTGTTGCCATTCGAGCGCAATTGCATCTCTCTTATCCCGCTCCGCAACACGCATCTCGTTGCGTTCAATAATCCCGTTCACCATTGACATGACGCGCAGAAACTCGCGCTCAAACGCATCGCCCGCATCTTGCAACAACTCCTCCTTCTCTTCCGCACATCCACCGGGCGCAGATTGTTGTCTGCGCGGAAAAAATCATTTTTAGGGAAAATTTTTGAGAAGATTTGGATACCTTGCAACTTTTCGAAACTGAATCGGCGAATCGATGGGATCGTTGACCGAGGAGAAGGAGACCTGGAAATGTGGAAGTTGGTGATGGAGGAGGAGGAGAAGAGAGCAGAAGCTTGGAAAAAAGTGGGAAAAAAGCGACAAGAAGCTGGAAAAAACGACGCGGATACCAGATGTGAGACATCGATTCGACGACTTCGACAGGCGGAAAATATCTAAATAGGTGGGTGCAAAAAAAAGTTTTTAAAATTTTTACTTTTGGGGACTTTCCCGTGAAATTGAGATTCTATTTTTCTTTGAATCCCAAAAAGTTGGCCATTTTTTGTTAAAAAAAGAAGAAAAGTGTTATTATAGAAAACAAAAACTGCTCAAAAATGGAGAAAAAACTCACCTTTTTCTTCCTCGGCGAGTCGTTGACACGTGAATTAGTGGATAGTGATGAGCGAAACGGAAGTGGAGCATTGTTGTTGTTATTGATTTTATTCGTCGAAGTGTGAAGAAGACGATCATCCGGATTGCAATGCACATTGGCTGACACGATCGAGATGGCTGAAAGTGGGTTTTTGTTTTTGTTTTTGAAAAGAAAAAATGACTCACGCTCTTTTCTCAACCTCGCTTGTTGATCACATTCATCGAGTCGTCTGAGTTGAACACCTGCTGAGAGCGGACACTCGTTTGGGTGCTCTTTCTAATAAAAAAAAATTGGTGAAATTGGGCCCCCGGGCGGAAAAAATGCGCGACAAACCTGATACATGTGTCGAACATGACCTGTGATCGAATGAAACGGTTCGATTCGCACAAACAACAATCGCGACAAGTAGCGAAATGCGAAAAATTGCAAAAACGGCGGTACCGGACGACCGTGCACTCCATTATGATGGATATTGACGGTGAAGACGGTCATCGCCGTCGCCAACGCCACCAACATAATCGTGACACCGTAGTAGAGTCCGATGAGCGGAAGAGCTTCAGATGTTGGTGGCATTCCTTCGGCGACTAGCATCAAGAAGACTGTGGTCGATAGAAGGGATGTGATGCCAAGGGTGACCTTTTCTCCCGAATCGGTTGGCATGTAGAAACACATTAAAGCGATCAGGCTTATTAGGTTGCATGGGAGGATGAGGTTGAAGACGTAGAACATTGCGCGACGCTCGATTGTCACGAGAACATCGATGAAGGGGTAGGGTTCGGGGCAGCAGCTGGAAATTGAGTCTATCTCTCCCTTACTATAGTTTTTTATATTCTTTACAGTTACTAGTAGCCGGGCTGTAGCCTTTTCTAGGTCACCACATGGCTAATTAGATTTCACATTTTTTGATGTTATCTATAAAGTATGGCATACCCGTTGTTATGAGAAATCAACAACAACATATGGTGACCTAGATTATGTCAACAGGGAATATGTGAATAGGAAGGGAGGGCTAAATGAAATGAGGGACCAGGAGAAATAGGTCTGAAAAAAATGTGACCAACGGGTACGGGAAAAACTGAAATAATGTTCTGTAAACAAGAAAAAAACATGTTCTTGAAGAGAGTTCTTCTCTGTAAGATTGTTGTAATTTTTCTGAGCGGAAAAAATCATCTTCTGGGAGCGAAAAAGTGCAAAAACCCGAAAAAACGAGAAAAAAAATAACTTGTACTCCTCGAGAAGTACACACCAGGTGTTTTTCTAGGCCGCGGCCACACGACCTCAATCAATTTTCGAATTTTTTTCATGAAAAAAGTTCATTTTCACCGGAATTTTGCACGTAGAGATTAATCAACGAGCAAGTTTTTATCAGATCTTATCAATATAATGTATATCGTTCTATTTCAACCGCAATTTTCTCTATTTTTCCGAAAACCCGGAAAATATTCGAGCCATAGAGTATAGTTCCCCCTTACTCAATTTTTTTGTCTATTTGGATACTAGTGCTAGTGTAGCCCTTTCTAGGTCACCATATGGCTAATTAGATTTCACACCTTTTGATGTTATCTATAAAGTATGGCATACCTGTTGTTTATGAGCAGTCAATAACAACATATGGTGACCTAGATTATGTCAACAGGGAATATGTGAATAGGAAGGGAGGGCTAAATGAAATGAGGGACCAGAAGAAGTAGGTATGAAAAAAATGTGACAAAGGGTTCGAGAAAAACTGAAAATCTTGTCCGAGAGAAATACAAAACTTAGTGTGGAATTCGATTATCATACCGGCCAATTGACCATAGGCGGTGTAACTTTGGAAACAGGGGAAGGGGGTATAACTTTGAAAAAATTTCACTTATGCTTTCAAAACTCAAAAATCTCTTCAACCAAAAAGTATTTCAGACCTATAAATGGAGTGATTCTTCATCGCCTTGATCCCAATCAGACTCCACTCGGTATTAGTGATATAGTTGGTGACGTCACCCTCTTCCGATTTGAGAACCAGGTCGATCTTCGTGCCATCGTATGCCCAACTCGCGTATTTCAACGTGCAAGTTTGACGATCGAATGGATAGTGCTTGACGTCGAGAGGACACGAGGAGCTGTAAGTTGTTTTTGTTGCTCCAAAATTTTTCCAAAGTTTTTTCTCACGTAAAAATGGCTGACAAAGGCCAATGTATGTTGCCTAAATAGTCGACAATCACATCTGTTGACATGACCGATTTCATGTATTGAGCATCGGCGCTAAACATATTTGGGGGGTACTGTAGTTTTGGTTATCCAACTCACTTGTTGTAAAGAATAATATCAGGCTTCCAAATTTTATCACTGGGAATATGTATTTTTGTCAAATTCGCATATTTTCTCGGATCCCAAACCAGTTTGTAGTCTTGCCAATGTAGTCGAACCCATGAGTTGGTGGTTAGAATTTGATTGCGTTCGTCCTGGAATTTTGATTTTGCTTCAAGTTAAGGTAGTTTAGAGTAGGTAGAGTTAAATTCAATTTTTTTTGAATGACGAACATTGTTTTTCGTTGCGAGACCCAGGAAATGCAAAAAAATGCCTGTTCAAACAAACAAAAACCCCCTCACCACATCAATAATCTGAGTCAATGAGAAGACGAACGTAACGTTGATCGGAGTTGTCGGATGAATCGACGGACGAATTTCGTTGTTGTAGTCGTCGAGAAGACTGCGATACAAATCCATCACCGTTTGATCGCCCAGATTTTTGACGGATTTTTGATGTTGGGTGATTTGAGAGGTTGACGTGGCGCCATCTGGAGAAATTTCAGAAAATTGAGCCAAAAATCTATGATTTTTTTGGAGTGTTCCTTTAATACCATTTGCCCCGCCCGTTTAGTGTTCTAGAGAGAGGGAGAGAGAGAGACGCAGAGAAAACATAGCGGTAGTTTTTTTGTCGCTCCATTGACAGATGTAGTTTAGAATTGATAGGGTAAAATTAGACTTCTGGATTTTGTGAGAACTACAAAACTTTCTCGAGTTTTTGGGATTTTTGGTTCCCATTTTCGAACGAAAAACGTTCACTGTCATCTTTTTCCCCAATCTGATTGACCTCCGTCCAACTGTCCCTCCAAGTATTTTCCCCGGAGAAGGAACACATCAAAAATAAAAAAATACACATTTTTATGTGGCTCTGAAGAACTCGTCGTCTTCTTTTTTTACTGGGTACGCGTTTTTTCTTCTTTCTTTCAGTGGAGGAAGAAGAAGAAAAGGGTGGCGAGAATTGGATTATTGGATTTTCGGGCATTTTTTTTTGTTCCGGTTTTATTGGACCTTTTTTCGAAATGGTTGGATTGGCAAAAATCTGGAATTTTGGGACGGCTTCAGTTTTTTGAGGTTCGAAGCCCGATTTTTGAATTTTTGGGGGGAAGTTTGAATTTTTTTGAGATGCTATCCCGAAAATCACGGCCTAGGCGGGGTTTTCAGATTTTTTAAACCAAGTTTTTTGAAGCAGACTTCCTTGAAGACCATTCCGCCCAAATCCCTTTTTTCCAAGCCGCCCGAAAAAAACTTACTGATAAATAATAAAATCGGAATATTGAAGAAGCTAAGCATTATTCCATCAGAGATCCTCTCTCCAAAAAAAAAAACACGAGTGAAAAAATGTGGCCAAAATGGGCGGTGCGCAAAAAAATATGTTTTTCTTCTCCTCGTCTTTGCTGTTGGATCGAGCAAGAAAAAAGAAGCGAAGAATTTTATTTTCAGTCTTACACACACACACAAAAATGTTGTTGTTGTTCAAAGAGAGAAAAATGAATGTGAATAGGAGGGGGAGGAGAAGGGGAACACCGAATGAAAAGAAGGAACTACTAATTGGCGAAGGGGGCGGGGCTTAGTTGCTGGAATTTGGTGCATATTTTATGTGCGATCGATGGCGTTGATGTTGGTTCGGCGGGTTGAGAGATACTTCTGGAAAGTTGGGGGATTTGAGAGCAAAAACTTTTGGGTGAAAAAGTGCAGTAGAGCATAATTAACCCTTCCAACTTTTAAAAACCAAAAAAAACCCACCTTCAAGTTAGGTCTGTCGGACATTCGCTGATGATACTTTTTCAGATTGTCGAACTTGTCCAACGCGCCGGGCGACGTCGTCTGCGCAATGTCCAACTCTTCGAACAGCGCAAAATCGGCAAACGAGATGCGTTGACCGCCGACGTAGTCGCGTGCGTCGCCCAACATTTGCGACAAATTCGCCAAAACCGCCGGCAACGTCGTCGAATCGTAGGATTGCTTGGTTTCGTCGTCGAAGTAGATGTAGCGAACGTATTTGTAGCGGAGATCGCGAGCGCATTCGAACATCATGTCGATGTAGGTCGCCTCGGATGGGTTTGATCCGTAGAGATCTGGAAAATTGCGATTTTTGAGAGAGTAGGAGACGCAGACGCTCAAAATTTCCTAAACTCACCGTGAAGACGAGCAAGATGTCTGATAATCGCGCCGGTTTGCACAAATTCCTCATTGCCAATATTCAAACATGGCACTTGGCTGAATTGCATCGATTTTTTGAATTGTTCCCATTCTTCGCTCTTCCACCCGAAACGATGATCGGTGTACTTGATGTCTTGATCAGCCAAAAGAAGACGAATATACTCGGCCCATCCTGGAAGAAGAAAAAAGGTTGCAATTTTTGGTCGAACGACAAACCTCGAATATCGAAATAATGAAGAGTAATTGCCATGTTGGTGAGTGTTTCATTTGACAGATTTTTCGGAGGTTAAATACTACCCACTTTCACTTTTTGTTAAGTGTTTAATGAGTGTTAATTCCTTTTCGTTTGCCCCTCAAAAAAAAAAACAACAAAAAGATTACCGCAACCCATCGAAAATAAACAAAATTGCTACTTTTGTATGTATTCGCCATTTGAACAAGGAACAACGATTTTTAAGAGAGGCGGGCTTTTCGTGAGATCGTTGTGAATTTTTTAAGCAGAAAAATTCATCTTCTTGAAGCCAAGAAGAGCAGAAAACAGGTAAAAACGACAAAAAAAAAGAAAACACACTCGCTTAAATCAATGTGAAACTACGCAGGGAAAAAAAAAGAGTTAAAGGCGCATGTAGTTTTATGGTGAAAAAACGGTGCAACCATTTTCTCAGAAATGACGTAACTACATGAAAAACGAAAAGCACAGCTGAATTCAGCGTGTCTTGTTCTGGGTGAAACGTTATTTTTGGTACCTGTAACAGGTCTAGCGAAAATGTTAAGCTCCGTTACGAAACCAACGTCACAATCAAACCGATGCGCCTTTAATACAGTAACTCTGAAAATGTGTTTTTTTCACTATTTCTCGCTTGTATTTTAACCAAAAATTTAACCAAAAATATGATTGTGTTCCTCTTCTTATGACGGTTTGATTCAAGTACTTCACCATCTCTGAATTATAGTATGAAAATTTTAAATTTTTGAGAGAAAAAATATATCAAAGGCGCATGTGTTTATTTTGCTAAAATCGGTGCAACCATTTTCAGAAAAACGGCTGCGTATAAAAAATAACTAATTACATGGTTGAACTCAGCGTGTTTCGAACTGGGTGAAAGGCTATTCCTGTTTTTTACTAGAGGTCTAAGAAAAGAAATAGTGAGCGGGGTGAGACCCAAATTACGGTATTGTGCATTGTGACAACGCGGTGTTTGCACAATTTGCAGACCGTATACCTAAAACTCATTGCGTTCCAAAAACGGGTGTGAAAAAATAATGTTGTGTACTCCTCGAGAGACTGCAGAATTTATCAATACGTTTCAGCTCACGGCAACATGTTCGCTCTAGCGAACAGCGCGTGGGAATTTAAATTTATTTATTTGTTTGTTTGTTTCCAAAGTTGTTTTTTTTTGTCCAAACTCGTGTTTCTGATGATGTTTGTCGATGTTTGGGATGAAAAGAAAGCTTACAAGTGAGAATAGAGTAGAGTGCGATTTTTAGACTATACACAACAATGAAATATGGTTCCAGCTGTATTTTTTCGAAATAGTGTTGAAATTTTTGTGATATTATAACGTGATAAGACTTTTGATCAGCGTGTTGATACGTAATGGTTATGTGATGAGTGATCTGATTGGGAACAATAGGAATGTAGATCGTGAGCTTTTATGTTAACGACTTCGTATGAGAAGTTTGACAAGCGAAAGGATTTGCGAACAAGGAAGTTGAACAATGAATGCATGCAGTAAGGTCTGGACAGTCTGTAAAAAAACTCAAGGGGTGTTTTAGAGGGTTTCGAAGTAGAACTTTTATAGCAACAGATTTTCTGTGATCATTTTGTAATGAAAAGTCGCTATGGTGAGTCTGAATCGAGAGTTACTGTGTGAAGATTCTGACAAGGGAATGGTGTAGGGTGATGTGGCGTTTCATGATGAAAATTTGTGTTCGTATAGATTTTGACAAGGCGAGGAAGATCCCGTTGTCAGAATCTTCGAAACTCCTCTGTGAAGCTCAAAAATCTGGCTCCGAAGTTTGAGCAGAAAATCTCATTTTCTCCTTCAAATTTGAACTTTTCATAGAAATGGAAGCACTCGGGGGTTTAATATGAGAAGATACATTCATTTGCAGTGAAAAAATTGCAGGAAAAGAACTTTTTTTCAGGAAAAGAACTTTTTTTCCTACGGATTTTCTGAAAAATTTTAGTAAATTTTTTTCTGACGAAATTTCTTTCTGAAAAATTTTGGGAATTTTTTCAGAATCCGTAAATCGAAAAAAAAACAAAATTGTGATTCTCATTTCCAGCGAAAAATTGACAGCTGAATACCAAAAATGGAAAAGTTGTGTTATATTCTGATAAAACTCTCTATCATACCTGACCTAATTGTAAGAGGGTACCAAAATTTCTCAAAAATTTTGTTACTGTGCAAATTTTGGGAGAAAAATTATCAAAAGTCTTATCACGTTATAATATCACAAAAATTTCAACACTATTTCGAAAAAATACAGCTGGAACCATATTTCATTGTTGTGTATAGTCTAAAAATCGCACTCTACTCTATTCTCACTTGTAAGCTTTCTTTTCATCCCAAACATCGACAAACATCATCAGAAACACGAGTTTGGACAAAAAAAAAAACAACTTTGGAAACAAACAAACAAATAAATAAATTTAAATTCCCACGCGCTGTTCGCTAGAGCGAACATGTTGCCGTGAGCTGAAACGTATTGATAAATTCTGCAGTCTCTCCTCGAGAACTACACACTAGATGTTTTTCTAGGCCGCGGCCACACGACCTCAATCAATTTTCGAATTTTTTCATGACAAAAGTTCATTTTCACCGGAATTTTGCACGTAGAGATTAATCAACGAGCAAGTTTCTATGAAAACGTATTAATATAAAGTATATTGTTCTATTTCAATCGCAATCTTCTCCAGAAAAGTGAAAATTAGAGAAAATTTCCAGAATTTCTCCACACTGCAATTTATAATCTACGGACAACGTTTTGCGTGCTTGAAACCTCGTACAACGTTTATAGGGTATTCCGCAAGCTTGCCGCATCGTCAACGCAGTTTATCAAGCTTGCGAAAGAGAAGGTAGGCGATTTTCTGCGAAATCCTTACAGATTCGAGTTTTTCACATTGAGGTTGTGAAAAAAGCCTTTTCTGAGAGCAGAATAATAAGATTGAACACTTTGCAGGCTTCAATACTGCCCGGTTCTTCTTGCCAACATCGCAACGATAAGAATTAACATTTTGGATTGTCGAGATGGAGCAACGTTCATGGCGAAAAGTTGTTTTTTCGAAAAATTGTTGGCCAGAACAAGATGTTCTTGCAAGACTCAATGAATTGTTGGATATGGCGAGCAATGGAGGTCATTGGAACGTCAAAAAATGTATGTGAAACATCTATGAAGCTGCTGAATCTGAAGACCGGTCTACTCATTGCCGAATCGATTGAGAACAGTTTGCTGCTAATGAGTAGTAATAGAAAAGCAGGTTGGTTGTTTTTGTTGTCTTTGCTCATCTTTGTGGCGAGAAAATGTTCAATTGTCCCAAACCTGCTCGAAGAACGTGACATTTTTGAACAAAACAGATGGTTGAGCTAGACCACGACCCCGCAAAGAGGGAAAAGGTCGCGCATGTTGTTGACGATAATGGTATCAACAACAAACAACATATGGTGACCGACCAAGAGGTCATTAGCAGAGTTGCTCGCAATCTTGACTTCCGGAAAGAAAAATATACACGATTTGAGGTTATTGATTGAAATATTCATGACTAGACTTATTTACATGTTAGAAACAGGCTTTTGATGTTGTTTCTCCAAAACAATGTGTTTCCCATCGCGAGATTTTCTTTCAACTTGAATACCGACTTATTTCTTGCGATTTTTTTTAGAAAAAACACTTCCGCGCAACTCTGATGTAGTTCTAGTGACAATACTAACGATTAGGAAAGTGAATTGAAGAAAATCGTACAGTTCGAACCTGAAAAAAACATCCAGAAAGTTATTACCACGATTTTTTGCCTTCTCCTCTCGATAACAACAGAAAATGTTCTCTAAACAAAAAAAAACAGAGTTCATCTCTGTGAGACCATTGTAATCTTTTTAAGCAAAAAAATTCATCTTCTGGGAGCGAAAAAGTGCAAAAACCCGAAAAACGAGAAAAAAAAATTGTTTGTACTCCTCGAGAAGTACACAACAGGTGTTTTTTTAGGCCGCGGCCACACGACCTCAATCAATTTTCGAATTTTTTCATGACAAAAGTTGATTTTTTGCGCAATTTTGCGCGTAGAGATTAATCATCGAGCAAGTTTCTATAAAAACTCATTGATGTGATGTATATCTTTCTGTTTCAATCGCAATCTCCTCCAGAAAAATGAAAATTAGAGGAAAATTCCAGAATTTCTCCACATCGCAATTTCCAATCTACGGACAACGTTTTGCGTGCTTGCAACCTCGTACAACGTTTGAAGGGTATTCCGCAAGCTTGCCGCATCGTCAACACGGTTCATGATGCTTGCGAAAGAGAACGTAGGCGATTTTTTGCGAAAATTTTATAGATTCAAGTTTTTCACCTTGAGGTTTCAAGAAAAAGACATTTTCGACAGCAGAATAAAATATTCAACACTTTTGCAGATTCCAATACCGTTCGGTTATTCTTGTCAATAGCGCAACGGGAAGAATGATCATTTTGGATTGTCGAGATCGAGCTGGAGCAACATTCATGGCGAAAGGTTGTTTTTTCGAAAAATTGTTGGCCAGAACAAGATGTTCTTGCAAGACTCAATGAATTGTTGGATATGGCCAGCCATGGAGGTCATTGGAACGTCAAAAAATTTATGTGAAACATCTATGAAGCTGCTGAATCTGAAGACCGGTCTACTCATTGCCGAATCGATTGAGAACAGTTTGCTGCTAATGAGTAGTAATAGAAAAGGAGGTTGGTTGTTTTTGTTGTCTTTGCTCATCTTTGTGGCGAGAAAATGTTCAATTGTCCCAAACCTGCTCGAAGAACGTGACATTTTTGAACAAAACAGATGGTTGAGCTAGACCACGACCCCGCAAAGAGGGAAAAGGTCGCGCATGTTGTTGACGATGATGGTATCAACAACAAACAACATATGGTGACCGACCAAGAGGTCATTAGCAGAGTTGCTCGCAATCTTGACTTCCGGAAAGAAAAATATACACGATTTGAGGTTATTGATTAAAATATTCATGACTAGACTTATTTACATGTTAGAAACAGGCTTTTGATGTTGTTTCTCCAAAACAATGTGTTTCCCATCGCGAGATTTTCTTTCAACTTGAATACCGACTTATTTCTTGCGATTTTTTTTAGAAAAAACACTTCCGCGCAACTCTGATGTAGTTCTAGTGACAATACTAACGATTAGGAAAGTGAATTGAAGAAAATCGTACAGTTCGAACCTGAAAAAAACATCCAGAAAGTTATTACCACGATTTTTTGCCTTCTCCTCTCGATCACAACAGAAAATGTTCTCTAAACAAAAAAAACATGTTCTTAGAGAGAGTTCTTCTCTGTGAGACCATTGTAATCTTTTTGAGCGGAAAAATTCATCTTCTGGGAGCGAAAAAGTGCAAAAACCCGAAAAAACGAGAAAAAAATATTGTTTGTACTCCTCGAGAAGTACACAACAGGTGTTTTTCTAGGCCGCGGCCACACGACCGCAATCAATTTTCGAATTTTTTTCATGACAAAAGTTGATTTTTTGCGCAATTTTGCGCGTAGAGATTAATCAACGAGCAAGTTTCTATAAAAACTCAATAATATGATGTATATCTTACTGTTTCAAACGCAATCTCCTCCAGAAAAGTGAAAATTAGAGAAAAATTCCAGAATTTCTTCACACCTCGTTTTTGCAATCTACGAACAACGTAATGCATTTTCGCAATCTTGTCCAACGTCCATGTGATATTCCGCAAGCTTGCCGCATCGTCAACGCAGTTCAACATGCTTGCGAAAGAGAAGGTAGGCGATTTTTTGCGAAAATTTTATAGATTCAAGTTTTTCACCTTGAGGTTGTGATAAAATGGCATTTCTGACAGCAGAGAAATAAGATTCAACATTTTGCAGATTCCAATACCGTCCGGTTATTCTTTTCAACATCGCGAACTTCAGCAAATTGGCGTGAAGAACTTAGAAATCAGCTTCATCTCCTAATCGATCTACTGGTACTGAAGAAGAGTTGCTGCTTTCGATTATCATTGGAATACCAGGTTTGTTGTTTTTAGTAGCCTATGCTCATCTTTTTTCGCAAAAAATGTATTGAATTTACGTCGGATATGCGAAATTTTTGCCGAAATTCTCGAAAAAATGAAAAATATTGGATTTTGTTGTAAAAAAAAGCGAATATTAATATTTTATCACGCGAAAACGTCAAAACCTATGCCTCATCATTTTTGCTGGCTCTCAATAATTTCTTTCATTTCAGGTTGTCAAGCCTTGCGAATTCGTTGAATCAATTTTGTCGCCAGGAATCAATTCGTGGATTCGGTGAAGAGCCAAACTACGGTAACCCTGTAACCCTCGATTTGCATTATCTAGTTCTACAGTAACCCCACCATTTTGTTTTGCTTGTAAATTAGTTTTTTATGTATAATGTATGACTTTTCTTCCCATTTTTAAATGAAAATTACACCTTCATTTTCGAAAAATTAATGTTTCTAGGCAAAAGTTAAGAAAACTACGAAAATATTAATTGCCAGCGAAAAATTGATAATTTATTGACAAAAATTGCAAATCCTAGACCCACAATTTGTTTGTTGACCACATTCACGTGATCATCATGTGATCTGTGATCGTTCTTTGTTTTCTCATCTTATCTTCTTTTAATGTTTTGCCATATGGAGATCACAATGAGTGACCTACCCCGCGAGTACATGCTTTTATTTTTTTTGTTTACATTGTTGTTTGCATCCTCAACACCTCTCCTCATTATTTTTTTGGGTCACTTTAGTCGACGTCGACTAATCACTTTATGTGACAAATTGGCGTCCTTTTTTTTATTCTATTGTTGTTTGGTTATTTTTTGCATTTCTTAGTTTTATACGTTTATATAGGATTATTTTTTCAGCATGCTGTGTGCAATAATGGAGCCGCCGCTGCCGCTGTCACCGCTGCCGCCAAATCGTTGCCGCCGCCAAACCGCTGTCGCCGCAACAACAGCCGCCGCCAATCCGCCGCTGCCGCTGCCATCGTCGCCAAGCCGCCGCCGCCAAGCCGCCGCTGCCATCGCCGCCGCTGCCAAGCCGCCGCTGCCATCGCCGCCGCTGCCAAGCCGCCGCTGAAATCGCCGCTGCCGTTGCCACTGCCACAACCAACGCCGCCGCCGCAGTCGCCACAGCCGCCACAGTCGCCACCGCAGCCTCCGCTGCTTACTAAGATAAGTTTTTTGGGCCATTTCTATCCCAGGGGTTAGTAGGGTAGTGGGAATTTGCCAGACCGGTCGGATTATTTCCGACCGCTCTACGAACAATAGGCTGCGGCCTATTCGTAAGCAAGTAACCATTGCCATTGCCGAAACCGGAGGCAAGGCTGAGGTCACCTCTCAGTCGCGGACTTGTCCGCCTGGATTTGGTGAAAGCTGTCAGGGATAGGTTTTCTCGGTTAAAAAGCCGTTTGTAGTTTGGGAGGGAGTAATTCTGAGTAGTCTGGCAAGTTCAAATATTAGGGATATTGGGAAATTAGGCCCCGTTTAAAAAAACTAATTTTATCATTTCAGCGAATTTGGATGGTCGAGCTGTCGGTCAACAATGGTCGAGGCAATTGGTCAATTGGTCAACAGCAAAAGAGTAGTTCTTCAACACTTTCAATTCCTTCATCAAATTTTTGCTTTCAGCCAATCAACAACACCACCACCAACAGCGCCAACAACAACAACAACAATGCTCGCCAAGTAGTACATCAACACTTTCAATTCCTTCAACAACTTTTGCTTTCAGCCGTTGACACCAACAATGCCAGCGACAACACCAATGCCACAACAACAATGCGACACCAACAATGCGACACCAACAATACGACAACGATACCAATGCGACAACGACAACAACGCCACAACGACAACAACGCCACAACGACAACAACGCCGCAACAACAGCCGCCGCCAAGCCGCCGCTGCCGCTGCCATCGTCGCCAAGCCGCTGCCATCGTCGCCAAGCCGCCGCCGCCGCTGCCGCCAAGCCGCCGCCGCCAAGCCGCCGCCGCTGCCGCCAAGCCGCCGCTGCCATCGCCGCCGCTGCCATCGCCGCCGCTGCCATCGCCGCCGCTGCCAAGCCGCCGCTGCCAACGACAACAACGCCACAACGACAACACTGCGACAACACTGTAACAAGGTTGGTTTGAAGAGCGAAATAGCGCAGCTGTGAAAAACCACGCTCGCCCCCTTTTCGCATAAGCTCAGCAGGAGCAGCACGCGCACTTGCGTTTTTTTTTTCATAGGCTCTAGAAGAACTTCGGTTCAAAAAAATAATACGAAAGACACACAAGTTAAAGACACTTTAATTTTTCTCACGAAAATAAATGTTTTTCACAAGAGACATTTTCACATTTTAGCACAAATCAAAAATATAGTTTAAAATTTAAGATATAAAAAAGACATACACTCACACATTTCGCTTTACTGTCGTCCTTCACAGCGACAAAAAATGTTTAAAAATTCACTGAAATTTCACATTAAAAAACTTAGAAATTTTGGCACACAAGTAAAACCCGTTGCAGTGGAGCGCGATTGCATGTTTGTGCAAACTCGCCGCTTCTTCGGTGATTTTTTCTTGTTTTGTAACACTTAGAATAAGAGAGAATGTTTTTAACATTCTCTCAAACACAAATAGTTTTGAAAAACACTTTGTTGTTTTTCAAAAGTTAATTTTTCTCACGAAAACAAATTTTTTTTACAAGAGATATTTTCACACTGAAATGACTTTCACAAAATAGACTTTGAAAAATTAATCACTTGAAATAGAAAATCCTGCTGAGCGCGAAAAAGAAAGGGGCAGAGAGTATGCAATTCTCTTTTTACATTATTAATAAGAATGAGGAATGTTTTAGAAACGTCTTCATTACTTCAAAATGTTCAAAACAAAATAGATGATGTGTCATTGGAGGATTTATCGAAACAATCGACTGACAAGTGGTTCGACGAAAAATTCCTGGATGCAGAACTCAAGCAGGACGGACATCAAGAGATCACAAAAAGTTTTGATAGGACCAAACAAGTGAGTGTGGGAGTGTTTAATTGAAAGAACGATCTTTTTCACACCTCATAAATTTTGAACTTTCTTTGTGCCGCCTGGATTACTGTACAATAGGCTTGGTCGGAGCCCGAAATTTTCCGAAGAGCCAAAACTCACTTTGAAAAAAAATGTCTGGACCACTTTTCCAGTTCTAAAAAGTGGTAATACAAGGTTTTTTTTTCGAAATTATCAAAATCAAAAAATCTTCATGATGAATAATTTCAGAATTTTTTTCTCTACTTCCCAAATTTTTTATCGATATTATTTTGCTCAGTTTTTTCAAAAAGTTATGAAAAACAAAACTAACCTCCTCATTTTCTGCCCAATCAAATCGTCCATCTCAAGAATACCAAAATTGGTCGAAAATGTTTGAACAAATCTGAAAATAAAACTTTCTATATTTTTTTGTAAAAAAAATATTCATAAGATCAAAAAAAAATTTTTTTGAAACGTATATTATCCGGTTTTGTACATTTAAAAAAAAAGATAGAAAAGCATGGAAAATGGGCTAAATATGATTGATGGTCTAAAATTTAAAAAAAAAACCGTACCATTAATAAGTGCACGAACGGAACAAAAGCAGCAATAAGAAAAAAAAACAATATTACAAAACTAAGAAAAAATGAAGTAATGAATGAATAAATGAGCACCGCTAGGTATAGAGACACTCGCCCCACCCCTTTTTTGCACCTGCGCGGCTTGTAAAAAGGGGCGGAGTCAACGGTCTTTCTGTATACCGAGCGGTGCTCATTCATTTATTTATTATTCACTTTTTTCTTAGTTTTCTTATATTTTTTTTCTTTTTTTTTCGTTGTTTTTTTGTTCTTGCACTAATCATAGTAGGGTTATCTTTAACATTGGTCCAGACCGAAACTTTATTTTCAGATTTTGCATTCATTTTCGACAAAGTTTCTGGTGATGAATCGTGTTGGCTACAAAAGTGAGGAGGTTAGTTTATTTTCATAATTTTTTCGAACAGGAAAAGTGGACCAGACCTTGTATTTCACATCAACATCGTGGAACTACAAGGTCTGGACCACTTTTTCAGTTCTAAAAAGTGGAAATACAATGTCTGGACCACTTTTGGTCTTCTAAAAAGTCGAACCACTTTTTACATTCTAAAAAGTAGTTCTGAGGAGGTTATACAAGGTTTGGACCACTTTTTAGCGTCCAAAAAGTGGATCTAAGTATACTGGTAAATACTATTGATCTCTAGGTCCCCATTTGTTGTTGTTGTTCTTATTTTTTTTTCAGAATTTTGGAGATTTGTCAGAGGTCACTAACTTTCTCGAAGAGGTGATGCGCCTTTTCATTATGCATGCACGGTACTTTTTTCAAAAAAAAAAAAAGAAAAAAAAACTCACCTCGAAATGACTAGCGTATTTGGAATCTCTTCAATCGTTTCGATATGTTCGTCCTCATCGAAAACAAATTTCACAGGTCGAACATCGCCACGTTGATCGACTTCCATACAAGAGAACGTGAAATTTCCATGTTGAACACGAACACGAACACATGCATAATTCGGGAAGAGACATCGGGTGAAGTTCTGGAAGAAAGACATAACTTTGAAGATCGTTTTTATTTGAGAAGTTTATATTTGAATTTTTAGCAAAATTTTATTATACGTGTGAGGAAATGGAGTTTCCTATTTCGGAAAGAAATGTTTATTGTAATAATTAAATGATTTCATAGCTTTCAATAGGCTATTTTTCTTCTCTTGTTCACCTTGTTTTAGGGCGGACAAACGAGAGAGTTGACGCTGACTACATTTCTATTTTTTACTTTCATTTCTGCGTCTACCCCTCTCATTTGTCCCTCCTATAAGGGGACTAAAACACCGTGTGTTGTTCGATCGAACCGTGTATTCGAATAAAAAATAGAGAAAAAAACAAAATGTGCGTACACCGTGACATGAAAATGCACAGAAACTGTATTTTTTTTCGATGAATACATTAAAGTTGCTAAAACTCGAAAGATAGGGAATTTCTAGTTTTCTAAATTAGGGTTGTTCGTAGAAGAAAACACGCTGATTCTAATGGTATGCTTCCCTTTGCATAAAATTGAGTGGTTCGTCTCAACTTAGGCGCACCAGTTTTGAAAAATTGTAACTCAAACTGGTGCGCCTAAGTTGAGAACCAAGCATCATCATGAAAAACAAAATATACCATTAAATACAGCAAGTCCTCTTCCATGAAAAACCATATTTAACAACCTCTGAAATCCATGAACAGCAAAGTTATCCGGCTTTTTTGTCGAATTTTCAGAGAAAAAATACAGTTTCTGTGCATTTTCATGTCACGGTGTTTGCACTGTTGCATACCGTACACCTGTTTTTTAATTCCTTCTCTCACAGTGGTTTTGAACGGATGTGCAAAATAGGTTATCTGAGCGAGTCATTTCGATTAAAGCCTACCGAAGAGTTTTCATAATCCTCCTCAGCATCCAAAAAAACTTCGAACTCTTTAATAATAACCGGCTCCAAGGTGAATGGACAGATGTTCGATGTATAACGAGATCTTCAAAGTTGATATATTTTGTCGTCTTCGAGAATCTGCACCAACCTGTCATCAGCGATCAAAACCAAACTTCCCTGTTGTATTCTGCAAAAATTCAAAAAAATCCATAGTTCGATATATTATAATAACAATATTTCTTATGACCATAACATCTAAAAATGATGAACAACAATTGACAATCGGTTATTTTTATTAGGTTCACGCAAGATAAAAATATGAAATTTCTAATATACAAAAAGAGAAGCCACTACACGAAAAATATCGAGAGAGACAAAATTAAAAAAAAAAAAGAACCAGTGCAATATGCTTTGAGGATAAAACAACAAAAAATTCACCTTTTTTGCTCAAAATATTAATCCTTTTTATAATTCAACGGACGACGTGGAATTTTGCTCGGGGTGTCTTTAAAAGTCCAAACTAACTTTGAGACTTCTCTCTCATGTTTCGATGGCGTCTCTGAAGAAAAATTGAGAATAAAAGTTTGTTAAAGTAACTAGGTCATACATCAGATGGGGCCCAGACCTCTGGGAGGGGGTCCTAATCTCGGGCAAAATAAAGGGAGGGGACAACTAACTTGAGTTTTTGATATTGTCAATCCAGCCAGATCATCCAATGAGAAATTGATCTACCGTCTGAATCTCTCATTTTTGCATGCTCTTTCATCGAATTTTTGTGGTAGATCACTTTTTCCGTTGGATGATCTGACCGGATTGACAATAAATTAAGAAATAGATTTTGGCCATACTTGGGATAATTATGGACCAGAGCTCAAAGTTAAACCCTCTATCAAAAAAAAACGATAAAAGTGAACGAGACAAGAAGGAAAGTAAGAAAACAATAATGTAAAACTAAGAAGAAGAAGAAGACGAAGAATGAATGGATAAATGATTGAGCACAGGGAGACACATTGGCTGTCGACTCCGCCCCTTTTTACAAGCGGCGTGGGTTGTAAAAAGGGGCGGAGTCGACAATCTATGTGCCTTCCTGTATGCTCAATCATTCATTCATTCATTCTTCACCTTTTGCTTAATTTTCTTATATTGTTTGCTTTCTTTCTTGATGCGTTTGTTTTGATTTTTTCATTCATTCTTCACTTTTTTCTCTTTTTTCTACTATTGTTGTCTGACTCTTTTCTTCTTTATCCCCCTCTCCCATGAGTGAAAAGGTATACAAGTGGGTTCTTCATTATTTTTTTCTCAAAACCTAGAGAGATTTAGGGGTACTAACCTAAAATGTCGTCTGGGCATCTATCTAATGTATGAACTAGGTTCAAACAACTCACTCTTCGGTGTTGGCGCGGTTTTTCCTTTCGCATTTTGATCCGAATTGACTGTCGACAACGAAGTAGTTCTGCTTGTTGTCTTTCTGACTCCAGATCGAACAGGAGTCGATGAAGTATCTAAAGAAGAAAATGTTCTAGACGCCAGAAAAATGTGTGATAAAACTCGCCACGATTTTGATACATTGTTGATTCATCTACCTCGATTAATTGTGTAGCTGTAAAAATGAAATTTTTCGAATTTTTTTGAAAAATTCGAATCATCGAATTTCCTGTTCACGATTGAGAGAAAAACAAATAAATTCGAGTTTCAGTTTCAGTTCAACTTTGAAACGAACCATTGTTGGAGCTGCGAGTCGACTCCGGCGATGGCAAAGCAGGATGTGCAACTGTCGTTTGTGGAAGCGGCGCTGGAAGAAAATTACAATTTCGATAAATAGATTTTTAATCGATTCACTTACTATATAGACGAGCAGGATGCGAATGAAAAACCAGTTCAACCAAACGATGATTCAGATCAACCCTTTGCTTCATTTCCGTTATATTACTCTCCATGTCGCTAATTTCGTTGTTTTTTTGCTTATTCTCTTTTTCCAAACTTGTGATTTTTCTACTCAACTGGTTAAGTTTATGATTCATCTGTCCGAGCAAAGTAGGTTGGTTCTTGAAAATAGTTTTTTTTGATGTCATTGTGTCATCCGTACTTTGCAAATGACGAGATGATGCGCCAATATTCACTGAACTCATATAAGAGTAGGCGAGATCGATATTCCGATCTATATTTGGATTGGAGGTACTTTCGGGTGTATCCTAAAACTTGATGATATCGTTTTTTGAAAGGTCTGATTCAACTCACCATCATCAACGAAATATTCGAGCTTGACACGTTTTCATTAGTCATTCTAGATTTCAACCTAAAAAATGATTATGAGTAAAGAAATTTGAGGAAACATAACTCGGAGAGTATTACAGGTGTGAAACAAATCAAAACACTTACAAAAATATGAGAATTAGTACGCACACTGAGAGAAACAGAATGAGAAACATGTTGAACACACGTTTGTGAATAGCCAAACAGAATGAGAAAAAAAGAAAACATCGGCAAAAGGCGCACACATTCATCGTGACGAGACATACATATTCGTAGAATTGTGTTCCTTTGATCATTTACTACTGTTTTGGCGAAAATAAAAGAGTGAATTATGAAGAAAAATTACAATAAATTTATTTGGATGAAAAAAATAATAATAAAAATCAATTCGATGATTTGATAAAAAAATATCGAAGAAAAAGAATAAAAACATTCGAGTTGGCACGGGTGGATTTGTTGAATTGGGATGTTGGTCGAATTGTTGTGTGGAGTCGGGTTGATCGAATATTTCTTCGGTGCGATTATTGGGGACCATTTTCACGAGGAACCTTGCGGTAGCGCGGGTTTCCGCAGTCGCTTCCAAAATATCTCGGCGCATTGGCCATGTCGATCTCCCATTGTTCTGCTCTTTGCGTGTTGAGGTGGTAGAAGCGAAGGATCAAAAACGAGATGATCATGAAGAGGTATGCCATGACGACCCAGTGAATAAGAGCTTCGTCGAAATAGCTGTGCTTCTGACAGTGGACCGATTCAATCTTGTTGTTCAACACGGAAATTGGTTGACAATTGAAATCGTACCGTTTGATATATTTCTTAAAACACAATTTTAATTTTTTCAGAAAGAACAAATAAACTCACGTTGATGTCCGCAACAGCATTTCCAACTTCGCTTTCCACTTGTTTGAAAAATGCTTCATGAATGAAGCTTTGAAGCTTGGATGACTTCAATTTTTCGGTGGCGTTCACGAATTGTTGGTCCCTCTCCACGATGCTCTTCACCATTGTTTGGAACTCCCTAACTTCCTCCTTTGTCATCCCGCATTCGTAGTCTTCTTCGACGAATCGATCCAATTGGTCCAAAAGCATCGTGTTGTATTGGTGTTGCACAATAAGATTTTTGAACGCCGGTGTGTCCATTGGATTGATCTTGATGGCATTTGTGATGTCTCTGATAAGCTGATTTGTTGTGATCAGCAAATCATCACCATACAATGTGACAACACCGGTTCCATTGGCAGCACACAAATTGAACAATTCGAATGATGTGATGGAGTTCTTGCCATCGAACGACACCATTTTTTCTCGATTGTGGAGAACTGAGCAATTTGGAGCAATCATGTTGTTGATGCGAAGAACCACGAATCCGAGCAGGATGAAGCAGGGAATACCCCATGACGTGTTTTGGCCAATCGACAAACAATGGCCGAGCACTTCCGGTTTCGTGAGATACGGTGTGAGCGGCTGTCTGAGATAATCGATTTCCTGAAAAATGTACATGTTTGCATTTTTTTAGAAACAACCGAAACGAAAGACTTACTCGGTTTTTGATCAGCGTGATCAGGATGTAGATCAGCATCACACAATACACCACTCCAACCGTTGTGAACATTGCCACAATAAATCCCGAGAAGAAGTGTTGTTCTTCCAATGATCGACTGACAGCTCTGTTTTCTCTCGTTTGTTTGATTTTGTCCAGATGCTCCTCGTTGATGAAGTCGTAGAAATCCTGGAATAAATACTCATGAATGTTCGGAGATTTAAAACAAAATTAATTCAGAAAATTTTGTTTTATAGAAAAATACAGTAATCCACATTTTTAAAAGCCATGTCAATCTGATTTGCAGGTTGCAAAAACGAACCAAAATATCATTTTAACAAATTGGCGATGCTTTGAAAAGTTTTTTTGCGATTTTCGAAATTTTATACACTTTGGACGCCAATTTTTTGAAAATTTTATAATTCTCTATTTTTGAAACGACTTTCTCGAATTAAAATCTTACCGCGATCATGTTGCAATGTCTTGAAATGTTCACTGCTTCATTGTACATCATTTTGGGAATCTCCGACTTCATTTCCAACGCATATCCTTCAAATTGATGGAGTTGATCGCCTTCGAAAATTAATCTGACTGAACTTGCGATGCGTCTGTTGAGCATGAATGGTTCCAAACGAAACAAGTAGTCGTTTCCACAACTTCCGTTCTCTGCACGAGATATTTGAAGTTCTTCAAACTTTTCACATTGTCCTCTCATTTGAACCAAAAACCCTTCGTAATCTTCGACTGCCTATAGAAAAGAACCCGATGATTTTTTTTTCAAACCAAAAACACTTACAGTCACATACTCTTTCCATTCTTCCGTTTGCTTGATTTCAATCACAGCGCCATCCGCATACGAACCATCAATTTCCTCAATCGCTGCCCTGAGTCCATCGAAGTATTGCGGCGAAATTCTTCGAAGACGACGCGTGTTGAGTGATCCGGCACTTTTTTCGGCTTCTGAAAAATGTTTTCGTCAAGAAAGAGAAATTGAAAAACGTACTTCCAGTTGGAAACTACAGTACGTGCTACAGTACTACAAAACTACAGTATCATTTTGAATGAAGATAATTCTTACCTTTTATCATTTGGGGCACTCCGCGATATTTCTCCTCATACGTTTCGTGCGGACTCTGCGACATGAAGAAATATCCGCAGTTGACAACGAAAGCAATCAGCAAAATCAACACGAACCCAATCCAAAACACACGCTCCTTGATTCCGCGTTTTGATTTCTCGGGCGGCTTCGGATCATCGTACTTGTTGATGATGAAGAGCGATGTGAGCGAAACCACCGCGAGCGTGGCTCCAAAAGCGATGAAATGCCATGGGTTGATGATGATTGGTTGGTACATTTTGTCCATCGTTTCCGATGAATCGTCCAAGATTTAATGACTGCTTTCCCAAAACGGACGTTGCATCATTTTTGACACGTCATTGCCAACGAAGCAGCGTCGAAAGTAGGTCACGCGTTTATTTATTTATTTCGTTTTTCACGTCAATTTATTTTTCTTTCTTTTTTTTTCTAATTTAAAAAGGAAGATGTCGCGGATTCGATTCCCATCGAGAGATAACATTTCTTTATCTTTTTGATTTTTTTTTTCAAATAGCAGCTAGATATTAATTTTAAGCTCACGATAATTTTCAAAAAAAAACTATTTTTCTTCCAGCTTTGGCTCAAACTTCCGAGGACATTTTTCTAGAATTTTTTTTGGAAATTTAGCTCCACGCATAACTGTCACTAGAGGTGTAAATTTCACAGCGACTTTTTTATCATCTTTTTCTTCAAGTTTAGACGTTTTTTTTATTTGAAAAAACTCACAAACGAAGATCAAATCTCTACAACAAGTGTCAATATCAACTCTTTCATTCATATCCTTATTCTCAGAACGTGTCCCGTGATTTTTCACACAAATTTTTTTGAAAAGTTTTGTGCTGTCTGAATCACTGTATGAATTTTGTTTTTTAAAACTGTGCCGAATTTGGATGCAATTCCGGCAGTCAATTTTCGGGCCGAAGTCAGGTCCAAACTTCCACGGGCGCTTTTTGGCCCTCATCTGCCACAGATGAGGATCTTGAAGGGAAGACCGACTCGAATTTGCGGAATGATATTTCCGATGTGTTTTAAAACGATTCGTCAATGTTAGGAAGTGCTGTGTGGATTTCGATGACTGAAAAAAAAAAGAAAAATTCCGATTTTTCTACTAAATTTTTCTATATTTCCTTACTCCCAGAAAACGGTGAATCCTCCAAACTTTTATCGTTCAACACAATCGAATCGAGCATTTCATTCAACCCGGCCACAGTATCTTTCTCGTTTTTTGTGTTATTTTTCGAAAGGCTTGATAGATCTAGTGGTTCAACTCCGGCTTTTCTTGGAGTGCTAACGTCTGGTTTTTCGATTTGAACTGGATTTTCTTCTTCTTTTTCTTCAACAATTCGAGAAGTCATCTGGAATATTCATTCAATTTATTTGCTGTATAAGTATAGTTATTGTCAATTCGAAGTTTTATGACCACTGGAAGAGTTAATTTGTGGCCATACTTGGGATAATCTGACCAAATTTTGACTGACGGCTCGTAGCCTTTTTAGGTCACCATATGACTAATTAGATTTCACACCTTTTGATGTTATCGACAAAATATGGCATACCTGTTGTTTATGAGCAGTCAATAACAACATATGGTGACCTAGATAAAGTCAACAGGAAATATGTGTGAATAGGAAGGGAGGGCTAAAAGAAATGAGGGACCAGGAGAAAAAGGTCTGAAAAAATGTGACCAAAAAGTTCGGGAAAAACTGGAAATCTTGTAATGTTCTGTAAACAAGAAAAAAACATGTTCAAAAAGAGAGTTCTTCTCTGTGAGATTGTTGTAAACTTTCTGAGCGGAAAATTTCCATTTTCAGAAAAACGGCTGCGTATAAAAAATAACTAATTACATGGTTGAACTCAGCGTGTTTCGAACTGGGTGAAAGGCTATTCCTGTTTTTTACTAAAGGTCTAAGGAAAGAAATAGTGAGCGGGGTGAGACCCAAATTACGGTATTGTGCATTGTGACAACGCGGTGTTTGCACAATTTGCAGACCGTATACCTAAAACTCATTGCGTTCCAAAAACGGGTGTGCGGGAAAAAATATATTGTGGACTCCTCGAGAAGTACACACAAGGTGTTATTCTAGGCCGCGGCCACACGACCTCAATCAATTTTCGAATTTTTTTCATGGAAAAAGTTCATTTTCAGCCGAATTTTGCACGTAGAGGTTAATCAACGAGCAATTTTTCATCAGATCGTGTCAATAGAGTGTATATCGTTCTATTTCAATCGCAATCTCCTCTATATTTCCGAAAACCCGGGAATTATACGCTTCGTGGCATAGCTCCCCCTTAATCAATTTTTTTGTCTATTACAATACTAGTGTAGCCTTTTCTAAGTCACCATATGGCTAATTAGATTTCACACCTTTTGATGTTATCTATAAAATATGGCATACCTGTTGTTTATGAGCAGTCAATAACAACATATGGTGACCTAGAAAAAAGTCAACAGGGAATATGTGTGAATAGGAAGGGAAGGCTAAATAAAATGAGGGACCATGAGAAAAATAGTCTTAAAAAAATGTAACCAAAAGGTACGAGAAAAACTGAAACCAAACTGTCTTCATAATTCTTCTTCTCTTCTCTTCATTCTCTTCTTCTTGTCTTCAAAAATTCATAATTTTTCTTCCGCTTTTCTCTTCGCTTTTCTCCACGCGGAGAAAAGACCTGATTAGTCCCATAATCGAAAAAACTTCTTCCCGCGATTTTCGGGCCAGCTCTTGGAGTTCCTGTCTCATAAGGAACAAATGTTGAACTGGTTCTGATTAAAAACGTGTAATACCACGTCAACTAGGTTATCATGATTTAAAATTTGTCGATGATGTGGAAAAGAACAGTGATCTAACCATTATTTTTTCGTGATACTCTCAGAAACATCTCTTGACTACAACAATTGCTCAAAATGGAGTTCATTTCACAAGCGACATTTGGATTCTCTTGCTCGTCAATAGTTCTTACTGTAATTGCATTCGCTGCATTTATTGTATTACTAATCGGGATAATAAAGAAAAAAAGAGAGCCAAAAGGGAGCAAGCTGTTCTGGCCGTACCTATTTCTGATTCTAATTTTGGTGGCTCTACTTGTGGCCAATAATCGGACAGAATATGAGAAGCCAGAGGAAATAACACTGCAACCAATTTTGAATGGTATGCAATTCTCTTTTTACATTATTAATAAGAATGAGGAATGTTTTAGAAACGTCTTCATTACTTCAAAATGTTCAGAACAAAATAGATGATGTGTCATTGGAGGATTTATCGAAACAATCGACTGACAAGTGGTTCGACGAAAAATTCCTGGATGCAGAACTCAAACAGGACGGACATCAAGAGATCACAAAAAGTTTTGATAGGACCAACCAAGTGAGTGTGGGAGTGTTTAATTGAAAGAACGCCCGACTTTTTCGAAATGAGAAAAGAAAAAAAAATGAAAAATGCCCGATAGGTCAGAGACGGTAGAGAAGCCCATCCCATGTTTTTCTGTATTCCGACTTTTTAAGTTTTAAAATAACTTTTTGAAATAAGACACAAATTACACTCGGGGAGTATAACTTTGAGCCTCTGTCCACAGCTATCCCAATTTTTGATTCCAGGGAATCAACAAATATTTGGAAAAGATCAGAGTGAAAAAAATTTTCTTACAAGAAATGCTCACGTATTGGAAAAGTCGAGACAATTTAAGAGATGTTTACTGTAGATTAGGATTCACTGGCCGGTGTGAAACAATAATGAATAATACAAATTCTTTCGAAAGTGCTCTCGAAAAATTGTTTGAAATTGTCCCCGAAATGAACCGTCGAGTCGATTTGGTATGTGGCGAAATCAAAAATGATGTGGACGTCATGAAACTAAAAGATTTTGGCGGGACAAAGATAGAAAATGATTTGATCAAGAGAAAGGTAATCAATTAGACCAGCCTAAAGTTTGTATAATAATTTATTTTTCAGACGATGGTCAGTAAATTTCGAGCATCAATCGATAACACCGTGACGATTGGACAGGACTGGGTGAAAAGATTTACCGATTCCCTACCGGATAAACCAGCAATCCTGAAGTCGCTCATTATTCGAGCATCCCTTTGTCACATGTTACTGTCTGTCATTACTCTGGTCATTATGATTGTTTCCAAACATCTTCCACAAATTGTTGTTTCAATTGCAATGTCGTTTATGGTCGTTTTGACAGTAATACTGACAATTTCTTTGAATGCATACGTCATCACATTGTACATTCAATTCCAAACTGAATGCTCTTTGAATAATGACAATTTTGGACTCTTGAATTTCACGTCCTCTGTTCCAAAAAATGAGCAATATTGCCAGACTCCTAATCAAACGTTTTTCGAGAGTTTGACATCCGAAATGTTGAATTTTCCAAATGTTATCCAAGATTACAACATTCGACAACACATTGAGGACATCAAACAGAAAACAACCGTCAAAATGGAAGGGTTTGAATTTCCGATACACATCATGAAACTACTTCATGTAATGCCAGTACTTACGAAAGAGATTGAAGCAATAGCGACAGTAAAGAGAACAAGATCATGTCCAGGCCCAAAATTGTACATATCGATGAGAGATCGAGGGGTGACCGAAGTAAACCAATTCATGTCATCTATGCTTGGTGTGGAACAAGTGCTTGACGAATATAACGATTTACTTGCTGACGGAACAATTGCAAACCAGTTGATGACGATTTTCGAACAACCCTACCGAACAGTGTCAACATTGTACACCGAAGCTGTTCATCGAATTCAAGTGAGTTTGTACGACACAGGGTTGTTGTATGGGGCCAGTTTAATTTAAAGAACGTCCGATTTTTAATTCTTTTTTTTAATCACGTCATTTCTCAAATTTTTTCTCATTTATTACTTTCTCAGAATATTTGAAATGAAATTTTCACGTAAAAAAATGTGGCACTGTGGCTCAACAGGTTAGGCGTTGTTATAAAGTGAGAGGTCAAGGGTTCGATCCCTCACCTATGCTATTTATTTTAATTTTTTTCCACTCAACAAAAACACAAGTTTTCTCTGAAATTTAATTGTGAGCCAAACGTGATTTCAAGTCAATTTTATTCAGCAAAAAACGAATGCCACAGAGTTCCCATGCCAAGTCATTTACGACAAATACTCCGATGCCGGTAATACAATCTGCCGCCCATTTCATGGCCAAGTTACTCTTCTCTGGGTCTATGTGATTGTCATCATTTTTTGTTTCACTGCATCTGTTATTAGTAATGTACTCGTTTTGAGAAACTTGAAAAGTGGAAAGAAAAGTGGAAAATTGGATGAGCCACAAACACCGCCTTCATTGCCACCAACTCCATCTACACCAACAACACAAAAAATGAGTGTTTAGAAGTATGATTTTTTTGATAATAAATTATTATGGTCAATTGTTGTTTGCATGTTTTGAGTGAAAGACTAATTAAAAGCTGAAAATTGTGACCGATGTGTCTATACTCGTCGTAGAATTGACAGTAATTAAAAAGATTATAAAAAAACCGTGGGCGTACTTTTGTGTACCGTACACATACATCAGATAGATGCCCAGACGTCATTTTGGGTAAGTACCCCTAAATCTCTCTAGGTTTTGAGAAAAAATAATGAAGAAACCCATACTTGTATACCTTTTGACTAAAGGGAGAGGGGGAGCGAGAATAAAAACGAGTCAGAACGAAAAACAGCTACTATATTAGAAAACGGAGAAAAAAAGTGAAGAATGAATGAATGAATGAGCATACAGGGATACACATAGATTGTCGACTCCGCCCCTTTTACAACCCACGCCGTATGCCAAAAGGGGCGGAGTCGACAGCCAATGTGCCTCTCTGTGCTCAATCATTCATTTATTCATTCTTCTTCTTTTTCTTAGTTTCAATAATATTGTTCTCTTTCTTTCTCGTCTCGTTCACTTTGATCGTTTTTTCTTCTTTTTTTTTGATAGAGGGTTTAACTTTGAGCTCTGGTCCATAATTATTCCAAGTATGGCCAAAATCAATTTTTAATTTATCACTAATTCAAAAATTAGTTGTCCCCTCCCTTTATTTTGGCCGAGATTAGGACCCCCTTCCCAGAGGTCTGGCCCTCATCTGATGTATGACCGTACAAAGAATCAATCACAAAAAAATGTTGTAATTCTCTTGAGGTGTTCTTTTCTCTGCGTCTCTCTCAAATTTAAAAAATTGAAAATAGAAATGGCGTAGCAAATTTGTGCTTCCCAAAGAGAAAACCGAACGTTTTCTAGTATATAAATTTTCAAAAACTGAGTTTTTGTTGTTCTCACGCACAAAAATATCACGTCAATTATCTAGGTTATCATGATTTAAAATTTGTCGATGATGTGGAAAAGAACAGTGATCCAACCATTATTTTTTCGGGATACTCTCAGAAACATCTCTTGACTACAACAATTGCTCAAAATGGAGTTCATTTCACAAGCGACATTTGGATTCTCTTGCTCGTCAATAGTTCTTACTGTAATTGCATTCGCTGCATTTATTGTATTACTAATCGGGATAATAAAGAAAAAAAGAGAGCCAAAAGGGAGCAAGCTGTTCTGGCCGTACCTATTTCTGATTCTAATTTTGGTGGCTCTACTTGTGGCCAATAATCGGACAGAATATGAGAAGCCAGAGGAAATAACACTGCAACCAATTTTGAATGGTGTGCAATTCTCTTTTTACATTATTAATAAGAATGAGGAATTTTTTAGAAACGTCTTCATTACTTCAAAATGTTCAAAACAAAATAGATGATGTGTCATTGGAGGATTTATCGAAACAATCGACTGACAAGTGGTTTGACGAAAAATTCCTGGATGCAGAACTCAAACAGGACGGACATCAAGAGATGACAAAAAGTTTTGATAGGACCAAACAAGTGAGTGTGGAAGTGTTTGATCAAAAGAGCGTCCGCTTTTTAATCCAAATTTTTAATCATGTCATTTCTTCAATTTTTCTCACTTATTTTGAAATTTTCTTACAGGGGAGGTTTAAATTTCAAATAACTCTGTGAAAAAACGAAACTCTACATGAATGAAGTGAGCTTGAAAAATATTTGAACGTGGATTAGAAAAATTGCTTAAAAATCGGACTTTTCTTTAAATGCGTATAGTGGGACACTTGGGAGAGGCTAGCCAAATGACAACAGGGAAATGACAACTCTAAAGCTACTCTTAAAAAGACTGAAAAGCATGGAAAAAGGTTCTATATAATCAAAAGTATCAAAAGTAAATATGGTGTGAAATTAAAAACAACATTCAATGATAAGCTAGTGCAAGGACAAAGTAGAACAAAAAATCAAAACGAACGCATCAAGAAAGAAAGAAAACAATATAAGAAAACTAAGCAAGAAGTGAAGAATGAATGAATGAATGAGCACAGGAAGGGACACAGACTGTCGACTCCGCCCCTTTCTGTACGCGGCGTGTGTGCGAAAAAGGGGGCGGAGTCGACAGTCTATGTCCCTTCCTGTGCTCATTCACTCATTCATTCTTCACCTTTTGCTTAATTTTCTAATATATTATTTTCTCGTTTGTTTTGATTATTTTTTCTTGTTGTTGTTTTTTTTGGCCATGCACTCATCATCGAATGGTACGGTTGTTTGCAATTCCGAACTATTTCATGAAATCCTATAGGGCCATGAATCATTTTGGCCCCTCTTCCATGCTTTTCAGCCACTTTTCCTTGATTTTTTCGATACACTGTTGATAGAGGGTGAATCTCTCGGGAAAAAAATCTACAAACGCGTCGCACAGTGTGCGGCGTTTTTCTCATGTTGCAAATTTACGACAAAAAATGGGTGATTTTGAGAAACCAAATTATTTTGAGAGAAAAAAATGCCGCACAATTTGCGACGAATGGCGTACACTCTTTGCACACTTTGCGGCAATTTGACTCACATCTGTCGCAAAGTGTGCGACACTGTTTGTCACAAATTTGCAACATTTTGTCGCAAGATTTGCGGATTTTTCCCCGAGCTACTAGAGGGGTGCAACTTTGACTAAAGGAAGTACATGAACATGACATATAACATGACAATACGCATGTTTCAGACCTGAGTCGGTGGGGAATATCAACATTTTTGGGGCATTTCTATCCCAAAACAAGAATTTTCATTTTTTCCCCCTCCCCCCCCCTCGTACCATTTGATCAGATTTGAAGAAATAAACCGATTATTTTTCAAAACTCAGTCGTTTCTTCTAAATACAAGAGTTCTATTTCCAGAAAGTCATCGATTTTTTGAAAGTAATCAAAAAGATGAAGGAATTCTATCAAGATTTGCTTAATTTTGTGATATGGCGAGATGGAATGAGTGATCTCGGTCGTTGTCAATTTAACGTGACCAAGCAGGCAAAGAACATAATGAAAAACGTGAATTCTATCGAAAATATTATGAAAAAATTGTTTGAAATTGTCCCCGAAATGAACCGTCGAGTCGATTTGATATGTGGCGAAATCAAAAATGATGTGGACGTCATGAAACTAAAAGATTTTGGCCGGACAAAGATAGAAAATGATTTGATCAAAAGAAAGGTAATCAATTAGACCAGCCTAAAGTTTGTATAATAATTTATTTTTCAGACGATGGTCAGTAAATTTCAAACGTCAATCGATAACACAGTGACGATTGGAAAGGACTGGGTGAAAAGATTTACCGATTCCCTACCGGATAAACCAGCAATCCTGAAGTCGCTCATTATTCGAGCATCCCTTTGTCACATGTTACTGTCTGTCATTACTCTGGTCATTATGATTGTTTCCAAACATCTTCCACAAATTGTTGTTTCAATTGCAATGTCGTTTATGGTCGTTTTGACAGTAATACTGACAATTTCTTTGAATGTATACGTCATCACATTGTACATTCAATTCCAAACTGAATGCCCTTTGAATAATGACAATTTTGGACTCTTGAATTTCACGTCCTCTGTTCCAAAAAATGAGCAATATTGCCAGACTCCTAATCAAACGTTTTTCGAGAGTTTAACATCGGAAATGTTGAATTATCCAAATGTTATCCAAGATTACAACATTCAACAACACATTGAGGGCATCAAACAGAAAACAACCGTCAAAATGGAAGAGTTTGAATCTCCAAAACGCGTCAACACACTATCTACTGAGGTTATGATGTGGGTAAACGAGATTATCGTAACACTGCCAATAGAAATAGTTGGGCGTTGTCTAGCTTACAATGCATCGACTTATCGGCTAGAACCTACTAAAAAAACAGCACCTTCTTTCATGACATCGTTGCGAGATGTGGAAAACGTGCTTGACGAATATAACGATTTACTTGCTGACGGAACAATTGCAAACCAGTTGATGACAATTTTCGAACAACCCTACCAATCGGTGTCAACATTGTACACCGAAGCTGTTCATCGAATTCAAGTGAGTTTGTACGACACAGGGTTGTTGTATGGGGCCAGTTTAATTTAAAGAACGTCCGATTTTTAATTCTTTTTTTTAATCACGTCATTTCTCAAATTTTTTCTCATTTATTACTTTCTCAGAATATTTGAAATGAAATTTTCACGTAAAAAAATGTGGCACTGTGGCTCAACAGGTTAGGCGTTGTTATAAAGTGAGAGGTCAAGGGTTCGATCCCTCACCTATGCTATTTATTTTAATTTTTTTCCACTCAACAAAAACACAAGTTTTCTCTGAAATTTAATTGTGAGTAAAAAAATGCTTCATAAAAGCTGTTTCTCACTATTTTCGTACTCTTAACTTTAAAAAAACCAAAATTCGAACAAAAATGAGGATAACGTGAGCTCGAAAAAATATTCAAAAAATCGGACGTTCTTTAAATGCGTGTTTTGGGGCCGGCCCGAGCCAAACGTGATTTCAAGTCAATTTTATTCAGCAAAAAACGAATGCCACAGAGTTCCCATGCCAAGTCATTTTCGACAAATACTCCGATGCCGGCAATACAATCTGCCGCTCATTTCATGGCCAAGTTACCCTTCTCTGGGTCTATGTGATGGTCATCATTTTTTGCTTCACTGCTTCTGTTATTAGTAATGTACTCGTTTTGAGAAACTTGAAAAGTGGAAAGAAAAGTGGAAAATTGGATGAGCCACAAACACCGCCTTCATTGCCACCAACTCCATCTACACCAACAACACAAAAAATGAGTGTTTAGAAGTATGATTTTTTTGATAATAAATTATTATGGTCAATTGTTGTTTGCATGTTTTCAGTAAAGGACTGTAAATCAAAAATGAAAAGTGTCCCCTATACACGTCGTGTCAAGCCAATGAGAATTGACGATAACTGAAAAGACGATACACAGAGAGGGCGTGCTTTTGTGTATTAATCACAAAAAAATGTTGTAATTCTCTTGAGGTGTTCTTTTCTCTGCGTCTCTCTCAAATTTAAAAAAATTGAAAATAGAAATGGCGTAGCAAATTCGTGCTTCCCAAAGAGAAAACCGAACGTTTTCTAGTATATAAATTTTCAAAAACTGAGTTTTTGTTGTTCTCACGCACAAAAATATCACGTCAATTATCTAGGTTATCATGATTTAAAATTTGTCGATGACGTGGGAAAGAACAGTGATCCAACCATTATTTTTTCGGGATACTCTCAGAAACATCTCTTGACTACAACAATTGCTCAAAATGGAGTTCATTTCACAAGTGGCATTCGGATTCTCTTGCTCGTCAATAGTTCTTACTGTAATTGCATTCGCTGCATTTATTGTATTACTAATCGGGATAATAAAGAAAAAAAGAGAGCCAAAAGGGAGCAAGCTGTTTTGGCCGTACCTATTTCTGATTCTAATTTTGGTGGCTCTACTTTTTGCAAACAATCGGACAGAATATGAGAAGCCAGAGGAAATAACACTGCAACCAATTTTGAATGGTATGCAATTCTCTTTTTACATTATTAATAAGAATGAGGAATTTTTTAGAAACGTCTTCATTACTTCAAAATGTTCAGAACAAAATAGATGATGTGTCATTGGAGGATTTATCGAAACAATCGACTGACAAGTGGTTCGACGAAAAATTCCTGGATGCAGAACTCAAACAGGACGGACATCAAGAGATGACAAAAAGTTTTGATAGGACCAAACAAGTGAGTGTGGAAGTGTTTGATCAAAAGAGCGTCCGCTTTTTAATCCAAATTTTTAATCATGTAATTTCTTCAATTTTTCTCACTTATTTTGAAATTTTCTTACAGGGGAGGTTTAAATTTCAAATAACTCTGTGAAAAAACGAAACTCTACATGAATGAAGTGAGCTTGAAAAATATTTGAACGTGGATTAGAAAAATTGCTTAAAAATCGGACTTTTCTTTAAATGCGTATAGTGGGACACTTGGGAGAGGCTAGCCAAATGACAACAGGGAAATGACAACTCTAAAGCTACTCTTAAAAAGACTGAAAAGCATGGAAAAAGGTTCTATATAATCAAAAGTATCAAAAGTAAATATGGTGTGAAATTAAAAACAACATTCAATGATATACTAGTGCAAGGACAAAGTAGAACAAAAAATCAAAACGAACGCATCAAGAAAGAAAGAAAACAATATAAGAAAACTAAGCAAGAAGTGAAGAATGAATGAATGAATGAGCACAGGAAGGGACACAGACTGTCGACTCCGCCCCTTTCTGTACGCGGCGTGTGTGCGAAAAAGGGGGCGGAGTCGACAGTCTATGTCCCTTCCTGTGCTCATTCACTCATTCATTCTTCACCTTTTGCTTAATTTTCTAATATATTATTTTCTCGTTTGTTTTGATTACTTTTTCTTGTTGTTGTTTTCGTTTCGGCCTTGCACTCATCATCGAATGGTACGCTTTTCTTCAGTTTCGGATCATAAATCACTTTGGCCATTTTTCTTTGTTTTTGTGAAACTTTTGATAGAGTGTGGGCCTACTAGGTGGTATAACTTTGAGCTCTTGTCCACAATTATCCCAAGTATTTTTGTTGTGGGGGAGGAGATCAACTTTTTTGAGGCATTCCTGTTCCAAAAAAATAAGTTGACATTTTTTAACTCAAATCTTACCCACTCATCGGATTTGAAGATTATTTAAACTCAGTCGTTTCTTCTAAATACAAGAGTTCTATTTCCAGAAAGTCATCGATTTTTTGAAAGTAATCAAAGAGATGAAGGAATTCTATCAAGATTTGCTTACCTTTGTGATATGGCGAGATAACATATCTAAAACCGATCGTTGTAAATTCCACGTGACCAAGCAGGCGGAGAACATAATGAAAAATGTGAATTCTATCGAAAATATTGTGAAAAAATTGTTTGAAATTGTCCCCGAAATGAACCGTCGAGTCGATTTGGTATGTGGCGAAATCAAAAACGATGTGGACGTCATGAAACTAAAAGATTTTGGCCGGACAAAGATAGAAAATGATTTGATCAAAAGAAAGGTAATATTTAATTAGTTCAGCCAAAAGTTTGTATTGTCAGTCCGCTCAGTTCATCCAACGGAAAAAGTGATCTACCACAAAAATTCGATAAAAGAGCATGTAAAAATGAGATTCAGACGGTAGATCATTTTCTCATTGGATGATCTGGCTGGATTGACAATATAATAATTTATTTTTCAGACGATGATAAGTAAATTTCGAGCATCAATCGATAACACCGTGACGATTGGAAAGGACTGGGTGAAAAGATTTACCGATTCCCTACCGGAAAAACCAGCAATCCTGAAGTCGCTCATTATTCGAGCATCCCTTTGTCACATGTTACTGTCTGTCATTACTCTGGTCATTATGATTGTTTCCAAACATCTTCCACAAATTGTTGTTTCAATTGCAATGTCGTTTATGGTTGTGTTGACAGTAATACTGACAATTTCTTTGAATGCATACGTCATCACATTGTACATTCAATTCCAAACTGAATGCTCTTTGAATAATGACAATTTTGGACTCTTGAATTTCACGTCCTCCGTTCCAAAAAATGAGCAATATTGCCAGACTCCTAATCAAACGTTTTTCGAGAGTTTGACATCCGAAATGTTGAATTTTCCAAATGTTATCCAAGATTACAACATTCGACAACACATTGAGGACATCAAACAGAAAACAACCGTCAAAATGGAAGAGTTTGAACCTCCAACACGTGTCAACACACTATCTATTGAGGTTATGATGTGGGTCAATGAGATAATCGCAACACTCCCATGGGAAAAAGTTGGGCGTTGTGGAGCACGCCAAAAATCGACAGAGCGGCTAGAACCTACTAAAAAAACAGCACCTTCTTTCATGACATCGTTGCAGCATGTGGAAAACGTGCTTGACGAATATAACACTTCACTTGCTGACGGAACAATTGCGAACCAGTTGATGGCAATTTTCGAACAACCCTACCGAACAGTGTCAACATTGTACACCGAAGCTGTTCATCGAATTCAAGTGAGTTTGTACGACACAGGGTTGTTGTATGGGGCCAGTTTAATTTAAAGAACGTCCGATTTTTAATTCTTTTTTTTAATCACGTCATTTCTCAAATTTTTTCTCATTTATTACTTTCTCAGAATATTTGAAATGAAATTTTCACGTAAAAAAATGTGGCACTGTGGCTCAACAGGTTAGGCGTTGTTATAAAGTGAGAGGTCAAGGGTTCGATCCCTCACCTATGCTATTTATTTTAATTTTTTTCCACTCAACAAAAACACAAGTTTTCTCTGAAATTTAATTGTGAGTAAAAAAATGCTTCATAAAAGCTGTTTCTCACTATTTTCGTACTCTTAACTTTAAAAAAACCAAAATTCGAACAAAAATGAGGATAACGTGAGCTCGAAAAAATATTCAAAAAATCGGACGTTCTTTAAATGTGTGTTTTGGGGCCGGCCCGGGCCAAACGTGATTTCAAATCAATTTTTATTTAGCAAAAAACGAACGCCACAGAGTTCCCATGCCAAGTCATTTTCGACAAATACTCCGATGCCGGTAATACAATCTGCCGCCCATTTCATGGCCAAGTTACCCTTCTCTGGGTCTATGTGATTGTCATCATTTTTTGTTTCACTGCATCTGTTATTAGTAATGTACTCGTTTTGAGAAACTTGAAAAGTGGAAAGAAAAGTGGAAAATTGGATGAGCCACAAACACCGCCTTCATTGCCACCAACTCCATCTACACCAACAACACAAAAAATGAGTGTTTAGAAGTATGATTTTTTTGATAATAAATTATTATGGTCAATTGTTGTTTGCATGTTTTGAGTGAAAGACTAATTAAAAACTGAAAATTGTGACCGATGTGTCTATACTCGTCGTAGAATTGACAGTAATTAAAAAGATAATTAAAAACTGTGGGCGTACTTTTGTGTACCGTACGGAGAAAATAGTTTCCGAGAAAATCGACTTTTTCTAAAAATTTTCTTACTTTTTTGAGTTTTTGGCGGAAATAGACACTTTAAAAGATATCAGTATACTTGAAACTATCACTACTTTCACGAAAACATAGTTTCTTACAAAATATCAAAAAACAAGACGAGTTGTTCAGAAGGTTCTCGAGAAAATTGCAATTTTCTTTGAAAATGGTCTTTTTTTGGCATTTAGGTGTAAATTAAAACCGTATTAATGGTATTCTGAAGACCAAAAAGATATCAACGTATTCAAAAAATATCTGGCTACAACATCCAGTTCATTCTAGACCAAACAATCTGCTAGTTTTTGAGAAATTCAAGTTTAAAAGCGAACAAACAGTGGCGGCCGTGGCCGAGAAGAAAAACGAGTCAGAACGAAAAACAGCTACTATATTAGAAAAACGGAGAAAAGTGAAGAATGAATGAATGAATGAGCATACAGGGATACACATAGATTGTCGACTCCGCCCCTTTTTACAACCCACGCCGTATGCCAAAAGGGGCGGAGTCGACAGCCAATGTGCCTCTCTGTGCTCAATCATTCATTTATTCATTCTTCTTCTTTTTCTTAGTTTCAATAATATTGTTCTCTTTCTTTCTCGTCTCGTTCACTTTGATCGTTTTTTCTTTTTTTTTTTTGATAGAGCTTTGAGCTCTGGTCCATAATTATTCCAAGTAAGGCCAAAATCAATTTTTAATTTATCACTAATTCAAAAATTAGTTGTCCCCTCCCTTTATTTTGGCCGAGATTAGGACCCCCTTCCCAGAGGTCTGGCCCTCATCTGATGTATGACCGTACAAAGAATCAATCACAAAAAAATGTTGTAATTCTCTAGAGGTGTTCTTTTCTCTGCGTCTCTCTCAAATTTAAAAAATTGAAAATAGAAATGGCGTAGCAAATTCGTGCTTCCCAAAGAGAAAACCGAACGTTTTCTAGTCTATAAATTTTCAAAAACTGAGTTTTTGTTGTTCTCACGCACAAAAAAATCACGTCAATTATCTAGGTTATCATGATTTAAAATTTGTCGATGATGTGGAAAAGAACAGTGATTCAACCATTATTTTTTCGGTATACTCTCAGAAACATCTTTTGACTACAACAATTGCTCAAAATGGAGTTCATTTCACAAGCGACGTTTGGATTCTCTTGCTCGTCCATAGTTCTTACTGTAATTGCATTCGCTGCATTTATTGTATTACTAATCGGGATAATAAAGAAAAAAAGAGAGCCAAAAGAGAGCAAGATGTTCTGGCCGTACCTATTTCTGATTCTAATTTTGGTGGCTCTACTTGTGGCCAATAATCGGACAGAATATGAGAAGCCAGAGGAAATAACACTGCAACCAATTTTGAATGGTATGCAATTCTCTTTTTACATTATTAATAAGAATGAGGAATGTTTTAGAAACGTCTTCATTACTTCAAAATGTTCAAAACAAAATAGATGATGTGTCATTGGAGGATTTATCGAAACAATCGACTGACAAGTGGTTCGACGAAAAATTCCTGGATGCAGAACTCAAGCAGGACGGACATCAAGAGATCACAAAAAGTTTTGATAGGACCAAACAAGTGAGTGTGGGAGTGTTTAATTGAAAGAACGCCCGACTTTTTCGAAATGAGAAAAGAAAAAAAATGAAAAATGCCCGATAGGTCAGAGACGGTAGAGAAGCCCATCCCATGTTTTTCTGTATTCCGACTTTTTAAGTTTCAAAATAACTTTTTGAAATAAGACAAATTACACTCGGGGAGTATACTTTTGAGCCTCTGTCCACAGCTATCCCAATTTTTGATTCCAGGGAATCAACAAATATTTGGAAAAGATCAGAGTGAAAAAAATTTTCTTACAAGAAATGCTCACGTATTGGAAAAGTCGAGACAATTTAAGAGATGTTTACTGTAGATTAGGATTCACTGGCCGGTGTGAAACAATAATGAATAATACAAATTCTTTCGAAAGTGCTCTCGAAAAATTGTTTGAAATTGTCCCCGAAATGAACCGTCGAGTCGATTTGGTATGTGGCGAAATCAAAAATGATGTGGACGTCATGAAACTAAAAGATTTTGGCCGGACAAAGATAGAAAATGATTTGATCAAGAGAAAGGTAATCAATTAGACCAGCCTAAAGTTTGTATAATAATTTATTTTTCAGACGATGGTCAGTAAATTTCGAGCATCAATCGATAACACCGTGACGATTGGAAAGGACTGGGTGAAAAGATTTACCGATTCCCTACCGGAAAAACCAGCAATCCTGAAGTCGCTCATTATTCGAGCATCCCTTTGTCACATGTTACTGTCTGTCATTACTCTGGTCATTATGATTGTTTCCAAACATCTTCCACAAATTGTTGTTTCAATTGCAATGTCGTTTATGGTCGTTTTGACAGTAATACTGACAATTTCTTTGAATGCATACGTCATCACATTGTACATTCAATTCCAAACTGAATGCTCTTTGAATAATGACAATTTTGGACTCTTGAATTTCACGTCCTCCGTTCCAAAAAATGAGCAATATTGCCAGACTCCTAATCAAACGTTTTTCGAGAGTTTGACATCCGAAATGTTGAATTTTCCAAATGTTATCCAAGATTACAACATTCGACAACACATTGAGGACATCAAACAGAAAACAACCGTCAAAATGGAAGGGTTTGAATTTCCGATACACATCATGAAACTACTTCATGTAATGCCAGTACTTACGAAAGAGATTGAAGCAATAGCGACAGTAAAGAGAACAAGATCATGTCCAGGCCCAAAATTGTACATATCGATGAGAGATCGAGGGGTGACCGAAGTAAACCAATTCATGACATCTATGCATGGTGTGGAACAAGTGCTTGACGAATATAACACTTCACTTGCTGACGGAACAATTGCGAACCAGTTGATGACGATTTTCGAACAACCCTATCAATCGGTGTCAACATTGTACACCGAAGCTGTTAATCGAATTCAAGTGAGTTTGTACGACACAGGGTTGTTGTTTCGGGCCGGCCCGGGCCAAACGTGATTTCAAATCAATTTTTATTTAGCAAAAAACGAACGCCACAGAGTTCCCATGCCAAGTCATTTTCGACAAATACTCCGATGCCGGTAATACAATCTGCCGCCCATTTCATGGCCAAGTTACTCTTCTCTGGGTCTATGTGATTGTCATCATTTTTTGTTTCACTGCATCTGTTATTAGTAATGTACTCGTTTTGAGAAACTTGAAAAGTGGAAAGAAAAGTGGAAAATTGGATGAGCCACAAACACCGCCTTCATTGCCACCAACTCCATCTACACCAACAACACAAAAAATGAGTGTTTAGAAGTATGATTTTTTTGATAATAAATTATTATGGTCAATTGTTGTTTGCATGTTTTGAGTGAAAGACTAATTAAAAACTGAAAATTGTGACCAATGTGTCTATACTCGTCGTAGAATTGACAGTATTAAAAAGATAATAAAAAAAACTGTGGGCGTACTTTTGTGTACCGTACACATACATCAAATAGATGCCCAGACGTCATTTTGGGTTAGTACCCCTAAATCTCTCTAGGTTTTGAGAAAAAATAATGAAGAAACCCATACTTGTATACCTTTTGACTAAAGGGAGAGGGGGAGCGAGAAGAAAAACGAGTCAGAACGAAAAACAGCTACTATATTAGAAAACGGAGAAAAAAAGTGAAGAATGAATGAATGAATGAGCATACAGGGATACACATAGATTGTCGACTCCGCCCCTTTTTACAACCCACGCCGTATGCCAAAAGGGGCGGAGTCGACAGTCAATGTGCCTCTCTGTGCTCAATCATTCATTTATTCATTCTTCTTCTTTTTCTTAGTTTCAATAATATTGTTCTCTTTCTTTCTCGTCTCGTTCACTTTGATCGTTTTTTCTTCTTTTTTTTTGATAGAGCTTTGAGCTCTGGTCCATAATTATTCCAAGTAAGGCCAAAATCAATTTTTAATTTATCACTAATTCAAAAATTAGTTGTCCCCTCCCTTTATTTTGGCCGAGATTAGGACCCCCTTCCCAGAGGTCTGGCCCTCATCTGATGTATGACCGTACAAAGAATCAATCACAAAAAAATGTTGTAATTCTCTAGAGGTGTTCTTTTCTCTGCGTCTCTCTCAAATTTAAAAAATTGAAAATAGAAATGGCGTAGCAAATTCGTGCTTCCCAAAGAGAAAACCGAACGTTTTCTAGTCTATAAATTTTCAAAAACTGAGTTTTTGTTGTTCTCACGCACAAAAATATCACGTCAATTATCTAGGTTATCATGATTTAAAATTTGTCGATGATGTGGAAAAGAACAGTGATCCAACCATTATTTTTTCGGGATACTCTCAGAAACATCTCTTGACTACAACAATTGCTCAAAATGGAGTTCATTTCACAAGTGGCATTCGGATTCTCTTGCTCGTCAATAGTTCTTACTGTAATTGCATTCGCTGCATTTATTGTATTACTAATCGGGATAATAAAGAAAAAAAGAGAGCCAAAAGGGAGCAAGCTGTTCTGGCCGTACCTATTTCTGATTCTAAGTTTGGTGGCTCTACTTGTGGCCAATAATCGGACAGAATATGAGAAGCCAGAGGAAATAACACTGCAACCAATTTTGAATGGTATGCAATTCTCTTTTTACATTATTAATAAGAATGAGGAATGTTTTAGAAACGTCTTCATTACTTCAAAATGCTCAAAACAAAATAGATGATGTGTCATTGGAGGATTTATCGAAACAATCGACTGACAAGTGGTTCGACGAAAAATTCCTGGATGCAGAACTCAAGCAGGACGGACATCAAGAGATCACAAAAAGTTTTGATAGGACCAAACAAGTGAGTGTGGGAGTGTTTGATCAAAAGAGCGTCCGCTTTTTAATCCAAATTTTTAATCATGTCATTTCTTCTTAATTTTCTAATATATTATTTTCTCGTTTGTTTTGATTATTTTTTCTTGTTGTTGTTTTTTTTGGCCATGCACTCATCATCGAATGGTACGGTTGTTTGCAATTCCGAACTATTTCATGAAATCCTATAGGGCCATGAATCATTTTGGCCCCTCTTCCATGCTTTTCAGCCACTTTTCCTTGATTTTTTCGATACACTGTTGATAGAGGGTGAATCTCTCGGGAAAAAAATCTACAAACGCGTCGCACAGTGTGCGGCGTTTTTCTCATGTTGCAAATTTACGACAAAAAATGGGTGATTTTGAGAAACCAAATTATTTTGAGAGAAAAAAATGCCGCACAATTTGCGACGAATGGCGTACACTCTTTGCACACTTTGCGGCAATTTGACTCACATCTGTCGCAAAGTGTGCGACACTGTTTGTCACAAATTTGCAACATTTTGTCGCAAGATTTGCAGATTTTTCCCCGAGCTACTAGAGGGGTGCAACTTTGACTAAAGGAAGTACATGAACATGACATATAACATGACAATACGCATGTTTCAGACCTGAGTCGGTGGGGAAAATGTCAACATTTTTGGGGCATTTCTATCCCAAAACAAGAATTTTCATTTTTTTTTCCCCCCACCTCGTACCTATCAGATTTGAAAAAATAAACCGATTATTTTTCAAAACTCAGTCGTTTCTTCTAAATACAAGAGTTCTATTTCCAGAAAGTCATCGATTTTTTGAAAGTAATCAAAAAGATGAAGGAATTCTATCAAGATTTGCTTAATTTTGTGATATGGCGAGATGGAATGAGTGATCTCGGTCGTTGTCAATTTAACGTGACCAAGCAGGCAAAGAACATAATGAAAAACGTGAATTCTATCGAAAATATTATGAAAAAATTGTTTGAAATTGTCCCCGAAATGAACCGTCGAGTCGATTTGATATGTGGCGAAATCAAAAATGATGTGGACGTCATGAAACCAAAAGATTTTGGCGGGACAAAGATAGAAAATGATTTGATCAAGAGAAAGGTAATCAATTAGACAAGCCAAAAGTTTGTATAATAATTAATTTTTCAGACGATGGTCAGTAAATTTCGAGCATCAATCGATAACACCGTGACGATTGGAAAGGACTGGGTGAAAAGATTTACCGATTCCCTACCGGATAAACCAGCAATCCTGAAGTCGCTCATTATTCGAGCATCCCTTTGTCACATGTTACTGTCTGTCATTACTCTGGTCATTATGATTGTTTCCAAACATCTTCCACAAATTGTTGTTTCAATTGCAATGTCGTTTATGGTCGTTTTGACAGTAATACTGACAATTTCTTTGAATGCATACGTCATCACATTGTACATTCAATTCCAAACTGAATGCCCTTTGAATAATGACAATTTTGGACTTTTGAATTTCACGTCCTCCGTTCCAAAAAATGAGCAATATTGCCAGACTCCTAATCAAACGTTTTTCGAGAGTTTAACATCGGAAATGTTGAATTATCCAAATGTTATCCAAGATTACAACATTCAACAACACATTGAGGGCATCAAACAGAAAACAACCGTCAAAATGGAAGAGTTTGAATCTCCAAAACGCGTCAACACACTATCTACTGAGGTTATGATGTGGGTAAACGAGATTATCGTAACACTGCCAATAGAAATAGTTGGGCGTTGTCTAGCTTACAATGCATCGACTTATCGGCTAGAACCTACTAAAAAAACAGCACCTTCTTTCATGACATCGTTGCGAGATGTGGAAAACGTGCTTGACGAATATAACGATTTACTTGCTGACGGAACAATTGCAAACCAGTTGATGACGCTTTTCGAACAACCCTACCGAACAGTGTCAACATTGTACACCGAAGCTGTTCATCGAATTCAAGTGAGTTTGTACGACACAGGGTTGTTGTTTGGGGCCAGTTTAATTTAAAGAACGTCCGATTTTTAATTCTTTTTTTTAATCACGTCATTTCTCAATTTTTTCTCATTTATTACTTTCTCAGAATATTTGAAATGAAATTTTCACGTAAAAAAATGTGGCACTGTGGCTCAACAGGTTAGGCGTTGTTATAAAGTGAGAGGTCAAGGGTTCGATCCCTCACCTATGCTATTTATTTTAATTTTTTTCCACTCAACAAAAACACAAGTTTTCTCTGAAATTTAATTGTGAGTAAAAAAATGCTTCATAAAAGCTGTTTCTCACTATTTTCGTACTCTTAACTTTAAAAAAACCAAAATTCGAACAAAAATGAGGATAACGTGAGCTCGAAAAAATATTCAAAAAATCGGACGTTCTTTAAATGCGTGTTTTGGGGCCGGCCCGAGCCAAACGTGATTTCAAGTCAATTTTATTCAGCAAAAAACGAATGCCACAGAGTTCCCATGCCAAGTCATTTTCGACAAGTACTCCGATGCCGGTAATACAATCTGCCGCCCATTTCATGGCCAAGTTACTCTTCTCTGGGTCTATGTGATTGTCATCATTTTTTGTTTCACTGCATCTGTTATTAGTAATGTACTCGTTTTGAGAAACTTGAAAAGTGGAAAGAAAAGTGGAAAATTGGATGAGCCACAAACACCGCCTTCATTGCCACCAACTCCATCTACACCAACAACACAAAAAATGAGTGTTTAGAAGTATGATTTTTTTGATAATAAATTTTTGTGGTCAATTGTTGTTTGCATGTTTTCAGTAAAGGACTGTAAATCAAAAATGAAAAGTGTCGCCTATACACGTCGTGTCAAGCCAATGAGAATTGACGATAACTGAAAAGACGATACACAGAGAGGGCGTGCTTTTGTGTATTAATCACAAAAAAAAAATGTTGTAATTCTCTTGAGGTGTTCTTTTCTCTGCGTCTCTCTCAAATTTAAAAAAATTGAAAATAGAAATGGCGTAGCAAATTCGTGCTTCCCAAAGAGAAAACCGAACGTTTTCTAGTCTATAAATTTTCAAAAACTGAGTTTTTGTTGTTCTCACGCACAAAAATATCACGTCAATTATCTAGGTTATCATGATTTAAAATTTGTCGATGATGTGGAAAAGAACAGTGATCCAACCATTATTTTTTCGGGATACTCTCAGAAACATCTCTTGACTACAACAATTGCTCAAAATGGAGTTCATTTCACAAGTGGCATTCGGATTCTCTTGCTCGTCAATAGTTCTTACTGTAATTGCATTCGCTGCATTTATTGTATTACTAATCGGGATAATAAAGAAAAAAAGAGAGCCAAAAGGGAGCAAGATGTTCTGGCCGTACCTATTTCTGATTCTAATTTTGGTGGCTCTACTTGTGGCCAATAATCGGACAGAATATAAGAAGCCAGAGGAAATGACACTGCAACCAATTTTTGATGGTATTTATTTCTTTTTTTACATTATTAATAAGAATGAGGAATGTTTTAGAAACGTCTTCATTACTTCAAAATGTTCAAAACAAAATAGATGATGTGTCATTGGAGGATTTATCGAAACAATCGACTGACAAGTGGTTCGACGAAAAATTCCTGGATGCAGAACTCAAACAGGACGGACATCAAGAGATGACAAAAAGTTTTGATAAGACCAAACAAGTGAGTGTGGGAGTGTTTGATCAAAAGAGCGTCCGCTTTTTAATCCAAATTTTTAATCATGTCATTTCTTCAATTTTTCTCACTTATTTTGAAATTTTCTTACAGGGGAGGTTTAAATTTCAAATAACTCTGTGAAAAAACGAAACTCTACATGAATGAAGTGAGCTTGAAAAATATTCGAACGTGGATTAAAAAATTGCTTAAATATCGGACTTTTCTTTAAATGCGTATAGTGGGACACTTGGGAGAGGCTAGCCAAATGACAACAGGGAAATGACAACTTTAAAGCTACTCTTAAAAAGACTGAAAAGCATGGAAAAAGATTCTACATAATCAAAAGTATCAAAAGTAAATATGGTGTGAAATTAAAAACAACATTCAATGATAAGCTAGTGCAAGGACAAAGTAGAACAAAAAATCAAAACAAACGCATCAAGAAAGAAAGAAAACAATATAAGAAAACTAAGCAAGAAGTGAAGAATGAATGAATGAATGAGCACAGGAAGGGACACAGACTGTCGACTCCGCCCCTTTCTGTACGCGGCGTGTGTGCGAAAAAGGGGGCGGAGTCGACAGTCTATGTCCCTTCCTGTGCTCATTCACTCATTCATTCTTCACCTTTTGCTTAATTTTCTAATATATTATTTTCTCGTTTGTTTTGATTACTTTTTCTTGTTGTTGTTTTCGTTTCGGCCTTGCACTCATCATCGAATGGTACGGTTGTCTGCAATTCCGAACTATTTCATGAAATCCTATAGATCCATGAATCATTTTGGCCCCTCTTCCATCTACATTGCGGACATGTAGCCAACAATTAGCTAACAACAATCAATGCAAATCGCGGCACAAAGATTTGGGCGGAGCCTTTTTTTTTGCAAACTCTGGCATATTTTTCTATTCAGCCGCACAAACAATTCCGAGCTTCCTCTGAGCAACTCAACAGAATATCTCTGATTATCTATTTCCCATTCACACATCATTTTCAAAAGAAGATTATTTTTCGATAAGTATCTATATATTTTTCGTAAGAAAATATTTCATTGAAAACTCTGTTTTTTTCACAAACTTTTCTTAGCGAAAAAAGTGTGAATTTGCGCAACAAAAAATTGAACAAGTTATTATTATTGTTATCGTTGTTATATTAATTATGTGTGCCCGCAAGCAACACGTAATCCCTCATCAACTTCACCTAATGAGATGTGAAGAGTGAGTGAGTGAGTGAGTGAGAGATGACAGCAAAGAGACAGACAACCTTCTTCTTCTTTTTTTGGTTACTAATAGCAACCAAAAGCTGCGCATATAGACGGATGAGGAGTACGAGACGCAGAGAGATGGATAGAAAATAGATATATGAATACATGTATATAATCATTCGAATCATATCATCTTCCTCCCTCATGTTCCACTTTTCTTTTTTTTTTCCGTGGTTTTGAATTCGAGCAGGGGGGAGAAAAATTGGTTTTTTGAACTTTGCACTAATTTCCGTTTTGAAAAACATATCAGTTCAGTTTCAAAAATATTTCGAGCTTTGAAATCTAGAAAATTCTATTTTCTTTATTCAATTTTCACAAATTTCAAAATTGGGCCGGCCCAGAAAATCAGAGACAAATAGTTTTTGTTTAGAGATAGTCCAGAAGCCTGACCTGAAAATAAAGGCCCAAAAATTTCTCCCAGCTCAAAGAGATCCGAATTTCATTCCTGGTTCTCGAAAATCTGAAAATTCTAGTTTTGGGGTTCATTTTTTAAAAACTTTAATCCAGGCAAATTAAGAACACTTAGAAATCAGATTTTCTGAACTCTTGAACTTATAAAAAAAGATTACACAAAAACGAGAGATTTAGACCAGGCTTGGGGGGAACCGAAACCGGAAATTTCCGATAATTTTCGAAACTTTTTTCAGACGGAACCGTTTCCAAAAAATTTTCACAGAACTTTTTTCTGACGAGAATTTTTCCCATTTTTTTCGGAACTTTTTTGAAATTTTTTCGGTAAATTTCGAGCGAAAAAATTCAATGAACTTATTATTTCACAGTTCCTAAAACGAAATACTAGATTATTCTACATTCTGACAAAAATGTCTAACTTTACATGACTTTGGACGTCAAGAGCATTTTTTCCCGAAAAAACCTTAACCTTCCGATTTTTTTTTCGGAAAATAATTTCGGTTCCGAAAGTTCCGAAGCGTCGTTTTCGCCCAAGCCTGATTTAGACGACACACATATCACTTAATGAAAAGAGACCGCGCAGAAATTTGGGCGGAGCCTATTTTTTCTTGCAATATTGCCCAAATTTATTGGCCCCGCCCTTTTTTGTGATTCATTCAAGCTTAGTTGGTAATTGCCAATTATGTTTTGGATATTGGTAGTAAAACATATTCACATACCTTTTTTAGAAATGAAAAGTTACTGTGACATTTTGGGAATGATTAAACTACGGTAGTTTTCTATTCACATCCTTACAAGGGAGTGGTGTAAGGAAAATTTGGAGATTATCGATGAAATGTATGTCATTTTATAGAGCGTTGTCAGATTTTGCGAAACTCCTCTCAAAATCGAGATATGGAAATTTTAGTGAAAACCCAAGATCTGAAAATCTTGATATAAATCGCTTTAAAGAAGGGTAAGGTACACCTAAATAGGTCAGCTTGGTGTAATCCACCATTCTGAACAACATCCAATTTATATTTTTCCATGAAAACGTTTAGTTTTACTGATAATATCGATTTTCTGAAAATTCCGAAAAATTTGTCAGACTTCCAAAATTTCTCATTAGATCAAGAATAAATTAATTGAATAAAAACGTGAACACTCATAAAAATGTAGGTCAAACTTGATTGTATTTTTTGAAGCTACATTTTTTGGTGTTTTCAGTACTTTTTCGCTGAAAATAAATGTTGAAACGTTTCTTCTCGTATGAAATAACCCCAAAGTACTTCCACTTCCATAAAAAGTTCAAATTTGAAGGAGAAAAATGAGATTTTCTGCTCAAACTTCGGAGCCAAATTTTGAGCTTCGCAGAGGAGTTTCGCAATTTCTGACAACGGGATCTTTCTCAGCGTGTCGAAATCTATGAAATCACAAATTTTCATCCTGAAACGCCACATCGGCCCAACACCATTCCCTTGTTAGAAAAGTTCACTTCCCCTTACAAATAATTTCTCAATTTCTCTAGTCATTAAAAAAACGATTCAGATGTCCACCGCCGAGCCCGATGCAGGCCCAGCCAATCCCACTTCCCAACCAAACGGCTCTACAGCACAACTCGCGCCCACATCAACAGCGACTCGATTCAGTCTACTCACAAAACTTCTCAAACGACGCAATCGTGTTCACAACGCCGACAACAGTCACGACGCCGCAACGCAAGCACAGACCGATTTTATGCAAAAACACGGGGTTAATGGTTCCGGGCAGCCTCCGCCGCAACAACCTGCGGCGCAAACTGATAGCGCAGCAGTGGATACGCAGAATATGGGAAAAATTCAAAGAGTTATACATGAACTCAGGGTTGTTACTATCGACCCGTCGACAGATGGTTTTTACTATTGGACATGTATTGTGAGTTTATTATTCTTTTCATATCTGTCACAAGAGAGAGACGAGAACAAAGAGGGGAAAAAGAACCGTGACCATACATCAGATGGGAACCAGACCTGTGGGAAGGGGGTCCTAATCTCGGGCAAAATAAATGGAGGGGACAACTAATTTTTGAATTTTTGATAAATTAAAAAATTGACTTTGGCCATACTTGAAATAATTATGGACCAGAGCTCAAAGTTAAACCCACTATCAAAAAAAAAGAAAGAAAAAAAAAAGAAAAGATCAAAGTGAACGTTACAAGAAAGAAAGAATACTATATTGTAAAACTAACAAGAAAAAGACGAAGAATGAATGGATGAATGATTGAGCACAAAGAGACACATTGGCTGTCGACTCCGCCCCTTTTGGCATGCGGCATGGGTTGTAAAAAGGGGCGGAGTCGACAATCTATGTGCCTTCCTGTATGCTCAATCATTCATTCATTCTTCACTTTTTTCTCAGTTTTCTAATATAGCTGTTTTTTGTTCTGACTCTTTTTTCTTTTTGCTCTCCCTCTCCCATTAGTCAAAAGTTATACAAGTATGGTTTTCTTCATTACTTTTCTTTTCCTACTTTTTTTTTATCGAAACCTAGAGGGATTTAGGGGTACTAACCCAAAATGATGTCTGGGCATCTATCTGATGTATGACCGTGACATTTTCAAGAAGAATGTTTAGATCACGCCACGAAAATTTAAAAACTATGTTTTTCACGCAAATTTCGATTTATTTTTTCAGTTATTCAGTCGTTATTCACAACGACAAAAATATTTTTTTAGATTTTCCCAGTTACAAAATTTTAGAAAAATTTTGGTACCTTTTTAGGTCAGGTATGGAAATATTGTCACGATACTTTTCTACCTCTTGTGACAGGTATGAATATTTTTGTTGAAAAATAAGAGGCACATGTTTCTGTTCCGCCTGGATTACTGTAGACTATTCACATTAAAAAAATAAAAATGTTAGAAATGTTTCAGAAAAAAAAACATAAAAATTCTTCAGGTAACCGCCGCATTTCTGTACAACTTATTATTCGTAATGGCTCGCCAAGTGTTTAGAGATTTGATGGGACCTACTAGCGTTTCGCTGTGCACTGTCACTGAGGTTACACCAACCGGAAATGTTACAACAAAACTAGAGTGTACACTTGAAATGTTGACTAATATGGTGGTAAGTTTCATTTTTTTACACTTAAAGTGGAGAGAAATCACAAAATTGGGCGTGGGTTGGTCAGACAAAACTCTGGTCATTAGACATTTTGCAAATCATACCAAAAACGTGGTTGATTTTTTACACAAAAAAATTCAACGTTTTGGCCGATCGGCAAGATCTTCAAACTTTCAAATAAAATAAAAAATTACTAACATGAAATTACGCATCTCCCGGATTGACACTGTTACTTCGAGTAAGCCGATTCGAAATTCCACCACATAATGCTCCAATCAATTTTCGCACCGAATTTTGTTGAGGTTGCGGCGGTTGACTTGATACAGGAGGCGTGATGACGATTTCAGGCATATTGCTTGCGAACAATCGATATTTTGCAACATCCATACAATTGTTAATCATTGGAAAACAGCCAATGAAATAGTATTCATATCTGTTGTTCGGCTGGAAAAATGATTTCTGAACTCAACTGTTGATTAATGAAAAAAGTTTTCATACACACGTTTGTGACAAAAAAAATTTTTTGGGATCACTAATTTTCGAACAAAAGGTCCAAGTGTAATTTTGGAAAACACAAATCTCAAAATCATAAACTTAGAACTCATAAAAAATTTTCTTTTCAGAGATAAACCTCGTTCCACCATTTTTTAAGTGACCTGGTTATTTTTCGGAAAATCTAAAAATCCAAAATTCCAACTATTTTTAATTTCGGAGAAAAACAAGCTTCGCCCATATTGTTTGTGGGCTAATTTTCGAATTTTTTCCGAACATTTGACGATTTTTGGTAGGTCTCCAGAGATGGCACAGCACCCTTTTATAATATTTTTTTGTGACAAAAAAACTAGATTCTTTTCTCAAGCTCCCCCCTACTATAGTTTCTTTCTATCCTTTATAGTTATTAGTAGTCAGGCTGTATCCTTTTCATGGCTAATTAGTTTTCACACCTTCTGATGTTATCGACAAAATATGGCATACCTGTTGTTTATGAGAAGTCAATAACAACATATGGTGACCTAGATAAAGTCAACAGGAAATATGTTTGAATAAGAAGGGAGGGCTAAATAAAATGAGGGACCAGAAGAAACAGGTTTGAAAAAAATGTGACCAAAAGGTTCGGGAAAAACTGAAAATAGAATTCGATTTTGAAGAAAATTTTTAGAAATTAAATTTTCACGCCAATTTTTTTAAAGTTGATAATAACAAAAAATTGACAAAATTTCTCAGCCCTCTTAGGCCTGGTATATATAAAAAGTAATAAAAAATACTCACCTGATCTGCCTGATTAGAATGAATACTAACCGATGATTGTGATGGTTCATCGGGACTGACAGCGCGTGCAAGACTTTTGTTAGTATTACCAGAACCTGGTACAGTCTGAAAAATGTATGATATTATGATTATTATAGGTTTCAAAAAACTTACCAAATAAGATATTGTGAACATTCGGGCCTCATTCGATTCATTTCTTGGGCGATCAGGTTGTTCAGGCATCGTTAGAAAATTTTTTTACAAAGAAATGAACATTATTTACTTTTGAAAAATGATGTTTAGCGGGTAGATCAAAAAAAAAGTTAAAGATAATGTTTATAGGAAATGCCAGAACTGAAACCCTACGAAGACAATGGTTGGGCAAAATACTGGACTGTACGATTGTTCTGGTTCGTTCTGGATCTGACCGTCGACATTGTCTACCTGCTCGATAGCTTTTTCAATTCACGCATGGGATATCTTGAACAAGGATTGATGGAGCGCGAAATCGACAAAGTCAAAAAACGATACTTCTCAAGTCGCGAATTCAAGTGGGACATTGCCTCGTTGATCCCATTGGATTATGTGCTCGGCTGGCCGTTTCCGATTTTCACGAGTTGGAAAGGCGTTCCGCTGATTCGGGTCAATCGATTGTTTCGAGTTTCGCGAGTTTGGGAGTTTTCCGATAAAACGGAGACACGATCCGCGTTTCCGAACGCGTTTCGAGTCATGTCTGTCGTTTGTTATATCATCATTATTATTCATTGGAATGCGTGTCTTTATTTCTGGATTTCGGAATTTATCGGATTGGGAAACGACAATTGGGTTTATGGTCATTTGAATAAACAAAGTTTGCCAGAGTGAGTTCGAGAAATCGTTGAAGAAGTAAATACCAAAAAAAGACACTGAAATTTCTCAAAAATGTTTGGGTAAATATTTATAAAAAATAAAAAAATAAAAAAAGAAAAAAAAGGAAACTATAAATTATATTATTTCGTGACGTGACCTACTCATTTTTCTTGAAAAATGTCATTTTATATTGTAAATTTTGTATCCAAACATATCCCGGTATTTTTTCCAGGTATGATTTTGAACACAAAATGTCTGAATTTTTGCAGCAAAAATTTTTTCGACCAGCCTTGAAGGTTGAACAAAAAATTAAACTTGAAAAATAGTTTTTTTTTCATGTTTTTAGGTCCGTTTGGATAAAAATTCACAAAGTTATTCAAAAACAAGCCGTCCGTTGAGGACCGTCACAAAACACCTAATTTCCAGCGATGTCCCCGATACTCTTGTACGTCGCTACGTCTACAGTTTCTACTGGTCCACCCTGATCCTCACAACAATCGGCGAAGTGCCTAGCCCGGTGCGAAACATTGAATTCGTCTTTGTCACACTGGATCTGATGGGAGGTGTGTTGATTTTCGCTACAATTGTCGGTAATGTTGGTAGTATGATTTCGAATATGAGCGCCGCGCGAACCGAATTTCAAAACAAAATGGACGGTATAAAACAATACATGGAACTTCGTAAAGTCAGCAAGCAATTGGAGATTAGAGTTATCAAATGGTTCGATTATTTGTGGGCTAACAAACAATCCTTGAGCGATCAGCAGGTTTTAAAAGTGAGTCCTAAAACTTACTTGGGATAGACTGGCCAAATGACCACATGGAGTATGGCCTAAGAGGGTACCAAAATTAAGAAAAGAATTGGAATTAAAGACAACCTCATTATGCAAAACTTAACGTCACGCGGTTACTGTAGATTGAAATTTCAGCAACAAATATTTCCAGAGATACATTTTTAGACTTTTCAGACTCGTTGAATTAGATTCTGATATCAAACATTTCTGAAAATTTTTCTAAACAAATAAAAGTAACATTATCAATAGAGCGAGTGTTACCTATTCGATTTTGGAAAATAAACTTCGATGATATGCGCAAGTACGAAACAAGAAAAAAATACAATATTAGAAAACAGAGCAAAAGGTGAAGAGAGAATGAAAGAGTGAACACGTGAAGGGACATAGACTGTTGACTCCGCCCCTTTTCTGCACACGGCGTAGGTGCGAAAAAGGGGCGGAGTCGACAATAATTGTACCTCCCTCTGCTCATTCATCATTATTCATGTTTCTCACCGTTTTCTTTCTTTATTGTCTCATTCGTTCTGATTCTTTCTTCATGTCAGTGCTTTTGTTTTGTTTTTTGCACTAACTTTCGAAGTTGTCTTCAATTTTATAACTTCGAGCTCTAGTTCACAATTATCCCAAGTATCTGCTAAAAACTTCAAATCCTCAAAAACACAAATTCTCAGGTTCTGCCAGACAAACTACAAGCCGAAATCGCTATGCAAGTACATTTCGAAACATTGCGGAAAGTGAGAATTTTCCAAGATTGTGAGTCTGGATTATTGGCCGAACTCGTATTGAAGCTACAACTACAAGTGTTTTCACCTGGTGATTTTATTTGTCGAAAAGGAGATATTGGTAGAGAAATGTATATTGTTAAAAGAGGAAGATTGCAAGTTGTTCACGACGATGGAATAAAAGTTAGTTTTTTTTTTCTCAAAAAAAACTTTTCACGGGAAAAGTTTCACTGTTCTAGATTTTCGCCACCCTACAAGAAGGTGCTGTTTTCGGAGAATTGAGTATTCTGAACATAGCTGGAAGTAAAAATGGAAATCGACGCACAGCCAACGTTCGATCTGTTGGTTACACAGATTTGTTTGTGTTGAACAAAAATGATTTGTGGACAGCTTTACGAGAATATCCTGAAGCGAGAAAATCACTTCTCACTAAAGGTCGAGAAATTTTACGCAAAGATAATTTATTGGATGAAAACGCTCCGGAAGAACAAGAATCAGTTGAAGAGATTGCCGAAAATTTGAACGGCTCAGTAAAAGTTTTACAAACAAGGTTAGTGACAAAAAAATAATAAATAAATGAAAAATCTGAACTCACGCACTTCAAATCATTACTACCTTCCGGAATTTGTTGATATCAGCTAGTCATTTTTCTTTTTTTGCCATAAGTCCTTTGCGATTCTGTTGAGACATCGAATTTGATTTTCAAACCTGGAAAAAAAAACAATTTAAAAATAACGTACAAAGCTCACGTTAGAAATAATTTTAAAATCTGATTTGTCTTCTTTTCAACTTAGGAAGTTTTTTTTTAATTGTCCGTGTTTTTTTACAGCTTTCAAAGCTGACTTTTCAACAAAAATTCAAAAAATAAAAAAAAAGAAAAGAAAAAATAATAAACGCGCAACTGTCAATACGGAGTGTTGTAATCAAACATTTGTGGCAATTTAAAATTATTTTTCAGAATGGCTCGATTAATCGCCGAACACTCGAGCACCGAATCGAAACTATTGAAGCGTATCGAAATGTTGGAGTCACATTTATCCAAGTAAACGTTATAACTGTGTTTTCATCGCAAAATTGTGTGATTTTCAGGTACAAAGCAATAGCGAGACGTCAAAAACAAATCCACAGCGGTTCGTCATTGGATAATCTGATGGCTGACACACCGTCCACCTCTTCTCAATCTCATCTACATCATCAACATCATCACCCTCGACTCCGACACGCTCAAACCGTCGATCTCTCAACCGGTAGCGAACAACAAGAAAAATTGCTCAAATAAGAGCCTCAATTTTTTATTACCATTTTCTAGTTTTTGTATGTATTTTGGTTCAATAATTATTTATTTTTTCTCTCCGATAAATCGGGTCAGCTATTCTCTCTCTCTCTAGGCTCCGCCCCCAGAAGCCGTTCTGTTTTTGTGGCTTCCATTTGCTGGCTCATTGCATTATTGTCGACGCAAATGAGCTTCGAAATCGACGAATATCTGACGCCAGGAGTTATAAGAAAATTTAGACCATACCGCAATATTTTCGTGTTTATTGCGGTTGTTGCGATTTTCTTTGCGGTCTTGATCGTCGTCGAAAATGTCATCTTCATATCAATCGCCAGTAAACAGTTAGTTTCTTCAAAATCTGCTAATATATATTCCAAAACTTGTTTCAGAAGCGTCCTTCTCCTACTTCTACCCTACATCTTATCGTGGATTCTAATTTTTCTGGGAGCTTGTTTCGCAAAGTTTGCATATTTACTTTATTCGCGTGACAACAACAAGAACAATAACAATAAGAGTTTTGGATCAGTTTCACCCTTACCAACAACATCGCTTGGTTGGTCAACTGATGAACTGATAGCGACAACATCTCGACCAATCACACCGGTGAGTTGTTCTCATTTAGATGGAGCACAATTGGACAAACTTGTCGATATTGATCGATTGACATATATTTGAATAAGGGTTTGCTGCAAAAAAAAGAGCAGGTGTTGTGGGGCGCGCAAAATATCTGCGCTCTTTTGAGACAGAATTAGGCCCCGCCCATCGCCCCGCCCCTTCCGGCAGCTATGGCGTTGTTTGTTTGCAATAGTGGTGCACATTTATTATATATCATTTTTATACTTTTTTTTTGCTGTCTCTATTCTAACTCACCATACTTTTTGGCAACTTTTCAACATATTTCTTCATAACCTCATCGCCTGTTCGATTAACCATTACCACAACACAAAAAATGACGTTTCGTCGAATCAACGACGATCTAGATCCGTAGGCGCGAACCACACTCGCCATAATCCCATCCATAATCTGCGCGATCTCATCGATTCGAACATCTTCCACCATTTTCGAAATCATTCGAAGCACCGCGTTCATTCTCGCCACATCGGCACGGTTTCTCAACAAGATTTTGATTATGTTTAGAATTTTTGCACGTGGTAGATGGGTTGCTAGCACTTTCAAGCACTCATCGATGATTGGGTTTTCTTGATGGGTTTTGGCAAAGTCGAGAACTTTGCACACCACAACTTCGGCGGAATAGAACAGTCGAGACGCTTGAACAGTGCACAGTTTGGTGAGCACACGAATCGCTAGGAATTGATGATTCTCTGCAGACTTGGTGTGTTCAATAGTTCGGAATATATTCAAAAGCAGTTTTGCGTAAACATTATCCGTTGGTTCGAATTGCCCATCACATATTAGTTCCAAACATTGATTCAATGATTGCCCCGGTTTCTCGATAATATCTTCCACCAATTGTCGCAACTCGTCCGCCTCTTCTTCACCCTCCAAAACTATGAAAATCCTTCGCACATGTTTTTCAACGTCCGGTGAAGTTTTCATCCATTCCGATAGCTTTTGTACGGCTCTCATCACATGTGTTGAAGTCAGTTCAAGTGATTCTCCACGCAATGTTATCAAATCATTAAAATAGCAGAGGAGAACAATTCGAACTTTGGGTACCATTGGCCGGATTGGTTCATAGATCATCTCGCAAATTGTGAAAAGTTGAATGTTCCCATCAAATGTCTCGATGATCACCTCAATAGCAGAGTTCAACACCCGAACATTTTTCGAATCGGCGCCAACTTTTCTAACAAACAAATTTGCCAATGTGATTTTCAACCAATCTGTCAACCCATCATGATATTTAATCACAAAAAATGTGAAAATATCAAAGACAACTGGGTTGAGAATATCGTTGAGGAGACGATTCAAACAACCGCCCACGTTGGTGATCTCAATTCTCGACAACTCATTTTGCACCAGGTAAGAATCAAGAAGACCGATTCCCAGTTTTTTGCTGCTCGACGCCGATTGACACATTTTTATGATCTCGTGTAGATTGGGCGGAGCCTTTTTTGGTGAGCATATTGAACTTGTTGATGTCGACATCAAATCAGGTTTTCGGTGCAGTCGTATTGGCGTGGCTTCAGATTTGACACCTGCAAATTTTCTTTGTTATCTTGACCAACGTTTTTCTATGAGCTAGCTCAATGAGCCGTGAAATGATACTTTGAACGATTAAAACACCTACTTGAAACACTGACAGATCTTGACATGCTAATTGTCATCAAATCATCAGGTCTGAGAAGTTTCATCTGCGCACGATCCAAATCGCGAAACAACTCGTCCGCCTCAACCTCCCCTAACATCTGAAAACATTTCTTCCCGTTCTGTCTTGTTTCCGGATCAGCGTCCGAAATCGACAATCGTATCCAATCGCAAATCTGTCGCATGACTGATTTTTTGATCTTCTCATTCCACGTCGATAACACGACACCCATCAAAAACGACAATCTACGTCGTTGAATTTTGTCTTTCGATGTGGAGAAGGTCAACAAAATGTTGAATATTTGTCGCGTTTGAACGTGTTCAACAACAAACTCGGTGAGCACAGCAGCAGAGCTTGACATTATTTTGGTGCTTACTGGAATTTGACTCATCGCTGCCATCAGAACGTCCTCGGCTAATGTTGACATTTCTGCACCGTATTTTGATAGGATGAAGCTGAAAACTAGTAACTTTTAAGTTTTTTGCGAAAAAAATCACCTCGCTGTTATCGACGCCTCTTTGACGATTTGCGATCTCAGATCTCTAACCGCTCCGGGTAATGAGAAGTTCAACTGGCTCAAACATCCAACAACATCTTTGACCGTCGATTTATCGACACCCGAAATCAAACTCTGAACTCGTTTCAAAATCTCGATCCGCTTCTTCCAATCCTCTTCCACAGTAACTAGACACTCCTTCGCCGCTTTGATTTCCAATTGAAATTCTCGTTCGGATTTTGTTTTGATCGGCACAATTTGTTGAAAATGAGTGAGAAAATCGGTTTTGGTAAGTGTGCACATGTCGAAAAGTGGTGAAAAGTTCTCCTCTTTTTCTTGTTGGATGCACATGCATTTTTAATCGGTGTGTTTGGATCTCATGTGTTTTTGAACAAGCCACGCCCCTACTCAAAAAAACTACTGAAGAGTTTTGAAAATGAAAAAAAAAACACAAAAACAAAAAAAAAAGTTGCATCGACCGGGAATCGAACCCGGGCCGCCCGCGTGGCAGGCGAGCATTCTACCACTGAACCACCGATGCTTGTTGAAAATCACGTTTAATTAAATTTAAATTCAATGTTATTTTTTACAGGATTCTCTCCATGATTCAACTCCATTACCTTACAACCCATTGCTCTTCCGCAATAGTCTGACAGTGCCAACAAGCCCATTTTTCATCACCGACTCATCTACCATGACGTAAGCTTGATGAGTTCCACTCTCCTAACGTTTCCCATTCAGATATCGCGATCAACCGCCAGCCTATTGTGATGTTGTGGATCGAGGTGTTAGCCCGATTCCAACAAATAAACTAAATGTGGAATGATTCATTGATACAGAAAGAACAATTAGCAAAGACGTCGGCACCATCTATGGCAAAACCAATTTGGCGGAATATTTAAATACTATTTTCGTTATCGTTACTTGATTTTTTATGCCGACTTATTTTACATACACCGTTCACATCTTGCATTGACATGGGACAAGATGCTTCTGAAAATATTCGAGTTTATCGAAAAATCAATTCCGAGGGGGGAAAAAACTTACGACATCGTTTGATCATTTTTCGGTTAATTTCAACTTCCAGCAATACTTGATGTGGACCGCAAGCTCTTTTCGACGCCGGGTTTTTCATAGGTTTCACATTTTTCACAGGTTTTCGCATATTTCTTGTGGTTATAGTGTTGGCGGTGGTTGTCACTGGAACTCGTCTTCCAGGATGCATGAAAACGGCGGGAGGCGTTTCAGAAGGATTCTTGATGGTTTTTATCTGCAATTTATTATTTTTTCAAAACAACATTTTTCGGAAATATCCACCTGAATAATATAACTTTGCATGTTGAGCGGTTGTCTCTTTTTGCAACAATACGTTTGTTTTGTTGTCGGCGATTTTCTACAGTAGTATCCAGGTGGACAAGAGGTGAACCTAGTGCAGATGACAGGTGTTTTTGTGGCTGGGAAAAGAAGGGCTTCACCTCCATCGCAAACATCTTTCATCACTGCAATAAAGAAAACTGGAAAATTGGTCATTTCAGATTTCCTACCATTTGTTTTCATCATCACTTTATTCGATGAGCAACAGAAATAATTTTTGGCATGCGGACTCCACAGACAGATAAAACCAACAGGGCATGGTTGACCACTCAGGCACGGCCGCGCTATACCGTTTGATAAATACGGTTGACGTGGCGCCGCGCAGATTCCCTCATTCATCGGCATTTCCAAAGCGGCAGCTGGTTGAGAAGATGACGTTGTGATGAGTCTTGTGGAAGTGGTTGATGTTGTGATTGGAGGTTGTATTTGTTTCACTATTTTTTCACATCGATTCCCACGTCGGGTCGAGTTTTCATCACAGTCGCAGACGCCTTCAATGCATTGACCAAGTCCTTGACATTGAACTGTGTGGACGCACGATCGGCCAAGCGTGACGATGGGGAAACATTCGTCTTGAACTTTTATTTGCTTATCAGAACACTCTGGAAAATAAATCTCTCTTAATCCTTCATCGAACATTGTTTGAACAACTCTATGGTTTCTTCTATTCGCTTTATATGGCTTCTTCTGATAAAGATCAAACACTCACTTAACTCCTTAACCCTTGTCCCTTCAACACATTGCTGATTCTGTTCATCTGTTCCAGTTGGACACCTGCATTTGCCAATGACACAAAGTGAACCTCCAATACATTGTAGTGAATCTTCACACGCTTCACCAATGATTATCCGACTCATACATACCCCATTCACTGATATTTGAGATGAGTCACAGGCTGGAAATAAAACTACAGTATGCTCAACAGCCGGCAATCTAACTAACTTTCTCCTCCAGCGCAACACAGCTCAAATCCACTTTTTCCCTGGACACACGAAAAACCTTCAGGGCAAGCAGTTCCGCCGTTCATCGAGCAAGCTTGCGCCTCTCCGGACATGCCGATAAACGCGACCATTTGCACAGGACAGTCGCTGGGCATACCGCAACATTGAAACTGTTTGTTTTGATTCGAGAATTGGCAGAAGTATCCGGATGGGCATGAATGACTGGCCGATGTGCAAACTTTGGGTTTCTTTGTGGCCGAGTCGGTAAACGCGATTTGACGAGCCGGACAACCATCGTCTGAAAAATATATTTTGAATTTTACAACAACAAAAAATCGACTAACTTTCAAGCGGTGTTGGTAGCGGATCACTTCCACAACACTGATATCTTTGCGTTCTGATGGACCATTGACACGAAAATGTGGCGGGGCATCCCTGATTGTGTGGGTTGAACGGGTCACACGCTACCACTTCATTCCGTTCCATGTACACAATTTCACCCGGCGGGCAACCATCGGAAGCGGTGACTTGTTGTTCGCCTCTGAAACAAAAAACACACGTTTTTTTTTTTTGAGGACCGCCTCAAGACTCACTTGCAACAATATCCCATGCTTCCGTCAAACGGTGCCATACACTGAAAACCGGCCGGACACGTGACAAAATGACCAATTGTACAAGACCTCGGCATTCCCGAATTCTCGTCAACATAGTACTCTTCGCGATGCGGACAAATCTCGGAAACCGAACAACAATAGCCCTGAAGTGCGTCTTTGAGATCGCTGAGACATTGAAACCCTTCGGGACATGCGGAAGTGGCCGCGTGCATGGTACATCTCATCGGTTGGAGACTAGTCTGCTCTTTGTACGGAGCACGACCGACGGGGCAATAGTCTGCAAAGAAAAATTCTTTATTTTTTTCGCCAGAGGATTTTCTCACTTCGTTTGGTCAGTGAACCACAGCAAAAATAGCGATTTTTGATGGCGTTAAAGCGACAAAGATAGTCTTTCGGACACGAGTTGTGTTCATTGATCAGACATTCTCGCACAGTTCCATCCATCGCATTGATATACGCCTTCTCCATATCCGGACAAACACCCATATCAGTCGCACCACAACAAACACTCTGATCTGTCAACCCATCATAGATGCATTGAAAACTTTTCGGGCAGTTGTTCTGAAGTTCATCGTTACACGAAATCGGCAGAGCGGTGTTTGGATTGAGGTAGACGACATCGCCAGCATTGCACGCGGATGCCATACAAAAGTTGTTGCATTGATTCAATGACGCAAAGTTGTTCGGGTTACCATCGCAACCGTTGTAGACGAACGGCGAGCATTTTCGGGTCACAATGTTGAAGTAGTAACGGGTGACTACGGTCAAACCGCCGGCGCAGAGTGAAGATCCTTGTTGTGGTGGTAAACCACAAATGTAGGCTGTAAGGAAATTTTGGTCCGGTGCAAGCAAAACAAAATGAAAACTCACTCTTCGTCGGACAACATCGATACGAAACCATATCGGCGCTCAAACTGACTCCTTGACACTCGTGCGACGACGGACATCCACCATCTCGTTCCGAACACGACTGCAGTGCACCGTTGCTGTCGCGAAGCGGCGATCCACCATTCGAACAACCGCCCACACCACAATAGTTTTCGCATTCGGCGCGCGACGCAAACGTGTTCGAGTTGCCGTCACAACCCAGATATTCGAACGATTCGCATTCTTGTGTTTGTGAGTTGTAGTGATATTTGAACGAGACGCCTGGGCCGCACGTTTTACCGGGACTTGGCGCAAGGCTGCATGTATAGGCCTTGGTTGGGCAACAGCCATGCATGTGTCCGTCAAAGTAGCATTCGTAGTTGGCTGGGCATGAAGTGGCTTGACGATTGCTGGAGCATTGAACAAACTTTCCTTGATTGTCTTTGTACGCTTGACCTTGTGGGCAACGTGGCTCGGCTAAACAATTTTTGTTTTACTGCGTCATGTGATCTAAAACAACTCACGTGCGGCATTTCTGCAAAAAGTTTGACAATCGACCAGAGTTTCGAAGTTGTTGTCATTTCCTTGACATCCAGTGTATTCGAATGATTGACATTCGCGAGTGGCCGCTGAATACCAATAACGACGAACCGACCGATCACAATTACCAACGCGAAGTGGTTGAGTGCATATTGTTTCTGCAAACACACAACTATTCAGCATAGAGAAATGAAAAACTCACGCATTCTCGGACAACACACCGCTTGATCCATTTTACACTCATGCGACGATGGACAATCATTATTCGACGTGCACGATTGCGTCACGTCGCCGATACGCAACGGATTTCCACGATCGCACTGAAGTCGTGCGCAAAACAGCTCGCAATCGATTCGCGACAAAAAGTTGTTGTAGTTGCCGCTGGCGCCGAGATATGTGAACGGACTGCACTTGCCCGACGCCGGATCGTAGAAAAATCGTGTCGACGTCGACGTGCCTTGCTTCTCGACACCGGCGTGATACACTGTGCCACGTGTGTTGACCGATGGATCGAGTGGGCGACCGCCGATGGGGCCGCAGACAGCGGCGACTGTTGGACAACACGATTGTGCGCTGCCGACAGATTTACACTCAAAGTTGTAGGAGCAGGCACTGGTTTGAGAGCAACCGCTGACCGGGGTTTGCTCGAGAATTGAAGATCGTTGAACATACTCCGGAGCGCCACGTGTACAAGCTATAATTTAGGAATTTTCATTAGAGAGGAAAATTTCTCAGTGTGTACGACACTCCGATTTGCCCCTTGTTTAACGCAAGTGTCAACGCGGAGTGTCGTAGGGTGAATTGAAAACTTACTATCTCTGCAAAAACTTTCGCAATGCTCAACCGTTCGGAAATTGTTAGGAGAATGCTCTCCGGGTCCGGAAGCTGTTGGATCCCACAGAAATTGTTGACACATTCCAGTGATCGAGTTGTACCACCACCTTGGTTCTGTTGGATTTGGCCCTGTTGCGGTCGGTTGGACGCATGTGAACGCACGATTCGGGCAGCAAATTCCGTTGGCCTTCTCGCTGTATCCACTGCTGGTCAGATCTAACATCGAAACAAACTCCACACAATCGTACTGATCGGCAATGTATTGACCGTTGGACGGGAACATGCACGCCGCGTTTCCATCACCCATCACCTCCTCCGCCTGTTGCGTAGCCGTACTATCCGTATTACACAACACCGGTCCGGGTCCTTCACTTTGTCGCGGATGTTTCGGATCCGACAACGCCGATGTGTAGCCGGCACCTTCGGGCAGCGGACAAGTTATGGCCAGAGTGTTGTGATTGGCGTCAAGAACGTCGAGACAAACGTGACCGTCGCGTGTCGCCCGTTCGACCTTGTTCTCGCCACATCGACAAGTTCCGACGCCGGCCGAAGTGTCGCAAAACGCGTCGGGCCACACCGATGCGCACTGTTCGTTGTAGACACATCCCGGTTGGCCAGGGTCGATTTCTGGAAACATTGAGGTGTTGGGTGGATTGAAAATGCAAAACTCACTTTGATAACAATAACCTTCTGCGGCGATATAGGTTGTTAGACAAGAGCACAGACCACCATTGCAAAACATACCCTAAAAAAGAGATTTTTTGGAGATAAGAGAATAAACTTTACCGCTAAACAATCCGTGTTAAAGGCACATGCATCTCCCACACGTCCACTTCCAGTTTGTCGTTTCTGACGTAACTCGTCTACAAAACAATATAGTTCTGTTTTGGCCCAAACAGGCCACTCAGGCTCCTAATTTAAACAATAACATTTTATTATCGGTTACATAGTACCTACGGCAAAAAATAAAAACTCAACTAACTGTCAAGTTTTCAAAACATCGAAAAAATAATAATAATAATGAGAATAAAAAGAGACAAACCTGCATTGGTGAATGAAAAGAAGAAAAATAACAAAAATATGCATCGATACAGTAATAATAAAATCATGTGCGGGGAGGAGGGGGAAGAAAGAAGGGTTCTAACAGAATGAGCAGAATGATGTTGTCAAGAAAAGGCGGGTGATATAACTTCTTCTACCATATATCAACATGTCAAAAATTGTGTAGAGTGCAAACAAATTGTACTGATTGATAAATAATCGCGATATATTGATATTTTGACATTTGTGGACAGTGGTCACGACTTCTTCTTCTTCTTCTTCATCAAGGTTGCGGCTTCTTTTTCATTTCGTAACACACACCTCCGATCGGGATTTGGGGGAACGGACAGCTTCGTTCTACAAAAAAAAACAATATAAAACATTTTTTCAGACCTATTTCTTTTTGTCCCTCATTTTATTTAGTCCTCCCTTCCTATTCACACATATTTCCTGTTGACTTTATCTATTGTCAATCCGACCAGATCATCCAACGGGAAATGTGATCTACCACAAAAACTTGACGAGAGAGCATGTCAAAATAAGAGATTCAGACGGTAGATCAATTTCTCGTTGGATGATCTGGCTGGATTGACAATAGGTCACCATATATTGTTATTGACTGCTCATAAACAACAGGTATACCATATTATGTCGATAACATCTAAAGGTGTGAAAACTAATGAGCCATATGGTGACCTAGAAAAGGATACAGCCCGGCTACTAATAACTCTAAAGAATAGAAAAAAAAAACTATAGTAAGGGGGAGCTAGACTCTAGTTTTTGGGCCTTGAAACGTACGTTTCCCGGGTTTTCGGAAAATCGCTAGGGCAGGCTATCCCAGGTATTCTCAGAAATAAATTTTTCGTTTTTATCAAAATCTCAATATTAAAGACTTCAACTTTTGATGTGTGAAATTCAAAAATCGAAAAAATTACTTTTTAGGTCGAAAAAAAAAGAAAAAACTGTTTTTTTTTTAATTTTCCGGGAGATTGTTGTCCGCAAACACCGTTTGTATGTGTGTGCGGGTACAGTAACCCACGACAAAAATTGTTTTTTTTTCTTTTAAAATATTTTTAAAATTTTTGGTTTTTTGAACGAGAGTTGAAGTCTTCAATTTTGAGATTTTTATGAACATTTTCAACATACCACATCGTTTCTCAACTCGACCGTTGACCAATCGTGTCACCAGCACCATGAAACCTTCACACGGATTCACCGCAGCGGGAGGGCCTCGATTATAATAGGCGCCTAGGCCAAAACTAGCGTCACCGCCAAGACCAGGCCGATCCGAATGTCGAGCAGGACAACAAATATGATTGGACGACACTTGACTTGGCACACATCCAAAACCCACCGGGCAGCCACGTTTTCCCGGTTGACACAAAACCGGCGAACTTGTCGACGGATAAATCAGCGGGTTGCCACGTGGGCATTTCTCTTCGCTGTGTAGCGGTGAGGCTGTAACGCTGCCGGTTGGAAATGAAAAGGGTGTAGGCGAGAAAAAAAAACATACGTCTAGATTGAATCATTCCGGAAATGGTGTTAGCTGCGTGCGAACAACAATGATAACCGTGACTACCATAGGTGCATTCGTAGCCGGTCGGACATCGTGAAGCCGTACATTTTTGCGGAACACCATTCAACAGGTATGGAGTACGGTTAGGCGGACACACTGCGATTTTATCTATAAGCGTTATATTTGATTAACTTATTGCTTGAACCAGATCTGTGACCCAGATTCATCATATTTACTTTTTTTCCATCATAGTTAATTAGAAGTGTTTTTTTCTCTCAGATACTTAGTAATACACACCAAAACAATGTTATCAAAGTAGTAAAGAAGAAGAAGAAGTTCAAATCTTACCTTTCGTAGTCGTTGTACTAGTCATTTGAAGTGTGCTAGAAGACGTGTACGGAACACTGCCCAGAGCACAACAAAGATATTGTGTGCGTCGATTGTTGATCTGACATTCGTAGCCTTGCGGACAAGCCTTACCGATCGGACTACAGTGTCGCGGTCGTTCACTTCCATCCTCGTACATCGGATTCCAACCGGGTTTCGAGCAGGTGATGACACCTCCTGTTGGTAGTGCGGCTGCAAAAAAAAGCATGCATTCTAGAGATATAGTTTGTTAGACACCCCGAAAATTGATTTTTGTAATTTTTGTGTTACCTTTTGTGCTACTTGCTTTGGTACTCGATTTGGTGCTGATTGCCTTGGTGGTTGGTGTTGTCTTCTTCTCCTCTTTCTCTTTGCGCAACGCACATTTTCCCGATTTTTCAGTGAAACCTTTTTTACATTCACACGTTCCTTCAATACATCCAGCATCATCGGGACATTGTTTGACAGTGAGACAGACTTCACCCAACTCGGCTTTGTTGTGACAAAGCCCGTTGTGAAGAACTTGACGAGATGAACATTCAATCTCTTCCTGACAGAACACTCCGACCAGCTTCAACGGCGCTTTACAATCACATTTTCCATCGTCATTGCAAACCGAACCGCCTGTACATTGTTCGTTGGCGAGGCACGCTGCACCGGGGCCGACTTGCGCATAGCACGCGCCGTCGACGACAACCTCGTTGGGTTCACACGCAACTTTGCGCACTGTGCAACACACGTGATGTTGACCATCGGCCGATTTTTGACATCCAAAACCTTTGGGACAGTTCGACTGTCCGACGACACATTTTTCAGGTTCGCCGGACATTCCGACGAATGCGACACTGTCCAACGGACAGCCACCGCCAACACCGCAACACTGAAACTGATTGTTGGCGCTGGAGAATTGGCAAAAGTAGCCGGCGGGACAGTTGGCCGCGCCGGCACTGCACACGCGCACCGTATCACCGTCGCCGCGGAACGCAACTTGCGCATTAGGACAACCGTCGGATGGTCGAACCGGGGCCGGTGCCGGGTTCGATCCACAACATTGATAGCGTTGATTGGACAGCGACCATTGACACGTGAATCCGGCGGGGCATGGCGCGTTCGGCGGGTTGAACGGATCACACTGCGCAATTTCGCCGGCAACCAGGTAGACGAAATTGCCCGGTGGGCATCCATCAGTGATTGACGGTGGTAGACTTCCAGCCGAGTTGATGTTTGATGATTTACAACAATAACCGTCAGATGAGCTGGTTTGCGATTTACACGTATAGCCATTAGGACACGAGACAAATGTGCCCATTGTACATGCGCGTGGTTGTTGTGACTGATCATCGATGAGATAATCGGCATTGTCGGGGCAAACTGCGGTGGCTGTGCAGCAGAAGCCTTGGAACGCGTTGGCCAGGTATGATTGGCAGGTGAATCCTTCCGGACATTGATCGTTGCGCCCAATTGTGCACCGAATCGTTTGAAGAGATCGCAAATCTTTGAACAAGAATTTGCCAACCGGACAGGTTTCTGAAAATGGAATATTTATTTTCCAACAAAAAAAACAAAAATAAAATAAACCAACTTCCTGAAATACTCGAACAACAGTAGTATTTGTTTTTCTGCATGTTGAATCGACACAAATAGTTGGCCGGGCAAGACTGTTCGATGTTAATGAGGCATTCTCTAGGGGACATGTCGATTGTGTCAATAAACGCCTTCTCCGAATCTGGACAGACGCCTGAATCTGTGGCACCACAACACACGTGATTGTTGATCAACGGGTTGAATGTGCAGGTGTAGCCCGGTGGACAGCTGTTGTTCAACGCCTCATTGCAATTGATTGGCATTTGAGAGTTCGGGTCGACGTAGGCCACATTTCCAGCGGGGCATGCTGCAAAAACTCTACCTATTATTTCCTATACCTTCGAAAAATTCTCACCATTACTCATACAAAAATTACGACACTGTTGAACGTTGAGGAAGTTGTTCGCATTGCCATCACATCCGCCAAACTGGAACGACGTACACGCACCGGTGACAATGTTAAAGTAGTAGCGTTGAACATAGTTGGCGCCGCACTGCGTTCCCTGCTGCGGTGGCAATCCGCACATGTAGGCGCGTGTCGGGCAGCAACGATTGATCATCGCGTTGCCGACCAACACCGGAATACATTCGTGTGAGTCGGGACAGGTGCCAGCACCTCCTCCTCCTGATCCGACACCGCTGCCTGCGCCGTTCGCACCGCACACCATCACCATCCCGGAGTGATCGCGAAGTGGTGTGCCACCGTTGGGACATCCGCCCACACTACAGTACGACTCGCATGAGTCGCGATTCGCAAAATTGTTCGAGTTTCCGTCGCATCCGTTGTATTGGAACGACTCGCAATTTTGGGTTTGCGAATTGTAGTAGTACTTGAACGTGCTGCCAGCGCCGCATTGAATTCCAGCGTCCGGATTCAGAGAGCAGGTGAACGACTTGGTCGGACAACATCCCCATTGTGAGCCGTCAAAGTAGCACTCGTAGTTGGCCGGACATCCAAGACCATTGGAGCATGTCACAAAGTTGCCAAACATATCCTTGTAAGCTTGACCTTGTATACATTTCGGCTCGGCTGAAAAACAAAACGAGAGTTAGAGGAAAAACATTGGGACCAAAAAAAATGAATAATAAATAATAAATAAGGATGAGGGCGAACAGGTTGATGGAATAAGCTCCTCCCCCTAAGCCCCGCCCACTGTTATACATCTAGATTCCCACAAAAAACTCACGTATAGCGTTTTTACAGAAATTCTGACAATCCATAATCGAATCGAAATTGTTGTCATTACCCTGACAACCAGTGTACTCGAACATTTGACATTGTCGAGTTTTTGCGTTATAGTAGTATCGTTTCACATTCTCCGTGCAGTCACCAATGCGAAGGGGTTGGGCACAGATAGTTTCTGGAAAATATTCTCTATTCTCCCGATGAGTTAAAATAAGTAGTCTTACGTTTTCTGGGACAACACACTCCTTGATCAGCCTTACATTCATGAGAAGACGGGCACTGTGCATTGTTCTGACATCGCTGTGATTCTTCGCCAATTCGAAGTGGTGAGCCTCGCTCACATTGTACTGAAATCAATAATGCATTGAAGAAAATCGATAATTTGCCTAAACTCACATCTCGCACAATACATTTCACACTCATGTTTCGACAGAAAATTGTTGAAATTGCCACCCGATCCTTTGTACACAAAATCATGACAACGACCAGTGCCCGGATCATAGTAGAATCGAATGCTCTCCTTGCCAGTGTGCACCAGAAATCCTTGATGATAGATCGAGTTGCGTGGTTGAATGTCGAACGGTCGGCCGCCACGCGCAGAGCACACCGACCCAGGTGTGGGACAGCAGAGGTGTTGACTTCCGATCGCAGTGCATTGGAAATCGTTGGCGCATGAGACGGAGGCGGCGCATGATGTGATGGGACGTTCAGAGTGAACTGTGGCTTCGGTGGAGTATTGTGGTGAACCGCGTTGGCATGCTGAAATAGTTTCTTTACCAAAAAAAAATCACAGAAAAAAAAAGAGGGCCACACAAACTTGTAAGAGATATAAAAATAATGAGACATAATAACAGAATGAATCAATAACAGAAGGTTTTAAAAATGCCCTCCTAACACCTCGAAAACAGATGAGATGAAAGATTGTCCCTAGTGAGAGACACAGAGAAACAGAAAAGATAGTAAAAACTATCGGGTAAATAGCGGTCTTTTTTAATTAAATACGCAGACATACACAAAAAATAGCGCCAAGCTACCCATGAGGTGTCGGTCACACGGTTGAAAGACCTCTCGGAGAATTTGCAAGATCCATAAAATGAGAAAGAGCAAATACGCTCTGATGATAAACATTTTTGAGCAATTTTTTTCAAAGAAAAAATCTCACGAAAACAAACTAACTGTCTCTACAATACGACTCGCAATGTTGAATAGTTTTGAAATTGTTGGGCGAGTGAAACTTGGCTTCAGACGCTTGCGCATCCCACATGAATTGTTGACAAGTTCCCGTCACCGAATTATACCACCATCTCGGCTCGGACGGATTCGGCCCGGTCAACTGCGGTTGAATACAAGCCAACGCACGACTCGGACAACAAACCCCGTCGGCCGTCGCCGAATAGCTCGACTGCGGAAACTTCTCGGCCAACATAATATGCGGACTCGTGTGAATACAATCGTACACGTCGCCAATGTATTCGCCGTCCGACGGCCACATACACGCGCCACCGCCATGCAAACCTTGCACCGGTTCGATGGTGGCTGATGAGCCGACGGTGCATCCGACGGGGAACGCGCCCAACGCCGGGCTCGGGTCGTTCAGCGAGATTTTGAAGCCGGCACCTTCGGGAAGTGGGCAGACAAAGTACAACGGTGCGGCGCCGCCAGACGATTGATCTTTGAGACTGATGCAAACCCAACCGTCTCGAGTCTCTCGGGCAACGTGCGTCTCTTCGGGACAACGACACGTTCCGATTGATGAATCCATTCGACATTTCGAACCGGGCCATACTGATTCACACTGAACATCGTATGTGCATCCAGGCTGATTTGGATTGACTTCTGAATCAAAAAAATGAACTTTGAAAAATTATATTATCACTCACTCTCATAACAATAAGATTCTCGCAAAATATAGGTGCTCAAACATGTGCACAACCCCGTCGCACAATACATTCCCTGTAAAAAATCATTATTCTGAGAAAAAAAAAGTTGTTGATCTAACCCCCAGACAATCGGTGTTGTATTGGCACACGTCTCCAACCCGCCCACTTCCAGACACTGCAAATCCTTGCGCAAACGGTTGGATTGTCGGGTCGACGCAACCTTTTCCGGATTCGTAGAGAGTTCCGCGAACGCATTCGCGCAATGTCCAACGATTCTGCACACACTCCAAAAAGTTGGTATCGGATTTTTGGATGAGACTGCAATTTTTGTGAGGATTGTTTTTTTAGTCAAGGCTCAGCTCCAAAAATTTTCACTTTTGTGGAAAGCAGATCTAGTGCAGTCCTCCTTCTATTTCAGAATTTCAAACAATCTTGAAACGTACATTTTCCGGGTTTGATGTTTTTTTCAAGCTCATGAATATTGTTCAAAAATTATTAGGGAAATTTGGACAAAAAGTCTAGTGGTACTCGAGAAAAAAAGCAAGTTTGGAATATTTTTCAACCCAAAAATTTCAACAAAAAAAACTCACTTCGATTCGGGATCACAATATAACATTTGCTTCGTGCCGTGATGTAGACAAGAATCGTCAGGCTTCAAAAAATGTCTACACTCGATACAAGGTCGATCTAGACACTCTTCTGACGAGGAGCATCGTTTGAGTAAAAACATGAATAATAGTAAAAGATGTGGAAACATTCTGGAAATTTTCGAGCCGAAAAAATGCCAAACTCGCCTGAATCAATCTAAATATAATTATTATATCGTTATTATTATTATTAATGCAGAGAGGTGTGGTTTCGGACACACATATCACGATTTGTTTAGAGATCTTATCTATTTGCACACTTTTATTGGGTGCTATATTTGGTTATATCTTCTTCCACTTCTGTTGTTGTTGCTTCTTCTCGCGCACCTTATCGCCCTCTTTTGTTGTTTGGAAGATACCGCAAAGAGGGCGGTGGCAGGTGTCAATTTTCACATAGATATGATGAGTGTGTTTCTATCCTCATCATCATCTCTAAAAACTCTAAAAATTATTAGAGAATATTTGAGAAAAACAGGGGACCTTGGAAAAAACAGGAAAAAAATTAAGAAAACAAAAAATTAAACAAAAATAGAATCTGCATTTCTACTAGAAAATCTGATAAGTTGGCGTCAACCTTTTTCATAAACTCGAAATTACAGTACGATCTGAATTGAAAACATAATTTTCTCCCTCCTCCCCTCTTCTTATCACTGCATTGCCCTTCTCCTCCAATATCTGCTCTCGTGGCGCAGCTGGTAAAACGCGCGCGTCATGTGTGTCGCCATTTTGGTTAACTCGGGTTCGAACCCCAGGCTGGTCGATTTATCGAATTTTCTCGATAAATGTCGGTTCGAATAAATAAATTTGTCAAAAATAAATGTCTCCAAAAAAATCTCAAATAATTGGTAACAACAAAAACGTGGGACCAGTTATGAGAGTGATCTAGAGATAATTTTTTGAACCTTTTTTTTTCCGAAACATTCTTCTGAATTCAGACATGAATTTTTGAGCATCATTTGAATAGAAAATAGGTACTGTACGGCAAAACTTTGAAGGTACACAACACTTTCCTTTTGGTCTCATCTGGAAAAACTGGGTTACGGTGCTGAGAAATCCAATTTCTCAACCCTTTTTTCTAGTTTTTTTTAACGTTTTAAACTTCAACAAATAACCAAAAAAGCTTATTGTTGAAGTTTAATTTACAGATGTCTTTGAATGACAACGTAGAAACAAAATTACTTTATTATCGTCAATGTCTTCATATTTTCCCAGCACTATTTTCAACTGTAAACTGTAAAAATGATTAGAAAATAGACAAAAACCACAAAAAAACAAGCAAAAACCAACTTGGAAGTGTTGTGATTGTAGGCGCGTTGGCTGGCGATTTGGCGGGCGGTGTTTCTGCCGATTTTGGCACCGGTGATTTCATCTGCACGGTCGCCGGCGACGGCTCCTTGGCGCTAATCTCGTTGGCGTGCGGTTGAATTTCGTCGGCGTGCTCGAACTCAATGTCCATCGCCTCGTTGTCGGTGGTCTTGTCGGCGTCGAGTTTGGCCGACGCTTGATGCGACTCGCCGAGTTCGCCGACGAAATTCGCCTTCAACATCATTCGCTTGTTACTCTCCCAGTCCATCGGTTCCGTCATCGAGATGTCGTTGTCTTTGGCGGCGGAGAGCAAGAGTTCGCGAATTCGCGCATAGTTGGGACGGTCGAAATAGCTAAAAATAGCTGAACTTCTAGTTGTCTCAACTTGGAAACTCACTCAGTTCCCTCGATAATATCGAAAATCTCCCTAAACTGTTTGGGAATACCCTCGAAGAATTTGCTCTTCGCCGGCTCTTTTCGCATCTCCGCCTTCTGTTCGCCAATCAATTTGTGATTCTTGTGCCCGTCAATGTGCGCCCAAGGTAGTGGACCTTTCAGCATTTCGACGGCCATGTAAAACCACGATTCCAAATCATCTCGTGTGCATTGATCTTTGTGAGAGTGCGCCGAAACTGCGCAATATTGAAATGTTCCCATGAGAGCGGCAGCAGCGCGAGGTGGAATCACTTTTCCGTCTTTGTCTCTAAACATTTTTTTTCGGTTTTTATAGCGACCTGGCTCAAATTACTTGAACTTGCGAGCAAATCCAAAATCTAGCATATAAACAATTCCCTCGTTTTCACCAACACCAATCGCAAAATTCGGCGCCTTCACATCTCGACAAAGCCATCCGGCGTCGTGCAAATCCTCAAGTCTCTTCAACGTCTGATTCAGAATCTGAATCGAGGTGCCGATCGAAAAACGTCGATCGGGACGAGTTCGACGAAGTCGACCCAAATCTGGTCCGACCAATTGCATTATGCAATATCGATAGATGTTGGTTCGACCGGCCGCCTGAAATTCGGGAAAACCGGCGATCCCTTTCGTCGCCATCAATACCATCACATCCAATTTGAGAACGGGACGAGCGTTACCAATTTGACGCTCACATTTCATCGCGTAGTTTGTATTAGTTTTCATCTAAATTTGCACTTTTTTTTCTCCCCTCAAACTATATTCGATGACTCACATCAGACACTACGTATACATCGGAAAACGGTCCCGAATAGATATTTCTTAACACTTTCCATTTATGATCACTGTTTTGATGCTCAATAACGAAACCAGGCTAAAATAGGCAATTTTTCGAAAAGCCCCATGCGCGAAATTGTACCTGTGGCATACCACGAGAATCCTCTTGTTCTGGCATTTTGAAAATTCGAAAATAACTTGGAATTTGCAAAATTTCACGCGTTGTTATTCGTGTGACCTCTGCATATTTTTTAAATTATTATTTTTTATTAATTATTCAGAGACAATTGTAAATCGAGAGACGCAGACACGACGTCGTGGCTGGGGGCAGAGTTTTTTCTCGGTCACGCATTTTTGTGAATTTTTTTATTTTTCTGTTTCGCCGCCCAAAAACGATGTAATGCTGAAAATCGCGTGTATCCTACTTCTCGTGGTGATAACCGATTCAAAGTTCAATGATCATGTACGATGTTCCGATTTGACCAAGTTCCAGTGAGTTTTTTAATCGAGAGTTTTGAAGATGCTCTTTTTTGCATCATAAAACTGCTGTCCATAGTTTTCTAAGATAATTAAAGCTAAAATAGTCGATTTCAGGTATCAATGTCAGAGCTACAGAATTAATACGCGTACACAACAATCAGAAACGTGCGCACCAGACAACTCAATACAGGGTAAGCAATTAATTTTTGAAATCTCACAAAAGTCGAATATTTTCAGTTAATTGCACCACAATACCTAACATCCGATGTATTGGAGCTGACAGGTATGGAAGGTTCAACATGACAATTCCCAATGGTTGTAAATATGGTGCTCATGTGAATTACTCAACCGCTGTGATTTTATCAGTATTTCTGGGTTTCTTCGGAATTGACCGCATTTATCTCGGGTATTATGCAGTTGGTCTCTTCAAAATGTTTTCACTTGGTGGTCTGTTCGTCTTCTGGCTTGTTGACGTCGTTTTAATTGCTCTACAATTTCTCGGCCCTGCTGATGGAACGGCATACTTTGTCGCGTATTATGGACCTAATATCGCCCCAATTTCAGATGTTTATAATTCAACTTGTCCAAATTGTATATAATTTTTATCTTGCATTAAATTAAATTTAAAACTTCAAACATCCTCTTATTAATTCAACAATCGGTTTTGACCCGTTCACTTATCTCTGGTAAATCGAGAATTTTTATTGATTATGTTTTATAGTTTCAATATGGCCACCGACGCTCAAATGCAACAAGTCGCTGAACTCGAAGTTGAAATGATGTCTGATATGTATCGAAGAATGACAACAGCCTGCCAAGCTAAATGCATTGCCACATCTTTCAAAGAATCTGAATTGACAAAGGTATTCTTGCCCAAATTTTCAACAAAAAATCGATAAACACTTCCAGGGTGAAGCTGTATGCTTAGATCGATGTGTTGCTAAATATCTTGATGTTCATGAGAAGCTTGGAAAACGATTGACATCAATGTCACAAGGAGACGAAGCCGCTCTTCAGAAATTGGCTCAACAGTAATTTATTCTAGATTTTTTGGTAGTTTTCTCTGTTTTTTTTTTGTTTTTGTTGTGATTATAGATACCTTTTTGATTAAAAAAAAGTTAAATTTTCAAATTTTAAGAATTTTATTATTGATTTCGAATTTCAGCATGTATTTGAAAATATTAGGGAGATTTTAAATGTTCATTTTTTGTTTCCAGGTCAAACAATTAGTCGATGCTTAAATCATAATTGAAGGTAAGCCATTTTTCAAAAAACAAGTTTGCCTAAAATTGGTGCAAAAATCTTTATTAAAATTTCACTAAAATCACAAAAATAAAGCGACAGTTTTGAGTTCAAATAATGCGTAGATAACTTTTTAGTAATATGGCGTCAAAAATCGGGGAAAAACATGTAACCGTATGTTGAGTTAGAAAGTGATCGTCTAAATGCACGATGTGCATGTTCGTTTCATACATAAAACAGCCGAGAGCAAGTTGAGGAGAACTGGAAAAAAACGGAAATTATTTTTTTTTATAAGAAAAAAAAACGTACTCTCAATCGCAGCTACAACAAATTGCACTGAATTAACAGCTACTCCAACTTTCAGTTGCCATAAGCATTTGGTGAAATCGTACTTATCCATGTGCGAAAAAATGTAGGAAAGTCTGCTCGGGTCATGATTTCCTAGTAAACAGAACGCTTCATCACGATCGATTCGTGGATGATGATAAGTTCCGACTAGAGCCCAGTTCCTTGCTGAAAGTCCTCCACTTATCAAGCACATCATAACGGAAACTAGTGATAATGTGAGATGAGCCATGTAGAGATTGATTGAACCGATTTTTGCCGCAGCACTGCCTATCTGAAAATTTGGGATTTTTTTGTTTTTAAAGTGTTTGTTAACATACTTGGGATAGCCCAGCAAATTACCACAGGGGTATAACTTTTGAATTTTCCGGATTTTTTGTGTGGAAAATCGCAGAGGACATTTTGAAACTAAGGATTTCTACGTTTTTGGCCGAAGTATGCCGTAAGATAGCGATTTTCCGAAAACCCGGTAAATATACGTTTCAAAGCCCAAACACTAGAGTCTAGTTCCCCCTTACTATAGTTTTTTTTCTATCCTTTATTGTTATTGGTAGTCGGGCTGTAACCTTTTCTAGGTCACCATATGGCTAATTAGATTTCACACCTTTTGATGTTATCTATAAAAATATGGCATACCTGTTGTTATGAGCAATCAATAACAACAACATATAGTGACCTAGATAATGTCAACAGGAAATATGTGTGAATAGGAAGGGAGAGCTGAATGAAATGAGGGACCAGGAGAAATAGGTCTGAAAAAAATGTGGCCAGAGGGTGTGGCCAAATTCACCAAATTGTTGGTGTGAAATTTCTATAAAAAATCATTCACACGAAAAACACAAGATTGTATGCAAAAGTGTTCTAATTTTAAAACTTTTGAAATCTAGCCCAAATTAAATAATTTTTGAGAACGAAATCTTGTAATTATTGGCAGACGGTGAGTATAATTCAAATCTTCCAACAAAAAAAACTTACAATGGCGTTGATCACATAAATGACAGATGTCCAAATCGCCGAATAATATGGGCAATAATCGGAAGTGTCACGATAGCACCAAATCCCCCCTCCCAAAATGACCACCGCCAACAACAGTTCCACCAAACACAAACGAAACATTCCACGATTTTCGCGTCGCGGAAAACGATCAAACCACATCGGGTTTAGAGCCGGTTGATCTGAAGTGGCATCATTTTGTTGCTGCTGAAATATTGTGAAAATTACCGGGTTGACAGTATTCTGGTGGCGGCGGTGGCGGTGCGGTTGGTGGTGCGATGCGGCGCGGTAGCGATGATGGTTTGGCGTAGGGTGATGGGGAGGGTGAGGCCGATGAGGCGGCAGTGTTCTGTAAATAGATGGAAGTATTAATTGGTTGAAGAAGCATGCTTTCATTCCTTTTTTGTTTCCCAAAAAATCAACATTTTTCTCTCAAAACAAACAAAGAACAGACGTTATCTTTTCCGATATCTATTCAATCAAACGCGTTTTTTGATAAGCATCGGTGGTTCAGTGGTAGAATGCTCGCCTGCCACGCGGGCGGCCCGGGTTCGATTCCCGGTCGATGCAATCTTTTTTTCTTTCAAAATTTTCAATCTTATCGATTTTTCACAAAATAATGAGGTGTATCTGGCCCCAACTTATGATATTTTTTGAAAAATGCCTTTCTTCGACTAGATTCCGTAAGATTTTTGAAAAATTCGAAATTTGGGGCCGATCACATTTAGATTTTTGGTGTTTTTTTAGGAAAATGTTGAAAATTTGTATGGTTTTGCCCGATTTTCGAAAAATTCTTGTTGACAAAAAAGTGCAAAACTCATTTTTTTTTCAAAAAAAAAACCAACCTGATTAATTGTTATCTCCATAGTTGGAGCAGCTGGAGCTGGTGCATAACCGTACGCACCACGATAGCCTCCCTGATATCGATAGTCCTTGCCCATGTTTTTTTTTGTACTGAAAAATAACTGAAATGTTTGAGAGAGAGAAAAAGAGAAACAATGATAATAAATCAATAATATTTCGAGAAAAATGATGACCTTAAGGGAAATGAGATGATAAAAATGACGAACTTTGGTGGGCTAATTAAAAGTTGGGCTGAGACAAAAAAGAAATGTAATTTTTGAACACAAAAAGAACAAATATAATAATAAAAATAAGAAAAATCGCCTGGTCAGAGAAGAAAAATGAATCATATGAAACAAAAAAAAACTTTTTTTCTCTGATAAATATTTACATTTAAAATGAGGAATGTTATCAACAAAATTTCAACTTTGGTCCAAATTTTCTTGGTAAAAAAAATCTGGATAAAATTCCGGTATAACCCAATTGTCAAACAATGAGTTTCACATATGACAGTCAAGTGCTTCACAAACTTTTTCTCAACAAAAAAACCGCCGAATCATATGAAACAAAAAAATCAATTTTCAAAAAGAACACCAACAAAATAGAATAACTCTGCCCTATTCCTGCCCTAATTTTTGCCAAAAACGGAAATATAGCATGTGCCTCAAGAAAAAAGAAAAGAAATAGAAGCCTTTCTCTTTTTTTCTGGCCCCAGCAATTGTGCGTAACCTGATATTGTAGGCGATGGTGCCAAAAAAGTAGAAAAAATCGAAGGAAAAAAGAGGAGACTATGTTTTAGAGGGCATGTTTGCACAGTCATCTTCCTGCTTTCGATAATTTTTACTCTCGCGGGCGAAACAAAAAAAATAGAGAAGCTTTTTGAACGAGAGAGAGGAAAGATATTTAGAATGGTGAGAGTTCAGCTGGTTCTGTAAATACACAAAAGAGTCGAGTTACGAAATGTATTATTTAGTTTTTTTGGGATGAAATACCTGATTTATCATGAAAATAAAAGGGGGAAATTGGCGCAAAGATTTTTTTCAACGAAAAAAAAACAAAAAAGTTCGTCGAAATCTTGTCAAACATGATTATCCGAATTTTCTGTGTCTAAGAGACATCAGAAACCCTAAAAGTCGAAAGAAACTGAAGACGAAAAAAAAACTAAAATATCCTTTGGCTCAGCGACTAAATTGATGCAATCTGTGATGCCCTCCCTTTTTTCGCTTTTTTTTTGTTGGAAAAAAGTGCGATGATTGGGAGATGAGAACTGGGAATGACATATTCTGTTTCAGAAATGTTGACTCGAGTAGTTGCGCAAAGATGCTTGGCAACTGGCACACGTAAAATTGATGGATGGGCGAAGAGTGTGCAGAAAAGTGGACCTTTGGTTTTTGTGAAAATCGGCGATGGAACACAGATTGTTGTTGACAAAAAATTGGCGGAAAGTGGTGAGATTTGGGTGAATTGTCGAGACAAAAAATGAGGAAAAAAGCAAAAATTTGGAGAAAATGATATTTTATAAATTTTCGAGATGAGAAATGGACAGAGGAAAAAAACTGGCCCATTTGAAGCCGGCCAGACATCTTTGAAAAAGGAAAATTTTACAAGAAAAAAATTAATGTTGAAAAAACAAAAAAAAAATGTTAATTTTACACACAAATCAGATGAATTACCAATATTTGTTTTTTTTTACATTATTTTTTTCTTGTGAATAAGCCCATTATCTCAATCTACAGTTCAGGTTGGAAACGCAATCACAGCATCTGGAAAATGGCAAAAAAGTCAAGGAGATCAACAAGAAATGGAGTTGATTGCTGACAAGTTCAAAGTTCTGGCCAAAGATTCAAACGTGAACACCTAATAAAAAATGCAAAATAATAATTACTGTAATTTTTTAGCCACGCTACAACATTTCCGCCGACAATCTTCGTAAAAAAATACATTTACGCGCAAGAAGCGACGAATTCGCCGCAATTCTGCGCGCTCGTTCGCGCGTTTTCCGCGCCACACACGACTATTTTATGGATCGCGATTTTGTGCACGTCGACACGCCGAAATTCACCCAGAACGATTGTGAAGGTGGTGGTGAGGTGTTCGAGGTTCAGGATGACATCAAGTCGACGAAAATGTTCTTGTCGGTCAGCTCACAATTGCATTTGGAGGCGATGACGAGTCGGTTGGAACGTGTTTACACTCTCGGGCCGGCGTTTAGAGCAGAAAAACAACAGAGTCATGCACATTTGAGCGAGTTTCATATGTTGGAGGCGGAAGTGGCGTTTGTTGAGGTAAGAAAAAAACCTCTCAGACTTCGGGCCACAATCTAGCTCTACAAAGAAAAAATCAATATATTCCAGACTGTTGATGAAATGTGTGACCTAGTTGAAGACTATGTTCAATCGCTCATCAAGTTATCCACCCAAAACATCAACCTGAAAAACGATATCGAACAAATCTCATCATTTCGAAACCAGGAAGATCGCCTCGAACCTGCCAAGCTGCTGAGCAAATGGCCGCGAATAAAATATTCGGAAGCATTGAAAATTCTCGAAGCGAATGGTCAAAAAGTGATTGACGGAAAAAGTGGTTTCACCAAACAGAACGAGTTGTTTCTGGTGAAATTTCACGAGTCTCCAGTGTTTGTGACGCATTATCCTGTTGATCAAAAACCATTTTACATGGCACGCGAAGAAAAAACAACACTCTCTTTCGATTTATTGTGCCCGGTGGTTGGCGAACTCGCAGGTGGAAGTGTGCGAGAACGAGATGTTGAAGAGTTGAAGGTGAGGCTTTTGGGGTGACTTTGAAAAAAAACGACGCGCTTTAGAATCGAGGATGTTCAATTGACTGGTATTTGGAGTTACGCAAACGTGGTCAACCACAAACCGCAGGATTTGGAATCGGGTTCGAACGACTACTTCAGTTTTTGTTTTCCGTCCGCAATATCAAGGATGTCATACCGTTTCCCAGATGGTATAAACATTGTCAATGTTAAATAAAAACTTCTATGTTAGCTTATTTCTGTATCGTTATTTTTCTTTTTTCTGGTTTTCTCAACCAATTATTATCTAGAAAATGTTAAATTTTCGAAAATCTTTAAATTTTTAGATGGTCAAAATCAAGAATCGTTATTATGTTATTCGAATCGTTGCAAATGATGAGGGATCTGTTGAAAATATTCGAAAAGGTCTCATTTTTTCGGAACTAATGAGATTGACACTGGAAATGTTTGGAGATGTGGGCTATTCGCTGGTTAAAATGAGCCTATCTGTGAGTTTCGAAATTTTTTGACCGCACAGCGTGTCCGCGACGCGGATGACGAAGTGTTTGCAAGCTGTCAGATGAAACCAGGATAAAATACGTTTCAAAAATCTTATAAACCAAGCCACTGTAGGAAAAATTTGAAAAAAAAAAAGCAAAACCTGTATCAAATACGTTTCAAACTGTTTTTTTTTATCTCAAAAAATTCCTTTACAGATTCGAGTTCAAGATGAAGACATTGTTGTAATCCGGATCGCGGACAGCGGCGAACGCTACTTCTCCGCCGTCCTGCCATGCGTCCTCAAATTCGCCAACCAACCCGTCGTTCTCAACACAATTTTCGTCGGCCGGAGTATGCGCTCTTGCGAAAAACGCCTAATTCAATATCGACGCGACGAGTTGCACGCCTCGTTGGCGCGTTGCACAACGCCGCAAGAGAAACGAGACGTGTTGGAGAGTATCCGGAAGATTTGCGGTAAACCGACTAGAATTTTCAGCGATGCTGACTCGAAAAAATTGTGACTTGCTGTCCGGCTCAGCCAGCAATTGTATATTTTGTTATGTTTGTTCCAAAAGTTTGGAGAATTAAAAGTTACAATATTTATATAACCGCAAAATAATTAATTACCCGAAAAAAATCACAAAATTTTCAACTTCTCTGTCACAATTTTCTTCTCCTCCTCAATGTTCAATTGAAATACTCGATAATATCCAAATCTCAAAAATTCGAAAGACCATGCGACAAAAATTGCGCTTATCGTACATATTGTGATAGTTGGGATTAATATGAATAGAATTATCAATGTCGAGATAACTGAAAAATAATTTTTGGCATCTTCTCTTGGTAGATATGTTATAAACTCACTTTGAGCAATTAGAGCTACACCAAAATTGACTAGAAATGAAACGCAGAATCCAGAAAATGCTAGACCAACTGGAAAGATGCAGAAGAGAAAAACAAGTTGTTTTGTGAAAACTGGAAGATTTTGCTGAAATGTCTTCTCAATTCTCGAAATTGATAATTATCGCAAATTCTTACCACAACAATTCTCCCATTTTTTCTAAGGAATATCCAAACGCGCTCTATTGACCAAGTTTCTTCTCCATGTTTCATTCTAAAAGTTTGCCTGATATATAAGTAGTTTTGAGTCAAAAAAGCAATAAAAGTGAAAATTGAACACCAAAGAAAAGTTTAGCTTGAGAAAATCGCAATTTTTATGCATACTTTTTGGCGGGCTCTGTACATTATACATAAATTACTCACAACGGGGTTAAAACAAGAAAAACTAGAAGTAATACGTATATTTTCAAATCTTTTTCGATAAGTCATAATTATTGTTCTTGTTCTTCTTCGTGATTGACTTTTTTCAAAATGTCCTGAACGATGTCACTGTCTGATGGAGCGTTGGTGAAAATAGTGCCGACGAAGGCTTTGGACCCCCAAGCCGAATGCATGATGACCTAGAAATAGAACATTAGAAAATTATTAAAGTTTTTATTCAGGTTATTGTATTTTTAATTTTACCTTACAACATCCAAGATCCTCAATTTTGAAACCCATTTGTTTATAAGCGTCATGAGTCTCGAAAAGAGTATGATTCGTATACTCTTCCATATATGGTCTACCAGATGATGGATCGATAAAATCGGCCCAATAGCCACATCTTCTCAAAGTTGTGCAGATCGCGTTTCCAGACATGATGAACTGCAAATTTCAATTTACGCCAAACTTTCTAGTTACACTACCATTGTGCAAAAACGTTTTTAGCAATAACTAACTAAACTTGAAGAGACCAAAAAGGGGCGGGGCCAATAACTGTGTGCCATTGTTTGCAACAAGAAAAACCCGCCCACAGTTCTGAGCGGCGGTTTGCCCGCTAGTTTTTTTTCTACATGATTCCAGGGGCGAGATTGAGCCGAAATTCCGCTATGATCGGTTCCCAGGCGGACATTTTTCAATGAAGACAGGGAAAGCAGCTCTGAGAAAAATGATTTTCGAAAGTCACGCCGAAAAAAAACCAAAAACCCAATTTTCGAGTTAGGCTCTCGAACTATTTTAAACGTGAAAAAAACTTGAGATCGAGATTGAAAGTTTTTTCTAATTTTGAAGCCTAGACCTCATTCAAAAACTCACAGCTGCAGTCAGTTTTTCTCTTTCCTCCTCCATCGGCTCACTCCACGCTTTCATGTCATGCTCGGATTTTTGACACAAGTTCATCACAACAATATCCATCGATTCTGTATGGAGTTGTGGGAACAGGAATTTCATTTCTGCGAAACAACGAGATTATTTTGAAAAAAAATTTGGTGAAAAAACCTTTTTTCAAAAGTTTCGGGCATGCCATGACATTCATTTCGACTTCGACGTCAGCTGCGTTGAGCTCGAGTTGATTCATATTTTCGGCGCCAAGTTGCTCCAAATGACGTGCATCTGGTTCAATGTGGCTTGCATCTAGCAAGTCTTTCAATGAATGACGATTTGACATCAAAATGTTCTCAAACACTTCTTTGGGTGTTGTTTCTGGTTGAGCTTTTTCGAGAGCTGCGATACGCTGGAAAATGGGATTTTTGAAGACAGGTAAAATTTAGGCAGCTTACGTCGATATTTCCACCGAACGCAACATCTCCTTGGAATGGATATTGAACATCATTTGGTCCCAAAAGTGAGTTTTGACGAGCTAAATACAAAAATGCAGCATTTTTGCAGATAAAATTATTACTCACGTGTACTTCCTTTCCCAACAAAAATGACCGGCGACGCTGCGGCTTGGACTTGCGTCGAGAAAAGTCGCACTCGTTGCGTGAATGCGCCAATTTTCGGACCTCTGGCTGACAACATTTTCCTGAATGAAACCGAAAAACTGAATCGGACAAAAAGAAAGAGACATCGAGAGAGTATACGAAACGATGAGAGGTTGGAGAAAAAGAGGGAATTTTGGCAAATCACATGAGAAGAAGAAGAAGGCGAGTACGTGATTTTTTGTGGAAAAAACTTTGAAAGCTTGATTTTTATAATAAGGTCAAAAACCTTTTTAAAATTGAAAAATATTTTAATTAGAAAAAAATCAATATACAAAAGTTTTTTGACAAAAAGCAAACTGATAAGAGAATGCGGAGATCATTGATGTTTGCGAGAACAACTTTTTGTGTAATAGAATGTTTTGCAACAGATGAACTATTGATTTTTGTCATCTTTTGAGATAAAACACGTTCGGCGAAAAAATTGAAAAAAAAATTCACGCGTGGCCTAGTTTTTTTGGGGGACGAGAATTTTCGGTAACTCGGCCATTATTTATTTTTCAATTTTTTTGGAAAAGAATGCAAATCATTTTATTTACAAGAAGTGTAGCAAAACAAACAAAAAACAGTAAATCCCTGAAATTCTCAAATTCGAATTTATCATTGTAGCCGGCAGGCTCAGACTCCCATACCCATTCGATTCTTCACACTTCACACCATAAAAGTGAGTGCTACAACGCGGATCGTGTTCGGATCGTGTCGACGACGGGCAACACGCCAAAATTGTGTTGTTGAGAAATTCGGCGCTTGAAACGGTGCCCAGATTGCCGGACGATTCGAAAATCATCGAATTCTCCAATCGCAACGTGTTGGTGAGCGCAAACAGTTGTTGCGACGATTCGATAAACGCGCCGTGAATGTTGAGGTGTTCGATGCGTTGCGTGAATGTGAATTTGGGTAGACGTGGAACGCGCGTACCGCCGCTTATCAAAAAGTCGCGAACGCCCAACGAATTTTCCACAATTTCAGCAATCTTGGAATGCGAAATTTCCAACAGTTCCAAATAATTGGTAAAGTTGCCCAGCATCATGACTGTGGAATGGAAGATTTTGAGAACTTTCAGGTTTTCCGGCAGACTTTTCAAAAGTATACGGGCGGTTCGAAAAATGTAGAGTTGATTGAGATTTCGACTCGTAGCTCCAACAATCTCCAGTTTTTCACAATCACCAATTATCAGTAAACTTGGATCGCGCATGTCGGGCACTTCAAAATCGAGAATTGCATCAGACGAGATGCAAGCGCATTCGGCCACCAAATGACTGAATCGACAAGAGATACCGTACTCTTGAAACGTGACGTAACGCGGTTCAACGCACGGCGACGAGACGGGCGGTCGACATTTGTTGTTGGCCACTTGCCAGAGAAGTGGGTGATGTTTTGGAGAGTTGAGCAGAAACGCGTTGGTGACACATTTCGTCGCCAAACAATCGATTGTGTTGTTGGCGATGGTTAGATGAGTTGGATGAATTTTGGAGAATTGGAGGAATTCGGGAGATGCGGTAGGTGTTGAAATGTCCGATGCGGTTAGTGTAAGCGTCTTGATCTAGAACTCTTTTTATCACTTTTCATGTTGAAACAAAAAATCCTACCCGATTTTCACCATAAAACGCCAAATCATCCAGCTTATGAATTCGCGAACCATCACACCGAAAATGTCCAATTCTCATATTTTTGAAAACATTATGCCAGATCCTGTCGATTTTACAATTTTCGAAATTTATCCTCGAAATTTGGCTGGATTCAAAAGCTTCGGTTTCAATCTCCGAAATGTCCATTGATAAAAAATCGAGTTCGTGGATATTGGATTTTTTGAAAGCCGTAGTTTCAATGGCGCCAATCACCGAGTTGTCGAAGGTGATTTTGTGAATTTTGGATTTTTGAAAAGCAAACGATCCAATTCGAGTTATTCGCGTTTTGTCGAATGACAGGTCGTTCAGCGAAAAATTCGAAAATGCAGTCGTGTCCAACAGGTCGATTGTTGTATTGGAGAAGGCGATTTTTGAAATGTGCAAAGTTTGCTAAATTCAATTTTTTTCAAAATTTTGTAACAAAATCCTGTCACAAGTTGGTACTAAAAATCTCACATTTCGAGAAACTTGTGAAATTCTTGCTATTTTCGAATTCTCAAACTCCATCGACAAACATCCAAACCCGCCCAAATCGATCATATTCATTTTCGAATCGATAATTCGGCACTGTTCAATATGATTATGACCAGAAAGCGATGAATCCTCATTGAGCAACATTGAGCAGTTTTGAATTTTCACGTCTCGCGAAAAAATGTTGGATAAAAATGTGCTTTTTGCATTGATAATATTCGCCCCATCGAGAATAATTTCATCAACTTGAGAATCACTGAAAGCATGTGAATCGATATCTTCGATTTCAATCGATTCTCTTAAGTACATGTGGCTTATTTGATACATTTTACCTGTAACTCTCTTTTTTTCGCTGCACACAAAATCGGGTGACTTACTGAAACCTCTTTTTCGAACAATTTCAATTTTTGTCTTATGAAAATAGATGTAGTCAACATTGGTCAATTGATGAAAAGCCTCAGTTGATATTTCTCCAATTTTCGAATTTCTTATCCAAAAATGATCGATATGTGATAATCCGACAAATGCTAGTGGTACGATATTCGGAATTTCACACTGTAAAAATTCTACTTTTTTGTCCAAATTTGTTCGCCTGTTGTTCAAACAATTCTATTCAATATTTGCTCATTTTGTGCCACTTTTTGAATGAAAAATAATCTGTTTTAAAAAATAAATTCCAAATTCCCTCTGAAAAATGTGTGCAATTTGTCGTCAATTATAGCGCAGTGTGTGCATTCGCGCCTTTTTCGATTTTCAAATTTTTACTTTTGTTTTTTTCCTGTTTGTCACTCTAAAAGTTTTGCTTCGCTCCGCCTGTGTCAGCTTTTTCAGAAGGTTAGTTTAGAAATAGAAACCAATAATTTTACCGTCTGGAACACCCCTGGAAATTACTACAAATTCAAGAATTTTCATATTTTCTATCAAAACTGGTCTTAGTTGCGCGCGCGCGCGACCACGAAAAAAAACACATAAATGGTTTTTCGAGGTAATAGTGGCAGTATTATAACTGTTACATTTATTTGTATTCACGTCTTGTTTGTACTAACACACACATTTCTCTCACCTCATCGATAACAAACTGTTTTGGACTTTGAATAATATCCTTGAAAGCATGCGATTCGAAGTGAAGTTTTGGAATGGCAATGAATGACAGTCTTTCAATCAAAACCACTCCAGCGAAGCTTCCATTCAGAACTGTCACCTAGAATAAGGAAAGTTTTTTTTTGTTGCTGATTTATTCTATTTCTATCTTCATTACTCACTTTATCGCATGTATGCACAGTTAATGAAGTGATATATGTACTTCCCAGTGAGGAGATTATCAATTCGGAAGTTTCTGCACCGTCGCATCTAAATTATTCATGTTTGTTTACTATACGTTCGGTATGTAAGCGCTTAAGTGCCGCCCGAAATGTTGTTTTGACTTCCTATTTAGTTCGTCATTTGCATTTTTAAAATTGCACTTGTTTTATAGAAAATTTCAAAGTGTTTCGTAGATTTTTCTCAAGTTTCAAAATATTTAGGCTCCCAGAAGGGCAATTTGATGATTCATAAGCAATTTGAAGAAAGAAAAAAATGTTCGCACACAAAAAATTCAACACTTTCGCCTCATGTGTACGCGCCTATTCTTTCACAATTTCGAAACACTTCCTCTCCAGTTTCTTTCCCTCTACTTTGTCTTTTTCTTTCTCCCGTCCGCGCACTTGACCACTATTCATCGCATCTTCTCCATTTTTTTGCGAAGGTGAAACATGAGGTTCAGTTCAGTGGAGCGCGGATGATTGAGTCGGATTCAAATGGCGCGCGCGCTCCTTTGCGCGCCCTCTCTCCCACTTTTTATTTGCTTGGCGTTTTTCCAATGTCTTTTTGTTTGAGAAAAAAAAAACGACTTGGGAGCAGACGAAGAAGGAGATGATACTATTTTGGGAACCCGTTTATTCTCTTTTTTTCTATACTTTTCATAGGTTTTTCTACTCTTTGAACTCGTAGTTACTTTTTTTTTTGTAAATAATTCCCAAAAATATTTCCTAAATCAAGGAAGTGGGCGAAATTTTTTGCCAAAAAATTGTAGTTCTCTCCTCCAAAAAACTTATAATCGCTCAAGTGAGAAAAATTCTCTATTTTTTGCGAAAATGCTCAGCTTTTTTTATTGAAACACGTTTTTCTAAAAATGAAATGACACACATCTGGATTTTTTTCCAAAGATTTTTTCCCCGTATTTCTCCAACTTTTAGGAACAAAAAAAAAACACGCATAATTGTTGTTTTCCAACACCTACGTGGTTAATCCAACGTGTTTGTCTAGAGACTCTTGTAAAATTGATGTTTTTCTGTGTTTCCGAACCTCTTGATACTTGATTCGACGGTCGTTAATCGTATCTAATTATTCATTCAAGTTCTTTATTTTTCCAAAAAGTTTTCTGAAAAGTACGCTCAAGGTCAGGTAGGTTGTTGTTTTCTGAAGTGATTGAATAGAGTGATGAATTATTGATTTGTTTTCATCTTGGCGCCAATATTTATGTGAAAATGGTGTTTTTGTGTTCGCGAGAATACACCATCTGGCCTAAGAGAGGACAGAAATCTGTGCTAAGATTTGAAAGAAATTCATTGTTTTACGTTTTCGTTGTGGGACCTTAAAATTTTTCAAGCAAAAATGTGGGCCACGCGGCGAAAATTCAAAAATCATGATTTTTTTCAATTAAAATTTTTTTGCTCGTCATTCATAGTGACAAAAATACCCTAATAGACCTAGTTTTTTCTCTCAACGCGTTCCACGCAAAGTACCAATTTGGAACGATTCTAGTATTTTCTCATAGAAAACTTGGAACAAGTTTCAAAATCACCTCGAAACAAAGGTCGTATGGTCATTTCATTAGTTTATTTCATATGATGATTCTCTTCTTATTGTCTCACTTTTTCGAATATTTCGAGAAACAACAGAAAAAAACGTCTTTGTTCATTCTTTTCGCTGACAAATTTCCGGTGCCGTTTGTCAATTGATAAAAAAAAAACAAAAAATAGAAGAGAACACATAAATTGGTATTGTTTGTTATCGATAATGTTTTTGTATAGACATCTCGTCGTCTCCACTACTTTTTCGCCTTTTCGTGTCATGAGTCACAATCATATACAGCCAACGTGTGTTCTCCTTCACAGAATCACAAAATATGTGTCATCATTTAAATAACAAAATAGCCGTGCGCCCCGAATTTTTTTTTCTTTTACATTCATGTTATATAGTTACTACCGTCTGATAATTTTTTTGTTCATTGATGTTTTATGAGAACTTGCGAAAAGGGTATCAGAGAATGAAGATCCTCAATTTTATTCTCGTAACTTCTGAGCCACTTTTTTTTGACCTGTCGAAGTTCAAGGAGTTTGAACTTCAAAGAAAGGATTGAGCGGTTTCTGGCCTATCATCAGATCTAGAGCAAAAAAGCGACAAAGTTTCAAATGTGGCCTTTATGTGGACATTGTATCGAATTACAAATAGTGGGAGTGGAATTGTCCAACCAGCCAGCCAGCCATCTTTTCTTCTTTTTCGTCCATAATATACTGAATTTTTGATTTGATGCAAATTCTAGTCATATATACACATATTTCATGTAATAGTTATTGATTGGTTGACAATCTCGGATAACAGAAATTATATTGACACACAACTGATAATGTATTTTTGGGGGTGACTATTTTATCAGTTAAGTAATAGTGAGTGTTTTTGAACGAAAAGTTTCTTTTTTACCACCCTCTTGGGAGGATCATGGTCAAAATGTTGGTGCTCATTAATATTCGGCGTTCTTCCGCTTAGTTTCGGTTTCAAGTGCTCTCCACTTAATTATTGTTTTTATTTGTTGTTGTCTTTTAATTTTGTCATGATGCCTGGCTCTTTGGTCAATTTCAATTTTAAAAACAATGGAAATCTCAATCGCTCATTTCCTTTAAAAACATGGATTTGGTTTTTTTCAAATCTTGTAAAGCACGAGTTGGGCCGGACTTATTTCTCGGTCGAACCGTGAAAATTTCACAGAGGACATTTAAAAAATCAGGGTTTTCCCGATTTTCGCCGAATCATGGCCGGGCTTTTCCCAGCCCGATTTCGATAGACTAAAAAATTAGAAGAAAATTACGTAACTTCTCAACTTTTCCACTGGAAACTAGACGAAATTTTTCGAGTTTCCCTATTTATAACAAAATTCCCATCAATTCGTACCACGCACAAAACAATAACTCTGTTTTTTTGTTTCTCTCAAAACATAAAACTGTTAACCAAGAAAATCATGTTTTGTTTCAAAACCATTCCCACCCACACGTCATTTATTTTTTCTTTGCTTTTTTTTCGAAAAAAGAAAATGCGTCATTTCCAACAATTAAAGAACTCACGAGCACGCAATACTGTGTTCTTGACAAATGCATTGTCTTGGGCATGTTGCTAATGTTGCCGCTGACGCATTCAGAACCAACAACAAAAAGCAATAATAATTCAATATTGTTGGTGTGCGCTTCATCATTTTCTGAAAATCATTTGTTTCATGATTTTTCTTTCTCTCTTCCCGACCCTGATTTACTCACCTTTTATTTGGCTATTCGGCGAGTTGAGAGATTAGTAGTATGATTCATCAGTGTTTTCCTGAAATTAGTATAGTAAGCAGGGGGCAGCAGGAAAAAAAAGTTTTTTGAAGATTAATAGAAAAAGTAAAACGGATATTACCATGACGAAAAGAAACAAAAATTACATAAAGGATGGTGTAGTAATGGCAGAAACCTAATTATCTTGTTAGTTGTGTCATTTTTTGACAAAAAGTTCTGAAGCATATGCAAAAGTTTTGAGGATGAGCATGTGCAAGCATTTTGAATTTAAAAAAAATCTGCTGAAAAAAGTACCGTATTTTTTTGGTAAAAAAAATTAAATTGAAATTTTTCAAGAAAATTGCATAAAAATGCGCCAAATGTATTTTTCAACGTGACAAGAAAATTTAAAACTCTTGAATTAGTATCCTCGAGATTGACTCAAAAGTTTCAAGAGCTCTAGAAAAACCCACTGGTGAATTCAATCAGAAATATTTGTACTTTCGAGAATTTTTCAAAAAACTCACAACGACAAAGGTTGTTGTTGCCATATGTATCGAAATGAATGAATAAAAGTGCGCACGCTAAGCCACAGAAGAAGATCTCGTTAACTCTTCTTTTCTTCCTGCTTTTTCGTGCCCGCGTGCTGCTTCTTCATCTTATTCATATTTTCGAGTACCGACGACCGGCTAAGTAGTTCATCTAATTTTGAGGTGCCTTCCTCCTAAGAAATTGCGTAATGCATTTTACGAACGCGATGTTTGATTAAATAGTTGAGGAGCAAGTTTGAGGGAAGCTCTTAAATGAGATGTCAAAAAAGCAAGAAGAAAATGTTCCCTTGCCAGTCAAAACACCCATTTTTCATTTTAAAGCCGGCAAATAGAAAGTGTGAAGCAGTCCAAACGAAATCCAATAAAAACAAAAATCAAATTTTGTTAGAGTTCTTTTTTTTGTAAACTTGAGCAAAAAAGAGAGCTCCATGAATAAATGAAACGACTTTCGCGTTTTATGAAAATAAATAAACTAGGTTGGAATTTCAAATCAGATCTACTGACGCGTACTTCAAATTACTTTTTACAAGTAAAGCTGGAAGAACTATATTGAAAAATTACTATCTCCGACAAAACAAAAATGGGCGGAGTTTATGATTATATATATTTTTATTTCATTTTGAATTCAAGTAGCTCTAATTTTGTGAGCATTTATTTGGTATTCTATAAACTTTGATAGATAACTCACGGAAGCATAACAGTATAAAAGAGAAAAAGATTGAATGTACTTTTCTTTTGGTTTAATTACTAGGAAATGATAAAAAATGTTTATCACAAAACATCTTGTCCAAAAACGTGGAGACCTCATTTTCAGAGGTCACGACTTTCGATGCGGAGAGTCAATAACTTTTGAAACAATTCAGATAATTCTCAGAAATTTTTTGAACAAAAAAAGTTTAAAAAAAAAACGATTAACTATCAAAAAAGGATTGGATTTAGAAAGAAAAAATCTGTGAAAAAAAACTGTAGAAAAGGGGGGACGATAGAAAAGTAAAAAATAATAAATGAATGAATATTCATCCGGTCCTCAAATACCGGAAGAGGTGCTAATTTTCGGACGCTACCCCGCCCACACTGTCAGACACAAAAAAGGCTTGTCTGACCCACGTCGATGATATAAGAAGATAGGCAGAGAAATGAGAAGATGTTATGGGCTTATTCACAAGAAAAAAAATAATGTAAAAAAACAATAAAAAACACAAACAGTTTATTCACCTAATGTCGAAAAATGTCGAAAAACCCCCCTTTTTTCGAGGTTTCTCGACATTTTTCGACGTTTTTCGACATACTTTTACACACAAATGAGGTGAATAACCTATTTTTGTTTTTTATTGTTTTTTTACATTATTTTTTTTCTTGTGAATATGCCCATTAGAAAATTGAGCAAAAGGTGAATAATAAAATAAATGAATGAGTGAATACAAGAAGGTACATTGATAGTCGACTCCGCCCCTTTTTGCAAGCGGCGTGGGTTGTAAAAATGGGAAATAGGGGCGGAGTCAACAATCATTGTGTCTTCTTTTGCTCATTCATTCATTTATTCACTCTTCACCTTTTACTTAGTTGTCTAATACATATTGTTTTCTTTATTTCTTGTCTCGTTCACTTTGACCGTTTTTTCTTTTCGTTCTTTCTTTTTTTGATCGAGGGTGGGTTTAACTTTGAGCTCTTGTCCACAATTATCCCAAGTATGCACCCTTCATAAGTATGAACATTGAGTAAGAACTTTATTATCTCGTACTATCCCGGCCCGATTTGCGTCAGGGTTTTTTCTAGGCTTCGAAAAAGTGGGTTGAATTTTTGACGAACTTTTGGCCGGCCCGAATTAGATCCCCGGTAATCCAAACACTTGAAGATTGTAACATATGTCGATATAAGTATCAATTTGACAAAATTACGGATTAATTTATTCATTCCGATTCTCGATTACAATTTTACGATCCCCCACTCTTGTTTCGATTATTCTTCCGCCCTCGTCATAATTTCATACTAGCAGATGTTGTCCTTCCAAAAATTTCCCTCATCTTTTCTCTTGCCCAATCTATCTATAGTTATAATATCCTTTCTTGTCCAAATAAGCACAGAATGTCAATTGTTTGGCTCTACCCCAAAAAGAAGGACGGATTCATTAGAGAGAGCTAGTTAAGCTATGCGGGTGGTGCGCGCAATTTATTTGTTAGGCGGGTGGTGTATAATATCGCCAGTCATCTAGCCACCAGCCAGCCGTCTGTTCGTTTTCTCCTTTTCTCCTTTTCTGCCAGTTTTTGATGGATAACAACATTTTAGTCATTCATGAAAAATTTTTGAGTTTATTTCTGTCCTGATTTTTTTTTACTTTTATTTCCCTCGAAAAAACCTTTTTTCACGTTTTGAAGCGTTCCAAAATTTTTCATTTCCATTTTTTTTCTACAATTTCCCATGATTTCTCCAAACATTCGGAAAAAACATAAGGGGTTAAAGAAGTTATGCAAATATTTATATAAAAATTTTTTGGAAATCTAGAATTTTTTTCGTTCGAAATATTTCAATCTCTTTTTTCGTTGTGTTTTACATCAATTTAAATCAAATTTAATTTTTTTTTGCAGTAAACATCATCAAAACGAGGCGCAAATCACAAAGAGATATAGAGTAGAAAATGGCGTGGCGATTTGCAGCCTCAAAATTCAAAAACACTACACCGAAATTGCCGAAAAAAGAGGTATGGTTTTGATTTTTTGTGGCTGTTTCCTCTAACTTTTTCGTTGCATGAAGTAGCTTGTTTCTGTCCTTTGTCAGTTTTTGTTTCACGTCCCCGCTTTTTTTTTTTTGAACAGAATGATGCCGAGGAAGATTCACTCGATGTTCAAACTCCTAGAGAGCCGATTCAACAAATGATCACTTGTAAAATCAAAATTACGACGGTTTGTTGTGCTTGTCATGTTGCTTGTTTCGAAAGAAAAAAAAATGAAAATTAAAAGTTGAAATAATATTTGCTCTGTAGGATACAATCTTCGATGTGCCGGTCGGCAATCTGTCATGTACAAATAATGGAATTCAAGCGAGTAGCGATTTTTTGGCTTTCCATATTGAGGGAGAAGGTGGAAAATTGGGTGTGTTGCCGGTTGGTGCGAAAGGACGACGTACGAGAAACGATATTTGGATTGTTGCCGCACATGGAGGTGAGAGATTTTCCTGGAAAATATTTGCAAAAATTTTAATTTTTTTAGAACAAGTGTCAGACTTTACTTTCATGACCTACGCCGATGATTATTTGGCAACGTGTAGTCGTGACGAAGCTGTAAAACTTTGGAAATTGTCACGAGATTCGTCGCCTAGTCTAGCGACCCAGATTGATGTCGCGCCTGGAGTTGTCGTTGAAACGATGAAGTGGGTTTCAACCTCAATGAACAGTTCTAATTTTTGATTTAGATCACATTCAACGGCGTCCAATATTTTAGCGTTAGGATCGTATGGAAGTGTATTTATTGCTGATGTTTCTACTCAGAAAATTGCTATTGGTGAGTTCTTTGTAAAATCAGAAAAAAACCAAAAATTTTAGCTCTCGATGGAGTTAATGATAAAAGCCAGTCGTTGGATTGGAGCGAAGATGGACGACTATTGGCTGTGAGTGGAGATAAAGGTCGTCAAGTTGTTGTATATGATCCACGGGCTGGCGGTCAGCCAATTCACTCGCTAGAAGGACACGGTGGAATGGGAAGAGAGGCGAGAGTTTTGTTTGCTGGCGATCGACTCATTTCCACTGGCTTTACTAATGTGAGTTTGTTTGAGAGAGAGAATTTTGGTTTCGATTTCAAAAAAGAGAAAAAAGTCTGCAAAAGTGCGTCACGGTGTTTAGAAAAATTAAATTTTCTGCAAATCATTGTTTTTGAAAAAAAAAACATCAAAAAATCATTTTGTCTCTTTGCTTAAAAATTGAATTTTTTAGAAACGCGTACAAGAAGTTCGTGTATTCGATGCTCAAAAATGGGGAGCCCCGATTCACACGCAGGAATTTGTATCAACAACCGGCGTGCTTATTCCTCATTATGATCCAGATACTCGACTCGTCTTCTTGTCTGGAAAAGGAACCAACAAATTATTCATGATGGAGTTGCAAGATCGGCAACCATATATGTCTTCTGGTATTTTTGAAACTAGAATTTTCCACAGGCGAAAAAAAATAACATTTTGTCTCATTGTGTGGTGTTCACACAGTGTCGATTTACGGGGGGACTCCGCCCACTTTGCAATTGTCGCACGACATTTTTGCAAATTGTTCGCATTGTGTGTCGTTTTTATTTTTGTTTTTTCAAAAAGCGTTTTTCTCGTTTTTTTCTGTTTTCACACTTAATAACAAAGCTATCTGTTTCTTTCAGCGTTTGCATCAGCATTAAGAATGTATCGAACAATTGTTGGTAAGAAATGTAAAAGAAATTGAACAAGGTTAGTGTTTTTTTTTTCAATAAAGCAAAATAATTTTTAGCATCATGACAAATTACAGATTCTCGTTCAATAAAAAAGGAATGTGGCCCACAATGTATGAAGAGCAACGTGTCGACAAATACATCCTGTAGAAATGCGATTCGTCGTTCGATTTGTGTCGATTATACATGTGACTTTTTTGATTCATTTTTCGCAAAATATTGAGTGAGCTGCACAGAATCCTGTAAAATTTGATCAAAACAATGAATGAGAGATGAAACTGGCCTGTTATTCTTGGAATCTATTCGAGTATACAAGTTTCTTATTTTCCAGACGGCGACATAAGCAAAAGAATGGCCGAGAAAAGAAGATTCATCGAGTTTCAAAAATTGCATCATCATCATCATCATTTGCCAAGATTTAAATTTATGTTTTGTACTTTGCGCATACACCATGAACTAAAGAATGAGACGTCAAAATGGAGTTTCCTGTTTTTTGTAAAAATCTGATTTGTAGCGCTGCTCTTCATGATATTTTCCGATTTGACGCCTATCTTCTTGTGTTCATGATGATAAATTTGTTGAATTTGCGTAGTACAACGAAATATTGGATAGAATGGCATTTAAACGCCGGCATAAAACCTTCCAACTCAGGAAAAACAGAAAACTCTGTTCAATTTCAGATTTTCATTCAAATCCTGTAGTTTTTTGTAACTTTCGATGTTTCTGTAAAAACTTTATTTTAAAATTTGTATTATTTTAGCATAACATACCCTTTCTTCAAATCAGCATTACGACTCTCGCTATTTTTCCATCCAAAACACGAAAATTCAGAAAATTTCAAGGAAAAATAAATGAAAGAAAAAACATTGAAAAAAGACGCCGCAGATTGCCGAAGGGCGGGGCTTTTCAATGAGGGCGGAGTCATGTTTCTTCGTGCGGACCAATGAGAGACCTCCGCAATGACAAATTGTTGTACATTTTGTTCTTTTTTTTCGCGTGTGATTTTCGAGTTAAAAAAATGATGTTTTTGCAGTATTTGAGCTAACACTTCCCGAACAAACACTAGGAGCTGCGATTGGAAGTAAGAGGCGGGTCAACGTGATGGACGGCGAAGTAGATACGTATTATCAATTGACAAAATCGACAATTGTACCAACACCGTGCATTGTGCCGAGAAGAAGTTATCGCGATTTCCACGCCGAGTTGTTTCCCGATACTCGCGGCGGAGAACCCGGATGTGATGCCTACGAGTGGTTGGGTGGCAACAATTCCCGCCCGTCGAGGATCAATCTGGCACCAAACACCGCCTCGCCACCACCACAAGAACCCACTCCACCTGCGGCACAAACACACAATGTTGCTCCACCGAAGCCAATGGCGGTGCAATCGACAAATGTGCCAAAAGCCGAGGAACGTGAACGGGAGAAGCCGAGAGTGCAAGAGTTGGACTATCGGAAGTTTGAGAAGGAAAACGGCAATGTACATACACCAAATCCGCCAACTAGCAGTACTCAGGGGTTGGTTACAAACTGAAATTATGAAAAAACAACTATTTTTGATACAGAAATTCATCCCCGTTGACAGTCACATCGCCTGATCCAGTCACCATTGTTGGAGCTGCTCAATCAACAATGGCTACTTCGAGTGACCGCGCGACTTGTTCCGCTTCAACACCGTCGGCAGTTGGTCCGTCATTGATTGAAAAATCGAAAGATGATGCGTCGACGTCGAACGGCGGAACAACAGCGCCTGTCACATTCCGCAAAACTATTGGAGCATCCAGTGAGTTTGAGCGGAAATAGAAATTTGTGCATTCTAGGTTCTTTTAGGTCGTTCTCATCCATTGTCACAACGCGTTCGACCAAAATCTTGCGTTGTTGGTCAGATTACATCGAAATTCAGACATGTTGAAACGTTGGCCGGCATCAAAGCAAACAATTCGGTGTTTACGAATTTGAGAAATGTGAACACACGTTTGCCACAAGAAACGAATGGATGTTGTTGTAGTGGAATGTTTGTCGCTGTTCCACTAGCTGGTCCGGCTGGAATCATTGGAATTTATGATGTCGACAGTCCGGGTAAACTCGCCGACGGTGTTATGGATGGTATTTACAACAAGGCGGCGATCACAGATTTGCAATGGAACCCGTTCGATGATCATCAATTGGCTGTTGGTACCGATTGTGGCCAGATCAATCTGTGGAGACTATCGGTGGACGACGGAACGAGAAGCGAAATGGAGCCGGAGAGAATCATCAAAATTGGCGGTGAAAAAATCGTGTGTTTGAGATGGCATCCGTTGGCGGCGAATTTGATGGCTGTCGCGTTGTCGAACAGCACCATCGAGGTGTGGGATGTGAAAGAAGCGAAATTGTATCATAGATTTGTCAATCATTCGGGTGGAATTTTGGCGATTGCGTGGTCGGCGGCTGGAAGACGATTGGCCTCGGTTGGCAAGGATTCAATGTTGTACGTGCACATGCCAGCCGAACCTGAGGCGAGGGTTTGTGAAAGAAAGGTGTGTGAATTTTGATTTTCTGAATATCTAGCAAAAATCTCCAATTTTTTAGGTTCTCGAATCAACTCGCGCTGCGCGTGTCCTTTTCGCGTGTGATGATCGGATAGTCATTGTTGTTGGTCTCACGCGAAGCTCTCAGCGGCAAGTTCAAATGTATGATGCGACAACAACCGATTTACGACCAATTTATAATCAAATCATCGATTCGGCCACACAGCCGCTAATTCCTCATTACGACTATGATACAAATGTGCTGTTTTTGAGTGGGAAGGTTTGTGGGAAAAATTTCAACGAAAAAAATTCGGGGTTTGTAGGGTGATCGAATTGTGAACATGTTTGAAGTGGTTTATGATTCACCGTATCTTCTTCCACTCACCTCGTACATGTCGCCAATTGGTGGACAGGCTATCGCGTTCCACAATAAGAAGCGGTGCAATGTGATGGCTGTCGAATTTCAAGTCGGATGGAGGTTGAACGAGAAAAGTCTGGAGCATTTGATCTTCCGAGTGCCGCGCATCAAAAAAGATGTGTTCCAAGACGATTTGTTCCCGGACTCGATTGTCACCTGGGAACCGGTGACCACTGCTGTCGAATGGATGTCGGGAGTTGAGGCGACGCCAGTGTTCAGAAGTTTGAAACCGGAAGGAGTTTATTCGTCAGTTCCGCGGCCAGTGACCTCCACCCAACCGGTTCGCCACTCGGAAATGCCGACAACCGCTAGCTCTACGGAAAAGCCAACGCCAATTCAGCGGAACCCGCAAAGCTGCGCTGTTGAAAGTGCTAACACTCCTCCAGATCTTCAACAGGTATGTTTTTTTTGAAAGCCGATTTTTTATCAAAATCTCTAATAGGATGAGCTAGCCGATATTGAAATCCGTGTTCCAAAGTTTCTTGATTCGAGTAATGAAGATGAAGAGGAGGAGGATGTAAGAGAAAAAGTTTTTGAGTTCAAATTTCCAATAAAAAATATTTAGATTATTGAAACATATTTGTAAATATACGAAAAATTGGTAAGATTTGTTTCAATACCTCGAAACAAAACAAACCTTTGTGCTTTTTTTCTGGCATGGTGCGCTTTTTCTTACGTTGTGAAAAGGGTTCTTCTCAAAACAAATGTTTGAATTTTCAAAACTCTAAGATTTTTTAGCTTTACATTGTAGCTGTTTGCATTTTCTACCCTCTATCCTCCTAGCCGTTCAGTTATCTCAATTTTTTTCCCCTTAAAAATAGTATATTTACAGGTAGCCGCAGCTTGGTCAACAAAAATCAACGTAGATACTCGCCTCGAACAAGATCGCATGGAAGGAGTCGACGAAAGTGAATGGAAATAGATTCCCCTTTCCATCATATGGTTTTTCCCCTTTCTTTATTATTCTTATTATTATTATCATCGCCTATTTATTCATATTTTTAGCACACTTTTCTCTCGAAATCCTGGTTTTTCGTCAAATGTTCGTATTGCTGACTGACGAATCTCTCGACTAGTCGCCTCGCTTATCATTTTCTCTTTTTTTTGTCGTGCCCCCTTCCAAAAAAGATGCGTTTTAGCATCTGGTTCAAGACGAGCTTCTCATTGCCTCCCTCTTATCCCCAAACGTCATCTCGTTTTAGAGAAGTTGGCGTTGGAGCGCACTTGTGTATGTTTATTTTCAAATGTTTATGTGTCTCCTCTTCAATAAATGTGTCGATCGAATTAGGTGATTGTGGAACTTGTGAAAAAGTTGTGTTTTTCTTAAAATATTTACCAAGATTTTTCAACACAGATAAAATTGCAGTTTTCAGATATGGCAACGATTCAGAGGTTGCCACTGGAGGTGGTGAATCGAATGGCGGCTGGGGAGGTTTTGGCAAGACCGGGTAACGCGATCAAAGAGCTCGTCGAGAACTCGCTGGACGCCGGTTCGACCGAAATTGTGGTTCATGTCGACAAGTGTGGTGTCAAGATGTTGCAGGTCATCGACAATGGAAAAGGAATTTGTCGCGATGACTTTGAACTGGTTTGCGAGCGGTTTGCGACATCGAAATTGCGAACGTTCGACGATTTGTCGCACATGAAAACGTATGGATTTCGAGGCGAAGCGTTGGCCTCGTTGAGTCATGTCGCAAAAGTGAACATTGTTTCGAAAAAAGCCGAGGATAATTGCGCCTATCAGGCTAATTTCTTAGGTTGGTTTTTGGAAAAATAACTTAGACGCGCATTTTGCCAGGTATTAGTAACTTTTCGAAATATCCAAAAAACCCGGATAGTCTACGTTTCAAAATCACAATAATATATTAGTTAGAAAAAAACAAATAATTGGTCGCTTCAGGTCGGCTTAAATCTCACTTCTAAATTATGTAGTTTCTTCCCTACAGACAGCAAAATGTTGGCACCGACAAAACCATCGGCTGGTAAAACGGGAACTTGTGTTACGGCCACCGATCTATTTTACAACCTTCCACAACGTCGCAACAAAATGTTGGCGCATTCAGAAGAGTCGAAATTCGTATTCGAAACATTGATGAAGTTTGCGGTACATCGACCGTTAGTTTTTTGCAACAAAAAAAAAAAATCGGAAAATGTTTGTTTTCCAGAGATGTGTCATTTGCTCTACGCCAAAATCATTCAAGTGATTTTCGTACAAAAGGCGACGGCAATTTTCGAAATGTTGTCCGTCTTTTGATAGGAGGCGACATTTCGAACAACCTCATTACTTTGAATCTTGACTCGACTCGTCTGAAATTTCAGTTAACCGGTTGTATGTCGAAACCGATATCAGCCGCCACCGCAAAAACAACGCAAAATCGCAAGGTTTGATTATTCTCTCCGCTATGATTATGAACAAAAATTAAATTATAGATTCGTCAGAATTTCTTCAGCGTTTTCATCAATGGACGTAGTGTTAGATGCGATATTTTGAAACAGCCAATGGATGAAGTTTTAAGCGCGAAAAGTTTGATTTGCCAATTTTGTGCGGTTGATTTGAAGGTTTTTAGAGTCTATGGCTAGTTTTTCTAATTGAACTATTTTTAGATAGATGAAACACGTGTTGATGTCAACGTTCATCCGACAAAGAGTTCCGTGCTGTTTTTGGAGAAGGAGGAAATCGTTGAAGAGATTCGAGATGTAAGTTAAGCGACTTATTGGGAAAAAATAGGGTCATACAAAATGAAAGGATACATTACCCTCTCAAAAGTTAGTGACCATACCAAAAATTGTCAAAATTAGAAAAAAAAAACTCGAAAGTTAGTGACCCTACAGAAAACTGGACTACAGTTTTTCATTTTTTTTCTTTCATTATTTTCGAATTTTTGATTTCGGGGACAATTCAAAAGATTTTTTTCCAAAATTTAGAAAAAAATATTCCAAAAGTTTGTGAACCCATTAAGAACATCTTCTCTCCAAAACTCACAAAACGAGAAATGGGCTGGGCGAAAAATATCGAACTTTTTTTAGCATTTTCGTCATACCTGACCTAACCTTGTAAGAGGAAAAAAGTACCGCCACGAAAACTTGAAAACTACAGGGACAAAAATGTTTTCCCAAATTATTCACAGCGACAAAAATTTTTGAGAAACTTTGGTACCCTCTTGTCTCAGGAGGTCAGACGATCTGAAAAAAAAAGAAAAACAATTTCCAACAATTTATACAACAAAAAAAAATTGCAGAAAAATTAAAGTCCTCGTGCCATGTAGTCTGGTCGTTGTCGCTACTAGGTTCTGGGAATTTTGTGATTTTCTAACAAAAAACAACCAACCTTTCTCGCAGTGATGAGGAATCATGCTTTTTCTCATTTTTCAGTTTTCTCTCTTAATCCTACACTTACCATATTGAGAGGGGCAGCTTACTACGGTTGTTGGCTCGGAGCAGAAGTTGCCGGCGTTTGAGGGCACCTCCTGCTCCTACCACCTTGTCGCCACGGTGAGGCCAACCTTTTGACAAGGCCCCCTCCCACTCCATCGCGGACGCTAGTCAGGGGGACCCGAACCCATCACCTTCTCCGAAACTCCCAGCCGGGTGGTTTGAGACAGGTCTCCGGATTCAGATCGTAGACAGGGAGGAAATAATGAAAACAAAAGTAGAGAACGGCGGAACGTTCTGATAGACGAAAACCTAGGTTTACCACCACCACCACCTAATTAAACCAATACCACCTGATTAAAACCAAACTCCAAAAAAAAACCACCTCGACCACCACCACCTAATTTAACAAAAAACTCCATGAAGTAAAAAACTAAGACGATCCGCCTAGATAACCTGTTGAATTAGAAAAAACTGAAAAATGAGAAAAAGCTGCTTCTGCCACCACCGATACGATCCATACCACCTTCTTTAAAAAAAATTAAAGATTAGTTTTTAAACTTTCCTCCAACTATACCTCTACAATCGCCGTTGTCCGATGTGATCTAAGCAAAAAAACACAAAATAAGAACATCGAAAAATGAATAATTATAAAATAAAACCGGAAAAATAGAAGAAAAAAAATGCGCGCCTTTTTTTCTTTTAAATTTCCCCCTACCTTGAGGTTTTGACAATTTGAACTAATCTGTCAATCGATCCTCCTCGGCTTTTGATGATTGTCGTTGAAAATCTCGTAGTCATCTCCATGGCTTGGCAATGTCCAAATAAATCTGAAAAAAAATTGGAAAAATTTGGAGAATTTCTTCGTTTCAAACCAACCTTGCTAATTCATCACCATTAGGTATAACAATCCAGCTCGATAAGCATTGTTGTCGTCGATCCATCCCTCTCCAGCTCGATAAAAGTTGTTGATCCATGTATCTGAGTTGTCGTGATTTGTTTAGTGTCGCTGTAGTCCATCCATATCCATCTCGATTATCTTTGTCGCTGTAGTCCATTTCCATCTCGATTATCTTTGTCGCTGTAGTCCATTTCCATCTCGATTATCTTTGTCGCTGTAGTCCATTTCCATCTCGATTATCTTTGTCGCTGTAGTCCATTTCCATCTCGATTATCTTTGTCGCTGTAGTCCATTTCCATCTCGATTATCTTTGTCGCTGTAGTCCATTTCCATCTCGATTATCTTTGTCGCTGTAGTCCATTCATATCCATCTCGATTATCTTTGTCGCTGTAGTCCATTTCCATCTCGATTATCTTTGTCGCTGTAGTCCATTTCCATCTCGATTATCTTTGTCGCTGTAGTCCATCCATTTTGATTTTCGTCGTCCATCCATTTCCATGATGATTGTTGTCGTCGTTCCAAATCCATCTCCACATTGAGAAGCGTTGATTGTCATCTGAAAAAACAAACACTTCATTTTGTAATCATCTAGAATATTTCGCAAACCAACCTTATTCATCCATTGTTGCTCAGCAAGCCCACCCATCCACCAGTCACCATTTGACAGTGACTGGCGTCATCTCGAATTCACCACGGATCTCACCCCCAAACAAGTCAGATAACTTAGTAGTAAATGTATAATTATAGAAAAAAAAATTTCGATGCTGATAAAAAATTGGCAGTCTGAGAAAATCCCACTTCCTTTCCTCATCACAGCTTCCCCTTCACCCCGGGGCCACCTTTTGCAAAGGATCTGGGTTCCCCAGTGAAATAATCTTCGTTGACAGCTCGAGTGTGCAACAAAGATGGTTGCACTGGGCTCTGTGAAGTTGGTCCAAAAGTGGGGGATCGAATAGTTTTGAACAACTATTTGATCATTTTTTGATTATACGTTAACATATCGATTGATATGTTAACGCAGCATAGAAAAATGGTATTTTAATTAATACCTAGGAGAATTAGGGGTGCATTTACTAATAAGTTACCTGACTTGTTCGGTTGGACCAGGCACAATTGAATGCAATTAATCAAGCAATTGAACCTGGAAAAAAAGATTATTGAAGAGATTTAGAATTTATTAAAACTCACCAAGTCGTGGGTTTGTCTTTCCTACTGTCATAGCATATGACATCGCCCGATCCGCCCTATTGTATAAGGTAAGTGAATTGGAACTGACCCTTTGCTCGAATTGGCACCAAAAAACGGCAAAACGCATTGTTGATCGACCTGAAAACAAAAAATTATGAGTGGAAAAAAGGCAAACCAGTAGTAGCAAGTTGGTCGATGTCAGCAGCAGCAGCAGCAGATTTGTAGAAGCAGCAGCAGCAGCAGATTTGTAGAAGCAGCAGCAGCAGCAGCAGCAGCAGGTTGGTAGAAGCAGCAGCAGCAGGTTGGTAGAATGACAAGTCATTCGAGTAGACCCCGGAAAGTCCGACCCCGCCCATGCGAGATCGTCCTTTAGGGTTTGGCGTTAGGAGCAACCTCAGAAAGGTCGCCTGAGCCGGCGGGCCTGGGCCACCCTTCCCTAGAAACGGACAAATAAGTCAGTCCGTTTAGCACTTGGTTCAGCACGAGAGCGTATCATCGTCTGTACATTACTACTCAACGAGTGAGTAGATAGTGTGAAGGCGAGGCACTAAACACATCAACCCAGTCAATGGCCCGCTTCCGTCTAGCGGCTTGCGGGGGATCGTCTAGCACTTGGTTCGCAATATTAGCACGAACATTCCTATTGAACAATTGATTAGACTGATAAGCTATGAACGGCCCGCGAACAGACCGTAAAACGTAAAAACGTCTAGCACTTGGTTCACCATTAGAATGAACATTTCTAAACAACGTCAATAGATTGCTAGGCTATTGAAACGATCCGAGGTGGTTTTTTATTGCGTCTAGAGCAACCGCCACGTTGGTTGCCTCGGCTTGATATTGGCAATCGGTGTCGTTGTTTGAGCATAGTCCAACTTCGAATTACCTGAAATTCAAAAAAATAATGGAAAGTAAAACAAAAATATAACAAGAAAATTGAAGAAATATTTAAAAAAATATTGGCAAAAGAAATATAATCTAGAAAGAAAGAATAAAATGAAACATTAGAAGAAGTGTAATCAGAACGATATAAATGAATAAATGTAAAAGAAAAAGAACGAATGAGCATAAGTAGACACATTGATCTTCGACCCCGCCTATCTCTTATAAAGAAAAGGAAGAGAGCGAGAGAGACAAAAGGGATAAGAGCAAAAATAATGAATGAATAAATAAATGAATGGTCACCGGAAGAGGCACCTATAAGATAGAGATAATCTAGAAAGAAAGAATAAAATGAAACATTAGAAGAGGTGTAATCAGAACGATATAAATGAATAAATGTAAAAGAAAAAGAACGCATGAGCATAAGTGGACACATTGATCTTCGACCCCGCCTATCTCTTATAAAGAAAAGGAAGAGAGCGAGAGAGACAAAAGGGATAAGAGCAAAAATAATGAATGAATAAATAAATGAATGGTCAGCGGAAGAGGTGCCCATGAGATAGAGACTCTCTCCTTCTCTAACCCACGCGGCGTCTTTTTTGAATGGACCGTTTGGTTTTACATAGAAATGATAGCCAGGCAACGAGGCACTGTTGTTTGCGGTTGTCTTGCACTCTGTGTCAAACTAGACAATTGTTTTTGTAGTTCCGCTATGTTATAATAACAGAGGGAATCTGAAACATTGAAGAAATGATAATTACAACCAGATTCGGACAAAATTGAAATAATTTTTCTGTTGTAAATAAAGAGCCAGAATTAAAGGAACAACATGCTCCCATTTTTTAAATTTTCGTGGAAGCTCTCGATAAAGTTTAAATCAAAATGTTTGAGTAAAAAAATGAATTTTGAGTTCTTTGTTTTTTTACCAAAAAAAAACAGTTTTCTAAATTATCAAGTTTCCAAAATGTCAATTTTCGAGGTAAAATATGTTGAGAAATACTTTAATTTTTAGGTGAAATCATACCTGGCGTAGGAAAGGTTTTTGTACGCTGTCAAAAAATTCAGCCGATTTTTTGTACAGTGACAAATTTTTTGGAGAAAATTAGGGAACAATTTTTTGTTCTTTTTTCATAGATCGGCAGAAGAAGTTTTTTCTTTTTTTTTTTGCATGGGTTTTCCACAGTGTCAAAAATTTTCTGAAAATTTTGTACGTTTCTACGCCAGGTATGGGTGAAATAAAGTAGAAAGAGAAAAATTATCAGATTCTGTCAATCAAGAATAAAATGTAATCAGAACGATATAAATAAACAAATATAAACGAAAAAGAAGTAATAAGAATGAATGAGCATAAGAAGACACATTGATCTTCGACCCCGCCTATCTCTCATAAAAAGATAGAGTGTACAAAATGAAGAGAGCGAGAGAGACAAAAGGGATAAGAGCAAAAATAATGAATGAATAAATAAATGAATGGTCAGCGGAAGAGGTGCCCATGAGATAGAGACTCTCTCCTTCTCTAACCCACGCGGCGTCTTTTTTGAATGGACCGTTTGGTTTTACATAGAAATGATAGCCAGACAACGAGGCACTGTTGTTTGCGGTTGTCTTGCACTCTGTGTCAAACTAGACAATTGTTTTTGTAGTTTCGCTATGTTATAATAACAGAGGGAATCTGAAACATTGAAGAAATGATAATTACAACCAGATTCGGACAAAATTGAAATAGTTTTTCTGGTGTAAATGAAGAGCCAAAATTTAAAGGAACAACATGTTCCCATTTTTGAAATTTTCGTCGAAGCTCTCGATAAAGTTCAAATCAAAATGTTTGAGTAATGCTCCCAGAATGTTGAAATGAAAAAATGAATTTCGAGTTCTTTGTTTTTTTTTACCAAAAAAAACTTTTTCCTAAATTTTTAAGTTTCCAAAATTTCAAAGTTAGTTAAATCCCCTATGGGCATTATACCGAAGTAGCCAAAGAATGTTCAAAACTCTTTTTACAGTACCTTGCTCGTATTGTCAACGATTTGTTCAAAGACATGCCAGACAATAATGAAAACCCAGTTAACGAAGAGGATGATGTGGATGAAAAGAACTGTTCACAAGCCAGCACATCGTCAACTTTTCTCCATCAGATGAGATCAGTCGAAACCATGAGAAAACCATCGAGTTCAGAATTTCGAGCTGGAGGTGGTGGAGAGAAGAAACGAGTCGATTATATGGTAAATTTTCGAAATTCGATTCACAAAAAAATTCATTTCGAGTTCACTTCTTTTCCTTGCTATTCTTCTTCTCGTCTTTTTTCTCATCCTTCTTCTCATCCTCTTTTTTATCTTCCTTCTTCTCATCATCTTTCTCTTCTTTCTTTTCGTCCTTCTTATCCTTATCCTCCTCCTTATCATCCTTCTTTTTCTCTTTCTCATCCTTCTTCTTCTTACTATTATTCTTGTCACTCAGTGTTTTGTTGAATTCACTGTTCTCAATGACCTTATTCCAAGTTTTGTAGTCTCCCTTATTTTCAGCCTTTTTTCCACCAATCTGAATTTAATTTTTTTTCAGATTTGAAACAAAATATGTTCCTTTAAATACCTCATCCTTCCTCTTAGTTTCTTGAGCTTTTGGCTGAAGCTTGTCAAATGTATCCTCCTGTTTTTCATTCTTCGATTTTTCTCTTTCATCCTTCTTCTCTTCGGTCTTCTTCTCCTCTTCCTTCTTCGGCTCGGCCGGATCGGGTTTCGCTTTGTCGGCTTCCGCATCCGGTTTTTTGGCAATCGACGCAGCTTGCGGAGTGACAGGTGCTGCGGCTGCTGCCGCAGCAGCAGGCGCACCAGCCGCCGGCGCAGCGTTCTCACCGTCTTTCTTCTTCTTCCCTCCGCATGTGATGTATGCCATTGTGGCGAAAATTGAACTAAACATTGGATCGCTCGAGGTTTTTGAGATTTTCATGACTTACACCGAGAAAATGTTGTAAACGAAAAACATCAGAAGCATTTGTTTATTCAACCGCTTCCAAACGGTACTGTTCAATGAAATGGCGAAGTATTAGGGGCTTTTTTCACACTGGCGTGTTGATTTTAGCTCGACCTTATTATGAGGACACGTTTTGACGGATTGAAAATTCCATTCTTTTTGTAATTTTATTTGTTGCTCAAAATTTTTGGGCGTACAGTAATCTCGAGTATTGTAGCTATGTTTAAAGGAACATGATAGATTTCTGTTTTCGTGACAAGATTTTTTTCGAAATTTCATCAAACCAAAAAAAATCAAATAATTTCCAGGAAATTCGAAATGACTCAAAAGAACGTAAATTGGATGAGTTTATCATCAGATGTCAGCCACCCATTCCCTCAAGAACATTCGAAAATATTGTCGACTCACAGAGTTCTACTATAAGTCAAAACTCGGATTTTCTCGAAGAAACGTTTGATATGAGTCAGTGTTCGGCGGTTAGTAGTCAATTGGACGTGACGATCGAGGAAGATGATGAAGAGGAGGTGAGATTTACAACAAAAATTAGAGAAAGGTTTTGTGATTTTCAGAGTTTTCCGAGAAGAGAATTCGATTTTGAATCGTTGAATGAGTTGAGGAAGGAGATTTGCGATGAAACGTGTTTGAGTTTGAGGTTGGTTTGATTTTTGAATTAAAATAAAATGGGAGAAAGGCGTACCTTGAATGTTGATTCCAGATCATAAACTAATACACAAAGAAAAATAATAAAAACAAACAAGAGCAGACAAAAAAGAATGAATAAACATACATCAGGTGGGGGCCAGATCTCTGGGAGGGGGGTGCTAACCTCGGGCAAAATAAAGGGAGGGGACAACTAACTTTTGAATTTTTGATAAATTGAAAAATTTATTTTTGCCAGGTGATGTGCTGTTTTCTCCAAAATTTTTTCGCATCCTACTGTTTTTTCTTATAAATATAGATTTTCTCAACTAATTTCACCAAAAAATATTATTCAGAATCTCTTCCTGAAAAATAGGGTACCACTTTTTGAAATTCACGAAAACGTGAAAATTTATCGCGTTTCGTTTAACGAAAAATGTCGATATATGATTTCAAAGTATCATCTGATCATGTTATAACTTCAATTCAACCTTTTTCATCATGTTCCACTGAAAAAATTCGATCCCGGAACTAATCCTCAGAAATAGGGTGTCCCCTTTTGAAATGCACTGAAAACATAAAAATTGATCGAATTTCGTTGAACGAAAAATGTCGATATATGGTTGCAATATATGAACAGATGATGTTTTAACATCATTTCGACCTTCCACAACCTATTCCAACAAAAAAATTTGATCCCAGAAGTATCCCTTAAAAATAGGGTGTCCCCTTTTGAAATGTCCTTAGAACGCGAAAATTGGTAGAATTTTGGTTTAGGAAAAATTTTGATGAAAAGTCTCAAAATATGATCTGATCATATTTTAACATAATTTCAACATCCCTCAATAAGCTCCACTAAAAAAATTTGGTCCTGGACCATTACCTCAAAAATAGGGTGTCCCCTTTTGAAATCCATTCAAAACATGAAAATCACATTATTTTCACAAGTAAAAAATAAATGTTTTACACTATTTTACATATCCTTATCAAATCTGAGAGACATTCAGGACCCCCTTAAGTGATTCCAAAAAAAAAATTTAGCCTAGGACTGTTCATTGGGAAATAGGGTGTACCCCCCAGATACCCCAGATATCTGGGCATCAACACCCAGATATCTGGGGGGGTACACCCTATTTCGTTCTAGTTAGTTTTTGATCGAATTTTTTGTGTGCGGCCACTAAATATGGTCATGAATGTCTCTCTCAGCAAACGACAAGATGATACGTCTCCTCTAAACGTTGATTTTTCACTTTTAAAATCGGCACAGTGAAAAGAAAAATAGTCTTCAACAGTTCTTCGAACATTGAAGCACACACATATTTGGGATAAGTGCCACGTGTCAATGTGACGTGTTTGGCCGAGTGGTTGTGTGTTCAATTGAAGAACACGCTATGTCGGGTTCCACAGGCAAATTCCTGGACACATGTGGCAGGTGTGCGGCAGCGATGTTTTGCTGGCAGACGTCAGGCATGTATGTCGCATCGATGCCGCAGCCTTGGACCCGATTCCGGCATTCATGCAGCAGGCCTACGGCAGGGATGCCGGAATCGGTCCAGAACTGCGGCATCGATGCGACATACATGCCTGACGTCTGCCAGCAAAACATCGCTGCCGCACACCTGCCACATGTGTCCAGGAATTTGCCTGTGTCGAGTCCACCATGGGGCGGTTTTTTTTCAATTTTTTTTTCAGTATAAAAAAAAATCCTTTTTTTTCATGCACTTTAAACGACAAGGAGAGCGGGGGGGGGGGGGGGGGGGGGGGTCCTAACCTGGAGGGATTGGGGGGTACTAACCCAGAGGGGGCGTCTGGGCATCTATCTGATGTATGTGAATAAATGAGCAGCGAGAGAAATAGACACATTGACCCTCGTCCCCGCCCCTTTTACTATCCAACGTCAGCATAAAAAACGAGGAGAGAGGATAGAGAACAAATGGGCCAAACAAAAAAGAATGTCAGACAACGAGAGTCAGGGACGGTTTATTTTCAAAAAAAAAAAGGAATAAATAAATAAGGAGAGGAAGAGGTTCCCATTTTTGGACGCCATGTCAACACCCACACGGCAAGTTGAATGCTGATAGATTGTTAAGAACAGGGAGAGACAGAGAAACAGAGAAATGAGGAGCAGGAATAACAGGGGCAATGTGTGGTCGTGTTTTGCACAAGTGTGTCAAACTAGAGATAATTTTGTGTGTAGTTTCACTACACAACAAAGACAAAAATAACAGTAAAATAATCGTTCAAAGTTCAAATTTGGAAAAGTTAAAAGAAAGTTTTATTATCAACGTACAAAAAAATAATGGTCGGAAATGAAAGTTTTTTTCAAAAACATGTGTTTATGATAAAAATAAAAATAGAGTCCAGTCGAGACCCCTAGATGAGAATAAAACATTTTCTAAAATAGATTTCCGAGATTAAATAAAAACCTAATTCTTCCCGTGAGCTTATGACTTTTTCTAAAGCCTATGAGTCGATTTAAAAGCTCTAGGCTTTGCAGAAAACGTGAAGACAGCCGATTTAGAAAATTTCTGGCAATTTTTTTTCAAGAAAACGTGTGCGTTGTCGGTGCGCGAAAAAAATTAACTTTTACTGAAAAATGTCTCCTTCTCCGGTCCAGGCTCAACAAAATTCGGGAAAAAATTGCACAATTTTCAGAGAACTCTTCAAAACATTCACCTTCGTAGGATGTGTTGATCCGGAAAAGTGTCTTATCCAATTTGGAACATCAATATATTCATTAAATCTGTCAGCTGTTTTGAAACAATTTTTCTATCAGGTTTGGCTAGAAATATTGATTTTTCGTGAAGAAACGTTTTCAGATGATCATTTTTAATTTTGGTAACTTTTCCACTTTCAAAATCGTTGAGCCCAATCCTCCAATTTCTGAGCTTCTAGAAGTATTGGCCAGTTTGAGCGTCAATGGTAAAACAAGCAAATTTTCTCTGTAAATCATAATTTTTTGCTTTCAGATGAGAACTATGCGGCGTTCCAAGTTTTCCAAAATCCTGAAAATATTGAGAAAGCTGAAAATTTATTGGCATCGAATATTGATTTATTCAGCGATTATTTTTCGATTAAATTCGAAAGAGATGAAACTGATAGGTTAGAAAATTCGAAAATATTTCTCAAAAAGAATTTAAGACTGGTTTTGTCCGAAATTCCATGCCTCATGACACATTTTTGCCCACAATTGGAAAAGTTACCGTTTTTGATTGGTGCTCTTGTTATGGATGTGGATTACGGAGACGTGAGGATTCATAATTTTTTTTTTTGAAATTCAGAATTTATGATCATTTATAGGAGAAATCGTGTTTTTCGGGAATTGCTAAATCTCTGGGCGATTTTTTGACGATTCACAAGTGCTTTGTGGATAACAAAAATGTTTCAGGTAAGTTAACAGGACCGCGCTGTTCATTGAAGTCCAAAAAAGGCCCGGCAGAAAACAGGCCTGAATTTTTTCTCTCGAAAAAAATGGTCCCTCATTTTATTCAGCTCTCCCTTCCTATTCACACATATTTCCTGTCGACATAATCTAGGTCACTATATGTTGTTGTTATTGATTGCTCATAACAACAGGTATGCCGTACTTTATGCGATGTGCAAAGTAAAAAACGGGCAAAAAACTGGCAAAAAATGGGAATTGAAAAAAACAGTATTTTTATCGAGAAATTTGAAAATCTGCATGTTGGAATATGACTTTCTTTCAATTTTACACACTTTCCCATAATTATTTTTGGAATAAAATGTTCCATTCTGCAAATATCGGGAAAAATCACTTTTACTTTGCGCGATATTTTTTGCAGATTATTTGCATTTTTCTTTACTTTGCACATCGCATTATAGATAACATCAAAAGGTGTGAAATCTAATTAGCCATATGGTGACCTAGAAAAGGATACAGCCCGACTACTAATAACTCTAAAGAATAGAAAAAAAAAACTAAAGTAAGGGGGAGCTAGACTCTAGTATTTGGGCCTTGAAACGTATATCTGCCGGGTTTTCGGAAAATCGCTATCTTACGGCATACTTTGGCCAGAAACGTGGAAATACCTAATTGTGGGAACAAAAAAAAACAAAGATAAAGGGCTAAATATGAATTATAATCTAAAATATAGAAAAATGTACTATTGATGAGTGCAAAGACAGAACAAGAAAAACGATCAAAACCAACTTCTCCCATCAGTCAAAAGTTATACCGCCTGTGGTCATTTGGTCAGGCGCTCTGACAAGTTTTTTGACTGATCGAAAATTGAACAATTCACCCCTGTAACCAGTGTATATTATAATATACGTTTCAAAATCCTAACAAATAGTATCCAAGTCACAGAAAAGTGAAATTGTGACTCCAAAACAAGATAATGACAAAATAAGAAAACAGCGGGCGCCCGCGGGTGGCCCAAACGACACCCCTGGGAAAAACAATATTTCCCAATTTTCAGAACTTTCCGATGCTCGTTGGGAACCCCAAATCCGTCAGATTGTAATGCCCCAGTTGCGAAAGAAACTATTACCGTCTGAAGATACGAAAAGTGTTAGTTTATTTGTTTTTTTTCTTTCTTCGAAGTTGGTGATATTCAGAATATTGAACAGTTGGCTGATGCTCATGATTTGTACAAAGTTTTTGAACGGTGTGGAAATTAGAATCCCATTTTTTTGTTTTTTGGAAAAATTCTCAAATTAATAATATTAATCTAACGTGTGACGTCACAAACCTTGCCTGTCAAATAAAATTTTGTCATTTTCAAAAAAAACATGCTCCAAAATCTTGAAAATTGCGTAGTGAAAAAGGAGGAGAATGAGATTTTGCGGTTTATTCGACAGAATTTCGTTGACAGTGAAATTACGAGAATCGAATGGACCATTTTGGAGGATTTTGTGAATTTGAGTCAGCGTGAGTTTGATTTCTAATTCAAAAAAAAAAATTAATTTTGAATTTTTTGAGCTTGCCGTCTTTTCGACATTCTGACAATTCAAATTTGCGAAAGAATCGAGGAAGATAAGGAGAATGAGATTTTCATGAAAGTCAATCGATTTGTTGAGTTGAACCCGTTCACTCGTCAACTAAAACTGAAGAAGACTGTCAAACCAATTCCGTTCTACGAAGAGTTGGCGAAACACAAAAAACCTCATCGATTTATTACCAAGTTGTAAGCATAATTATCTCCTACATGTATAAATATAAATCATCTATTTTTCTATAATATGTTTGAGCATTGTACCATTTCCTGAGGCAGTCGTTTTGAATTCGACAATTTTACCGACGTTTTTGAACCATTGATATGTTGTTGTTTTTTCGCGTTTTCGATTTGTTCTTCGATTTTTGATTTTGTTGCTGGGGCGTAAAGTTGGAGTTTTGAACTAGAAAAAAAATTCGATTTTAATTTCCTGAAATGGGTTCACCAACCGATTCAATTTCATATGACTAGCGACCAAGTCATTGGTAACTAGGGCAGCCATTAAAGACAGTTCTCCCGCCAAAACTGTTGCGGCGATTACTTCACAAAGTCGCTCTGCATTTCTCCCGGGTTGTTCGAAATTTGGTCCAGCGCAGTTTAAACTCTGAAGATAATTAGGTTACGGAGTCTAGTTCCCCCTTACTATAGTTTTTTTTTCTATCCTTTATAGTTATTAGTAGTCAGGCTGTATCCTTTTCTAGGTCACCATATGGCTAATTTTTTTTCACACCTTTTGATGTTATCTATAAAATATGGCATACATGTTGTTATGAGCAGTCAATAACAACAACATATGGTGACCTACAAAAAAAGTCGACAGGAAGTATGTGTGAATAGGAAAAGAGGGCTAAATGAGGGACCAGAAGAAATAGGTCTGAAAAAATGTGACCAAGGGGTTCGAGAAAAACTGAAAATCTTGTCCGAGAGAAATACAACATTTCATGTGAAATTCGATTATCATACCTGCCCACAGCTATCCCAAATGTGCACAAAACTCAATAGTTTAGTGTTTTGAATTCCCTGGTTTTCCAACAATTTTTTTCTCGAAAAAAGTTCTACCCTACCTGTAAACACGCCTTCTGTGGTGGTAGAATTGTGCCGCCGCCAACTGTGCCAACTTCCACACACGTCAGCGTGCACGATACGTAGAGATCACCTTCCGGTGTGACTTCCATTCGTGTTGAGCACATTGATGAGGACACAACTTGAGCCGGGTCCTGGAATTCATGAAAATTATGAAAAACTTGGAAAAAAGGCTTCACCTGTCCGGTGGCTATGAAAACGGCGGCCACAATATTGGCCGCGTGCGCATTTGAACCTCCAATACAACCGGCCCGCGCACTTCCAATGTGTAGCTTTGCCTAAAACCTTCAATGTTCTTATAAAAAAGTTTGTGGCTAGTTTACCGTGGCCGCTGATGCTATATCGGCTGGAGTGGTTTTGAGAATTTTTGAAACTACAGTTGACGGAAGGATACATTCGGCCACCACGGATCTTCCACGTCCTTGTGTCCTGAAAATTTCGAGAAAAAATTATTGGAAAGTTTTGAAAAATCTTACCAATTTACGGCCGCCGCTTTTTTATCTACACAATAATTACCGCTCAAAGATATGACTGACATTTCGGGGAATTGTTCGGATAAATATCGAATTGCTTGAGAGCAGCTTCTGAAAAATTCGAAGCTTGAATGTGCGCTAGAAGATTTTTGTGAAAAACTTACTTTGACACCATGTTCATGCCCATCGCATCGCCTGTCAACGCAACAAATCGTAAAAATACCAAATTCCCATCAATAACCACGTCAAGGTTTTTGAGGCGAGAAAACCTGCTTGAACTTTCGAATTCGGTTTTGACACGTTTGAAATTGACCTCGTCATCTAGCCAAGATTTGAAGTTACTGAAAATCAAACGAATTTCTTGATTTTTTGGGGGTTTTTGGGTTACATGGCGTCTTTTGCTGTTGGAAATTTTACAACTGGCGCACGTGTCATTCCACAGTTGTATACTGATGATTGAACACCGTTTGAAGCCTGAAGTTTTTTTTAAACTTAAAACTTGAACATTAAATTGATAAAGTTACCTTGATCGCGTTCATGCCACGATTTGTTGATGCAACCAGCGCTCCTTCAGTTGTAGCCATCGGGACATAGATATCTTTTTCGTTGTTGAGTAATAAAGGTCCTGCAATTCCAACAGGCACTGGCATATATCCAATTACATTTTCACAACAGGAGTTCACAACATATTTATAATCATAATTTTTGAAAGGCAAATCATCAACCGGTTTCTTGATAAACGCTCGTCGAACCGCGATCGCTTGCTGATAATCGAAACGTTTTTCCAGGTCTCGCTGTTTGACTTCGCCTTGGCGAAGAAGTCGCAACGCTTCACCGGGCGTCACCATTGTTCCCAGCTCCCAGTCGCGCTTCACATCATCATAACTTCGTTCGCCGGGTTGAATGTCGATCTCGTCGCTGTCGACGCCACATTGTATTGCGATATCTCGGGTGGGTTTGATGACGTCGTTTTCTTCATCGTCTTCGCCGATGGAGAAAAATGATGTTCGCGATTCTATGCCGATTTTTGACATGACAAAACTTTAAAAAATGCATTTTAAGCAAACAAAATTTTCAAAAAATTATAAAATATTTGCAAAAACTTACTTTTCGATTTTCGTCCTCCAATCATCATCCTCTTGTTTTATAGTTTCCAAAAATGTACGCAATATAGACCGTTCCATGCTATTTATCCTCGAAAAATTGAATTTTCTTCGCCGAAAAAATAAAAAAAAAATAAAATTGGAAATTAGGCCACGCCCCCTTTGGTCGCCACTCGCATAGAAAAATTGCAAATGTGCCGCAGGGTAAACAAAATGAGGGAAAAGCAATTCCAATTCATTTTGCAGTAAAATGTCGGCGAAAAAGAGGAAAATAACAGATTTCTTTGGTGGAAACAGTAAAAACAAGCAAGATGAAGAGGATACGACAAAATTGAAATGCCCGAAAATGACGCTTTTCGACAAAAAGTCGCCAAAATCGACGAGCAAACCGCGCACTCGAACAGCTGAGAAGTTGGACTTGACGCAAAGGATTTTGGATTTGGGACAAGCTCAAATTGGAAATATTTATTGTGAAAAGGTTTTTCGAAATTGAAAAAAAAAAATAAAATTCAATAAGTTTCAGTGCAATATGATGTATTGTGTGGATTCTGTAGAAGAGAGGGAACGACATCAAATTTATCATAATCGATTCAAAGACACAGCTAATTTCAATATAAACAAATCGCTGATTGATATCATCAAAACAAATTGTTATAATAGAAAAATAGACGAACACTGGATCGTTTTTGTGAGCACAAATTCGCCGAAAATTGTTAAAAACTCTGTGGATTATTGGATGGTTTGTTGGAAAAAAAAAATAGAACTTCAATATATTTTAAACATTTAGAAATTTGTCAACGAAGCCATAGGGTATGTAAACGAAACAAGTATTTGGGCTGCGAATAGACGTGTTTATCTCAGTATGGGGTTGAATCAAGAATCGGAACTTTTTCTGGCCGGATTACTGGTTATCGAAAAACTATCACAAGCTATAACAGAGGAAACAGAAAAGGTAACTTCTTAGATAGCTCCGCCAGGTTAATTTTTAATATTTAAATTTTCTTCAAACTATAGAATCTATTCAGATAGTCGAAAAACGTGATGGTGATGATTGGATTGTGGGTGTTGATCGGATTTGGATACATCCAACACAACGAAGATGTGGAATTGGAAGTGCACTACTGGATGCGGCAACCACTCGGGAGATGGATTTGAATTTTCGGCGACGACGACTAAGGTTTGCAAAACATTTTTAAAACATCGACATTTTTAAAAAAGCCTGGCTTTTTCATATGGAAAAGTATCGTTTTATTACTTTAGAGAAAAATTCACAGTAACATTTTCGATATTACTACAATGTTCCTTCAAATTTAGAACGTTTTTCAGTTTATAAATTTGAGAAAAATATTTTTGGCATCGTGAATCAGTACTTGAAATTTTCTGAAAACCACTATTTTTTGAAGATTTTCTACCAAAATTTCATCTTTTTTTTGCAGAATCGCATTTTCGGAGCTCTCCGAAGAAGGAAAGTTATTTGCAAGAAAATATGTAAAGTTAGTTGATTTTTTCGAAAAAAAAACATTTCTAAACTTTTATTTTCTCGCAGACTTCATTACACGGCTGATGAAATCATCGGCGAACAACTTCTCACTTACTAGCTTCTAATGAATCCTTCTTGATTGTAAAATATTTCTATGAAATTCTCATTTCAAAAATAATTGCACTTCTGGTGTGTGTAAAGTGTCGCGGTTGTGTTTACACGAATTGAATATCTATATTTTATTTATTTTTGATTGTGTGCGCGTGGATTGAAACAGAAACAATGGAGAAGGAAAAGGAAAAGTGAGTGAGATTTAAATTGAAAATTTTTGACAACAAAAATAAAGTTCAGACCGAAGTCTTGGCTTGATTCGCTTGGCTTTACGGAGGCGCAACTCGTTGCGTATAACGCAGCGGTTGCTAAAGCTTTCGTGAGTTTTAAAAATTCTGAAAATATACCCTTCTAATTTTCTAGGAGTCGCCGCTCAACAAAAATATGACTAGAAAACAAAGACGATTCTATAGGACGAAGTTGGCGAGAAATTTTGTGGGTTTTTAAAAAATTTCAATCAAGAAATGAAAAATAATTGATATTTTCAGAAAAGTTATTGCAAAAGCAACACTTCTGGAAAATATGATCGATTTTTTGAACGGTTCGCTATTCACAATTCCAAGGAAAAAGACAATGAGGCGATTTTGTTGGATGCTAGTAGACGATTGGCGAGGATGGCGAAGAAGTTTGAGGAGAGTAAAATTGTCAAGTTTGGAGATGGGTGGTGAGTTGGGTTTTCGCAAAATTTGTGCGAAACACTTTTCTCAAAGATTTACAAAATTTTGGAAAATGCCTGGGTCTTGTTACGAAATCACGGCTGAAAACATCAAAAATTTACAGAAAAGTCATAGTCTTAAAATTTTCGTGGCGTGAACAATACATTTTTCTTTAAAATGTCACGTTAAATTTTTGAGGTATGTACGAAATCTGTAAACTACCATGTTCCTTTAAATTCTGACGTATTTTGGTCTTTTTCGTGACGAGACCCAGATATGGTTATTAAAAATGTTACTTCATTTTAGTTTTGAAAAATGTGAAAGTTTTTTTTTTTGCAGGTGGAAAGAATATCAGCAAAAACCGCAAACTTCAAATTTCGAATCCCAACAACAAAACTTTGTCGCTTCGTCAAATTTTCAAAATCAAACAGATCCGCAAGAAACAGAAGCAGTGTTCAGAAGATTGAATGAAATTGATGAGCAGTTGAAAGCTCTCAATGAAATGGACGCTAGACAACAACGTCACTATTATGGCTGTGAGTTTTTTCCAAAAAAATCCTGTTGAAAATCATCATTTTTCAGGATTTCATCCATTTTTCTGGTGTTTTTTAATAATTTTACGTGAGTTTGAAGGTTTGAAGAGTTTCAACAAGTTTACGTTTTTCAGGTGTAACTCGTTCTCATTTCCTTTGCCATTCGCTTTAATGTTATGTGTACCAAAATAAAACTGTGTTTCAGAAGATGAATGATGGAAGAAGACGCTGCTAGAAACATCCAACCTGCGGAAAATGTTGCGAAGAAAAAGCGGAAACCAAAGACACCAAAGTAGGTGGCAATTTATTTTTACAAAAATAAGTTTTTCTGCAGATTTTTGGGAGCGAAGAAAGAACTGGAAAAAGTGCAAAAGCAATGGACGGGTGAATATGAGCATCTTTTTTCGAAAATGGAGCAAAACATTGTCGACGTGGCGTTTAAAGCATTGATTGTTCGGCAGTGCTATAAAAATGCAAAACAGCCTGTCAAGACGAAGTTGAGACAGAATTTATGCTCCACTGTGGTGGGTGGATTTTTGACATTGGGAAACGAGGGGAAAATTGGGAAACTATAGCAAAAACTTGAACTTTTTTGATTTTTTTCAATTCGAAAAACTGAAATTTTTCGTTCAAAAATCCACCAATTTCAAAGTAAAAAAAAGCAAAAAATTTTTTTGAAAAATATGTCACTGAAACAATATTTCAGCACAATTGGATGTTGAGTGGTTCGCGAGTGATCGGAAGAAACTTCACGACAAAATTGATCGACCTGAAAAAATCATTCATGACACCCTACTCGAACGCGGCAAATCCCCCCTCTTCCCTGAGTCCATCGCGCTCCTTAGAAACTGCGCAAGTTCTGAAAAGATGTATGAAAATGCAGAGCAGTTTTGTTCGCACAAAACGTTATTGTGAAAATCAGTAGGTTTTGTTAATCTAGATTTTGTTGATTTTTCCGTTTTTTTTTTTTTTAGGAAAGAAGGAAGTTTTTATAAGAAACATGACCTGTGGAAGGATTGCTATCAAATGTCGTTGTATGAGTTTGAGACACATTTGAATGCGTTCAGAAAGGTGTTTGAGAAAGATGCGGTGGGTTTTTGCGCTTTTTTGAAAGTTTCACTCAGAAATTTCGATTTTCAGGGTCAAGGCGAACAAGCGGGTAACGCTAATCAAGTTTATGATATCCAACTCCGTGAGAAAATGTATAGAGAAAGTGAACAAAACATGTTAGTTTACCTGTATTTTCCGACAAAAAAAATGTTTTTTTTTTGTTTTTAGATATCAGCCAACTCCCGAAATTACCGCACCGATCAACAACTTTGAATATAGACCTGAAAATTATCAAATCCTAGCTTCTCAGAGTTATATTCCACCTCAAACTTCGAATTTTATCTATCAACAACCTCAGGCTGCGTTAGTTTTTTTTTTCAATTGTTTTGGAAGTTCTAAATAGCTTTTTCCAGATATTATTATCCGGCAAATTACCAATATGATGCTCAATCATTGACAAACTCAGGGTCCATCAATTATCAAAGTTTTCCAGATTTTAATTATTAGTTTTATCGATTTGTTGTTTAAAAAATTTGATTTCTATCGCCTTAGTGAGTTTGAAAAGTTGAATTCTTTTTAAATACCTGCAAACGGCTTGAATAGAAATATAATCTTCAGTTTCAGATGAATAAGCAGAATATTGATCGTTCTGCGTTGATCGATATAAAAACTGTCCAGTTGAAAGTGAGTTTTGAATAAAAAGAAATAGATTAATTTTTGAATTCGTTTCAGCCCAAGAAAATTGAAGTTATCACTTTGGATGATGACGATGAAGATGAGCCAAAGCCGTCGACTTCTGCGCAATATACAGTGGGAGGAAAGGCGTCGGTGACACAGAAGGCGATACATTTGCGAAAAACGGAAAAGTGAGTTGTTGTATTAACGAAGATACCTGTTTTAGCTGGTCATTTTATTTTTACAGACAACGGACCACCGTAAACCAACAAATTATGACGCAAGAACAAAATATCAATTATCAAACCCTTCTTAAACTTATAAAAGTAAGAAAAATGTTCAAAAAACGGAGATTTATCATAAAAAATGTTTCAGAAACATCCAAAGAATCGATATTTGAAAAAAACCGAAATGAAAATCAAAAGGAACACGTTCAGAACGGAATATGTGAGTTGCATCTAGAAAATTGAGGAAAGTATTGATTTTTTTTTGTAGACAAAACGGATTTTTGCACGTAGTCCGAAAAAACAGAGGATTTTCTTTCTCGAGTTGAAAGCGATTCTCGAAAAAATGATAAAAGACGGTAGTGAAGATGATGATGTGTTTGCTGCGTGGTGTAGAAATAATGTAAATGAAAAAAATGAAGAGATTGTTGACGATCCGAAAGAAGATTTCGAGGATGTTGAAAAGCATGGAACATTCCCGAAAAAAAAGAGACCACCGAAAAAGATAAGAGAAGCGTTGATCAATGCAGCTCGTAAACAACAGGCGGAACAGAAAAAAGTTGCGAAAACGTCGAAAGTTCAAGCGCCGCCGCCTCGTCCGATTTTACCGGCGCCATCGATTTTGACGACGGGAACTTTAAACACGCCGCTTCCGCTGATTCCAGCACCCCAGCCCCTGATGAATTATCCGCCCGTTGCGCCGATTAGACCACTCGCCTTTCCTAGTCTTGGAATTCCGGAGCCGATCAAACAGCAGAGAATTATACCACAACCAACTATCACACATCTTCTTCAACAGATTAGTGATTCGTCGAGATCGGCTTCGCAATCACCCACCATTCCGATATACCAACAACAACAACAACAACCATATCCGCTACCACAAGCACCAGTTGGACCTGGCTACAATTTGTTGTCGGAAAGATGGTGGGAAAGACCGTTGCCGGCGTTGAACGAACGGGTTGTCGCCGAGAATTTTGTTCGGGGAATTGTGGATGCAGGTGGAATGAGTGTGTATGAGATTCAGTTGAAAGAGCAACAGGAGAGAAGAAATCAGGTTGGTGTTGTCACGGTCTTTTATGACGTCCTTCAAAAAAGAGACGCAGAGAAATCATGTTTTTGCAGTTCGACGGCACGTTAATTTTTTATTTATTAATGTTAACTTTTTTGTAACAAGAAACGAAAAAAAAATACAGAGACAAGATTTTTGTCACTGTGAAAGTTGGAAAAAGCCTGAAAATACGTCTAAATTTGAAGAAAAAAAATGAATTTAACTAAAAAGTTTTGAGTTTTTTTTTCACGGTGCATTTCTACTTCTTTTGTCAAAAATCTTTTTTTTCCAGGCCAGAGAGGAGCAGGCGTTGAAACGAAGATTGGAAGAAGTCGAACGACAGATTCAAGAACTTGATCGCATATCGGTACTTTTTGTCATTTCCCAATTTTTTCTAACATAGTTTGCGCAACAGGGTCAAGATGATAGAGATGGGCGGAATAAAAAGTCATCGATGGAAGAAGAGTTTGAGAGAAGGGAATTAGAACTGAGGAAACGAGAAATGGCGTTGGAGGCAAAGGAACAGGAGCTGCTTAGAAATAATGAGCGATTGAAGATGGATCGATACGGGTGAGTGGAGATTTTTGAACTTTGCTAGAGAAATTTCACTGAAAAAAACTCTTTTTAGTGGAGAAATTAGTTTTTTGAAACGTACATTATCCGGATTTTTCACATCTCTATCAATAGACCCATTATCCATGCAATTTTTATACGCAGTGCCAAAAGTTGTAGATCATATCAACATTCGAACGATGGATTCAACAATTCTTCATCGTCGTCCATGCCATCACCTTATTCGCCGATAAACATCTCAATGGATGAGGAAAAAGAAATGCCACAACAGCAACATCGTCGTCACATGAAAAGAAGAGGTTTCGCTTTTTTTTTTCTTTCCGTAACGGATATTTTTGAGTGGCATATTGATTGAATTTTCGCGGATCTAATTGAGACAAAAAATTCGGTTCAGTGCAGCGAAAAAATGCTGAAATTTAATTGAAAATGTGTCACGCTTCTTTTTTCCTGACCAGAAAAAATTCCAAACGTTTTTTCCAGGACATACATCTTCTTCGTCGTCACATAGACATCAGTATGAAGATATTTCTCCAGAAGGTTTGTTGTTGTTTTTTTTTTGCAAAAAAAACTAAACGAAATTTTTTGTAGGATCTCCTCCACGTAGAAAGCGAAGTATTGAAAGTTCACATCGTAAGTTTTTTTTCCAAAAAAAGGTCAATTTCCCTTTTTTTCTAGCTAACTAAAATTTTGAAACGTATTCTTCACGGGTTTCTGAAAAATTTCACGTTTTTTTTTTATAAAAAAAAATGTCACGCTTGTTTTTTTGCGCCTTGTGGTCACGTTTACTCAAATTCTAATAGGGTTATTCAGTTAATAAAATGTATGTTAAAAAAACAAAAAAAAAAATTGAAAAAAGCAATGCAGCTGATGTCAAAATATGTCGAAAAATTACAGTACTCCATCAATTTTTTGACGCTTCGTAAAACAAAAAACGAGGAAAACGTCTCATCGTGCCGAGACCCAAAAATGAAAAATTACATGTTTCTTCGAATTTATTTTTTTTTTCTTGTTTTTCTGTATTTAAAAGTGGGGTTTCAAACAAAGTACGGAGTTTTTGAGTGAAAGTTGTCGAATATGATTTTCCGATGTCATCATCCCATTTGTAGGAGATTACAGCGTGTTTTTCAGCATGTCAAAAAATAGGTGAAGTACTGTAATTTTTCGACATATTTTGACATAAACTGCATTGCTTTTTTTATTTATTTTTTGTTTTTTTAACATACATTTTATTAACTGAATAACCCTATAAACAATCATTTTTTTTTAGATGTTCGGTCGAGTTTTTACGACAATTACGATGCGATAAGTGAGGATGAGGAAGATCAAGGTAGAAATAAATTTGTCGTGACGATACCAGACAAGATTACAAGTTGGTTCTAGATTGTTTCAAAATGTTGAACTTTAATTTGTTGTTGTAGGCAGTGGCGAAACAAAACGGCGCAGATATACACCACCCAAAGATGTGGTTTATGTAGATGTTAGTTTTTGTAACACAGAATTTTAGGACTTTTGATCAAAGATTCAAAATTATTTTTCAAAAAAAGTGCAAAAAAATCAATAATTTATCTATGAATACTAAATACGATTTGTTTGCTTCTTCCCATGTTACTTTTTCAGGTTTCCGATGACGAGTAGCATGTCAGGATTTTTACGGTTTTGTTTTATATTTAATTTAAGTAATTACACGGTATTTGTAAATGTTTGCTCACCTAATGAATGTTACTGATATTATTTTTTTTCCATTTCTCTCGATGTTTCTTGTTTTGATCAAGCTCACGCTATCTTGAACTGTTGACCCAGTTTCATAACTTATTTAAATTGTTTCAGATGGTCGACACATGGGAGAATCTGAGAAAGAAGGCAAGATCGGCTGAAAATTCGATTGATGTCAAGTTGGTCTCGTTGAATAAATTGACGGCGAATTCACATGGTTGGTTGGTTTACGACAATTTCTGCGAAAAAACAAAAAATTTCAAAATACCCTACGACACTCCGTTTTGCCACTAGTGTCGCACACCGCTTGTGAGAGACAACACAAAAAGAGGAGAGCGCGCGAGATAAAAAGTGTGAACACCTCGACGAACAAATGCACAAGAAGATTTTGAAAATGTTTTTTGTTCGTTTTTGCTGAAACTCGCACATTTTTAGGTGTTTTCACATAAGTTTTCACATATAAGTAGGAAAAGTTTATCAATTTATCTCATGTGAACGCTATTTTCCTAGGGGGCGTGGCTTAATGGTTTCTGATTTCAGGTGGATTTGATATTGATGAGAAGACGGTTTCATCAAGACAAGCGTTGTTTGGAACGTTGACTGATGAGATAGATTCACTCATTGAACAGCTAAATCAAATTAATGATGAGGTTAGTAGACGTTTTGATTTTCAATAAAAAAAATTTGTTTTCAGATGAACGATGTAACTGGAGCACAATCGGCAGCTTCCTGGGCCAACAATCCGGCGATTCAACACACTTTACGGAGACATCGTGAAATTTTGCGCGACTATGGCACGGAGTTTCGAAGAGCGCGCGACAATGTGCAACAAATTTTGCAAAGAGAAGCGCTGTTGAGTAGTAGTAGCACATCGGACAGTCGGACTTGTTTGAACAATCGCGCCAAGGGAATTGATATTTATTTGAAGGTCAGTTTTTTGAAAATATATTTTGAAACGTAGATTATCCGGGTTTCTGACAATTTTTCAACAAAAAACATTTTTGTTAACAGGAAAATGAACATATTTCATCTTGCGAACGTTTGCTTGATGAACAATTGGAGATGGCAATGTCGACGAAAGAGAATATGACAAGACAGGGAATTAATTTGAGAGGAATTTCTAATCGGTTACATCAAGTTACAAGTATGTTCTGTTTGAAACAACCCACATGAATCAAAAAACAACAAGTTTTCAGAAAAATACCCGGCGATCAACAGTTTGATGCAAAGAATCAAATCGAAAAAGCAGAAAAATACCATAATTCTCGCTATTGTCATCTCGTCCTGCCTTATTTTCACAATTTTCTGGATTATTAACTGAAAAAGTGTTTCTTTGTTGTCTTATCAGCGCTCACAATCGATTATTTTTTCTTTGTTTCTGTGATTTTACTTGTAAATAGTAATGGGGATTGCATAATTTATTGATTATCAATTGATTTATTTATGAAATACGATTAGTTTCAATTGTAAAATTACTTGATTTTGAGCGGTTTTTCTTGAAACCCCGTTTTTATCTTATTTTTGTTGTAAATATTTATCTAATAGATTAATTTAGAGAATGAGCTTGAAAGCGATCGTCTGTCCATCGATTCTCAATGCAGATTTGGCGTCGTTGGCAGCAGAGTGTCAGAAGTTGTTGGCTGCTGGTGCAGATTGGTGGGTTCGGAAAAATCAATAGTTATTCGAAAAGATTTCTTGACATATTGATCCGTTTAAGCTTGCTCCACTTTCGCTGTCACTAATTATTGAAAAAAAACAATTGAAGCGTGTCACACGTTCGGTCACGTTTTTATTCGATTAACAATTAACAATAACATCAATAACACGATAACAAAAAAAAATACGCATTCAAAGCAAAATCTCAGACATCTCTCTCATCGTCATATTCATATCCTGTAAAAAGTCAATATAGAAAAAATATTGTCGGAGGCGAAAATTTCTAATAAGAAAAATGAGTCATTCTGAATTTCAAAAAGTTGCCCCGAAAAAAATAAATGTCAAAAAGCTGTGAATTTTTATTTTTGTTACCTGCTCATATGTTGTGGCTGGTCCTTGTTGGATGGTGAAGAACAATCTATGCTGTAAGAGAAAATGTGTTCACTTGGAAAGGGAACTTTTGAATCTAACCTTTTCATCGGAAAACGGATAAAACGAGAATTTGATAGAATTATTGTAGATTATATAAACATCCTTGCGGGTCAAATGAGCAGATTCACTGACTTCTATCATGGCTTTATAAATACCTCTCAACCTTTCTTGGTCAAGAAAACCTGGTGAAATTTTGCAAAGTTCTTTGAAAGCATCTCCAACTTTATACACATTCTTTACAAGTTCGTACATTGGCTGTAAAACGTAGTTGTTTTTTATATTCTAAAAAAATGCAATCACCTCTGTCATATATTGTTGAAATTCTTCGTATGCCGAGTTAATGATTTGGTCCAATTTCCATGTTTCAATGAAATAACGATAGTCCTGAAAAAAAGGAGAAAAACGATTGTATTTTTTCTGATCCCATTTACTCACTCTAGTTTCATCAAACACATCGAGATTATTAATCCACTCGATTATTTTCGAACAATTCTCTTTCTTCAAAAATCTAAACAAGCGCATTCCATCAACAATTTCATCTCTCAAATCGTAGTAAGTTCTCATTGTTGTTGTGCCTTGAGAGCCATACGGAGTGGTCACCGGGATATTCCTATCGTGTGGAGTTTTGTCAAAATCGACTCGGAAGATCTTAAAACAAAGCCACTTTTTGGAATATTATTAAATGAAGCTTGGAAAAGACTTGAGTGGAAAAGACTCTTCGGGAGGTAATTTTAGTTTCGAAATCTTTTGTTGTCAAAAAATCAAACCAAAAAAGTCTGTTCCGATCAAGTTTTATCAAATTTGCTCACTTGCAAAGACTCTTCGGTCAACTTGAGAATCTTAGGGAATCTTCTCGAAAACATCCCATTCGACGACTCTTAAAATTCCCAATTCTCGATCTCTCTCATTTTCAACTGAGATCAATCCTTTCGGGAACGGTTTTCCGCGTTGTTCTCTCATAGCAATTTCCAGCGCATTTTCCAGTTCTTTAGCAAAAAAGAATCGTTTGTATGGGTTCAATTTTTCTTCAATGAAGTAGCGAACAGCTGGATAGCGTCTACAATTCAAAATTCCTTCTTCTTCATCTTCGAAAATGAATTTCACCGAAAAATTGAGGCGCCAGTGTGCGAGATACATTTCAAGATATTCCTTTCGTTGTTCCGAGATCGGAATTTCTTTATTCATTTCCTCTAACATTTTGCGTTGTTTGATTAAAATTTCTTCATCGTTTTCGCCATAAAATTCAGAAAGAAGATTGTGAAAATCATCAATTGTGTTGAAATTGATCGATTCCTGAAATACTGACAAGTGAAGTTAATTTTTCACGTGCGCTAAACTCTTACAGGATCTTTCCATTGAGACTTATTCTTAGCGTGAAGACGATTTCTAAACAACTGGTCTGGAATCAACTCGTATGTTCCTTCCAGTCGTTTGGCAACACGAGTTTTGAGAAAGTTGGAAAACAACTTCAAGTGATGATAATGACTATATTGTTCAATGTATCGGTTAAATGAATCCAACTTCGAGATGTATCCATCATTCGATAAGAAATTATACGTTAATATTTTTGGCTCATAATAATACTTCATGTACTCAATTGTTCCAAGCAATTCATCTTCTGTTTCGTAGATCTTTTTTGTTTCTTCATCTTGAAACAGTAGTTTGATGAATTTATCGAGTTGTTCTTCATCAATATAGTCGGTATCCTCAAATTTTGAAATTTCTTCTTTAAAACTTTCGGAGATTCTCTGTAAAATAGAATTTACAATTTTCAAAAACAATCTTCACTCACAGTTAGGTAAATTAATTGGCTGACGATTTTACGTAGTATTTCGCATGTGATGACCATTTTGACATCAATTTAATTTTCAAAGTTGATCGAAGAGGTTTACTGTAATCATTTACATAAATCAAAAAACTGACAAATTTTCCGAGTAAAAAAGAACTATTCTTTGTGTTTGCACATCATTTTGATCGCGGATTTTCAAAACTCACAAAATTGTGAAGACAAGAATCAAAAATTCCGTAAGCTTGGCCTATTTTTCGCTCGTAAATTCAAATAAAAAAGTCTCATCGTGTCAAGACACAAACTATTCAAATAATACATGCGCCTTTATTTTCAAAAAAAAAAAAAATAAACAGTAATCCGAAAGGCGCATTATTCTTCAGATTTTCGTGTCTCGGCACGATGAAACGTTTTACTAACGCCAAATGTCCCCAAAAACTATCGTATATTTTTGTAGGCTTCATCTCGATGTGATGGATGGACACTTTGTGCCGAATCTCACATTCGGACATCCGGTTGTCGAAAGTTTGCGAAAATCTCTGGGATCTTCCCCGTTTCTCGATGTCCATTTGATGGTTTCGAATCCGTCACAATGGGTTGAACCAATGGCGAAAGCCGGAGCAAATCAATTCACATTTCATTATGAGGCTGTGAATGGAGAGCAGGAAGTCGAGAATATCATCAAAAAGGTATATTTCTGGTTTTTAGCGCTGAATTTTTTTTTCCATTTTTCAGATTCGTGAAAATGGCATGAAAGTTGGTCTCTCAGTCAAACCAGGAACATCGGTCGACAATATTCTTAGGTATTCTAAAATAGTTTTTCTCTGTAAGTTTTTTTTTTCAGATTCGCTGAAAAAATTGACAATGCGTTGATCATGACTGTCGAACCCGGATTTGGTGGGCAAAAGTTTATGGAGAGCATGATGGAAAAGGTGACTCTTAGAACTCTTAGAGATTTTGAAACGTATATTAGACTGGGAAAAGTAATTATGCGGAATCATGATAGTTAACCGCGTTGCGTGTCCGTGACGCGGTTCTCAATCCGAAAGAAAGTAGGAAAAGGGGAGAGCGAAAAGAAAAATAGACACGCAACGCGGATGAGAAAGTTGGAATTAATTTTGGCCAAGTTTTGGATGAAAAAGGACCTAAATGTATCGTGCTGTGAGAAATTTGATTTATTTCAAAAAATCCCCACTTTTTCCACAATTTTTGTTGAAAAAAATGTTATTTTCGAAGTTTTTAATATAATTTTACAGGTTTCTACAATTCGTCAAAAACATGCAAATCTAACGATCCAGGTGGATGGTGGTGTCACCCCGCAGAACATTGATATTTCCGCAAAAGCCGGAGCGAACGCAATTGTCAGTGGAACTGGTATCATCAAGGCCGCCGATCAAGCTGAGGCGATTCGAATTATTCGAGAATCGGTTCAAAAATCGATTAGAGGTTGAGACACCAGCTTCCCGAATTTTTAATCTCTGTGAGGTTGTGATTTTTATTTTTGAAGGTAAATTCTTTTTTTGTTTGAAAGGTTTTTTTTCTTTTTTTCGCAGGCAAAATTTCAGACACGTTTTAATTATTTTTTTTTGCAAGAAAAAATTTCACGTTTTGAATAACTGACAAATTTCTGCCATTTTTAAAAATCTAAAAAACAGTAAGTGCAAATTATGTTTAGGAATTTTCATTGAATTTTTTGCAGGTATGAACTTCAAAAATACTCACTTTGCTGTATTATGGTTTATTATGGTTATTTATGCATTACCAGTTGACGGAAAGAAATCGCCTTTAAAAAAATTTGAAGTTCCCAGTGTTGATGGTTTGTCGATCGATCAGAAGGCTTTTCAATTTTTCGAAGATGAGAGGGATGAAATTGGTAATTTAGACTCACTCGGGTTGTAAAGTAGTTGATCCAAAAATTTTGAAAATTTCCAGATCTTCGAAAAAGGATTAAAAGAAAAACGAAGAGTGTGAAGAATCTGAAACCAACTGCAGCAACTAAAACGACAGCAACCAAGGGAACAACTAAAACTACAGTAATAACTACAGTACGCTCGACAACGACGACAAAGACCTCACCAACTTCTACAAAAGCGACAAGTACTGTATCGAGTACATCTACTCCAACTATTTCAACAAGCGTCAAATCTTCCACAAAAACAACAACAACTAAACCAGCGCCAAATGTGCCTGTAAATGTTCCTGTGCCACAGAGACCACCATCATCTCCACCTGTGCCATCACCATCTAGAAAAGTGGAGCCGAAAAAGTGAGCATTTTTGGGCCGCAGTATAGGTATAAGAAAAACCTTGGTGGGAAATTGCAGAAAAATTAAAAATTTTGAGTCATTTTCAGGCTCTGGTCAGGCTTTGAAAATTTGTGAAACGTATTTTTCTCGGGTTTCGGAAAAGTTTCAGATAGTGGTTTTTCTTCTCTATGAATCTAGTAACATGAATGTTTCAAAATGTTCGAATCACGGGAATTAAATTTGAAGCTCTGGTTCCCCTCTTGAAACGTATTTTTCTCGAGTTTCGGAGGAGTTGATTTCTTTTGGTATTTTAGGTCACCATATGTTGTTGTTGTTATTGTCATAAATAACACCTGATTAACAAGAGGTGTGACCTTTTCCCATCTGTCGGTTTCTTTCAAGGATTAGGTCGATTATCTAATTTAGGCGATCTTTTATGATGTTTCAACTTGTTGCATGCGGTGTTATGTTTCTGACAAGTATTATGTCAATCATCACTTCGGCCTTGGCTATTCGAGATGTATCAAAAACGAAAAAACAATTAGCCAACATTCAATCGATGGCAACCACGACGATGACTCTCTGAAACCGTACTTGAAAAATGAAAAAGTTGTTAGTTTTATTAGAAAAAATATCACAGAAAAAAAGAAAAAATGATGATAAGAAGGCACTAAAACAGACTACAATTTCGGGAATCTAGCATAAACTTTATCCATCTCAGGTTTGTATTTTAGTCGAAGTTGCGGTCGTTTTGCTTTGAGCGTTGGTGTCAGAAGGCCGTTTTCGACGGTGAATGGATCGGCGGCCAATATCACTTTTTTAACCTAGAAAGAAAAGTTGAAAATTTCTGAGCTAAGTAATATTTCTCACCTGTTCAATAGAGTTCAACTTGTTGCTTTTGCCAATTGCGTGAAGTTCGGAGACGACAAACTCTTGAGCCTTTTCGTCGCCGCAAATTTGTTCGAGTGTTCGGCTAGAGTCACCGCCGTGTTTAGCGTTCCAGTCTAATAGTACTTGTGGTTCTGGCACGACCACGGCGATCAGCCATCTGTAATTTAGAAGTTTTGAATCGCAATTGAGAGAGTGCGAGACGCAGAGGGAAAATTGAGATTTTAGCCTGGTTTTCACAGAAAAATGTGTAAATTACCTCTGTAAACTGTCACCATCGACGTAGACTTGTTGTACGACTGGCGCTCTAACGTAGACGTTTTCGATCTTCTCCGGTGCCACGTATTCTCCTTGCGCTAGTTTGAAAATGTGCTTCTTGCGGTCGATGATTCGGATTGTGCCATTCGGCAACATTTCACCAATATCGCCAGTCATCAGAAAACCGTCTTCGTCGAAAAGCTCAGCGGTTCTCTGCGCATCTTTGTAGTATCCCTTCGTCACAGACGGTCCCTTAATTCGAACCTCGCCTTTTCCGTCTTTTGCGAAATAGTTCAAATCGGGAACATCGCCCAACTTCATCAAAGTGCACGGCGCCGGTCCACCGCAATGTCCGGTGCTCGGATCGCCCATCCACGTGAATGTGCCCAACGCTGTGCATTCGGTTTGACCGTAACCTTCGACAATTGTTGCGCCAAGTGTCACCCGGCACGTCTCAAGAACTGTTGAAGAGATTGGCGCCGATCCGGTGACCATTAGGTCGACTTTGCCGCCGACTTGCTCCTGAATTTTGCGGAACACTAGACGATCCCAGATGGTGTCGCGGCTCAATTTTCCGCTTTTCACTAGCGCCAGCTTGCGCGCAAATGCCAGGTTGAAGACGAGTTTTCCGATGAAACCTTGTTGTTGGACTTTGGACTGAAAGAAGATGGATTGGGCTCATGGCCTTCAAAAGAGACGCAGAGAAATCAGATTTTTGCAGTTCGGGGTTACGTTTTTTTGTAACGAAACACTATGAAAAAATAGTTGAACCGAAAAAAAATATTTTTTATTACTGACGTGACCTCTATATTTAGTTAATTTTCAAAAATGGCCACGCCCATTTTTTTGCTCTGTGCGGCATGGTTTTTCTGTGAAAGTACAACTTTTTGAGTGGGGTTTTCTCATTTTCGCTCTGTTTTTCTATCACAAAACATTATTCAAGTAAATCTTCAAAATTTGAATTTTTTCCAACAAAAACTATCAGAAAATTTTTTCACTGAAATTTTTCTTTCAGGTGAAACGAACATACCGTCACTGCGTCGTACAATCGATTCAACAGTCGTGGAACAACCGGGAAAACAGTTGGTTTGAGCGATTTAATATCATCGGTGAGTCCTTGAATATTTCCACGGAAATAGCCAATCTTGGCGCCAAAACCGAGCAATGTCCAATGTGTCAATTGTTCCATCATGTGCGACAAGGGCAGATACGAAATATGGCTCTGTTGTCCTTCCATAAACTCGGGCATAAATGTGGATAGGATTTTCAAAAACGCGCTAATGTTCGAAACAATGTTTCCGTGCGTCAGCATGACACCCTTCGGTGTTCCTGTCGTACCAGAAGTGTAGCAAATTATATAGACATCATCGGGTTTCGGCAAAAGTTCAGTGTAGTTGGTGTGCGATTTTCCGAGCTCTAGAGCGTGATTAAATGTGACTAGGGTGATTCCGTTGTATTTGGCGAGTTCGACATCGTCGTCTTCGAATTTGTCGGCTTCGATGACGATGATCGTTTTGAGTGTCGGAACGTTTTCACAGTTTTTGATTAGGGATTTTGCCTTTTCCACCTTGTCAACAATCACGACACTAGAATCATTTTTTTGTTGGTTTTAAGACTAACAAGGTTTTGGATCAGTTTGGTATTTTCGAATGAAATTTTGTAGTCTCAAAAATTTCGATACACTGAAAATATCCCGTCGTCAAATTAAAAAAAACCAAAACGTGAAATTCCACGAAACACAATTTCAAAATACAGAACTTTTCAAGGTTTCTTGTGTGAAAAATCGAAAGGGAATTAAGGGTTTCCACGTTTTTGGCCAAAGTATGCGTAAGATAGCGATTTTCCAAAAAAAAAAAAACCCCGGGAAGTATACGTTTCAAAGCACAAAAACTAGAGTCTAGTTCCCCCTTACTATAGTTTTTTTTTCTATTCTTTAGAGTTATTAGTAGCCGATCTGTATCCTTTTCTAGGTCACCATATGGCTAATTAGATTTCACACCTTTTGATGTTATCTACAAAATATGGCATACTTGTTGTTATGAGCAGTCAATAACAACATATGGTGACCTAGATAAAAGTCAATAGGAAATATGTGGGAATAGGAAGGGAGGGCTAAAAGAAATGAGGGACCAAAAGAAATAGGACTGAAAAAAATGTGACCAAAGAGTTCGGGAAAAACTGAAAATTTTGTCCGAGAGAAATACAAAACTTTCTGTGGAACTCGTTTATCTTACTTTTCACGCAAAAACTCCGAATTGACCCAAAACCATTCCCTTGTATGTCTTTTATTTACAAACCTGATATCTGCTTGAGAAATGATAAAAGTAGCGGCCTCGGCGCCTAGTGTATCATACAAAGGTACAACGACGATTGATTGTTTCATGGCTCCGAGAGCACTGATCAACCATTGTGGCGAATTTCGGGCGTAGATGCCGATGTTTGTTGCGTTGCCTAGAGAGATTTACGTATTAATGGAACGGGTGGGACAAAAAGTTTAGAATTTTTTTTCTAAAAACTAGGTCAAAAATGAGATTCCCGAGAAAAAACAGGTTTTTTTCCTCCTGCCCGATTTTCATTGAACCCGGCTTGATTCGAAGTCTCTTACTTGGTGTCAAGCCAAACTCGTGTATCAGAGCCATCGACAACAATTTTGACTCGTCCAAAACTTCGTCATAACTCAAAAAATCGTAGTCGGCATCGGCGGTAGATCGCCAGCCAACGCATGGCCCAGTGCCTTTTGCGTCCTGGAAATTCGACTGATTTTCGGGGGCACGCTAAAGGGTTGAACTCACTTTTCGACCTCTGAGAAAAATGTCGTGCAACGTGGCAACGTCGGGATAGAAGCGGTGAAGCACATCTTCAGCTCCATCCATAAGTGCACTTTTCCAAACTCCTGGTTGACCCTAGAAATTTTGAGTTTGATAAGGGGACGAAAAAACGGGCCGAGCCTAACTCACCTCAACCGGCAGAGCTTGTTTATCAATCGAATAGCCGCCGGGAAGTTGTAGCTTTGAATTTCTCAACAATTTACAATACAAAAAATAGGTGGAGCCCAGTAGAGCCGCAGTCAAGCCCGCTAATGCACCCGGATTTTCAGTCGTCATTTTTTTTTGCTCCGCTGATTTTTCTGAAATTTTTATCCGTTTTTTCCCAACACAAAAAAATGGAATAAATCAAACTGCGAGAACAATTTTTGTTTGGTGTTAGAATGAACTTTAATCAGCTGATAAGAGACGAAATATGGACAATAATGAGTGTGAGAGTGAGAGAGACGCGAGGATGAAAAAATGGCCAGATTTTTATTTTTTGTACTTTCCGGGTCAGAATGTGTTTTTTTTTTGTAAGTGTTTTGGAAGAGATTCGACTTGGTGTTGACCATTTTTCCCCCGTTAATTATTTTTTGAAGATTTTTTGAAAGTTTTTTCAGGCGAAAAAAAAATCAGATCTTCTCGGGCATTTTTAGCGGTAAAAATAGTCGGATTTTTTCCCAAAATCATGCCTGACCTAAGAGGGAAAAAAGTACCGTGACACTTTTTTGGTCGAAAATTCAGAGTGACATTTTTCAAGAAAAATCTATAAGTCACACCACAAAAACTTGAAAACTATAATTTTTCTTCAAATTTTCAAAAATGGTCCTCTCGTAGACCAGGTATTATGCCCCAAATTTTTTAGCCGAAAAAAATCACATTTTTTCCCGACATTTTTTATCGCGGGGTTTTTTTTGCGAAAGTTCCAAACATACCTGTCACGAAGAGGTACGAAAATTTATCAGAAAATGTTACACGTTGAAAAATGTTGAAGAAACTGCATAGTTTTTGAATTTTTACGTGACGAGACCTGTGCATATTTTTATTAAAAAAGGTCACTGAGTTTTGGGCACAAACCTCCAAAAAAATTGGACATTCTGAATTTGGGATAAAACCAGAAAATGGGTCTTGCCTGAAAATTTGAGAAAAAAAATCTAAAACCCCGAGAATTGATATACAACTATAATGAAGAACGCTTGCAAGAAACTAAAATTGATAGTTTATGACACTATCAATCTTTTCTCCTTCCAATTTTTTTGCCAACACTGGGCGGTCTTTGAGAAATTATTGAGGAGGAACATGTGATGTTCGGATACTCTGCACCTGAAACCCTCCATTTTTTTTGTTTGAAAAATGTGATGAAATGAGAGATTTTTAGTTGATCGCGGAAATTTTTTGTTGTCTGACCCGATTCTAATTTCAAGGAACTTTTTGGAAAAATTTTGGGTCGAGTACTGAGAATGTTTTATTGATTTTTGTGAAAAAAGATTTTTGAAAATACTTTGGATCGATTTTTCAGAGAAAAAAGTTCACCGTTTTCATAATTTTTTCAGAAAATTAATTTAATTTGGAAAATTCTGAAGGATTTTGAAAAATTCCGATCCAATTTGCAGAATTTTTTGTCATGTTCAAAATTTGCAAAAAAAAAGCGCAAAATTTTTTTGTCAACCGATTTTTTGGGATCTCAGTTTTGAAATTTTTCGATTTTTCCCAAAAACTTGATTTTTCTGAAAATTGATTTTAGCAAAAATCTGTACCTTTTTCAAAACTGTACATTTCTCTGATCCCAAATTTACCTGTCAGGTCAAAGTTTGCAGTTTCTCGAACAATTCATCGAAATCAAACGTCCACCAAAAAACACTTAAAATCTTATCATGCAAAATCGGACCATATTTTTTCTCTCATCGTACAATTATAGTTGAACAAGACAAAAAAGGGGCCAGCAAATAAAATGATAATTGAATTAGGCCAAACTGGTTGCTTTAACATATATGACAGGGGTTTTTCTTTTAAGCAAATCGAAAGATCTCGAAAGTACAAAGAGAACAAATTGCAAAAAAAAAACGGCAGGGCAGGAGAAATGATAAAAAAGAAGAAATAGTAGTTTATTATTGATAATAATACGGTAATTGTTAGTTGATAAAACGGCGTGTATGTAAGGGGGGAGGGGAGGGGGGTGTCTAAAAAAGAAACACACAAAAAATAGTGTATACAGGGGCAAGAGAGATAAGCGCAAAATGAGAGGGTGAAAGAGATGGGTATTTGGATGAATGATAGTGTGGTGATGTGATTGTTGTTGTGATGATGATGATGGTACGTGGCGCACGAAAAGCCTGAAAATGACACGGATAGGCTTGGTTAGTAGAAGAGGACGTTTTTCACAATTTCTCGGGCCGGCTCGGAATATCATTACTTGAGACTTGAGAGTTTCGGGTCTGGAGGTTTTTCCGTTTTTTTTTTTGCAACTTTGAAAAACTTTGACTGGAAAAATCGCTTGTCCCTTCGAGAAAAAGATACTGTAGTTGGAAAAATCTAGTTTCCTCAAAAATTTTCAGCGCGAAAAATTATCATAGGCCTATAAAACTGTAGCCGAAAATCCATATTGGGGATAGCCTGGCCAAATGACCACCTCAGGTTCACCCTCTATCAAAAGTTACACGAAAAAAAGACAAACAATGACTGAAAAGCATGGAAAAGAGCCAATATGATTTATGGTCTGAAATTGAAGACAACCGTACCATTCGATGATCAGCATACATGATACCCTACCAAAAATTTGAGAAAAAAAAGCTCGAAAGTAACAAGGACAACCTCTTGATTTTTCAAATCGGAGAACCGGAATTATTCCTCGTGATGTCCTATTATTCAAATAATAAAAATAGATCTTTTAAATGAATAAAAATAAATAAATAGATTCCACGTGTCGACGTGACACGTATCTTAATTTTAATCATTTCAGTTTTTTGATTTATTACAAAGTGAGGCTTGGACTCGACAACCTCTCCGTCTGCGTTTCTCCGAATTTAACAAGATAAGTTGATTTTCATTATTCGGGTCTCCTTTTTCTCTTGAAAATTTGTCCAAAAATCGATTAAAATGTTGTGTCGAACACTTTTCGGAGCGAGTACCGTCTACCAGAGTCTGAGTCCGGCTTCATTTGGTCCTAGATCGAGTGAGGATGTTTACATCCTTTTGGAACAGGCCAGAAAGCAATGAAGAATTGTGTTGATAATAGGACTTGGCACTCATTTTTTATATTGATTGCGGAACTATTTTTTCACCTATTTCAATTCCCCGGGTCAATTTTCTGTGGTCTGAAAAGAAATTGTTTTTTTTCAGATTTCATCGATCTTGCTCCAATGACAACATTGAAAAATGTGATCCACTGGAAATGACAGGTACGAAAAACTGTAAAGTTAAAACTCAGAACTTCTGAAAAAATCCAAATGTTAGTGACCTCCCACGTATCAATAAGCGGCCACTGTGATGTATAACAAGAAACAAGAATAAAAACGAGGACAAGAAAGAAAGAGAACTATAATAGAAAACTGAGCAAAAAGTGTATAATGAATGAAGGAATGAGCACAGAGAGGAACAAGGATTGTTGACTCCGCCCCTTTTTCACGAGGTGTAGGTGTGAAAAATGGGCGGAGTCGACGGTCTCTTGGTATACCGCACGTTGTTCCTCTATTCATTTTATTATTCACATTTTGCTCAGTTGTCCAATATTTTTTATTTCTTTCTTTTCTTGTTCGTTATGATTCTTTTTTTTGCTTTTCGTTCCGTCTTTGAACTCATCATCGAATGTTGTTTCCAATTTCAGACCCATTTTTCTTTGTCTTTTCGTATTACTCTTGATAGGTATAACTTTGAGCTCTTGCCCACAATTATCCCAAGTATTTTCGGAAAACCATATTTTCCTCAAATTATTTTTCGTCTGGTTTTCACTCCGAGCTTAAAAACTCTAAATTTCCAGTGTTTACAGTACTCTAGATGGCGTATGTCGTCGGGGTTTTCAAAACGGTAGAACTACAGTACCCCAAAATCTGGAAATTTGAACGAATTTTCGCCGAGTCGAAATATCCAGGCCACATAGAATTTGACCCAGTTTGGTCAAGCTATGCTTTCATCTTGGAAAATTATTTAGTTTCCAATTCTGGATGTGCCTTTGAAATAGAAACTCTTCTTCGTGCTCGTACATCATTAGTAGACCTTCCAAGTGTATTCTTCTTCCCCTAATTAGTGTCATTTTTTCATCCCCTTTTTCCTTTATAAAGGGACAAAAATTCTGCTTATGAGTTTTTTTTTCTGAGTTATTTATTTATTCATTTTTTCCTCTTCCTCCATCCTTCGACGACCACGAAAAAAAACCCAAAAAAAAATCCGCACATTGTTAGACGGGCGCGGACGAAATCGAATTCGAAGAAGATGTGTATACTTGTGGCAGCTATAGAGAGAGAGAGAGAGAGCCGAAAAAAGAAAAAAGAGAAAAAGGACCGAAATCCGAGCGAGAGGAGGAACCATATAATTTGGTTTTGACGGGCGGAGGATGAGAAAGAGGAGGTCTTTCTTTGTTTCATTTTTTTTCTTGTTCGTTGAAATTTTGGATTGGCTTTTTGACCCGATCTAAGACTTTGGAAAATGCCTACTTTTTAAATATTTCTGAGGCCAAGAATTTTCAACTCCTTGAAAAAAACGAAAAAAAAAGTGAGAAACAATCATCCAACCCATAAAGATACTTCTATCCATTTTAGATATCCACAAAGTTTTTCATTTTTTTTTCACAAAAAATTCCTGACCAAAAATCAGATCTCTATTCATTACTTTCACTCAATTCAAGTATCATATTTCACAAATGTTTTTTTCCGACAAAAAATTTGTTGGAAAAATGTCTGTTTTTTTTCCCATTGTAACTATAGTCACCGGAAAATCTGCTCGATTTTTTTCCCATCTAATTATTTTTTCGCTTCACAAAAAAAATTTTGCGCACACAGAAAAATCATTAAATATTCTGTGAGAAACCCGGCGCGCGAAAAAATTGTGTCCTTTTTTTGTTTTCGTTTCGAAACAACGAAAAAAAAATCGAAACTCACACAACTCAATTCCCAACGGTATGCGTGACTTTCTAATTTTCAGGAAAAGAGGCGAAGAAAAGAGAAGAAAAATACTCTAATGCGAATTCTGCATGGCTTGGAGCTCGATTATTTTTTGTTGTTATTGTTATTTCTGGTCGATTTCGTCGGTGGAAACGGTTTTGCGAAACGAGTTTGATGAGAAAAGTGAGGAATGGTGAGTTATTTTTGGACACATTTCAGCAGAGAGAATGTTCCAGTGAAAAATGAGACGATTTTTTAGTTTGGGTGACCCAAATTGGGTCTCACCACGAAAACCAGAAATGGGACCCGAGTTTAGGCGATCTTCTGAAATATCAAAATCTGTCATATGCATACCTGACCTAACAGGGTACCAAAAAAATTCTTGAAATTTTGTAACTGTGAATAAGGACAAAAAACGATGTATAACCTACTCAGTTCCACTTTTTTGATGATAAAAAGTGGTCCAGACATTGTAAAACCACTTTTTAGAACTGGAAAAGTGGTCCATACATTGTAAAACCACTTTTTAGAACTGGAAATTCATCTTTGTTTTTAATCTCGTTCTCACAATTAGGAATTTCCACGTTTTTTGCCGAAGCATGCCGTAACATAGCGATTTTCCGAAAACCCGGGAAATGTACGTTTCAAGGCCCAAACACTAGAGTCTAGTTCCCCTTTACTATAGTTTTTTTTTATTCTTTAGAGTTATATAGTCCTTTTCTAGGTCACCATATGGCTAATTAGATTTCACACCTTTTGATGTTATCTATAAAGTACGGCATACCTGTTGTTATGAACTATCAATAACAACAACATATGGTGACCTAGGTAAAGTCAATAGGAAATATGTGTGAATAGGAAGGGAGGGCTAAAAGAAATGAGGGACCAAAAGAAATAGGACTGAAAAAATGTGACCAAAGGGTTCGATAAAAACTGAAAATCTTGGAATTCGATTATTATACTGGTCACTTGGCCATAGGGGTTGTAACTTTTGGCTCATTCGATCAGGAAGAGGGGGTGTAATTTTGAAAAAATTCACTGTAAAAGTTTGTTGGGACACAACTGTTCTAAAAAAATGTAGAGAAAAATATGAAACAATTTTTATTCATTTCTTGTTTCTCACAGCCTGTTCAACTGTCCACAACATGCTCACAACGAGTCGGCTTACGGAGAAAAGTGTCGAGGCGACGATTCGATAATCGCACAAATTCTGACGGGCTACAATAAATTGGACCTACCGGGTGGCGAACAAGTGGATGTGTCGATCGAAATATGGGTACAAGAGGTGTCGAAGATCATTGAAATCACATCGGAATTCGAGTTGGACATCTATGTGACCGAAAGGTGGACGGATCCCGCGTTGGCGTATTCTCATCTCAATCCGTGTAAAAGGTGAGAGATTTATTGATTTCTGATGTTGTGAAACGTATTTTATCCGGGTTTATTTAAAAAAAAATGGTTTTTTGCAGCAATATGTCAGTGGACGGCGCTTCAATTTTAGGAAAAATTTGGAATCCTCACGCATGTTTTGTCAACAGTAAACTGGCGACAATTCACGAAAGTCCCTTTAAGAATATATTTTTGCAAATCTACAGTAATGGCAGTATTTGGCACAATTATCGTATCAAATTGACGGGGCCGTGCTCGAATACGCTTAGAACATTTCCAATCGATCAGCAACGATGTATGTTGTTCTACGAAAGTTTTACACATAACAATGATCAAGTGAAGTTGGATTGGATAACCACTGTGGCACCGATAACGATTATCAAGGATAACATCACACTTCCCGATTATACGCTTGTCGATTTTTCGGCCACTAGTGTTATGAGGGTTGGTTTTTGAACATTTTTTTAAATTTGAGATGAAAAAGTCTGTTCTAGACAAATTTTGACTGACCAAAACAATTTTTCCATTCAAAATTTCCTCCTTTTCAGCTCTATCCACCTGGTCTGTTCAACGAGCTGATCGCCACTTTTACGTTTCAACGACTCTACGGGTTCTACATTCTACAGGTCTACGTGCCGGCCTACATTTCGGTGTTCATTTCATGGGTTTGTAAAACGACAAGAAAATGAGAAAATGTATATTTCAGGTATCATTCACTTTGGGAGCCGAACAAATTCCGTCGCGAACGACTGTCGGTGTCAATTCACTTTTAGCTTTGACGTGAGTTTTTTGTTGTTTTTGAAAATTTAAGTTTCTGCGCATACCTGGGATAGCTGTGGACAGGGTCCCAGGTTTATACCCCCAAACCCCGCTCCTTCAAAGTTATAAGTTATACAGTTTTTTTTCCTAACAAAATTTTAATAAGGAATTTTTTCAAAATTATATCCCTTCCTATGTTCTAAGGAGTCGAAAGTTGGTCAATTGGCGGGTATTATACTTGAAATTTTTTGTATTTCTCTCGGACAAGATTTTCAGTTTTTCCCGGAATCTTTGGTCACATTTTTTTTCGACCTATTTTTTCTGGTCCCTGATTTTATTTAGCCCTCCCTTCCTATTCACACATATTTCCTGTTGACTTTATCTAGGTCACCATATGTTGTTGTTATTGATAGTTCATAACAACAGGTATACCATATTTTGTCGATAACATCAAAAGGTGTGAAATCTAATTAGCCATATGGTGACCTAGAAAAGGATACAGCCCGACTACTAATAACTCTAAAGGGTAGATAAAAAACTATAGTAAGGGGGAGCTAGACTCTAGTGTTTGAGCCTTGAAACGTATATTTCCTGGGTGAAAAAAAAAGGCCCGAAATTGGACTTATAAAAAATTGACAAAAAGACATAATATTATTTTTAAAATCCCAGGAATTTTTCAAGAAGGTATAGATTTTTAGATAAAGTCTCGCCAAGAAAAAAAAAATAATAGTTTTCAGGTTTCAATTCGGCGCAGTCGTCAACAATCTTCCTAAAACGTCGGATGTGAAAGCGATCGATGTGTGGATACTCAGCTCGATGGCGTTCATTTTCGCGTCGCTCATCGAATTGGCCATTGTTGGGTATTTGTCGCGAGACGGGCATCATGGAAGCATAAAGTGGGTCTTGTCATTTTTTTCCATTAAAAAAACCAAGGTTTTTCAGATGTCGATGCTCTTGGTTGTGTATGAATTGTAAGGATTGGACAGCGCTGAAAATTGATCAGGTATTTTTTTGTGAAAAATTGGAGAGTTTGAAAGGGAATACTTTGTCATTCGCGTTGCGTGTCTGCGACGAGGTCCACTTTTTCTTGAGAGCCGCGTCGCAGACACGCAACGCGCCTGACGAAATTTCCCAGTTTAATATACGTTTCAAAATCAATTTATCTACACTTTTTTTCAAAAACCAGTTAACTATACGTTTCAATGTCTCAAGAAGTAGTTTCTTGTATTTTTTAGATAATTATAAACTCATCGAAAAACGAGGAAAAACAAATTAAACTTGCAGATGTCATCAATTGTATTTCCGATAAGTTTTGCCGCTTTCAACATTTGGTACTGGTTCATTTTTCTCGGGTAAGTCCTTTTGATTACAGGAAAAATCGTATAAAGCAAGAATGATCGACATCTGGAAATGGAAAAATTTCAGATTTAATCCTCTAAGCATGAAACCTAATTGATAAGAGCATGTCAGCAACAATGACTAACAAGAAAAGGTTTCTCTATCTATTTTTTTTTCAGTTTTTTTCTTTTTTCTTTTCCGCTTCTTTTTGTTCTTCACTAATTTGCGGGAAAATGAGATGTACCTTTGAAGGGACATGCTTGCTTGTTCGGCTTTGTCAACTTGGGCATGTTGGTTTTGGGCGGGTTTTTCGCTGAAAAACCCACGGGCGGTCCAAACGACACCCAACTGCGCTGCTTATTGTTGTTCTCTCTTTTTTCTTGATCACTCTAACCATCACCAGATGATTTTTCAGAAAAGACTTGAAAAGCACACTTTAACGAGAGCACACGTATTCATTCATTGATTCACGCACACATACACACATCACTTCTACTTCTACACTGCACTTATTGCTTTTGTGTTTGTTGTTATTATTTTGCTCACTTTGGGGTATAGGAGACCGCTGAATGTTTCACTAACAACTGAAATTTGCAGAAAAGTGACGACCTACAAATGGTGAACATCTTCCTTGTCCTTCTCTTCTTTTTCTGTATATTCTATAAATTATTTTTTCTTTTCTTTCTAGTCTCACAAAGTTTTTGGGGTACGGTAAGATGTTTAAAGGAGGGAGAGAAAGTTTGCGATAGGTCTTGCAGCGCGTTGTGCGAGTGTGTAGTTCTCGAGGAAACCGGCTGGTTTTCTTTTTGTTTTTCGATGATTTCAGGTTATTTTGACAGATTTTTAAGGATGTAGATGGTCTCCGATACATTTTTTCGTTGCTGATGGGTGTGGAGAACGTGGGTTTCACTTTAATGTTTGAAAATTCTTGAAAATTTGACTTCAAAGTTGAAAAAATCGCTTGAGAAGATTGATTCAGTTTTTCGCGAACTTTCGCGCATATCCGACCAGCGTTTTTATTTTGATGACCTTATTCGGCTAGTTGTTTTCACTCGTTATTCCTCTCTTCCTCAATTTTTCCTTTTCAAAGTGTGGTTTTTTGTTGTTTTCACCGCCACTGACTTTTATGATGAAGTTATGAAGCTTATAAACTTTCACTAATTCAGTTTTGATGGAATGAAAAAAAAGTAGGTGAAATATGTTCCAAACCATCAGTTTTGTAACATTTTATGACATCATTTGTCATATGAAAGCAGACAAAGAATCTCAAGGTCTTTTACTTTTTCATTCATGAAACCATTTTGTTTTGTGAGTAATTTCAAGGTTCAGAAACAAATTTTATTGATAAAACGATCAAGAATGTTAATAATTTCCTAATCTTAACTCTATTTTTCTTCTCATGTGTTGTTTTGTTGTTTTTTCAATGTCTCGACATAAGAAACATGTACTTTGAACCAATAAATTGATGAGTGAGAATAAAAAAACTTGAAACATCGATTTCGAAAATGTTTGCCCTTCGAAAACCCTAATTTTCTTGAGTTCAAGCATAAGGTCAAAGTTAATTGCGCTTTTTTTTATTTTCAAGAAAAAAACTATTGTTTTTAATCCGAAAATTATAGTTCAAGGTTTCTCATTCTTCATTTATTGATTCTTTTCAATTTATCGAAATTTTTTTGTATGTCGAAAAAGTGCATAGTAGTAAACATTTAATTCGACTAAGATTTTATCACAAATTTGTAACTTTTCTGCAACTTCCATTGAAAACATTATGTAAAATTTTTTCAAGTTTTTGCCACCAAAAAGGGGAATGTTTTCCCATTTTCTTCTCGAAAATAAGAAGATTAATGTATTCGGAAATAACAAATTGGTGAAAGTTACCATTCTGTTTTATTTTTATCGGTAAAATCAAGTTTTGCATGTGTGTTGGGGGTTCCTTTTTTTCTCTCGCACTCTCTCAATCGCTCGCCAGTTGTGTGTGGTCTTTTCAGTGTATTTTGCAGTTTTTGCAGTGTGGCCTCCTTAGCTCAGTTGGTAGAGCGTGAGACTTTTAATCTTAAGGTCAGGGGTTCGAGTCCCCTAGGTGGCTAGATTTTTTTGGTTTTTTTTTTGAAAGACTTTCTGTTCCCTTTAGTATTGGGAATTTTATAAGCTCTTTAGGTTTCAAAAACTTTGAAAAATGTTCATAGGCTTTTCTCTGAATTTCTCATTTTAAAATTGTAATTCTTCGATTTAGATGTAGAAAATGATAGTTCTGTGGAGTTTATAGCAAGTTTTCTTTTTTTGTTTAATTGAAAAAAAGTTCAGCTGAAATCAATAATGATACTAATTGTGACAAATGAAGGTGGAGAATGTGAAGAAAAAGAATGATTAACCAGTTTTAATGTCTTAAATTTTTTCACATTTTTTTATTTTGTTAGGTTAGAATGTTTTGAGAGATTTTTGAAGTTTGTTTTTGCTATCTTGCGACAATTTTTAATCGAATTATTATTTTTTCAGGATTCTCCGACTTCCTCTCAAATGCCGGCCAGTGAGTGTACTTCAAGTTTTTTTACCTGAAAAAAAATTAATTACAACAACAAAAATTTCGGAGAAAAATAGTAATTTTACAACTGCGGGCTGGGGAAAAAACATGGTCATAAATCACTTTTGCTTTTAGTTTCAGGCACTAATGGCGGAACAGCACCACAAATGAAAAGTGACAAACGGTCGGTGTCGAAATTGTCTTGTTGGCAGATTGCCGTCAGTGCAGTTCTAATTGGATTCGGCGCGGTTTTATTGTTTGGCGGCTTGTTGAATCATACGATTTTGGTGCCGTATTTTGTAAAAGTTGGAATTTTACAGGTTGGTTTGAAAAAACTTTGTGAAATTTAAAAGTTGAGAAACGTGCAACAATTTAAAGGAACATCGCAGGTTTCGCGACAAGATCTTGAAATTTTTATCAAAAAAAAAACAAAAATGGGCGGGGCTTCTTTCACGCCAAAATTTTGAATGAAATTTCTCAAAAAAATCTTCATTACAAAAAAGATAATCCGAAAAGAAACCTGAAAAGTGTAATTTTTCAGTTCAAAAGTTGACCCCAAAAACGTGGTCGAATTTTCTGAAAATTTATTTTAAAAAGTTTTCCTTTTTCAGAACTCACAACTAATTCCCGACTCAATATTATGGAAAAAATGGGTGAAACCCGAATACAAAATCCGCTTCAATTTACACGTCTACTCTGTCAAAAACCCCGATCAATTCATGAGCGGATCGAAGCCCGAAGTGGTCGAATCCGGGCCGTACGTGTTCAACAAGATTATGGAGAATCGGGTGGTCTCGTCGGGCAACGGCACCGTCAAATATCATCGCTACAACACGTTTCATTTCAACGAGCACGAATCGTGTCAAACGTGCATTCTGGGCAATCGAATATGGGTGCCCAATATGATTTATCAGAAGTTTGTCGAGGCGGCATCGACGGAAGGAATGAAGGCGGCGTCGACGACGTTGTTGTCTCAAACAGCGTTTCTTGAAGTCGAAGTCGATGAACTGCTGTTCGAAGGATACAAAGACCCATTTCTCGACAAAGTTTGCGAAATTCCCTTTATGAATTTTGTGTGTGAGGCGATTCTCGACATTCCGGATCGAATCGGCATCTTCTACGAGGCCAACAATACGGCGGGAAAGCTGTTTGAAATTGATGATGGTACGAAGGATGCAAACGATTTGGGTCGAATTGTCAAGTATGATGAGGAGGAGGAACTCGATGAGTCGTGGTTGGTTTTTTTTTCACCCAACAAAATTTTAAAGTTGAATTTTTACAAAGTTAATAACTTTAAGTTATACACATGAAGTTTTGTATTTCTCTCGGACAAGATTTTCAGTTTTTCCCGAACTTTTTGGTCACATTTTTTTAGACCTTTTTCTCATGGTCCCTCATTTTATTTAGCCCTCCCTTCCTATTCACACATATCTCCTGTTGACTTTATCTAGGTCACCATATGTTGTTATTGACTTCTCATAAACAACAGGTATGCCATATTTTTATAGATAACATCAAAAGGTGTGAAATCTAATTAGCCATATGGTGACCTAGAAAAGGTTACAGCCCGACTACTAATAACAATAAAGGATAGAAAAAAAAACTATAGTAAGGGGGAGCTAGACTCTAGTGTTTAGGCCTTGAAACGTATATTCCCCGGGTTTTCGGAAAATTCGCTAGTTTGACAACAAAGTTTCCTGTAAAAAATGCGTTTCAAAATAAAAATATCAATTTTTGTGCACAGGTGGAGCACAGACGAATCGCGAAAAATCATCGGATCCGATGGTTCGTTGTTCAAGCCGTTCATCCAAAAAACCGACAAACTCTACGTTTTTGTCGTCGAATTGTGTCGCTCGATTTGGCTGGAGTTCCAGGAAGAGGTCGACTACAAAGGCCTACGCGCCTATCGATTTGTGCTACCCGAACAGGTCTTCGACACGACCTACAAGGGAAATGAGGGATTCTGTAATCCGTCGGAGAAGGAGATATTCCAATCGAACGGCGACAAGTCGAAACGCAACTGTTTGCCCAAAGGTCTTTTGGACATTTCAAAGTGTCAACGCGGTCAACCGCCCATCACCATCTCGTTGCCCAATTTTTTGTACGCGCCGGATTTTGTGCAGAATAGTGTGAAGGGGTTGAACAAATCGAATGCGGAGACTGACAGTATTATTGTGGATATTGAGCCGAGAGTTGGCGCGGTTCTCTATGCTCGACGAGTGTCTCAGGTCAATGTACAAATGTGGAAGGGAAAAAATTTGAGTTTTCCGTGAGTTTTTCATTGACTAGAAAATTTCCAAGTGACACAAAAAAAAAACGTTTCAGAGTAAATCTGAAAAAGATGAACTCGGCGCTGATCCCGCTGTTAAGAGTGTCGGAAACGTCGGAAATTGACGATGACTCATTGGCGACAATCAAGGCGGATCTATACGACACTGAATGGTATGCATATGTGATCATGAAGTTGTTGATGATACTTGGCGCCATCACTTTGGCACTCGGATTGTTGTTCCTCGCCTTTTCGGTGAGTTTTGATTTTGAAACGTATAGTTGACTGGTTGAAAACAATTCGAGAAAGTGTATCTAGATGAACTAAAATAAATATTTTCCAGCTCGGCCTATTCGACACGATTCTCGGTCGTCGTCGTCGAAGTCATCATCCCGACGCAGTTTCACCGACACCTCTTCCGCCATACATTCCGAAAGGCGAACCCAACAACTTCAATCATAACATGTACTACTCCAACTAACACTTGCTCTATGTTGCTCACTCACCCCCAATTTTGTCTACGGTAGCTTTATATTGTTGTTTTCTTCTTCTTTGTCTCAATTTTTTTTCATCTTCCCATAGTCTGTAAATAATTTCGACGGGTTTCTTCTTTGTGTAAATAAAATTTTCTGTGGTTTGGGGGAAACGATAAAAAACGTGAAAGTGTTGTGAGAAGCACAAATATACCTTGCTCTTAAAATTTTGACGGTTTGAGCTCCGGAATTTTAACTTGTTTTTTTTTCAGAGAAAATTTGATCTCAAGGAAAATAGAGCGAAATCAGCAAGGAATCATTTTTCATGAAATGTAAGTTTCGAATTTTGGTCGCAAGTAATTTTTACGAATTTTATTATGATCGAAGAGGGGCGTACTGTAGCCAAAATTAAAAACAAGAAAATCTTTCCAAAGAAGAAGTTCATTCGAGACAAAAAAAAGCGCTCTATGGGTTGTATTCGATGGGCAAGTTCTTTCTACGAACCATACCATCTCCTTGGAACCATTCACGACGGAATTGTTTGGCGGCGCCGTCCGGTGTGTTGGTCCACTCAACAGTGATACGATCGTTGTTGGTGTCCTCTTGTCCGTAGGCGAACGCGTCGCAAGACACGGCGAGCAAAACCGCCTCTTTTGGGTCCAAAACACCGCATGGTGGATCGACGCCGAGTCTCTTCATGTTGGTCGTCTTGATACCGTATCCGATGCGACGAGCTGATGTGTTGATCACCTTGATGTGATAGGTGTGCTTGTCGTCGTATGGAGCGTTGAAGACGATCTTGGCGGTTGGTTGAGTTTGAATGTCACCTGGTGGAACGGATTGAGCCATTTTTGAGCTGGATAATGGGAGATGGCTGATTGTTTTCTTTTATAGCATGGCTTATCAGATGAGATAACATCTGATAAGATGGAAGAGGACACGTGAAGATGTGAAAAATTATTGGGAAAATTTTCTTCATTTCTCAAAAATACAAAACACGGAAATAAAATTGTCAAAGGAAAGGTCAGCCTTGATATTTTGGAAACGCATAATTTTTTGCAAGAAACTCATAATTTGTCCCTTTTTTATCTTTATCTCCATTACTATCCCTTCTATTGACCTAGGGAGTTGTTGGACTCTAGGAAAAGTTCACACCTGTTGTTGCCATGATAAAATAATCAATAACAACACAGGTGTGAATATACTTGGGATAATTGTAAAAAAGTGCCTAAAGTTATACATTTGAGTAGGTCCATAAAGAGTGCTTCGAAAAAAGAAAGAAAAATGACTGAAAGGGATGGAAAGAGGCCAATATGATTTATAATCTGAAATTGAAAACAACATTCGATGATGGGTGAAAGGACGGAACAAAAACAAGAACAAAAAATAAAACAATGTTAGAAAACTAAACTCAAGAAAAAATCGAAACGAACGAGAAAATAAAAGAAAAAAACAATGTTAGAAAACTGAGCAAAAAGTGAATAATGAATGAACGCCGTGCGGTATACCAAGAGACCGTCGACTCCGCCCATTTCTCACACCTACACCTCGTAAAAAAGGGGCGGAGTCGACAAACATTGTGCTTTCTTGTGCTTATTCATTCATTCATTCTTTACTTTTGCTCAGTTTTCTAATATTGTTTTCTTTCTTTCTTGTCTCGTTTGTTTTGATTCTTTTTTTTGTTCCGCCCTTGCACTGATCATAGAATGGTACGGTAGTGTTTAATATTATTTTGTTGAAGGAGAGTTTCCATTTTTTACTACGTCTTCCAAACTTTTAAGTAACAAATTCTCGCGATATTTTCAGGAAACAATTTAAAGTGTCCCTGGCTGGCCCTTTTTTTGAGAAAAATAATAATCTTAGAAAAACGCGCTAGGAAAACAACTTTCAAAATCGTGGAAAACCCATACAATTTTTCGAAAAATCAAATCTATCAATTTTCCAGCTATCCCTACAAGTCGACGAAATACCACTAAAAGAACTGGAAATCAGCAAATGGCGACACAAAGCCAACGAGTACAAACAAATGTTGGATCAGAAAATCAATAGAGAAAAGTGAGTTGGCCAAATTTCTCGAACCCGACCAGAAACGTTCCCAAAGAAAAAAAACCATTTATTGTACGATGAATGAGACCAATTTGCAGAAAGCTTCGTCCTTCAAAAATCCTATTTATTTCCAGAAATCCTATTCGTCATCATGTTCATCCCGAAAGTCAAGAACTCTCATGTTCGGCGTCTGACCGTTTTTGCGTTTATGATTGAGAAGAAGACGCGCCGTGTCGGTATCAACTTCGAGCTGCACACGAATTCCCCCACCGCCGTTTCGTTTTTTTCGCGGAGCACGTCGACCGTCTGATGTTCGGTAAGTTTTGTTTGATTGAGACGCTCTAGTTGCCGCGAATTTGCGCTTTCCTATCGGTGATTTGGAGGAGGATATTGTCTGGAAAATTTCATTTTTTTTGCCACAAAAATATTAGGAAAAAAGGCTTACCGATCCGCTAGCTTTTCGTTCCGCCATGTTGTCGGGTCCAATTTGGATTTTCGTAATATTATGTGACTTCTGAATGTTTTTCAGAATACCCTCTTGCATTTCGTATTCGTGACGAAATTTGGCATTTTCTTTAGCCTAGAAAAATTCTAATTTTTTTCAATTTTTCAAGGAAAGTTACCTTGACTTGAGCCTCTTTCATAGAATTTTGAATAACTGAGCAATACGTAAAATGGCAGCGCTTGCGATATCTCCATCGGCAGTTGTGATAGACTTTTCTGTGAGAAAAAAAAGTAGTTTTGTATGTTTTTTTTTTCAAAAATCCTTGCTTACCGAAATTTTCTGACGTCCCACATGAAATTGTAAACTTGCACAGTGATGATGCGCAAAAACAATTGTACAAAAATAAAAACTAGCGAGGAGATTGCCACAAATCGAATTAGAATCGGATTTTTCTCACAGTAAATCGTCTCCTCGTTAAAGCCACCAAAATCGGCGGACAGAGCAAAAGAAGCGTCTAACAGTAGGAAAACGCATGTTGCGTATTGAAAGAATAGTTGAAAACGCATTAGACGCGCGTTACGTTCGACGATTGAGATTACGAAAAGAACCTGGAAGTTTAGAGCATTTTTGAGAAAAATTGTGGAAAAAAACCAACCTTAAAACTGTAGAAAATTGCGTATTGCACAAAGGTTAGTTGAAATATCAAAATTGGCTTCGAGTATCGATCGCATGATGGCAAATATAATAAATAATGGAGCATCACTGATAGAAAACAGACTAGAGCAAAGCCCGATTCAATGATACATACTAGAAGAGCCCTGAAATATGGAAATTGAAACTTTGTCTGTTTACACTTGGCGACATTTTTCGAGATATAAATAGGTCACGCCACGAAAATTCAAAAAAAAAACCGATTTTTGACATTTTCAGTCATTTTTCTCTGTTTCTTCAATTTTTACACGAGAAAAATAGAAAATTGGCTTGACTTATATACCGTGAGCCCCCTCTCATCGAAGCCACGCCCCCTATTATTTTTCTGATAACTTTCTCCGAGAGATCCTTTCCGGTTTTTCCGACAGAAATTTTCCGTTTTTTTTATTCCGAAATTTTTTCCTTCGGAAAATTGTACGTAAGAGCCTACGGGCCACTGCGCGTAATCTTGCACAAATCCGGAAAAAATTCGCGACTCACCAGGAAGGAGTGGCTGGAACCGAATATGGAAGCCAAAAAAATGGCATCTCATATTTATGCGAATTCGGATCGAATCGATCAATATTGAATAATTCATAAACCTCAATCGGTGTATTATTTGGCCACGGAAATCGCATTTCTAGAAAAAAACAGCATAAACTAGGCTTTTTCTTGTTAACAACAAACGCTTTGGATCGGCTAAATCGTCCCATAGAGTTGTCCAATCGTTTTTCAATCGTCGCCGAAATCTGGCAAATTTCCCTTCTTTTGGTAGTTTTGGCGTGTCCTCTTCGATTTCTCGAATCGTCGCCATTTTTTTGCTGTTGGTTGATCTGTGTTTTTATCAAATTAGGTATTGGTTGAAAAGGTCAAAACACGAGAACAATGAATAGTTTTTTTTAGAATAGTTACCGGAAACGGGCCACTTTATTTTTCTGAAAAAAATCGGGCCGGTCGGGTTTTTTCGTACAAGGTCAGAGAAATCCGGAAAACATATATATTTCCAAAAAGAAGCTTTGAAGCCAGGTTTTTCGGACCGGCCCGGTTTTTTATTTTTTGAAAAATGAAGAAAAAGTAGAACTGGTAAAGTGATTTTGTAACAATCAATAAAAATATATTTAATTTTCTGAAAAAGTACGCTAAGACTAGAATGCCACAAACAAAAAATAGAAGAGTATTGGTTATGGAGAGGAGAAAATGAAAGTTACGCGTCGCGCGCATCATTCAGCCGTGTGTTAATTTGTTGATTAAAAACATGCATTTTGACTGATTGATTGATTATCATTTTTCTTTTGCAAAAAACAGCTTAGTTCAAGTCAAAGAACAAAGACGAATTGTTGTTGTTGTTGTTGTTTTTGTGGTCATAGAAAAATCAGGAAAACTACATCCGGTAGAACGATTTTCACGACGTTTTGAAACCTGGTTGATAGAGAGACGCAGAGATAATACACAAAAGTTGGTGAATGCTAGAATGCATAGCCAGGAATTTGTTTGCAATGTTTTTCTCCTCAAAAATCTAAGAACACCTTGTTTTGGAGATTGGGCTTACTATCACCCAAATTTCTTAATCTTTATGCGGCATTAAAAATCAAGACAAAAAAACAACAAAAAAAGAGAAATATCGCGCCCAGTTCCGAAAAAAACCAATACAGTACTCATTTACAGGAGCACAACGTTTTTCATTGAAAAATTTATTTGTAGCACAACCTGCGTATCTAGAACATTATTTTCGGAATAAATATTGAAGTAAATTTTTCAATGAAAAACATTGTGTTCCTTTAAATTAGTACTGTGCTTGTTTTTTTTTTCAAAATTGGACGCGATTTTTCTCTTTTTTTGTTTTCTTGTTTTTTGACCTAGAGAAATACACGAAAAATGTTTATAATTGCAAAAAAAAACATATGAATGAGAAAAAAAACATAGTTGACGAGAAGTTTTTGCGCGGTATCAATGATTCAGTTTTGGATGCGACGAGATAGAAGAGACGTAGAGATAGATAGAGAGAAATAGAGTCAAAGACCCGCCTCGGAAAATCGCTGACGGCACAATTCTAGCTCGATTTCCCTCCACAAAGGGCAGTCTTGCGGGCGACCTGCCTCGACGTATTGGCAAGTTTGCGGCGGACGACGACATGCTTCGAAATTGCCGTATTTTATAAAAAATGGGCAGCCTTCTCTTTTGTTTTCTGGAAATTTTCGTGACTTGAATTAGAAACTATCGGGGTACTGTACCGGAAAAGTTGGCCATTAGAATCAGAAGGAATATGAGAAGCTTCATTTTTTTCGACTAGGAAATAGGGAAAAATGATTTTCATCATTTTTATGGAAATTCCCAGCGAAATAAAATATTTTACGATTTTTCTGAGATGCTTAAAATCGGGACGGAAATATTCACAACTCTCACTCGTAACGATGAGAAAGTTTGTGATTTTTGTGATTTTGCTAGTTGCATTTGTCAGTGAGTTTCCTCCGGTGATGGTTTTCGGGCGGTCTGAAAATCTCAGATTTTTAAGATTGTTCAATTTTTGATCTGCTCAAACAGCTGAATCAACTCTCGAACACTTGCCCGTTGTGTCAAGGTCAAGGTGGATGTTCGGGCGGATGTCCGTATCAGAACGTGCCGACAGATGCCGAAACGCCAAGTGTTTCATTTCAATAACTTGGGCTCCGCCCTAGTTATAAGCATAAACGGTTTATTATTCGTTGAGATCATGGCATTCACAGATAAGCGACTTCGGGAGACACACAAAAAAAAACAGGGAAAAAACAAGAAGCTAGACAAAAAAGGTTTACATGACAAGACCGATTCCCGAATCGGATTGATCGCTTGACTCGCTCTGCAGCATTGGCTCGCTGCCATTTTCGATGGCGATCGCCAAACGTTGACAAATCGAACCGTCGCGGCTCGAAATTATCTCGTCGGGAGCGTAGATTACGTCTTGCGCATGATTTTCGGGTAGACGCACTTGGCTCATGTACATGGAAATTGTTGAGCGTGTCATGCTGTCGCGATCGTAGTCTGGAAGGAAAAATTGAGTTTGTGTCAGATTTTATGGACTAGAAATGTCTTGCTACTTGAAAAATGAACGTAACTTTGGAACCAGTTTAATCTACGTTTCAACTTTATCCCGGGTAGTATGCGTTTCAAAATATGATTCTTTTCAGCCCAGCTGACCCCACTTTTTTGTTGTTGAAAAATTCAAGAAGTCTAGTTTTTTGGGCCGGCCTGATTTTTTTCCACATTTTTCCATACATTTTCCGCACAAACTAAAAATAGCCCGAATCTCAGCCTGTGTTTCTGCTCACCTGACGTGGTCGACATTCTCTGCTCCCCAACATTGATTGTCGACGGTGGCCGAGTGCCGGAAGCCGAGGATTTCGAGCGAAATTGCACTTTTGTCGGCATCGGCTCATCGCCGTGCTCTTGTTTGTACTGATAGAGATCGAAACTTTTTCGCATCGCCTCTTTTTCCTCTTCGTCTTGATGCTGTTTTCGTCGCATTTCTTCGATTTGCATGACTAGGATTCTGAAATTGACACGTGTTTTTTTTTCAAGAAATTTGGCCAACTCACTTTTCTCCATTGATTTTCTGATCCAACATTTGTTTGTACTCGTTGGCTTTGTGTCGCCATTTGCTGATTTCCAATTCTTTTAGTGGTATTTCGTCGACTTGTAGGGATAGCTGGAAAATTGATAGATTTCACTTCGTCTGAAATTTGAACCGTGCCGAAATTTCCCAAAATTCTCGGAAAAAATTGAAAGGCAGTTTTCGGAAAAAAATCCCTTCAAAATTTATTTTCCTCAAAAAAATCTGTTTAGACAATTCTGAATTTTTGAGTATATTTTTGACCTAAACTCACATTTTGATTCTTCTGCCTCAACTCCTTCATCTCGGCCGACTTCATTTCCAGCGCCGTCTGTAGCGAAGAAATCTCCTTGGTCAACATCTGATTGCGATGATCGCAATCGTTCGCCAACGCCGCTTGCAGGTTCATCTTGTCCCGTTTCAGCTCCTCGCACAATTTCTCGGCCTCGCCGATTTTTTCGTCGAGACACGCCACAACTTTTTGATGACGACTACTCATCGCGAGCGCTTCCGCTTCGCGACGAGCTCGTTCGTCGTCAATGTTGCGGTCGTATTCTTTCGATTTTTCCATTAGCTAGAAATTGATTTTTACCTAAAACTAGGCTAGAAAAAATTACCTGCATCTCGTGTCGCTGCTTGAGTTCCTCGATAGCTTTCGCATTGCCTCGAATCACTGTAAAAATTAGGAATAAAAATGGCACGGTGCCAATTAGCATAATCATAGGCATTTTTGAAAGCGTCGCGCCACTTTGAATTCGATAGACGAACGACGCAGTGACTAGTATGAGAATGGCGAAAAAAGTTGTGGATTTCGAACAAAAAATCATTGTGTGTTGACCAAACCGAAACTGGATTTTTTTCTGGTTGGTGTCGAAAATTTCGAAAATATAGAGTGAGATTTGGATCGGTTGAGGCGCGATAAAATCGCGACGAAAAGCGACAAGCAACAATTTTTTCGTTTCTCGCGCGTAGGGTGGATGAGAGAGATAAAAATCGAGGGGCTTTTTGAGGAGGAGGAGAAGGGTCTATTAATAATTTTTGATTTTTGAAAAAAAAACAGGTTTCTGAAAACCTGACTCAATCAATTTTCAGTCCAGAAAAAGGCTCTGAAAATTCCGGTCCGATCTGAAAATGTCACAATTTCTGGGCTGGCTCGGGATTTTTTCAGAATTTCAGAAAAAAAATGTTTTTAAATCGGCCCGATACTCAATTCTGGTTTCTAGACATTGAATTTTTTCCCGACAATTTTTGAAAATCTCAGAAAAAGTTGTGAAATTTCCGACCCGATCTGAAAATATCACACTTTCCGGGCTGGCTCGTTTTTTCTCAGAAATTTAAAAGAATTTTTTTTTTTTTGAAAAAAAAATCGGCCCCGTACTCAATTCGATTTTTTTTTTAATCTCAGTCACATTTTTTCGGGCCCGCCCAGTTTTTTTCTAAAATTTGAAGATCAACGAAATCTTGGAGCCTAGAGGAATTGTTCTCAAAATTTTGAAGATTTTCAAAATTATCAAACTAACCTTGTTGATGAGAACTGTTCATTTTTTCAATATCTGCTTCCAGCTGAGATTTTTCTTCCGAAAACTTTTGTCGTAATCCTTCCACCTGACGAGTTGTCTCATCTGCAACAATTTTTTAAATTTTTTTTTGGAAACCCATAGTTCTACGAAAAACCTCACCATTGATAGTTTTCGCGTCACTCAGCCTCTTCTCATATTGAATTTCCAAATTTTTCAAAACAACAATCAACGCCTCGGTGGCTGTCGCCGATTTTCGTAGTCGTCGCAGTTTCTCTTTCTCGTCGATGAGTTTCTTTGGAGTCGTTGCGGGTTTCGCTGGTTTCTTTGCGCCGCCGGCGAATGATGATGTTGGAAAAGCAGCGGAGGAGGTTGAAGGCGCCGCAACGGATGGTTTCTTCGCAACAGGTGGTTCTGCGCGTTCTTTTGCCGGCGGCGGTGTGTAGAGCGGCTTGCGCTCTTTCTTCACTCGCTCAACTGGCGGAGCCGCCGGCTTCGCAGCAGCAATTGACGATCGTTTTGTGATAGTCTTGCGCGGTGTCGCATTCTCGTCCTGCGTTGTTGATGAGGCGCTTGATGTTGGTGGCGGTATCACCGAGACACGACTTTTCACCTCTTTTTTCGGCTTGTTTTTCTCCGCTTCGATTGATGCTTTCAGTTGTTCCATCATCAGTTGGTGCTTTGTTGGAGCCTTTGGTTTGACCGGGAATTTTGGTGCGGGTGGTTCGATTTTCTTTGGCGGTGGTGGTGGTGGTACTTCTTTCTTAATCGGTGTCACTTTTGCTTGAGGCTGAAATTTTGGAAATTTAGATATTTCGGACAGGCCAGGCATTCTTGTTAAATCAAAGTTGCGCGGAAGTGGAAGCTTCGGAACTTGCCATAATATTCATATTTTCGGAATCTAGTAATCAAAGGTAGATCGGTATTTTTACGAAGTTAAAAGTTGGCTGTAAAGTTTTGAAGTACACCTCCGTGCAACTCTGAAGTGGACATTAGGTATAAAAGCCCACATGGGATAATTGTGGACAAGACCTCAAAGTTATGCCCCTTAATAGGTCCATCAAGAGTAATACGAAAAGACAAAGAAAAATTATCTAAAATTGAAAACAAAAGTGCAAGGACGGAACGAAACTCAAGAAAAAACAATCAAAACTAACGAGAAAGTAAAGAAATAAACAATATTAGAAAACTGAGCAAAAGGAGAAGAATGAATGAATGAATGAACACCGTGCGGTATACCAAGAGACCGTCGACTCCGCCCATTTTTCACACCTACACCTCGTGAAAAAGGGGCGGAGTCAACAATCCTTGTGCCTCTCTGTGCTCATTCATTCATTCATTATTCACTTTTTGTTCAGTTTTCTATTATAGTTCTCTTTCTTTCTTGTCTCGTTCGTTTTGATTATTTTTTCTTGTGCCAGGTTTTTTTCTGACAGCCCAAAAACTCCTGGGCCGTAATTTTTTGGACCAAGCCTGAGAATAATTGGGAATAGTTTTTTTTCCGGAAAATTCCGACAGAAAAATCCAAAATTATCATTGCCTTTTCGAAAAATCAATAAAATGCGAAAATAAACAAAAACAACATAAAATGCTGATGATGAAAAATAGTATTTTTCCGTACTCATCGGCAGAAAACTAGTTTTTTTTGTCGTGAAAAATATGTGATTAACCTTGGTAGACCTAGAAATCAAAAAGTTGGAATTTTTGCGAAACCCGAGAAAAGTACGTTTCAAATTTTCATTATATCAGCATTTTTTCCGTATAATTAATCTCTTGATTTTTCTCTGTGAACAATGTTATGCCTACCTTTTCGCCAACTTTTTTCACTGGTTTCGTCGTTGTTGTTGTGGGTTTTTCCGAATTGTTATTCTCGATTTTCTGTTTGACCTCTTCCGCTGCTGGTGGTGGAGGTGGAGGTGTTGGCGCACATATTTCTGGTTGTTTTTCGATTTTCGGGGTCTCGGCAATTTCTGCCGGTTCGTTGGCGTTTCGATCAAACAATGGTTTGACTTCGACGAGAGGTGTTTCGAGTTCGTTGTCATCTTCGATGATCGGAAGATATTCGACACCGATTCGAGATTCGGCCAGAACAACTGATGTTTGTACTGGAAGATTGTTTTTGATCAGTAGATAAGATTTATGAGTTCTCCAAGTAGTTTTAGAAATTATCGTTTTTTTGTTGTGAAAATCTGGACGCTTGGAAATGTAGGGTGGATTTTGAGTCGGACCAGATTTTCGTAGGCCCTTGAGGTTGACCTGGTTTTCTGAGAATCTGGATTTTTTCCAATTCCTGCAAAGCTTGAATTTTGAAAAACGAAACAATTGTCGTAGGATAAAAAGCCTAGGCCCGGTCCGTTTGGCCCCAAAACTCTGACTCACATTGTTCCTCCCTCCGCAAAGCCTCTCGATCAATATTGAGAACCGATTGAACCATCGGAACACTCATCAGATCACCATCATCATCGTTCGGTATCATGGGACCTTTTCGAACGGTGAACGTGCAATTCGATGTGATCATCGAATCGGCAATATCGCTCCAAGACCCGTTTGAAAACTGAAAATTTTTGCCGTTTTTTTTCTCAAAGACCTTTTGATAGAAATACATAACAAGCTCACTTTACAACACAACAGAGAAATTTTTTTCAAAAAAAAAAAATGGAGAAAAAAATGTTTTTGTCCTAGCTTGAAAGAAGAGAAATGTGACAATTATTATGTCGTTTTTGTGTGTGCGAAAAAAGTTAGTCAAGCATGTAATAAATGTGTGGTGGAAATGGAGACACTTTTGAGAATATAGTTTCTCCTAATGACTGGGTGTGGTGTTGTGGGTTTATTTTTATTGGTCGGGAGGGAGGAGGAAGTAGAGCAGGTCAGGTTGGCGGAAATTTTCTCGGAAAATTGGCCTGAAAATTTTGAAATAAAATTTGAGCCAAGTTTTTAGAAGATTTTGCATGAAAGAAATTGGTCAAAATAGGCAGGCCCGATTTTTAGAAAAACAATAAATATTGCCCTGGAAATTCAGAGAGTCGCCCAAAAATTATGAAGAAATAAGATCTAGAATTGTTTCCTAAATTTTTAGCGCGAAGTTTTTCGATTTTCAAAAGGCCTGGAAAATTAATTTAGAAAAAAAAGGCCCATAATTTTAAAAAATTGTGGCCTAAAAATTTTGGTTCCACATTTTTCGGGATTTTTTTTTTCAATAAAAAAAATTTGGACTGGCTCATATCAGCCTGGAAATTCAGAGCCGCCCAAAAATTATGAGTTTTCTGAAATTTTTGAGCCGATTTTTTTTGGAAAAAAGTCAACATTTTTCGAGCCTGGTCAGGCCTGGAAAGTTTAGAAAGTGGCCCGAAAATTGGGGGAAAAAATTTGGTTCAAAATTTTTGGCTCTACATTTTTCGGGGATTCTTTTCAATAAGGCCAAATCAAATTCACAACACAATCACTATCACACCATTCACCAAATCTCACCATCGAACCATCCATCATATCGGAAAACATGGACATTTCCATTTGATTTTCCGCTGCGCCGCCGCGCGTTTGCGGAATGTCAATCGGTTTACTGTACACCGACGTAGTCATCGGATCGAGATTCGGCGCAGCGCGTTGCGGCGCCGCCGCTTCGGTAAACGAGTTGCGCAGGTTAAGCGCAGGCAGTGCCGAACGCGATAGTTTCTGTTGCGCCGGGGGAAAGTTAGTTAGTCGATGGTTAGTGGTGGCTTACCTGTTCTGGGGGAATATGAACTTTCTTGCGTTCGTCTGCGTCCAGTGTTACGCGAAATAGTGGTGCGAAAATACCGTGCTGTGGTGTGGCGATGAAATAGGAGACACCTGAATAAGGTGGCGGGTTACTGTAGTTGTTGGGAATGTTAACGCAGCGACAACTTACCTTGAAACGATCCGTCGTGTTTACCATTGGGTTCGAGTAGTTCGACACCGCAAAAAAGGCCGTCCTTGCCGTGCACCGGGCCAACGTAGCGCAGGAAACCTTTGCCGACGTTGGCTACGTCGACAATACGACCAATGTCATGCGCGGTGACGAGATCTTTTTCCGGATCGGATGACTGGAAATGTGGCGGGGAATGTTGGGAGAAAAAAGGGGGGAAAGCGTGATCTCGGCCGGCCCGAAAAGTTTCGGGCCGGGTTTGGGAAAATGTTGGCAGCAGGGATTTGGAAAAATCAGAAAAATTTTTCAGGCCCGATTTTTGATCTAGATTTGTTCTTGTTTTTTTCCGGGCCCGGAAATTTCAAAGGTAATGGTTTTTTGGATCGGGCCGAATCTTGAAAAAAAAAACCCGGACCAGGCCGAATTTTCCAGAAATTCATGTTTTTCGGAAAAGTTAGAAATTCTGAAATTTTTCTGGTCCGAAAATTTCAAAAAATTCCACGATTTTTAAAGGATTTTTTTAATTTCAAAAACCTACACTTCCTAAATGTGACTTGTTCATCATTGATCCATTAGAAAATGCTGAAAACAACAAAACAATGTGATTGATAAATAAAAAGTTCTCCAAAACAAAAAATACACAAAAATTGTCATTTTTCAGAACAAAGATGTCAAATTGAAACAAAAATTTCAACGAGAGATTGAGAGACGCAGATGGTCAGAAAACTTGTTGCGCATGATGACGATGATGATGATTAAATTGGCTAGAAAAAAAATGGACGAGGAGGAGAGAGAAGAGACGCAGAGAGGTGGGTGATTAGAATTATTTTTTTTTTCTTCTGTTGTTGAACAAGGAAAATCAATGCGATGTAAAACACATTAACAAACAGTGTGGCTGAGCAAATAGAAATTAGAATGAGCAATTATTGAATTTCACTGAATTTTGTGTGTTCGGGGCCAGTTTTTTGCTCGCGATTTTTTTTTCAAAAAGGAGAAAGTACAGTACCTGGAAAAATTTCGAAATTTTGGGTCTGGTTCAAAAGGTAGACCTGACTAAAAAAAATGTTCTGGATTTTTCGTGAAAATTTTCTGGGATTTCTTTCTCAAAATTTTTAATTATAAGTTTTTGACTTTTTTCCTCAAAAAATGTTCTTTTAAAAATGCTCCTCAAGGTTTTCAAAACAAAACAAAAAAGTTTTATCAATATTTTCTGAAAAAACCAAGTCACCCGGAAAAAAACCTGACTAGTTGCGCACAAAAAAAATTTGATCGAAAATCATTTTCAAGTGGGGCAAGCACTTGAAAAAGTGTCAACGAATGATAGCAAAACATCCAAGCAGAAGAAAAAAAGAGGAAGAATATCGGAAAATTTCGAAATTTTTTCGAGCTTCTTCTTCTTCTTTTTCTCTACATTCTCCAAAAATGGAGCACGAGCGAGAGAGTGTGGAGGGTGGTGAGAGAAAATCGATGAAAGAAAACGAAGAGAAAACTTTTTGGATATTGTTGTTGTTGTTGTTGTTTTTGTTGAATGAGTCAATGAGTTATTCCGGAGGGAGTTGGGCAAAAAGAAAAAAAAACTATGAATCGAGAAATGGACACTAAAGCCCCTTTTTTGCTGACAAAAATGAGGGAGACAATCCTATAAAGGCTATTTTTAATGTGATGCCGAACATCTGCCGCACGGCTTAATTAAAAGTGGGAAAAGTGCGTCGTTTTTTTTTTTTTTGGGGGTTACTGTAGATTTTCAAGGAACATCATAGTTTTTATGAGAGGACATACCTGGCGTAAGAGTGTGAAAAAACTTTTTGAAAACCAAAAAATGTCATTGTGAAAATTTTAAAAATTTTATAAAGTGCATCGTTGTTTTTTTGGGAGGTTACTGTAGATTTGTGTTATCGGTGACACGATTTAAAGGAACATATAAATTGTAGCAACTCAAGGAACATTGAACTTTGTAATTTAGCAGCAAAAAAATCGGCCTTAAAAGAAATGGCCTAGGTTTTAATTTCACCAAAAATCTCGAAAAACGGGTATGAATTTTGACTAATGGGAGAGGGGGAGCAAGCAGAAAAACAGGCGAAACAAGCGAGACAGAAAGGAAAAAAAAATGATTGAAAACTAAGAAAACGGTGAGGAATGAATAAATGAATGAATGAGCACATATGAAGGCACATTGACTGTCGACTCCGCCCCTTTATCCAACCAACGCCGCGTGCAAAAAGGGGCGGAGTCGATAGTTGTTGTGTCTTCCTGTGCTCATTCATTCATTTATTCATTCTTCACCTTTTTCTTAGTTTTCAAATATTGTTTTTTTTTCTTGTCTCGTTCGCTTTGATCGTTTTTTCTTCTTGATTTTTTTAATCGGATGTCCAAATTTTGAGGATTTTTCAACCATGCATTTTTGAAGACCCGATTCAGGTCTTTTTCTTCACATGACCTTAGTTCTACTAGTTTCCACTTTATCTGAACATTTTGAAACGTATACTTCCAAGGTTTAATTCGCTTCATCTTTCAAACACCAGAACACTTTCTCTCTCTCTCTCTCTCTCTCTTCCCAAAATGTTTTCTAACAAGTAAGATAAACAAGTTTGTATTCCCGTTATTAGTTAAAATCCAAATAAAAGCCGGAGAAAATATCGTATCGAGGAGATAAACAACTGGTTTAACCCATTTACCAACTAACTATATATTCGTTGTTTCCTTGTAAACCCTTTTCATTTTCTTGGAGTTGGTGTTTTGTAGGTCATTCGCATAGTCATAATCGGTGTGTTGTGTTCGGTTTTTTTCTCGTGTTTTTTGGTTTTTCGATTTTTGTGTTATGCGCATAGTATGCGCCGCATAGACTATAGTCTAGTTAGGATTCTTGGTCTTGGCAAAAATGAGGAATAGTGATTTAAATAAAAGGGGAAAATATTTGTTGGCCAGAAAAACGAGCCTAGCCGGAAAGTATTTGAATTTTTGAGGCGGGTTTGTTAACTTTCAAAACTTGCTTGAAATTTCAAAATTAATAACTTCTGACTTTTTGAAAATTGTCAAAATAGAATGAGCCGGCCTCAAAATGTTTGATGAAGAGTGAATTTCTGAAAATTAGACCGACCCTGTATAAAATTAGCTCAAAAATACTCGGTAAAAAAATAAGCCCGGCACGGAAAAAACCAGTCCGGGTCCGATTTCCTCCCTCAGAAAAAATACCCAAAAAATATTCAAATTCACACGGGCCGGTCTAGTTTTTTCTTCAAAATCTTTTTTTATCTGAAAACTTTGGGCGGGCCCGAAACAAAATCAATAAATTTCTCACGAATCATTAATACCGGACCATTGTATCCTCAAAAGTATGTACTGTATTTTTTGAGGTCAGTTTTTATATCAAACCCATTAACCTTGTTTCCATCCAAAAAAAAAAAAACAAAGCCCTTTTTTCCTTGCGAAAATCTAAATTTTAAGAAAAAAGTTATCAATAAAGCGCATTTGACGCGATCATCTGTTTCCCCTAGGATAATAAACATGACTAATCCAAAGCTGTTCCGAGAATTGACCGGGAGGGGGACAAGAAACAACGAAAAACGAGAAGAAGAAGAAAAAGAAAAGCGCGCGGACGGAAAAACTTTCGATTTTCGAAACAAAAAAAAATTTCTCGGATACAAATTTCTTGTCCTCCTCGTCTTCTTCTTCTTCTTCTTGGATGCCACTTATATAATTCTGTCTGTATAGTGTAGTATTTTTGATCATTGAAATACGAAAATGATTGACCTGGAATATCCTGATATTCCTGATGAGTTACGTGTACATGTGAGTTTTTTTGGCGAAACCCGGAAAATGTACGTTTCAACGTTTTGTTATATCTGAGAGATTGTTTTCGTGTAATTAGTGATTTGACTTGAAAGGGATTGATCAAACACCTGTGGTAAAAAGTTGGCGTGACATTTGTTAACCAAAAAAATATCTCCCAAATGGGAAAAAGTCACACCTTTTGATATTGATGATGCGATCAATAAAACAACAGATGGTGACCTAGTATAGTTAGTAAAAGAGAGCTAGAAAAAAAGGGGGAAATTTAGATATGGGGACCAACTTACAAAAAAAAATGAATTTTTCTAAATTGTTGAGGAAATAGGAAATTCAAAAAAGTTGAATCAATTTTTTTTTGTATTATAGAGGTTAACAAATTAAGGTTGAAATTTAATTTTTTTAAAGTTTCTTTCAAAAGTACAGGTAAAATGAGAATTTTTTGAAATTTCATATTCTATTTCGAGGCCAATCTTTTCACCTCTGATATCTAAAGTTTCAGAATTTTTGAGTTAAATTTTCCCTTTTTTTTTTTGTTAGTCAAAGACAAGCCTTCTATCTCAATTTTTAGAATGAAAAATAGGTAAAAAATTTTCCGGGCCTGGCTTTAGGCCTAAATGTCTACAAAAATCCTCAAAAAACGTTCTCCTCGAAAATTTTTCCAAAAAGAACCTTCAAGTGTTTTACTGACTCAAAAAATAAAAATCTCGAAAAATTCAAAATCACGTGAACTCTTGCTATTTTCCAACCAGACAACAAAAAATCAACCACAAAAATATTATTTTCCATTTTTTTCTGTTGGCAGGAGCCCGACATGGCGGTGGCGGATTTTTGGCGCGAACTGAACACGTTCACCATCTATCGTGACAATCACACCGACATGACGTCCAAATACCGCTACCCGTTTCATTTCCCGTATGAGCAAGTCGAATGGCCCGAATACTGGACACATCTCTTCCAACAATACTGGTATCATTCGATCACCGTGTCGGTCGTCTATTTTATTGTCATCAAGATTGTGCAGAAATTCATGGAGTCGCGAAAACCGTTCAATTTGCGTGGGCCGCTGATTTTGTGGAATGGCGCGTTGGCGTTGTTCAGTATTGCGGCCACGTTGAGATTTTCGGTGGTCAGTTTTTTTTTGAAGTGAATTTGAAAAAAAATGGTTTTTCATCCGCGTCGCGTGATTGCGGAGCGGCTTATCTGAAAATGTCTGATTCTCTAGTTTTCTATTTGACCGCGTCGTAGAGATGCACGCAACGCGCGAACGCGACGCTCTGGATTTTATCGGAAAATTTTAGCTCATAAAAAAGAGATACAAAAAGGTGTGGCTCATCTGAACGCTATTTTTTTTTATTTGACAGCGTCGCAGACATGCGATGCGTTACACAGTGTTAAAAAAAGGGCGGAGCAAAAATGGTGTGCCAGTGTTTGCAAGAAAAAAATAGGCTCCGCCCAAATTTCTGTGCGACTTCTTGCCATTAATATTGATAGTGAAATATTTGCGCCCTTTTCATATGATTATACAAACCGAGCACACAACGCACGAAAGCGTCGGATTTGAGCGCGTTGCGGTCGTGCGTCGCGTGTTTTTTTCTGAATGTTTCTACAGTAGCCATCAAAAATTGAAAAAATGATTGCTATTATGCAATTGTCGATCGGTACCGACGCAAAAATGTTTTTCTTTTTCCCTCTTTGTGCGATAGGGCGCGTTTTATCGAATAGAAATTACACAAGTTGTAAACATATGTCATCAATCATAACCTTCCCAAAAATGGGAGGATGTCGCACCTTTTGTTGATGCAATATGTTTACAACTTGTGTAGTTTGCTAATCGATAAAATGCGCCCCATCGCACACAAAGAAGGGAAAAGAAAAATTGTCGACCACTTACAATTGTGCGTCGCGTGTGTTATCATTAGAGCGCTGTTTGTTCGACCAAAAAGTAGCACGAAGTGCTGAAAAAAACCAAAAATAAAAATTTCTCTGCAGGACCCGCTACGATCTCTCTACGTCGAAGGACTCTACCGTACACTATGCTTCTCATGCCACCCCAACGACGTTGCCGCATTTTGGAGTTTTGCATTCGCTCTATCGAAAATCGTCGAACTCGGCGACACAATGTTCATCATTCTTCGCAAACGTCCGCTGATCTTTCTCCACTACTATCATCACGCAGCCGTTCTAATCTACACAGTTCATTCGGGTGCCGAACACACGGCAGCTGGTCGCTTCTACATTTTGATGAACTATTTTGCGCACTCGCTAATGTACACCTATTACACGGTGGCCGCCATCGGGTATCGTGCGCCGAAATGGGTTTCGATGGCGGTGACGTCGGTGCAGACGATTCAGATGTTGGCCGGCGTTGCGGTGTCGTATTTGGTTTATCGCGTCAAGACCATTTATAAGCTACCGTAAGTGCTACATGTTTTGTTTGTTTGGAAGAAAAACTGTTTGTTTGAGATGTCAACAATCAATGGCAAACTTGTATTTAGCATTTGTGATTTATATCACTTTTGCAATTCTTTTTATTCAATTCTTTATCGATGCCTATATTCGTAACTCGAAGCATAAGAAGACGAAAAAGGTTGAATAGAAAACCCCAAAAAATTATTACTATTATTCTTTCTAATATTATTTGGTGCCAACACAACAATTTTTACGGATTTCGATACTTTTTTCAATGTAAAAAAACCTTAACTTAAACCGAATTTGTGAGCAATGTGTAGTCTTTAAGAGAATAAACGAAAAATGCATAAATCAATAAATAATTTATGAAACATACACGTTAGGCTTTTGGGCTGATGATTTGTTTTTCGACGAGATCCGGTATCTCGACGGCCAACCACGGTCCGAGACCGAGAGCGAATGCATGGGCGATACCGAATTTTGGGGCGTTGCGAGCCCACAGAGGTTTGAAATGTTCCGACAGGCAGATTTTGCCACCTCGATACATTTTGGCAGTCTTGCCGTCGAGTTCGGGTAGTGCGATTTCGGGCGCGGTGACTGGGTAGGTGATTGGAATGTCGAACTCGACATCAAACTCGTATCTGGAAATGTTTCCTGGTTTTTTTTTGTTTCAGATGGAAAAACCGTTCGATTTTTAATCATTTTTGTTGGAATTTCGTTTTTGAGAAAGTTTAGAGTACAAAACTTGTGAGAAAAATATCTTATTTTCAGAAAAATTGTGTTTTTATTGAGTAGGACATTTTTTTTTAATATAAAAAATTTAATGATTAAAAATCGGACGTTATTTAAATACTCACTTGACCATGTTATGGAAATACCAACACTTGCCAAACCATTTTGTGCCATCGTTATTCGACTCTAACCGAAACCAATCGCGATCATTGTCCTTGTTGTTTTGAACAGCTTTGATTATCGATTCATACTCTTCCTGTAAGTTGTATTTTAAATTTTTCATTTTCCCTCGAAAAAAACTCACTTTCAGCCGTTCGATCCACAAATCTCCGTCGCGCGGACTTGCCTTCGTTCTGCACAATGGAATCGCCTTCAAACTCGACTTTGTTGTCTCATCCATTTGTGGTTTTTCAACGAGAAAAACGGCGAAAAATAATGGCAAAAAAATTGAATGTTGGAAGTGTGCGCATTCTCGTCGTGGTGTTGACACACACTGGTTGACTACCGTAGTGTTTTTTGTTCCGCGAGGAGACGAACATTTGAAGATAATTTTTTTTTGATCTGAATAAAACCGCTGTTATTTGTTGTTTTTGTGTGTGTTGTAAGTTTTCATTTCGTTTTTTAACGAATCAATCAATATTTATTCATTGTTGTCTGCGTACATTAAAAACTATTGCGATATTTAGTGCAAGCAATCTCGTGTCTCTCCAGGGAACGAGCCGGCCAATTGAATGGTGCCGGCGTCGTAGACTTTGCTCGGATTCTTGCCCTGCGAAATGTAGCTATCAGGCAATTTGATGGTGAACTTGCGTTGACAAGGTTTGATGCCGTCGTTGCAATCGTGATAAATGTTGAGTTTAGGATCGATCGGCGTCATCTCGTCTTCGCTTCCCGACAAATGGAATTCGCCGCGTTGATTCGTCTTGCCGGAAGCCATGAGATCGTCGGCGTCGAGACCTGCAAGTTGGCGGCGTGAGTGATTTTTGACTTAATCGAAATTTTGTTGAAAAAAAAGTTGGGTCTTTCGAAAGAGACGCAGACATTATTGCATCTAGAGGTCACGTTTTTTCTCCAACCAGAAAATGATCGTACAAAATATAAAACACGTGAAAATGATAAAAACGTGACCTTATTAGTTTTGTTGTTTTTTCTCTGCGTCTCTCGTTATTAGTGGTTTTTGGAACATTTCAGGAGGTCACGTAATTTATACTTTCACTTTTTTTTTGAATTGAACAAAATTGCGAGCTTTGAATTTCTCCGCTTTAAATGACCCAAAAAACCCGGATAGTATACGTTTCGAATTTTTAGCCATTACAAAGAACTCTTCGGCGAATGGGATGTTTGAAAAAAAGAATAATACACGTGAAAATAATAAAAACGTGACCTCATAAACTTTATTGTATTTCTCTTCGTCTCTTGTAGTTAGCTAGTTCCTTCATGTTTGTTTTTTTCTCACGAAAAAAACAAAAGTAAAAAAGTTGTGTGCAAACACCGCAACTGACGCAAAAGTGCACACATCGCGAATAATGTAATTCCTAGAGTTATCATAGCTCACAAAGGATAATTAAGAAATCTTATCTGCTATGTTATTCTTACCTCTATCATCATCGTACAACTTGACACTGACACCAACAGCCGGTCGATTGTCGCACATCAAAATTCCGCGCACCGCAGCTGATTGTGTTCGGCCGACGAGCGCACTAACGCAACTAATCGATATTACCAAAAGCAAGACGGTTTTCAAAAGCATTTTCTTCGAGTTGTTATTTTTTTGCTGTCTGTCTCAAGTTATTTATCCGCTCAGAGCTGGTAATTAATCAATTCTCTCTATCTCTTTTTCTTGTTATTAGTTTGATATACAATTGTTTTTCGGGTTTTCATAAGAACCGCCCGTTTGTTGAGTCATGAAATTCGCGAAAAATTTATCAACAACAGAGAATTAGTTGTGTCGGTTAGCCGCCATTCCACAAACGTATCCTCTTATACATTCCAAGTGGTCGACGGCATTGTAGGCGGCTGATTCTTCAATGTCTCCTAGACTTCCTGGCGTGGCGCCAGCCGCGCCGAGAGCACCGTCAATTGTGTACATGATGATAAAGTTTTGAACGGTGCTGGAAGAGTTTTTGTAGAATAATTTTAGGGAAAATTCAGAGAAAATCTAGAGAAAAAATCCCAAACTCACTGGAAATCATCAGGCTCTCCGGGTCTAAACTTGAACATCTCCGCCCCGGTGGTAAACTGATCGGTCCACTCAAAAGCGTTGGCAACCCACGGAACACATCCGGTCGAGTTCATGCGTTGCGCGCCGACGCACGCGTCACGCCTCTTCCCACCAACCCAAAGCGCACCTTCTTTAACGCCGGCTGCGCGGATAAACGGCAAACCTGCGCTGTTGATGTAGTCGCGTTCGGCGATTGTCTCGATGCCGCTCAACGTGGCCAATTGTTGTTGGCAGCTGGCTTGGGCTTGTTGTCGATTTACGGAACCGCCAAACACTTGGATACACCACCCGCCGTTGAATCGATCGAATCGTTGCCAACCGTCAGGGCAGTATGTGGAGGATTCTTCGGAAGATGAGCTTGAACTTGAGCTAGAGCTCGAACTCGATGAAGAGGAGGAGGAGGAACATCCAACTTCTACCAGTGTTAGGAGAAAAATCAGAAATATTCTCATGTTGTTGTTGTTGTTGTTGTTGTTGATTTTTGACGTGTTAGGCTCGGTTTTTATAAGATGTTCTGCCGCGTGGAATTTTTTTTCTACGAAGAATCATAACTTTTTTATTTGTTTGTTTTATTGGAATCGTTCCGTTCCATCTCAAGCTTTGGCAAAATTCTGAATTCTCTGGAATCCAAAAAATTAGTATGAACCCGGGAAATGTACGTTTCAGAGAAGTATGATAAATTAGCGCTATAGTTTTGAGATAGTTCGTCATCCTATTTTTGCCAAAAGCCAGATTTTGATAAATTTTTGGCTGAAATTAGTTATAGGTTCAAAATTTCAAAAAAAAAAATCTATTTTTTTCCAGATGTTACGCTCCAAATCCGATGCAATGCAGTTGGGTATCGACACCAAAGAAAATAAAAAAGGTAATTTTTCACAATTTTTTCTCTAGACATAGAAGTTTTTTCAGGATTCGCCAAAAAATGCCTAATCCAAGGGTGAGTAACATATTCAAAAAATCATTTTATTTTCCACAAAAAAATCGGGATAGAAAATCTCACATGTTTTGTATACAATACAAGGCTAGAAAGAGACGTAGAGAAGAAGGAGACGGAGAGAAAGATAGAGGAAAAGAGATAGACGTAGAGAAAGAAGGGAAAGAAAAGATGATGAGGATACTTATTATTAAATATGTATATATTATGAAAATTTCCAAGAAAAAAAAGAAGTTCTTCACGGTGACAAAATGTTGATGTCCGATTCGGAGCCCGATGCTTCCGAATCGATGGCGATTTTGAGTTGACGCAAAAAGTTGATTAGGTGGTGGAAGAGTTGGCGTGGATCCAGATTGGTGGAATTGCGTGGCACCGGATTGCCGAGGTAGATTGTGAGCACCGTGATTTTGGACTGAAATTATTCTCTGCTTTTAAATTGAAATAAAAAAATCACAAATCTTTGAAAAATATTGTTTCAGAATATAACAAATTTTTGAAACGTATATTATCCGGGTTTTTTGAACTTTATTTTTTTCATGACTAACCTTAACACTGTTATACAATTCCCAAGTGTTTCGACTAGTCCGTTTGGCGAATTCGATAAACTGCGCAAGGGTTGCGTTCGATCCGCTGTTCTCCATCTCCTTCTCGGCTCGCATTGTCATATCGTCAATTTCGGCCAAATCTTGACCGATTTTGTCGAAATCCTCATTCTCCATGCCCTCCAAAACGTTGACCAACGCGAACAGTTCGTCCAAATCCACGTTGATCTCGTCGCGCAGAATTGTGATCAACAAATGCATGACGTTGTGCGCGGATGCGGGCGGTGCGGGCGTGTTGAGAACGGTGTCGATTTCGGAGATGGAGAAGCCTTGCACTGCGCAACACGTGCGATCGGCGAAAAACGCCACGTTGAGCACGGCGACGATCATTTGCATCACTTGTCGCAACGATTTGTTGTCGCGCACCGTCTGACACGCCGCACCGATCGCATCGATGCGTGCGCGAAGCAACGCGCAACTGTTCGCAAATCGACCCATATGACGCATCGTTTCGAGCTTCTCCTCGATGCGTTCGATTTTGGTGAGACCGATGAGAAACTCCTCGTTGGCGTCGTGCGGCGCACTTTTCTGACGCAACAATTGGGTGTCGCAAGCGGTTGGTGCGACGGTGATGAGCAGATCGACGAGCGACGCGTCGAGCACTTTTGTGTCCATACGATGAATGGCGAACATCACCTCGAAGAGTTGGAGGTTGATGCGCGAACGCACCAGCTCTACTTGATGACGCAACGCGTCGGGTAGATGGAACGCAAGCGTTGTTGTGGACGGTGGTGTTGTCTCGATTTTTCGCGCAATGTTCTGAAGTTTTTTTTCTCAAAATTTTTTCGGTTTTATTATACAAGAATGGAACAGAATCTTAGCAAAGGAATTTTTCAGATAAAAAAAAATTTGGGATTTACCAAAACTTTGAAACTTATTTTATCCTGTTTTTTCTTTCTCAAAACCTCTTTTGTAATTGACAAAAACAACACTGGGACGAATCTTACATAAAAGTAGTTTTAGAATTTATCAAAATTTTGAAACGTATTTTTCCCGGGTATTTTCTCAGAAAATTTCTATGGAATCAAAACAATGAAACAACAAAATCTTAGAATAATAATTTTTCTGGATTCAACAAAATTTTGAAACGTATTTTTCCCGGGCTATCCTTTTCTCACCTCAATATAAATCTCCATATTCGTTTTGGTCTCTTCGAAAATTGTGGCTTTTGTCTGTAGTTCGCTCATCATGCTCCATTCAACAACACCTGTTTGATCCAAATATTTGGGTTGCTCATTTTCACCCGGTTTGCACGGTTGAGATGTTGACGGGTTTTGTGGGTCCAACAACAACACTCCGCCATTGACACTTGTCTCGGTTTTAACAATATTATTGTTATTGTTGTTGTTAGCCGGATGATGGTGTTGCAATGAGGGGAAGATACTTTGAAGTGGGTTGAAGCGCAATGTTGGCGCAGGTCCGCGCATTTGTGGTGGCGCTTGCGGCTGATGTTGCGCATGATGCGGATGGTGAGGATGATGCGCTGCGGCGGCTGCCGCGGCCGCAGCATTTGCCGCAGCCAAATTGGCGGCCATCAACAAGTCGGCAGTGTTGCCGAGGTTGTTGGGCATTGTTGCGCGTCGACCGTTGGGTAACGCAAGGGTCGGGCCTCCGCCGCCACGTCGTTGCGTTGGACTTATGGGGGATTTTGGCGATGTGCGGCCTTGCATTGGTCGTCCACGTCCGCGTACGTTCGGAAAACATAGCTTCATGAATTCTTCGACTTGACCGGCGTACTTGTCCATGTAGCTGATTGGGTCGCCCTGGAATTTTGGGAGGAAATTTTTTGTTGGAAGAATTTTGAAGCCTCACAAAATTTTCTCTGCGTATCTCTCTCTCTAACTCAAAAATTTCAGCCTCGAAATCTGTATTTTTGCCATTATTTTATGGATATTGAAGAATGTGCTACAAAAAATGGGAAACAATGATAAAATTCTTTCTCTGCGTCTCTCTCCCTCACTCGCTCTCTCTCTCTCTTCCTCTCCCCAAAACTCACCGCCAAACCGTGCAATGAAACCATATGACTTTTGACATTGTTCTTCGAGTAGGTCGACGTGAAATCGCACGCCGGACATTGAAACATTGGCTTTGCCACGTGGCATTGTCTGATGTGGCACGGCAATTTTGACGAGTGCACATCTTTTTGACAAATTACACAATATTGAAATGTGCACGGGTAGGACTGAAATTTGAAACGTATTTTATCCGGGAAAATTTTCAAATGATTTGTTTTTTTTTTTCCAGAAACAAGATGATCGGGAGGATTAGACAAGGAGATGTAGATTGGAATTAGGTTAGTTTTTGTTTGCCAAAAAAAAATTTTGAGGAAAAAATAATTTCCGAAAAATCTGAGTGATTGGCGGCATCGAAACAACACCACGAGATTGTTTCACAACTTAACAAAATTTTGAAACGTATATTGCCCGGGTTGGCTGACTTACTCGTTTTCTCTCTTGCGTTGTTGTCTGTTGCTGATGTTGCTGCTGCTGTTGCTGCTGGTGATGTTGTTGTTGCGCTGCGTGTGCTTGCGCAACCGCAGCCGCTTGCGCCACCTGTTGCTGACGCTGAAATTGTGCGGCGACTGCTTGCTGCGCTTGAAACAGTTGACTGAATTGGAGTAGTGTGACTGCGTCGGGCGAGAAGATGGGCGGTGTGGGAAGAGGCGATGTTTCGGTTTTGATTGTCGCCGCAACAGCCGCAGATGATGCGGTGGGTGTTGCGGCGGCGCTTGCGATGCCAGGCGTAACTGCCGCACCACCGCCACCGCTACTCATTGCGTTGGCGGCTGCTGCGGCCGCCGCCGCGTTCATTAACGATGCCAACATGTCCATTGACGAGGCGTCCGATGCAGATGTGTTTGTTGGCGACGTTGATGACGAGCACTCGTCCGCAACACCTGTTGCGGTGCGTTGTTGCGTCTGTTGCGTTTGTTGCTGCTGCGTTTGTTGTTGTTGCTGTTGCTGTGTCTGCGGTTGTGAAGAGGCGAGCATCATTGCGTCGTGCCTGAAATTTTTTGAAATGTTTTTTTTTCATTCTTTGGGCGGAGCTTGATGAGTAAAACGTGATTTAGAAATTTTCAAAAATTGGCTTCTCTCTTACTAAGTAACACCATCAAAACATTGAGACATTAAAGAACATTTTTTTTTCGAGGTTCAACTTTTTTGTCAGGATTAGGAGAAAAGTAATAAGCATAATGGATCCAGCATTAATGGCTGGATTAAAAGGTGAAATCCCACCTGGCCTAAGAGGTTAACAAAAGTGTTTGAGTGAAAAATTTTGGCAAAAAATCTAGAACCAAATTTTTATAAAAATGCAAAAGTTGTACTGTACGCCAGGCTGTACTAACTGCCTTTTAAGATAACTAATTTCTATATACATTGTTTTTGAAACGTATAATATCCGGGACATTTTCAAAAAAATATTTATCAAAAAAATATTCTCATTTTGAAACGTATCTATCACGGTAACAAGAAAAATCAGAAAAAAAGAGCCTAGACTACTCGAACACCTTGGATAATCTCTCAAATCTCTTGGCAATAAACTTTGATATTTTCCATGTTTTTTGCCAGTCCGTAAAGCCGGATTGTCGACTTACTTTGACAAAGTTGTTGTTGTTGTTGTAGCGTCAAAATCAGAAACACGTGGAGATTTTGAGATTGAGAAAAGGTACAAAAAGTTTAGGAGAGATGTTCGAACACTACTCGTTGGATTAGTGTACGGATTTTTTCTTACGCGAAATTTTTGAGAATCTCTGGTTTTTCGAAAACTGGGTCAAAGCTATTTTTTATTGGAAAATCTGATTTTCAGAAATGTTTGAAACGTAGACTTCCCGGGTTCACAATTTTTGTCGTATAACGTAGATTATACGGCTTAACATTTTTTAGTTTTTTTTGTTATCCTGGTTTTGGAAGTGATTTAGACTACTGTACTCTATAGAAAACAATGATTTGAAATGTATATTACCCGGGTTCAGATTTTTTGAAAATTTTTGAACCTTCAAATCGGGTCAGTTAAAAATTTATTTTTCTACAGTATCTGTGAATTTCGGGCCAAGTTTTCTGAAAAAAAAATAGGCTTTATCAATTTCGGGCTAGGCCCGAGATTTTGAATTTATAGATAAGAGTAGGGTCTCGTACCGAAGTTAGGTACAGTAACTGAAAGTTGGAATTTCTGAACAAAATTTTGATTTCCAGGCCATATTTTTCCCAAAAAAAAAATGGTGTCATTTTTCTCAACAACAAAAAAATGGGAACTCAGAAGGCACCAAAAAAAAATGTGAGGCTCATCATTCAGGTTCTGGTAGTAAGCTCCTCCTCCTCCCCTCGCCTCTTTTTTTCCGTGTGTTTTTTTTTTGGTCTCGCGCATGTGTGTGTGTGTGTCGAAAAATGTCATGAGAAGGGATTAGGCGGGCGACGGGCACACACACACATACACCCTTACTCCAAAAAATAATATCTCATTTGTCATTTCTCGCTGGCTCGGCCGGCGCGCGAGAAAACTAGGCTTACTACACATTGGGGATTAGTACCATTTTTACGTGCTCGCGTTTTTTTTTTGCTGCTGCTGCTGATGCTTCTTGGGCCGCGGGGAGCCAGAAATTTGATTATTTTTCTTGTCTGTTTTCCGAAATTAATGATGAGGATTAGGCATTTTTTGTTGTTGTGACAGTGGTGAAAAAAAATTGAGTTCAGAAAGGGAGAACGTTCGGTTGTTAATGTTGCAGTAAGAGAAAACTTTCGATATATAAACTTGTTGAAACGTATATTATCCGGGTTCACATTTTTTGCTCAAAGAAATGAGAAAAACTAGGCCAGGCAAGTGTTTTTTCCAGAATTTGATAAAATTGGGTTAGTTTTCATTCACCATATGGTCAAATTATAATTAACAGCCCCGAATTTAAAAGAGTTTTGAAACGTATATTTCCCGGGTTCATACATCAGATATATGTCCAGACGCCCTTCTGGGTTAGTACCCCTAAATCCCTCTAGGTTAGGACCAGGCGAGAAAGGAAAAAAAGTTTTTGGATTAATTTTTAAGGTAGAATATGTTGAGAAATGCTTTGGGAGAGGGGGAGCAATAAGAAAAAAAAAGTCAGAACGAACGCGACAAAAACGAAAGAAAACTATATTAGAAGACTGAGAAAAAAATGAAGAAAGAATGAATGAATGAGCATACAGGAACACATTGACTGTCGACTCCGCCCCTTTTTACAACCCACGCCGCTTGTAAAAAGGGGCGGAGTCGACAGTCAATGTCTTTCTTCCTGTGCTCATTCATTCATTCATTCTTCGTCTTTTTCTTAGTTTTACAATATTGTTTTCTTTCTTTCTTGTCTCGTTTACTTTGATCGTTTTTTTTCTTTTTTTTTGTAATATGGTGGACCTACAAGGGAGTTAACTTTGAGCTCTTGTCCACAATTATCTCCAGTATGTAGAAAACACCACGTTACCTGTCCAAACCAATTTTTTAATTTATCAACTTTCAAAAGTTAGTTGTCCCTTCCCTTTATTTTGCCTGAGGTTAGGATACCCCTCCCAGAGGTCTGGCCCCCATCCGATGTATGCCCGGGTTTACATTTTTGGAAAATCTTTGAATCTCCGATTTTTCGAAACATACTTTATCCGGGTTTACCTATGTATTTGCCCCTTTTAGTAAAAATTTATCCGGGTTCACACTTAAGCATAAAATATCGATTTTTATAAATTTTTTGAATCTAGAAAATAGAAATTGAAAGTTCCATAGGTAAAAAATAACCTACGCCTGGTCTTTACACAAGTTTTTCTTTAGAATTTGAAATTTTCTCATTTTTTTCCTAATCATTCGCTTGAACAGTTAACAGAGTTAATGAAAATCCCCAAATTTTAAGAATGTTTGAAACGTATTTTTTCCGGTCTAGCCTTTTTGAGGCCAAAAATGTATATAGTTTTTGAAACGTATAGTTCGCGGGTTTGTCATAATCTCACTGACCTACAGTACCCCTCTCCCAATGAGCAAACAAGCAAGACCAGGTGTTATCAATTCTGACTAGACTATAGTTTTTGGAAGGTCCTCCGTCCTAAACATATGACCGACCAAGTTGCATTTTTTTGCTCCGGCATGCCTACCGATAAGAGTTTCGAACTTTTTTCGTTCTTATCATTATCATCATTATTATTATTATTATTTTAGGGGGTTTACAAAAGACAAGGCCCAGAAATTCTGAAAATCTGAAAAAAAAAAGTAATTTCCAGCGACATGTACGTTTCAAACAAAAAGTAAAGTGAGAAAAGAAACATTTGAAACGAGAGCTAGGCAAAAAATCCTGGATAATCTTACGATAAAATTCACTGGGCGAGCTGAGCTTATCACCTTTTTTTTCTGGAAAATGAATTTCAGAGCCAGTAAATGTTATGTACACATTATGCTTCTACACGACCAATAGAACTTGTAAGCTCCGCCCACTTTTTCTCGTCCTTTTCCCCTTCTTCTTCTTCTTCGCGTCTACTAATTATTTACATCTTTTTCTTTCCAAGGAATCCAAAAATCTTCATTTATAGTCTCATGAGATTTTAAGGGCAAAAACATGGAGGATTACTGTAGGAGTGTCATGAGTTTTTTTTTTTGAGGAAAATATTTTTGGAGAATTATTTTGGGGCACGTTACATTAACTTGGAGTACTGTAGTTTTGATTTTCTGAGATTTGAAAATTTTTAGAAAAAAACTAGAGTAGTTCGGTCTGAGAATTTTGAGCACGTTTTTCTAGAGTTCAAAATAGGAAGGTTTTTCATTTTGAAAAAAATTGGGTCAAAAATGATTATTCATGCAAAACCCGGAGAAAGTACGTTTCAAAATCATTATTATTGTCATAGACTAATTGACCTTTTTACTGTGCCTTCTAATTTTTTGGAATTTCCGGTCCGGCCTGATCTCAAGTTCTCAAATAGCCAAATCTCTTCTTTTTTCATTAATGAGGAAAATTTTTGATTTCAAATCTTACGAAATTCAAAAAAGTTTCAAATTTATCCGAAACCCGGATAATCTACGTTTCAAAAAACCTTTATTGGCATTTTCGACCCAAAAGGGTACTCTAATTATAATTCCAAAAAAATTAGGCCAGGCTCGAAAAACCCCAAACCTGTCATTAGAAAAAAGTACAAAACGCCAACTTGGCCAGTGTCAGAAAAAATGGTAAACAAAACATGTGCAAGAAAAAAACCAGGCCAAAACTTATCAAAAAAAAATTGAGAGAGTGTACGTGTTATCAGCAGGAGGTGGAGGAAAGCGCAATTTTTCATGAAAACAAGAGCGAAATTTCGAAGATTTTGAAATTTTTCGAAGCCCCTGAAAAAGCGGCATGAGGTGAAGGAAGCCAACTTGAAAAATTTTACGAATTGCAGCTGGAAAAAAAATCGAAAAATTTTGCGAGTTTTTGAGCTTCTTATGCGCGGATTTTAGAGCCGGATTTTTTTTCTGGAAAAGGGAACGTGAGAGTGGTCAGAAAATTTTTTTGTAAACTTTTTTATTTCTTAAAGGATGGTGTTAACCTTGTTAGCGAAAGTTGAGCATAAAATTTTGAGGCCCAAAAAAATTCAGAAAAAAAAGTCCACAGAATTTTTCAATTTCTGACCAAAAGTCATTTTTTCCAGGGATGACTGTGTTTCAAAAATTTGAAAAAATATTTTTGAGGAACTTTTTCGAAAATCAATTTCTATTTGATCGAATAACCGAAGAACATGCTGATGACTCGTAAGTAGCTTAGAACTATAATTCTAAATCCTTGTTCTTGATTTGTTTTTCATGGTAAACAGTTTTTGAAAGCGCTTCAGGATGTGGAGTTTTCAGAGCGTCGGAGGGTTGAGAAACCAGTTATATTCAGTTGTTGAAACGTACATTATCCGGGTTCACTTTTTTTCGAAAAATGGAATCTCAGATTTTTAAAGTTTTGGAAGGTTCGACAAAAATTTGATGTAAAAACTTTTTGAAACGTATATTATCCGGGTTTAAAAAAAATTAAATTTTCTCATTTTAAAATTTGGAAACTGGACAAGTTAAGCTTTTTTTTTAATTCTAGAAGAGTGTCTAAACAGAAATTTGAGATATAAACTTTTGAAACGTACATTATCCGGGTTTTTTGAAAAAATAAATTTTCTCATTTTAAAATTTGAAAACTGGGACGATTGGGCTTTTTTTGAAATCTAGAAAAAAAAACTGAAGTTAGGCCCGATTTTAAGGCCTTTTTCTATCACTGAAAATCCACCTGAAAAAATTCTCGAGCCAATTTCAAAAAACAAGAGCCCTCTGAAATTCTGAAAAATTTCAGGGCATAAAAACTACAGTAGTCTAAAATTCAAAAATTTTCAAAAAAAACTTTCCCCCCAAAAAATTAGTCATAAAGAAAAGAAACTTTTAACAAAAGGCACACATACACGAAAAGATAGAAAAAAACATATTTTGAAACAAAAAAAGCACACACACAGAAAAATGGGCGGAGTCACAGGTTGTTTTGATCATGCCCTCTCCCTCTATCTCTCCCCCTTACTCCCGAAACTCACTATTTGTTCAGATTTCGGCCTGTGCCCGTCGCGCGCCAAAGTAAATACGCAAAAAAACTGAAAACTTGTGTGTGTGTGTTTTTTTTTCGCGTTGCTACCACGTTCCCCAAGAGTTAAATTTAGTAAAAACAACAATATTTGGGATGGTATTTTTAGACGGGGATGATGATAATTGTTGAGAGACGCAGAGATATCGGGGAAAAGCCTTTTTTTGTTTGACTTTTGGACTTTGTGTGGGGAGATTTTTAGTCTAGGTTCTAAATTTTTGGAAAATCGGGCCGGCCCGAAAAAAGTCTCAAATAGGGGTCAATTTCTAGGCTCCGAAAAAGTAGCTTTGAAAACTTTTCAACCCCAAAAGTTTCGATTTTAACTCTACCAGGTGTCAAAAATCAAAACCAGGGATGTATACGTTTCAACTCTCTCCTATTTGATTTGTAGCTCCAGTTCACATACTGATGCCTTGAAATCATTCTCAAAGAAAACCCGGAAAATCTACGTTTCAAAAAAGTATGATAAATGTGAGCATACATTTTGTGAAGCAAATCTACAGTACCCCGCAGAGCTCCCAAAAACTTACAAGACGTGAATGGAGAATGGCGGATGCGTCAGTTTGATGAATTCTGAAAAAAAAATGTGAAAAATGGCAAAAATGAACAACAAAAATTTCGGTTTTTGTAGTGACTACTAACGTCAGCTCAATGTTATTTTTCACCAAAAAATATTTGGAGCTTGAAATTTTTTGTATTTATTATGTTAGGGCCTAGTTGGCAAGATGTACAGTAGCCCAAACCCACTTTTCTGACTAAAATAAAAATGAGTAATTCTGGTTCCCACGGAGAAGAGCGAAAAATTTTCAAAAAAAAAAAAAAAAAACGTTTTTCAACAAAACAACAACAAATGAAGTATCGTATTACCGAGAAATATTAATTATGTTTTTGACTTTTTCTTCCATTTTTTTGTGTTTGTTGTGTCTAAAAATGCCCCTCTTTTTCCTTTTTGAGGAGCCGTTCGTGTTCTTGAGAATAAGTTAGTATTTCTTTGGCGAACAAAAAAAAAACAGAATTTTTAATTTAGTATTTTTTTTTGGAAGAAAAACAAATAATTTCTTTTTTTTTTGGAGGAGGGAGGAGTACTGTAAGCTTAGAAACAGCGTAAAGTTAATTTTAAAAATCTTCGAGCTGGACCGGAAATTAGGGTTATTTTGGTTTCGATAACAAATTGAGTCAACTAGACGTTTAGCAATAATCAAGTGATTTTGAAACGTATTTTATCCGGGTTTGGCATACTTCGAAATTTGAAATAGCTTTTTTGAGCTCTAAAAGAGTTCTCAAAAAAATTCAGACCAAACTACTGTAGTTTTTTGAAATACAGTTTCAGTACTGAACAAAAAGTTTTTCAAAAATCTTAGAATTTCAAAATGTACAGTAGCCTGATGTATATATACTACTGTTCTTTTTTTTTTTTGAAATGATTTTCCAAAATTCGGAAATTTTGAAAGCCCAATTTTCGGGCTCTGAGAAAGATGTGAACTTTTTCGGTCCGGTTCAGATTTTTTTGGAGAATTTTTTTTGGTAGGTCTGAAAATCTACGAATAATAAAGACTTTGAGATTTTTTAAATCAAGAATTTTTGAAACGTATATGATACAGGTTTTTGAATTTTTTTACCCTACAGTAGTTTTGAAACGTATTTTGTCCTAGTTTCATTTTTTAACAAAAAAATCCGGAAATTTTTGGAATATCAACTTTAAAACATGATGATACATAGTTCGTGAATGATCAACACTTTGAAATGTTTAAATTAAGCATTTTTGAAACGTATATGATACAGGTTTTGTAATTTCTCCAAATTTTGAAACGTATTTTATCCGGGTTTTACCCACTCACCGTATGTTATCGCAAAGTCTCGTAACTATGTTGACAATCTGTAAAAAACTAATATTTTTGAAAATATGAGAGTTAATATGCAAAGAAGAAGAAGATATTAATATTCTCATTCAACTAGTTGTTGTCTTTTTCCGCTTCAAAACATGTGGGCGTGGCCTATTTGAACAAGCCTGAACCAATGATGTTCGTTGCAAGCTCCGCCCAGTTTTTGCTAACGGAACAGCAAAGTTTTTTTTTCGGAAAAAAGAGGAAATGAACCTTGGACTACTGTAGATTGAAGAAAATGTGATTAACATATTCATGTGTACATAATAATTTGGAAGAAGAAGTGATAATTAATTCTTTCCCGATTTTTTTTTGTTGCTGACGGGAGGATACGGTAGTTGTTGAAACAATTGACATTCACACGTTTTATATGTGTGTTCGTTTCAATACATCACATCATTAATAATTTTATTATCATATTTATTTATTGTTACATGCTCTCTATTATTACGACTTCGATAATATGTGAAGGGAGGGAGGAGGAGGAGGAGCAAGAGAAGTTACACCACAACACGGCAACAGGCACATTTATCATCGAAATGGCGCCAGTGGTGTTTGGGTGGTGGTGGGAGAATTGGGTTTAAAATTGGATTTGAAATAGTTGTGGGCAGGAGAATCCAGAAAGTCAATTAAAAAAAAAAATTATCCTAGAAAAGTTTGTGTTTTATTTTAGACTCAAATAAAAGCCTAGAACAAGAATTTGGTTGAAATTTTGTTCTGTATTTTGAAATATTTTGAAAAAAATCGTACTGTAGTTTCCGAGAACAAAGTTTTTCAAGATTTTTGGTCTGAAAAATTAGAGAAGATTTTGAAAATAAAAATTTCCACGTCGATTTTTTGTTGAAAAATTGTTCTAGAAAAGTGCGTATTTTAGAGTACTGTAGTTTCCGAACCCGAAATTCAAGCTGTGTATCTAGAACAAGAATTCTAGCCAAAAAAGTTTTTTATCCAAATGTTCTGTTAATTTTCAGGCCGATTCTATTTTTTTTTTTTTGGAAGTTTCGCGAAAAATATTGAATCTTGTTAGAATACTGTAGTTTTGGGGGCCAAATCATAGGCTTTTTAAGAAATGATGATTTTTGTTTTTTCATAAAAAATCTTTTTTTTTTTTGAAAAATGTTTTAGATTTTGCCCAGAAATTTCTAGACCAAAGTTTTTTGCCAGTAATTTTTTTTCTAAAAATTGCCAAGCTTAATCTGATTTCTCTTTTTATACCTACAAAAAAATTCAGAAAAAAAAATATGTTCAAAGTTACATTATCGTTTTCAGGGCCGAAAAATATTTTTGTTATTTTCTCAAATCTTTGAATTTTGGAGAAAAATCTGGATTAGAAAAATAAAAAATTTTAGAAAAAATTCAAGTAAGAAACTTATGTAAAAGTTCATAAATTAACAACAAAAAAAAGAGAAGTGCAAATTTTCAGAAAATGTGTAAAAAAAAGCAAAAAAAAAAGAAAGTATAGTAAAAATACACGAACACATGAACTATAAGGAAAAGTAGCATTTTTTGTCTGTTGGCTGTCTCTCCTAATGTGTAAAAACACACCTTGCTCCGCCCACTTTCTCCCTCCTCCCCCAGTCAAGCCAAGCCAACAAAAAAATCACTTTTCAAAGCAAAACAACAAGTTGCGCAATAATAAGATGCATAATAAGAAACATCTGAAAAAAACAAGATATTTAAGAGAGGGGGATGCCAAGAGAAAGTTGTTTTTTGGTACTACTTTACTATATATGAGAGGAAGACGAAAACGAAGAAAGCAAAAGCAAAAGGCGCTCGCATGCGGCGTCGAACCCCCGACCTCGTGATCCAAAGCCGAGCGTGTTAACCGCTAGGCCACATGGCTCACGTGAACGCGCCATCATAATTTTGAATTTAAATGAGCGGAAAATTTGGAGGAAAACAATGAGAAGAAGTGAAGGGAAGACACCTTGTTTGGGTTTTTTCGTGTGCTCCCAGAGCTGAACTGATATGTGTGTACATAGGCTTTTGAGAGATGTGAAACGCACACGAGAGCAGAGCAACAAAAAAAAAACAACATATTGACAAATGACCGGAGGAGGGTGAGAACGGGAGCTTATTTCGGACCGGGCCGAAAATAAATAGATAATTTTTGGACGTGGAGAAAGTTTTTTTTGAGATTTTCAGAGAGGCTTGAAAATTAAAAACCGGGCTTTTTTTGAAAATCAGAAACTTCGGGGCGGAAAAAAGGCTCCAAACTATAAGTCAGAAAATTTCGGGCCGGCCCAAAAATATAAAAATACTTTTGGTCCTGAAAAATAGTTTTCAGAAGTTTTCAGGCCGGCCCGAAAACTAGAAAACTTGATTTTAGGGGCCGAAAAAAGCTCAAAACTAAAAATTTGCTCTTTAAAATTAGTCAAAAAAAAAATCTTTGGTGAAAAAAATTTTCAGAAATTTCGAGCCGGCCCAAAAAAAAAAACTTTTTTGGGGCCAAAAAATTTCTTTCCTCAAAAAAAAAAAGTTGACCTCCAACTCAAAACAAAAAAAAACAAAATAATTTCTATTTGCTCTACCTATATAAGATCTTGATGCTGTCGCGCAAGCAAGCAAGCAACACAGCCAGCAGCAAAAAAAAAACCAACAACAGTAGCACTAACACAAAAGCGAGAAAATTCGAAAACGATACGCAAACAATACGGAGATTCCGCGCGCGAGAGCGAGCGCGGGCGAGCTCCCTGCAAGGAGCCGCGCGCAAGCTTAACCGCAACCTTTTTTTGCGCTCATAGATTATTATTATTATTATTGTTGAGACATATAAGGAGGCAGAGTGCGAGAACAATGGGTGCGAATTTTTTGACATTTGATCCGCCCCGCGGCGAGGTTTCAAAGTGTGCGCGGAGCACAAAAAAAGCTGATTCGTTGAGGTTGGATTTAGAGGGAGGAGGGTTCAAAAATCTGACTTAGAAACATTGTTAATTGCCTATGTATCACCTTTAAAAAAGTTCACGATTTATCATACTTTTTTGAAACGTACATTTCCCGGGTTCCCCCAAATTCATTTTTTAAATAAAATTCTGTTTTTTTAATGCTCAAAAAAGTTAAACAAATTTTGAAACGTATTCTATGCGAGAAACTAAAGCTTATCTCATAAAAAATTCTGCCTAGAGTATTTTTTCTAGCAAAAATCATGGAAAATTTGTATCTAGCACTACATTCTGAGCAATGACGCCATTCTCATTTCTAATTTCAAAACTACAGTACCCCTGACCCCTATAAAGCAACAACAGTCCGAAAAAAAACTTTTTGGGAACTCGAACATAAATTTGTTTTGCGAACGCGCGCGCGCGGCTTTTTCAAACAGAGTGCACCTGGCGTCCCAACCAGGGTTACTGTAGGCGTGTGTGTGTGTGTGTGAGAGAGTGTTGAGGGTGGCAGAGAAAATAGTGATTTTTTCGGAGTTTTTTTGGCGTCACGTAGTGGTGACAGGTACGGGGGATTTTGAGAGAGGCTATAAAAATTTTGTAGTCTTGGCTAATTTATTCAGTGGTAAATATAAATTTTCTAGGATACGTAGTGAAAAGTTGGTAGAGTCTAGTTTGAAAAAAGGTTTGAAATTTTTTGTACTTCTTTTGGACAATATTCTTCATACCCCGAGAAGGGGTTTCCAATCAAATCATGAAACCCGGGAAATGTACGTTTCAAGATTTTTTGAAATATTGAATTTGAAGGAGAACTCCAATACGTATACAAAAATTGATCTAAAATTTTTTGAACAAAAAAAAACTCATAGTTCGAAAAATCGATATTTCTGTTGACCCAGAGACGTGGATTTTTCGGGTTAGGCTCAGGCTCATCTGTAGAAGCCAAATTCCCATGAAATTTTCCGATATCTCAAATCTACAGTACCCCCCGAAAATATGTTTACTACTAAGTAAGTGTTACTTCTTCTTCTCCTTTTACAAATAATAATAATTTCTGTGTGTTTTCCTCTCCCCCTCCCAGCAACAGAAGAAACAGCAGCAGCCTATTAGTACTTCAACTATAACCAAAAAACACAACACAACACAAAAACAACATGGCAACATTAAGAAGAAGCAGGAGATGAAGCCGAAAGTTGGATACCAGTCTTTCGTTTTGGGCGCGCGCGCCCAAAAAGAAACACTTATTACCATTTTTACTTTCAGCATCCCTCTCTTTCTCTCTCTCTCTTCTTCATCTTATATTCTTTAAACACATATATAGTAGTGTAGGAGAAAAACAACAAAAACAACAACAAAAATGTTGACTAAATTGGAATTTAGAGGGATTTTGACAGTTTTTCTTGGGCCTTGAAAATAGTTCAACTTTTGTCGACTACGTTGTGATGCACATTCTTGTAATATATCCGAGAAGTGCAGTCCTTCTTTTATTTCAAAATTTCAAACAATCTTGAAACGTACATTTTCCGGGTTTCATAATTTGATTTCAAGCTCATAAAAATTGTGCAAAATAAGTACAAACATCTTCAAAAAAAATCGGAATCGGAAAAATTGAGCTTTGGCTAGAAAAATCTCTTGGAATAAATCTAGATATTTTGTACTTCTCTCGGAGAAAAATCATAGTATCAAACTAGAATTTTTTTTCAACTGGTCGGCTCAATTTTCTTTTGATAAAAAACCAAAATGGCTTTTTGTACTTCTCTCGGACAATATTTGTAGTAGTTTGATCATGAGTTTGAAATCAAGATATCAAACCCGGGAAATGTACGTTTCAATATTGTTTCAAAAAAGATTGACTTGAATTTGAGGGAAAACCTCGGGCAAAATAAAGGGAAGGGACAACTAACTTTTGAAAGTTGATAAATTAAAAAATTGATTTTGACAGGTAACGTGGTGTTTTCTACATACTGGAGATAATTGTGGACAAGAGCTCAAAGTTAAACTCCCTTGTAGGTCCACCTTATTACAAAAAAAAAGAGAAAAAAACGATCAAAGTAAACGAGACAAGAAAGAAAGAAAACAATATTGTAAAACTAAGAAAAAGAAGAAGAAGAATGAATGATTGAGCACAGGGAGGCACATTGACTGTCGACTCCGCCCCTTTGTGCACGCGGCGTGGGTTATAAAAATGGCGTGGTATATAAAGAGAAGATGTTAAGTACACAAAAATTTTTACCTGTAAGATGCTTTTTCCTTTAGACTTTTCTCCGAAACATTTTTAAAAGAAATTTTATCGGAAAGTGACATCCCGTGAGATGTACGTTTCAAAATGTTTTGAAATTATGAATCTGAAGGTCCGATCACTTTGAAACTTTTCGAAACCCGTGAGATATACGTTTCAAAAAACTTTTAACACTCAAAAGACAACTTGAGCACCTCATCTTTTTCCCAACTTTGAAAGTTTTGGTTCTAAAATATTGATTTACGTTTTCTGCTCCGAAATATCTTGTTCTCAGAATTTTTGTTGGTCCCCCAATATCTAGCCCCTACTTTTTTATCCTAGCTCTTCATTGGTATATTGATTTCTAGGTCACCATATGTTGTTTGTTGTTGTTAACATCATAAACAAACAAAAGGTGTGACACAAAATTATTGATCGATTTTTTGGTGAAAAATGTGCTCAGTGTTTTTCGCGCGAAAAACTTGATTTCAAATGTTTTGAAATTTTTGAATTGGGAGGTGAAACCCGTGAGATATACGTTTCAAAAAACTGATAGAGCATCTCACCCTTTTCTCAGCCTTGAAAGTTTTTCTAAAATAAAAAGTCCTCCTCATTTTTTCACACATTCCAATTAGTCACCGGTTCATCGACCAGCACCAGCTAATAGTTGTAAAAGAGAGAAGTCGTTTTGTGTGTAAATGTCCTCGAATTTGTTACTATACATTTCATAAATATATGTACATTTTCGTACACTTTCATAATAAAAAAAAACACACTACTAGACATGTACACAACTCTTTCACACACACACATACACGGCTTTTTAAATGGTTTTTATTAGTTTTGTCACCTTGTTAAAAACATTTTGAGACAAAATTTCGTGAGATTTACAAGGGGTGTGAAAAGAGAAAAATGAAATGAATTTTTGCGAAAAGTTTGGATGAATGGTGATGAAAAGAGTGCGGTAAAACTGACTTTTTTTGAAGTCGCCGCCAATTCGCCAAAATGCTCCTTTGTTTCAAAATGTGGGGTGATGAAAAGAGGGTGAGGAGAAGAAAAGGCGGCGAGCGAGAGAGGCCGGGTATACTGTAGTTTTGTCAATAGGGCCTGGGGCATTGTGAGAGTTTATAGAAAGGTTGAAACGTATATTTCGCGGGTTTTCACCGAAAACAAAATTGGGAACCAAGTATTGTAGAAAGTGTTTATGAAAAGCTTGAAACGTATATTTTTACTGGTTTATTATTTTTTTATGAAATCTGATTATTGGACCAGATTTTCGGGCCAAAAATCAGTCCAAAAATACTGTAGAATTTTCAAAAATAATTTAAAAAAAAATTTTTTTAAGTTTATAATATTGGTGGTACTGTAGTTTTGAAAATTTTCAAGTCAAAATTTTCGTTATTTTTAAAACCTTTCAATTTGAAAGTTCTAAAAGTAGATAAAAGGGTACTGCAGAAATCTTCTAAAAAGTTTGAAACGTATATTTCACGGGCTTAATTGTTTTTTGAAACTTGATTTTTGGACCAGATTTTTCGGCCCGAAAAAAACGTCCAAAAGTACTGGAGAATTTTCAAAAAAATTTTTTTTATTTATTAAAAAATTTTAGTATGGAAGGTACTGTAGTTTTTGAGTCAAATTTTTTGTTGTTGCTAACTTTCAAAAGTTACTGTGTGGTTCTGAAAAATGGTACTGTAGTTTTCTTCAAAATTTCTCGAAAATTTCAATTCTACGAGTACTGTAGGTTTTCCGGATTTCCGGGCACGAATTTTCAATTTTTTGAAAAAAAATTATTTTAAAAAAAGGTACTGTAGTTATTGATAGAACCACGTGGCTTTGAAAAAGATTACTGTAGATATAATTTTTCAAACTGAAATGTTGAACAAAATTGGAAAAACAAAACTGTCTCGAAAAATCGAAAAAAAGAAGTGAACCTAAATAAAAAAGTTTTTTTTTTCTTGAATCATTTTTTGCTGGTCTTACTGTCAAACGGCGAAAATAGTGCGCGAAATTGAGAGACGACACGAGATGAGAGGAGGAAGAGAACACCGTTCTCTTATCAAAAACGGTTCAAGGCGCCTTCTTCTTCTTCTTCTTCTTTTTCGTTTTGGCTGCTGCCTGGTTGCGCGCCTGATACCCCAATGATAGACCGAACAACAACAACTAATAGGGGGCGAAAGGAAAAAAACAAAGACAAAAGAGAGAAGAACCACCTTGAAAATTTTGACAAAACTGTATCATCATGATCATCGTAGTAGTATTTATTGTAAGCAGATTTTTTTTCGTCGACAAAGTTTTGGTGGAGAAAATTCGGACCAAAAATTTCAAAAAAAACAAAAAGCTAAATTTTTTTGCAAAAAATTCTCGGGACGAAAAATTTTGAGAATTTTATGGAAAAAAAAACCATTAGAATGTTACTACAGTACCCAATTCTTCTAAATTTTTTCAAAAAAAAAACTACAGTAATTTTATTTGGGAGGTTCGCTTCAAAATCCAGGTCAAAAATTTTGGGTCTGACTTTTTCAACAGTTCTCCAGGAACATTAATACTTTTTTTTCGAGTTTTCAAAAAGTCTACAGTACTCTCACACCCCTTTTCAGTGCTCTAATAATTCAAATAACTTTGTCGGATTTTTTGAATTTTCAAGTTTCCAATTTTTCTAGAGCTCTGCCGAAGAACGACTATTAATTTTTGTTATTTTTTTCCCGACCCCCGAAAATGGGAAAATGTCACACCTTTTGTTTTCTTATGATGTTATCGACAACAACCAACATATGGTGACCTAGAAATCAATATACTAATGAAGAGGTAGGAAACAAAAAATAGGGGCTAAATGTTGGGGGACTAACAAAAAATATGAAAACAAGATATTTCGGAGCAGAAAACTTGAATCAATATTTTCGATCCAAAATTTTCAAGGTTGGGAAGAAGATGAGGTGCTCAAATCATTTTTTAGTTTTTTGAAACGTACATCTCACGGGTTTCGATATATTTCAAAGTCATCAAAATACTTCGTTTGTTGTTTGCCCATCGTATCACATAGTGCAGTTCATCTCCAGATTCATAATTTCAAAACATTTTGAAACGTATATCCTACGGGATGTGATTTTTTTTGCGTAAATTTTTGGCAGAGCTTTTTCTTACTATTTTCAAAAAAAAACTCTGCCACAAACACCGCATTTTCCCATAAGCCACATTAAACTCTGGATGCCAGTTTTGTAATTATATAAATCACCGAGTCCACTTCGATTTCAAAACAACTGGTGTGCACCAACACATCATGCCGCCAATTGAAGTTTGCCGAAAAGTTTTTGTGTGCGCAAAGAGGCAGAGAGTCATTTTTGAAATCAAATGAAATGTGAAGAAAAGCACACACACACACATGTGCCTCTTGATGATTTATAATTTTATAACTAGGATAAACTATTTTGGACGGGGGAGAAAAATGATTTTCGGAATTGGAGGGTTTGAAATTTTGGCCTTAACTTTAGGCCAAAAAAAGTTGACAGAACTGTAGTTTTTTATTCTAAAAAAAAACTTGGGCGGGAAAAATTTATGGGTACTGTAGTTTTATATTTCAAAAAAAATGGGGCCAGAAAACTGTGAGAGTACTGTAGTTTTATTTTTTTTAAATACAAAAAAAAAAACGATTTTTTACGCCCATGGAACACTGTAAAAAATTAGCTCGAAAAATTTGGTTTGAATTTCGGACCGAATTATGAGAGTACTGTAGTTTGATTTTTAGAAAATTCAAAAAAGTACTGCCCCAAAAAAGGAACGCGCAAAACAGTTTTTTAAAAAAGAGCCCAGAAAAAGGGTTTTAAGAGTACTGTAGTTTTTTTTTCTGATATTCAAAAAATCATGTTTTTATCCCGTTCTTGAGAGTAAGAGTACTGTACTTTTTTGAAAACTCGAAAAATCTTTTTTTTTCTGACTCTCCGAAGTTAGTTGAAAAATTGCACCTCAGAAAGGGTGAGAAGAGTACTGTAGTTTTTCAAAATTTCAAAAATTTCCATTTTCCAGATCGCCTCCATTTGCACACCAGCATCTCAAAAATTGAGGTGAGCTTGAAATTTTTCAATTTTTTGTTGGAAAATATATATATTTTTTGATCTACCTGTTTTTGTAGCATCACCAAATTTTCGACTTCCAAAAATGTTTTTATTTATTTTTCAAAAAAAAAAAGATTTCTACTCTTTTTCTCTGCGCTCTCTCTATTATCACACTGTTTCTGTTGTCCCTTTTCTGCTGAATATCGTACACTCTAATAACTAATTTTTAAAATTTAAACTTTTCAGGCCGCTGACAAATGTGCCAAGTAAATTGCAAAAAAGCATTTAAGGTTAGTTTGAACTTTCTTGCGCAAAAAACTTTTTTTCAACAAAATTATTTATTTTTTGTTCTTCGAACATTTTTTTTGTTTTCTTTTCATTGTTTTTTTTTTCATCTCCATGACCACGTGTGATTAGAAATTCACGTTTAGTTTTCATTTTTTTTTTCCTCAAAAGTTTTTTCTGCGAAAATGCCACGTAACTTTGACGCCGAGTACGATGACTATTTGAAGCGACGAGGTTCGGTTGCGTCGAAAAAGGTTCCGGAGAAATTTGTGCCGCTTGAAGATGAGCTTGAGAAGAAGGAGAACGAGCAGAAGGCTGGAGATTATTCGATGTGAGTTTTTCTTTTTATTTTGAAACGTATTTTAAACTGGAAGTTCAACCAAGGAATAATTGAAAAATAAAAAAAAACGTAGAAAATAAGCAGATTTTGAAACGTATATGAAACTGGATTTTTTTCCAACAACAAAAGACAACAAATTATCAGACCGGACAACAAGTATTCAATGCAAGGCTACAAGGAGAATGGCTCAGATGTAGGCTCGGACGCATTGGCTTCGGTGCGCACGTTGCGCAACAACCTGCGCGTGCTCTCTCTCGAGCACAAGTCCAAAGATCAGCCGGTAAAAGCGCACCTGTGCGAGACGGCTTGTCAGGATTTGTCGCAAGCCGAGACGCGAATCGTCGCACTCGCCGATCAGCGAAGTGCGGCGATTTTTCGTGGCGACACGACTCGCGCCGGCGAGTTGGGCGGCGAGATGGAGCGAGTGAAGCGTGACGCGATTCGCGACGCCTATTCGGATTTGATGTTGGATGCGGCGACGATGCGAGCGTTTGGGGTGGATTCGAAGTGGGCGCCGGAGCGAAACGCGTTGCCTGTGGATGATTGGCGACCGATGACACCGTTGCCACCGCGGAAGAGAGCTGTGTGAGTCGCGCGAATTTTTCGCGCGGCGAAAAAAAATGAGCTAAAACTTTAATTACAAAAAAACTGGGTGAAAACCCATTTTCAGCACACCTGCGCGCGAAAAACGCACCGACTCGCCGGCGAATCGCACGCCAAGTCGCCAATCTAGCGCGTCGTCGCGACGGCGATCCGTTGTCGCCGACTCGGCGGTGCGAACGACGCCGAAGAAGAATCAGCGATTGCGCGACATTGCGCACGGTGTACCCGATGTTCATGAGATCGACACACCGCTCGATTCGGGTTCGACGGTTCAGGATGATCCGTTCAAAATGCCGACGCATGTCGGTCGATGTCCGCATTGTCAGCTGACCGAACGTGGATTGGGAAGTAGTGGCGGCATGGAAAAACATTTTGCGCGGTTTTGTAAGGTGATGACGAATTGCAAGTTTTGTCTCAAAGTTGTTATGGTGAGTATCGTCCAATTTTCAACCTTATAAAAAACTTGAAACGTATTTTTGCCGGGTTTTTCAAAACAAAATCCAAAGTTCACCACCATTGTATCGCCTTGCCTCATTGATTGATTTCCACTTTTTCTATCTGCTTGTCTGTCCGCTCTCTTTTGCATATACTCTTTAGTTTTCTTTGTGTCTTTTCCGCTCTCTCACAGAAAGGCTTATTATTCAATTTTCGATAAGTACTATTCGCTCTAATGATGATACACGCGATGCAAAAGCCGCGACGCATAAATGTGAGTGGTCGACAATGTTTCTTCTCCTCGCTTTGTGCGGCGGGGCGTATTTTATCGATTAGAAAACTACACAAGTTGTAAACATATGGCATCAACCATAACTTTCCCAAAAATTGTTATTGATTGATTATCCTACATAACAAAAAGTGCGACATCCTCCCATTTTTGGGAAGGTTATGGTTGATGCCATATGTTTACAACTGGTGTAGTTTGCTAATCGATAAAACGCGCCCCTCCGCACAAAGAGAAGAAAAGAAAAATTGTCGACCACATTTGTGCGTCGCGGCTTTTGCGTCGCGTGTGTTATCATCAGAGCGAATAGTATCGATCGACAATTTTTTAAAATTTGAAAACCAAAATTAATTTTCAAGTCAAAATTGGCTTGGCCCAATTTTTTCTGCTGAAAAATTTTAAGTCCCATTTTTTCACAATTTTCTGGACCCAATAATTGTAAACAAAAAAAGGCCTGGTCCGATCAAAAAATAATTTTGGACCAAAAATTGTTGAGCAAATTTTTCAGTTCATTTTTTCTGGTCTCAAAAAAATTAACCTAAAAAATTCCAAAAAAAAATGTGAAAAATGAGGATGAAAAAACCAGGAAAAACTACGTTTCAAAAATCTGATGAATCAAAGTGTCAAAACAATGGGTTGGTTGGTTGATTGTGGACAGTTGAAAAGTTTGACAAAATGAAATCACCAAAAAAAAAAAATATGTTCAAGATCTCCGAGCTCACCGACCATCTCATCTATCGTTGCGATTTCTTGCGCGGCACAATGGAGGCGTGTCGCGTGTGCGGTCTCGCCATCGACAAGCAAGATCAGGCGGCGAACGTGTCGCATCCAATGTGTCGCGCGCGAAAAGCGCCAAGCGGTGCCACATGGTGTCCGTTGTGCACGATTGCGGTGATGCGCGGCGAAGAACATTGGCGACAACACTGTACCACAGAGTGTTACAACAATCCGAGAAGCGATTTGAACGGCGAGAAAGATCCGTATGAGGTGAAGGCCGAGCAGGATAAACTTATGTGAGTTTTCTTTTTTTTTTAATTCTCCCAATTCTCAGCTCCGCGTATAGACAAAAAATCGCCGACAACGAATCGGCAGAACAACAGCGAAGGCGCGACGAAGAAGCGGCGCAAAGACAAACTGCGGCTGCGGCAGCCGCAGCGCGACGTGGAAACGGAGGAGGCGGACGTATGATTGATGCGGATCAGTTGGTTGTTGCGTTGCAGAAAATTCAGGAGCGCAAGAAGGCGGAAAAGAAGAAGAGGATGAAGGAGGCGGCCGAAGCTTGACTCATTTTAATTATAGTTTTTAGATTTTGTGCTAAAAAAGAAAAATTTGTTCAATGGTCTTGTAGTTTTCTAGAACAACAGAAAATAGTGGGAAAATAGAGAGAGCGCAGAGAAAAAAGTTTATTATTAGAACTTTGAAAAATGATGATTAGAAAAATAAAAAATAAAATTAACAATACAAAAAAACCTTTCTCGTGACAGTTAAAAAACCAGGAAAAAATACGTTTCAAAAATCTTATATATTAGTTTTAAAAAAATCTTGACTTGATGTATACATTTTCTATAGAAAACATTGTTCAATGGTCTTGTAGTTCTCTCGGACAACAGAAAATAGTGTAAAAATAGAGCGCAGAGAAAAAAGTTTATTATTTGAACTTTGAAAATGTGTAACTTTTGGGCTTAAAAATTAATATTTAGAAAAATAACGAAAAAAAATAACAATGCAAAAAAAACCTGGAAACTTTCTAGTGAGAATAACAAACCAGGAAAAAATACGTTTCAAATATCTTATATGTTAGTTTTTGAAAAATGTCGACTCGTTGCACTATTTTCAATATTCTGGTATAACCATAGAAATAGACTTGGCTCGAAATCTGAAAATTTTGAAAAATAGCACAATAACACAGGTCTGGCCCAAAAATTACTCGGGATTTTTCTTGTTTTTTGGTCTACCAAAAATTTACGATGAAAATTTCTGACAGAATAAAAAACCAGGGAAAAATACGTTTCAAATATTTTATAAATCAGATAGTTCTACTTGTCAATACTTGTCAATTAGTTCTACTCCATTGAACCATCTTCTAAAAATAGTTTGAAAAATAAATTTTTCAAAAATTTTTGAATGTAATAGACTACTCACCAAACATTTTCAAAAATCGGGAACTCGTCATCAGTCGCAAAAATATAACTAGTCCCATCTTGTGGATAGATACGGCTTCGAGAAATGTAGCAGGCCTTTGCCAGACAACCAGCTAGAAGTATGTAAACCAATATACCGATGAGTAGACCATAGTCACACATTTTTTTGAAATAAAAAAAAATGGAAATTTCGAAAATTATAATTGTTCTGAATGACAACCTGATAAAGTGTAGGTTGTTGAGGGGGAAAGAGGAAGTTTTGAAAATTGGAAATTTTTCTTAGGGCAAGATTTTCTTGGAAAATGAAAATTTCAGGTGTTTCGGTCTTACTGTATTGAGCTTTAGGTTAATTTGAGAAAACGCAGTATTTCGATGACTTTGAAACATTTCCAAACCCATGAGATTTACGAAGATGCCCTTTTCTTTAGACATTTCTCCGAAACATTTTTGAAAGAAGTTTTATCGGAAAATGACATCCCGTGAGATATACGTTTCAAAATGTTTTGAAATTATGAATCTGAAGATGAATTGCACTATAACCAATGAACTCCGATGACTTTGAAAAATTTCGAAACCCGTGAGGTATACGTTTCAAAAAACTAACAAATACCTTGAGCACATTATCTTTTCCTAGCCTTGGAAGTTTTGGTTCGAAAATATTGATTCAAATTTTCTGCTCCGAATTATCTTGTTTTCATAATTTTTGTTCGCCCCCAATATCTAGCCCCTATTTTTTTATTCCTAGCTCTTTTAGTATATTGATTTCTAGGTCACCATATGTTGTTTGTTGTTGACAACATCATAAAAAACAAAAGGTGTGACATTTTCCCATTTTCGGGGGTCGGGATCAAAATAACAAAAATTATTGATCGATTTTTGTCGGTTTTTTGGCAGAGCTCAAGAAGATTACTCCGTTTATTTTTGCGCGGAAAAATTGAAATTTTTGAAAATTTTGAATTTACGCGTATCTTGCGCAGATTGCGTACTGTAGTTTTTTCACCAAAAAGATTTTAGAAAGTTTTTAAAAAAATGTCAGGAAATTTTTAGTTCCGAAAATTTCAAACAATCATAATTTTCCCAAAAACTTCACACCTCCTTACCCTGAACGTATCCTTTTTGACACCTTTATAACCCACACATCTCGATAGCATTTCACCTGTTCACATGGTCTAGTGGTATAAAGACTTGTCTACTAATCTAGCGAACAGAAAAAGGGTAAAAGTTCGAAGCTATGACGAAGTAGAGACGAACAAAATCGCTATTTCGGGCACATCTACCGTTGTCTACGTTCGACTTCTGGGTAGCCGAAATATGACCGATCGACTAATCTTCTCTCTGAGCTCAAACTTTTTTGGTTCAGAGAGATAATGCCCGGAATTTCCTGAAAATTTGAACGAAAAAATTGAACATTTTAACAACAAACGTTTATTGACTTATATTGTCTCAACATTATCAGGTGTTCCTGTTAATTAAACAGTTTCGTTAGCGGTTACGACATCCGCAACTGAGTCCGCGACGTTGTTTGCGTTCGACGCATCGTTTTTCGTCGAATTCATGTATTTTCGAAACCACTTGATGAAGCGGGGGATGAGGAGGCAGAGAAAGACGATTGTTAACCAGATCAAGAAAGGTTTGAGGACGGTCATGACGAGTTAGGAGCTAGAAAAATCGTATTTTTTCTAAATTCGAAATAATGAAAAGGCAGGCCGAAAAATATTACACGTCGTGTGAGGAGGTAGCAAAAACAAAAAATTTTCGGAAAAAATTTTCGCACGTTAATAAGTGCGCGTTGTGCGCGTTGGACAATAACAACGGTGCGACTTGCAAATTTTGCAAAAATTTCAGGGAAAACATGAAATTTCGAGATTCAAAAACCGGGGAACAATACGTTTCAAGATTTTTTGAAGGCCGTTTCCAAATGAGAAACCCGGGAAAAATACGTTTCAAATATTGAATAAATCAGCGCGGTTTTTTAGCCCTTCGATGCGAATACTTCCCGAGGATCGCAAAACTTCAATAAACGCGTTTCAAGTTTTTTATAAAACTTTGAACCGATGGATCATTTGTCGACTTCGTCTTGAAACATTGTTTGAAACAGGGGTGTCGTTTGGGCCGCCCGCTGTTTTTTATTTTGTCATTATCTCGTTTCGGAGTGAAAATTTCCATTTTCTGAGACTCGGAAATGAAAGAACAGGTCAAAATACATATTTTGTGATATTTATATCATTATCAAAAACAAAGCCCAATTTTTTAATCACCCTTGAAAAAGTTGAGCGGGCACCAAAAGAGCCCAAAACGACAGCCCTGGTTTGAAAAACCCGGAAAAAATACGTTTCAAATATTGAATAAATCAGCGCGGAGGTTTTCTACCCTTCTAGAGTTGCAGAAAATGCCTTTTGTGGCGAACAGCGTAGCTTCGCTAAACCCGGGAAAAATACGTTTCAAACATTTCATAACTAGGAATTAGCTCCAAAGCGGGACTCTGTAGATCAATAGATTCATCAATTTTTCCAGAAGTCGCCTCAACATTCAACAGAAACAACAACAACAACAAAGGTCAACTTCATTAAAGGTCAGTTGTTTTAGGTGTAATTACAACTTGTTGAAAAGATTGCTATCATCCAACTCCTCCTTGAGCCTGTAAGAAAAATATGTCAAACCAAAAACCTAAAAAAAACCGCACTCACAGCGGATAGACACGATTCAGAAACTCAGTAAGTTTCGGATCGTTGATGGCGCGATGAATTTGTGTTGCGTTGAGCCGTTGAAACTCGTACGTCGTCGCCACGTTCATTTTCAAACAACTCGGACCGCACGACTTTTCGACGCACGTCACGTCGGTGCCGGTTTGCGCCGAGCGATAGAAGACTTTTTTGTGCGCCGCCGCCGCGTCGTCGTAGTTGTCGCGGCGGATGGCGATTGATTGAAGATCGCAGTCGGAGAGCACTTGTGCGGGTCCTGACTCGATTTGTTCGAATAGAATCTGAAACACTTGAGGAAATTTTGTGAAATTAGAATTGTTGAGCTATAATTCTTACTCCCAAGCTCAGGATTCAAAAATTTAGTCTATTTTGATTTTTTGGCTCATTAGCGTGGCCTAGAAACTCATAACGTGACCTAGTTTTTTTTTAAATGCAGAACCGTGGCCTAGAAATCCTAATCATGACTTTATTTATTTTTTATTTTTTTCTTCATCTAATCGCCGTGGCCTAGAAATCCAGTTTGTGGCCTAGTTTTTCTTCTTTTCTTTTTTCCATAAGATAGTCGTAGTCTAAAAACTCATTAGATGACCTATTTTATTCAAAATTTTATAATCCAGGCTCGTGGCCTAGAACTCCAATTTATGGCCTGGGTTTTCTTCTTTTATTTTTTCTTCGTTTTGAGTCTTCTCCTAGAAATTCATCATATGATGTAATTTTTTTCAAATTTATTTGATTCAGCGCCGTGGCCTAGAACTCCAAATCGTGACCTAGAAATTGAATAGATGGCCTAGTTACTACTTATAATTCATTACTTGAATTCGTGGCCTAGAAATCCAGTACATGACCTAGGAATTCTAAACGTTAACCTTGTTTTTAGCTCAGATTTTATACCCTCAAAAACATGACTGTTTTTTTTCTCTTTGAATTTTTGATCCATGATTGTGTCCTAGAATTCCAATTTGTAGCCTAGTTGTTTTTTTCTTTCTGCCACAAGCTTTGACCTAGTCTTTTTCACAAAAATTTTTTTAAACCTAAAAAACTCACTTTTATTGACATTCTAAACAGCAGAAAATTATATAAATTTCTATTTTTTTTCTCCCAAAAACTTCCCGCCGGAAACGATTTTCAACCAAGTGTGAACAACAAGTTTATCCCCACCCCCCATTGACCACCAAAGAAAATTCTCGAAACTTTTCGCGCACCTCACTTCTCCTCGATTTTCTCACCCATCCAACCAACCAAAAAAAAACATTGGTGGCGCCAAACTGAATTATTGTGAGAGCGCGGCGATACTTGAAAAGCCACAAAAAATACTGTGTGGAGAGAGAGCGAGAGACGCAGAGAAGTAGACGATCTCGGTCAATTAGATGAATGTCAAAACTGAGTGGGTGATGATTTATGAGGCGGTTGCGGTTTTTTGGAATGTTGAAACGTATATTTCACTGGTTTTGACAGCCTGAAAATCTAGAATTTTGCCAAACTTGATAGATGAAACGTATACTTCACTGGTTTTAAAAAATCAGAAAAGTTTTCATAAAACAATATTTATTTCGACAAAAATGTACAAACATACTCTTTTTTTTCCTAATCTCTCGGTTTTCTGATTCGATTCGCATCAATTGAATCATCAAAAGCTTCTTGTAACTTCAATGCAACTCGCATAAACAATTCACCATGATGCTTATGATTCTCTTCGATTTTGTTGCGATACAATACCAGATGAACAAGTTGGTGCAAAATTGTGGCGCAAAATTTGATTTTTCTCGATACTGTTGTCATATCGTAAAATTCTTCCGATATCGGAATTTGGTATCGAATGGAGATTCTACGATATTTTGCATGTTTCGAGCACAACGGTTGACAACATTTGCGGTATGATCTTGTGAGAAACGCGACTTTTTGTTTGCTGTCACCAATTGCTTTTCGCAATTCACCCCATCCTAATAGATGCACCAACTTTAGGGCAACTCTTCGCGCAGAGTGAGAGTGTGTTGTGATCGTAGTGATCGTAGTGATCTTCCCTGACCTGGTTGACCACCTCATCCCATGCCGCCCAGCCACATTTTCCACTTATCTCAAAATTTAATTGATCGATACTTGTTTCTTTGACCATTTTAGTTTTGAGAAGATTTCACCTAAAAATGATGGATTTTTTACAACAAAATACGAGAAAAGTTTACGAGAAAAGGTGAATATAACAAATTAACTGAGTTTAAGCCCCACAAAACGAAAAAAAAAACATTCTTTCAAACAAACAAACAAAAAATAAATAAAAAATTCCTCAATTTGGCAAGTGCGCTCTAGCGAACAAGTGGAGGTTGTTTGAATTTATTTTTTGTTTGTGTGTTTTTAAGATTCGTTTTTTTCGCGTGTTTCTAAAGATTTTAAATAATATTAAGTTAAGAGATGAACATATAAAAGAAGATGTCTTATTTTAGTAACTTTTTAAGTGGCACGAATTTTTTGGAGGTTAAAGGAGGCACTTTTTGGCAAATTTGAAATTTCTGACAAGTTTTGAGTGCTATTTAATATTTAATATGAATTATGATAATTAAAAATAATTTTTTGGATATAAGTGAAGTGATTTGCTCCATTTTTTTTTGAAGCAGTCTCGATTTTCAAACTATATCAAAACGTTGAAACGTATATTTCACTGGTTTCAAAAAGTTCTTGTCGAATAGCAAAAACGAAAAACAAAACAGTTTTATTTCAACAAAATATACAAAAATAACAAAATTTTCCATTTTTTTTTTCATTCTCTCGGAGTTTTAATGCGATTCGCATCGATTGAATCATCAAAAGCTTCTTGTAATTTCTTGGCAACTCGCATAAACAATTCACCATGATCCTTATGATTACCTTCAATATCGCTTCGCAACAACATCAAATGAATAAGTTGGTGCAAAATAGTCGCGCAAAATTTCACCTTTTTCTGTATCGTCGTCATATCGTAGAACTCGTTGGATACGATAAACAGATATTTCGTCGCTCTCGCATATTTTCCTTTCGCATATTTCCAGCAAACTTGATGACAACACGCCGCGTATGGTTTTGTGGCAAACTTGATTTCTATGTTTTTTTTCTCACCGCAAATCCGTGTTTTAATACCTTTCCATTCTAGTAGAGTCACTAATTTTGTGGCGATTTTTCGTGCTAGTGGTGTGAGCGTGTTGCATCGGTAGTGATCCTCGTCGACGAGATTGACCACCTCATCCCAAGCCGCCCAACCATCTCGGCCGTTGATTTTGAAATTGATTTGATCGATGCTTGTTTTTTTGACCATTTTTGTTTTTCAGAAGATTTCACCTAAAAATGAGCAAATAACTTAGCGTTTTTTGTTGCACCAGTTGAGTTTTTCACTCAAAAAACAAAACACAAAAAAATAAACAACGGCAAGTGCGCTCTAGCTAACTAATAGAAGTTTGAAATTATTTTCAGTCACTTTGTGATAATAAAAATACAGTTATCTTAAGTGTTTTACTATAACCAGAAAAAATAAAAAAAAAAAAGCAACAATTATTGCGCCAGTTGCACCAAACACGCCAGTCTTCTAACCACTAGGGCGCTTTTTCACAACCTCACTTTTTTTGGCGATCTTATCGAATAGGATACCTATATTTTACGGTTAAAATTTGAAAATAACAAAGAGTGTTGAAACGTATATTTCACTGGTTTTGAAAAATTGTTTTTTTTTTCCTCAAAAACTTTCAGAAGAAATTCAAATAAAAATAAAATTTTTGATTCGAAAAAATCTCGAATTTTTCTAAACTTTATACCAAAAATGGACGAAAAGTAGACGTTGAAACGTATATTTCACTGGTTTTGAAAACTTCTCGTTACATCTCAAAAAAAGTTCCAACAACTTCAAATTTAAAAACATTTTGTTCCGGAAAATATCACATTTTCTCTGGATCGTAAAAATTCGATTTTTTTGAAAAAAGGCGGCCCGAAGTCTCAACTTTTCTAAACTCGGGCCGGCCCGAAAACATTTAAAGTCTGAAACACAAAAAATTTTTCCTGGTCAGATTTTTCGCGAACAATTTTTCAACAACAAAAAAATTAGGCCTGTTTTGGGTCTGATTTTTAAGCACAAAAACGTGTCCGGTCTGAAAATCCTGAAATTTTTCCAAATTGGAAAAATTCAGCAAAAAAATCAAAAAGTTGGACCAGAATTTTGGTTTTTCAAAATCGTCGATCTGAAAATTTCCAAAAACTCGAACAAAACTATTTTTCAATAAAATTTTATTCATTCATCTACACAATACCAAAATAAAAAATTCCAAAAAAAATCTAAAATTTCAAGACGAAAAAATCTACAGTCACCCGATTGACTGTAGGAAAAAGCTTTTCAGCACTGGGAACTTTGTGGGGGGCTCAACATATTATGTGGGAAATTTGGGAAAATATTGGGGTGGGTAGGGTGGGGGGGGGGGGGAGATCAAATGTACAATAATTAGTTAAAGCTTTGTCCTGGGTGTCGTTTGGGGGGAAAACAGAAGAAGAAGAAAAACTATTATTATCTTAATATTGATAGGCTCCCGGATATAGATTGTAGTAGTTGTAGGCCATGTCGGGGTACATCATAACTTTTGCGTCGTCACCATATTTTAGCGCATCATAGGTTCCTAGCGGAGTGGTTTGCGTTGTCATTGGCGGCAGTGTTGCGGCGGCGACGCCTTGCGTCGCTAACACTTGTTGTTGTTGCTGTTGTTGTTGTTGCGCTGCGGCCAGACTCCAGTCTTGCGTTGTCATTTGCGGCATGTTGGCAATATTAGGCTTAGTGTCGAGGGGTTCTCCCATTGGTGACGAACCGGACATTGGTGAACTTTCGGGGCGTGAGTCTTCCTCGTCGACTTCGTCATCACTGCCACGATCCGATTTCTCACCACTTCCACGTTTTTTGTCTTTTGAGCGACGGTTTTGAAACCAGATTTTTACCTGAAAATTTGCACTTTTTTCAACATTTTTTGAGGAGAAAAACTAAAAAAAAAATTGCATCGACCGGGAATCGAACCCGGGCCGCCCGCGTGGCAGGCGAGCATTCTACCACTGAACCACCGATGCGACACATTTCCCTTTCCCTATTTGCCTAGTTGTTTTTGTGTCTGATAAGAAATTGCTGGTGATATGTAGAAAAAACGTGTGAAATGTATAGCACGAATTCTCACCGAAACTTTTTTTCTGGATTTTTTATAACACCCAATTATCCAATCATCTTCCGGAAATCCTAGCCAACTTGTCAGAAATTGTCTAATCCCACGATTAAGATTTTTTCGCGTGTGATGAACAATGAAACATGTGTTAACACCTTGTCAACGCCTTGGTGGGACGGTTTTGGGAGGGTGAAGTTTTTTTTGTGAAAAAACGGAAAAATTTGCGTGTTCACATGCTTGGCGGATTGTTCACACCAGGGTGTTCTTTTGGAGCCGGCCTGGGAATAATTTTGAGAAAAATTTCGGGCCGGGAAGTTTTTCTAGGCCCGAAAATCTAGACTTCACTAAAGTTAAAAGTTTTGAAGAAGTCTAGAATAATTTTGGGTCTCAGAATTTTCTAGGCAAAAAAATAGGCCGATCCGAAAATATCAACTACAAAAAATTGGTCTTACCCTTTTGAGGTTCGGCCCGAAAATTTGGAACTAGGTCTGATTTTCACAAAATTTCGGCCTCAAAATTTTCTGGACAAAAAAACCTGGCTGGCTCGAAAATAGATATCTTGAAAATCATTTAAATTTTTTAGATTTCGGCCCGAAAATTCTGAACTGGGCCTGATATTTATATGAAAGTTTGAGGCCGAGAAAAAAATAGTCGGTCCCGAAAATAAGTTTCTAAAAAAATTCCCTACAAAATTTCACGTGAAGTTCCAAAGTTTTGAGAATCGGGCCCGAAAATTTCAAGCTCTCAAAATCGGGGCCTAGCTACATTTTTTCCCATTTCCAGACCGGCCCGAAAACATTTGACCAAAAATTTCTTAAAATCGGGTCAGCCCGACAACTTTTGGCTTTTTTGTGTCTTCCAAAAGTTCTGAAAATCGGACCGGCCCGAAAATTTCAAGCTCTCTAAACCGGGGCCTAGCTAGATTTTTGCCATTTCCAGGCCAGCCCAAAAACTATTCCACCTTTTTTTGCTGCCACCCGATTCCGGCAAGGATTAGAAAAGGCAAATCCCTCACTTGAGATGAATCGCTACTATTATTATATATATATATATATATATGTGTGTGTGTTTGTTTTTCCAATGACACACAGTCACTCAAAAACAGTCTATAGAGGACACGGATGGAGGATAATTAGCCTTGCTTCGCCCTCCCCTCCCTCCCCTTCCGCTACATACCGATATATAGAGGTCATTTCTACAGTACTCCCTCATGCCCGTGCGTACAAGAAAAGAAGAAGAAGAACAATTGCGTGTGTCTGTGTCCTTCTTTTTTTGGGGTGTCGTATAACAGGTGTCCGCGAGAAACAGAGAGAGAGTACTGTATTATTTTCCACATTTTTTTGAAATGTTAGAATTTCTACATCTGGTGCTACTATACCAGTTACCTTAATCCGATTAACATGCTCACAGATTTCTGGTTTTTCTCCTCGCATAGAGGTTAAATGTCACACCTAGTAGTCAAAACCTCATCGAAAGATAACAATCTTGATTGATGATGTCCGGGGAATGAGAGATAACAATCTACATCTACATTCTAGTACACCTGTTACTCACCTGTGTTTGGGTTAAGCCAAGTTCGGCGGCCAGTGCTGCACGATCGGGAAGAGCTAGGTATTTGGCGACGCTGAATCTGAAAACAACAAAAAATGTTGGGCGTAGGTGAGGAATTGAACCCGTGACCCTTTGAGTGTAAAGTCACCGCGCTGCCACTACACCACGCTGGTGATAAAAAGCTTGGCATTTTAATATAACAACAATTTCCTCAAAAACAAAAAAAGTTTCGCTCGCATGAGGAATTGAACTTGTGACCCTCTGAGTGTGAATTCAACGCGCTACCTTTACACCACGCAGCTCCTAAAATCCCCATTTTTCAAATTCCTAAAAAGTTGACCTTTACGCAAAAAATGTTTGACATTTTCCCCGTTTTTTTTCTGGGTTGCTCTAATATTGATGAGTCAGCTCTCGCTACTCTCCCTCCCCGCGATGACTCACTTTCGTTGAAGCATTTGTAATTGCTGAGAGTTGTAGATGGTACGCGGTTTTCTCATCTTTTTGCCTTTTCCGTTAAACTTTGACTCGGTGCCTTCCACGATTTTTGTTGTTGTATGATCTGAAGAAAAAAATGTATGAGAGAAATGAGAAGAAAAATCGTATAGTTGCAGAAACTTTAACTTGAAATGAAAAAAGTTTTCAGATTTTTCTCTGATAATTGAGAGTTTCGGAAAATTATAGGGCTTGGTAATCGGCTCTGATAAATAATTTTCGAGGAAATTTTTTTGGTCAGAAAGTTTTGCGGGTCGGCCCCTGGAAATATAGAAATTTGGAGATTTTTAAAATTCTGAAAAGTTAAAGATTCGGATAGAAAATTTTTAGACCGGCCCGAAAAAATTCAGAATTTTAATTGAACTTAGTTTTCCTAAGAACTAGGCCTGAAAAATTTGGAAAAAAGTTCCGGACCGTCCCGAAAAATCTTAGAATTTTCACGAAACCTAGTTTTCTAAAAACTGAGGCCTAAAATTGTGAAAAAAATTTCCAGACCGGCCCGGAAAATTTCTGAACTCAGAACTTTTGAAATTTTGGCCAAATTTCTGGGTCGTCGAAATTTTCAGAATTTTCATTGACCTTAGTTTGCTAGAAAAAACAGATCCTAAAAATTTGGAAACAAAAAAAATTTCAGACCGACCCGAAAACTTCAGAATTTCTCTGACACCTAGTTTTCTAAAGAAAGTCTGAAAATCTGGAAAAAAATTTCCAGACCAACCCGGAAAAGTTAGGTTAAGAAATCTAGAAGTACCTGGGCCCGAAAAATTTCCAACTTTTTGAACTAGGCAGAAATGACGAAAAAATACAGTAAGATTTTCTCTAAACCTCTCATAGATCTAGGCTCTCAGAAAAAAAATTGAAAAAAAGAGAAAACTCACCTTCCGGACTGCTCGCCGTCGCTTGCGGATACATAAAACCTGACGCAGACGCAGTGACGGCTTGCGCACCACCTTGCACCCCAGCGCTTGTCTGTTGCGCATACGCCGACGTCGGAAATTGCGGATAGAAATAGGGTGAGACGTTGGTGCCGCCAACAGAAGAGCCGTTGGTGCGCGAAAACTCGACGGCGGCCGCCGACAACGAATTGTAGTAGTCGGTGGGACTTCCAACATAATTCTGATCCATATTCATGTTGTGTGTGTGGAAGCTGTAATCAAAACATGAACCCCCAACAATTAGCAAAAGATAATTAACCCCACACGACAATTCAAAAATAATTATGACAAGAGAAATTAGAGAGAGAGCGCGAAATAAAAAATCAATTTTCCAGCCAGCCAGCCACCCTAAAATTACACCAAATTATATGAGAAAAAAAGAGAGACACACAACACACACACACATATAATAAGGGGTGATCATGGATGAAAAGAGCGCTGCAAACTAACCCAAAAAGTGGGCGGAGTCGCAGTTGAAAAATGTGGGCGTGGCCGACGGCGCGGATTGGTTTGTGAGTGTGTGTGTGTGTTTTTTGATGAGTTTTTTGTGCTTGATTTCAACGGGGAGGAAGAAGCTGAAAATGCTTGAGCAGCCGGGAAAAATCTGAAATTTTAAGCCACCCAAAAAATGGTGAGCCGATTGTCTGCGTCTCCTCCGTCTCACCATGCGCGCGAGATAATATGAATGTGAATATTGTAGCTAATTGTTGGGTAGGGTCTTTTTGGCTGGGGCTGTAATTGCCCCCGAATCGTTTTTTTTTTCGTCGCTCGCTGTCCGCATGTGTTTAGTGTGTCAGTGAGAGTGTGTCTTGACGATTTTTGTCTACATTTTTTTTGTTCGGGTTTTTTTGTCGGCGCTTGATATGATTTTTTTGAGATGAGAATTCCAGAATTTTCTGTATTTTTTTTTCTAAAAAAAGGACAATTTTTTTCATAAAAAATCCTGACCCGAAAAATTTAAAAATTTCAGAATTTAGATGAAATTTCAGCCCGGCCCGAAAAATGCCGAAACTTTTTTGAAGTTTCAGTTTTTTCCACAATCCCACCCAATTTTCAGTTTTCAAAATTTCGGACCGGACCGGAAAATTTCAGAATTTTTTCTCCTAAAAAATCTGTACCTGACCCGAAAAAGTTGAAAATTTCAGGCCGGCCCGAAAATTCCGAACATTTTCTGAAGTTCTGGTTTTTTTTCCAAGTCTAGACCCAATTTTCAAAATTCCGGACCGGCCCGAAAATTCAGAAACTTTTCTGAAACTTAGTTTTTCTTAAAAATTAACTCAAAGTCTGACCCTGGTTTTTTAGAAAAATTCTGGGCCGTCCCGAAAAAATGTCAGAATTTAGATAAGCCTGGGAAATTTCTGGCCGGCCCGAAAAAAACTAACCGAAAAAATCCGGGCCCGTTTTCCAAAAAATCTGCCAAATTTTTTTTTTGAATTTCAAGTTTTCGGAAAATTCCGGCCCGGCCCGAAAAAAGTCAGAAATCAGAAGTAGGAGAATCCCAGACACCTCTCCCCTTCAAAACTCTCGCACCCTCTTCCCACGGGTGTCGGCTTCCCGCGGGAGGAAAAGCCCCCACAAAACACCCTGGTGCTAAAAATGGGTCAAGCTTGAGAACATGTCATCAATTGTCAAGCCATGGGAAATTTATCCTAAATTTTCAAAAAATCCAAACTTCCTGAAAAATCAAAAAAAAAAGGAGCCGCCCGACACCCGATTCGAACAAGGTGTTTTATTGTTGTTTTGGGGTTGGGTGGGAGAGGTGCGAGAAGAACACATGTAAACAACATTTTTATGACAAGTTGTGTGCATGGTTACATCCGGAATTGATTGGATAATTGGGTGTAGAGTGGTGGGAAATTGCCACGTGGAAAGTTCACGTGGAAAAATAATCGGGGTACTGTAGTTTGTGAAATTTTCTATTGAATTTGACGAGCACAATTTTCAAGTTCTCAGTGGAGCGCATTTGATATAGTAGGCTGTTGCTTTAAAAACATACTTTTTCTGTACTCTGAATTTGACGCGCAAAATTTTCAAATTCTAACATTTTCGCAATAGAGCGCATTTGACATAGTTGGCTGTTCCTTTAAGCAATTTTTCTCTAAATTGTGCATACACCAAATCCTCATACATTCTATTTGACGCGCAATGTTTGAAATAAAACAGATTGTCAGTAGAGCGCAAATAACCTACTTTGAAAAAATTTGGCGGAAATTTTTTCATTTTTCAAAAAAAAAAAAAAAGATTTTTTGGTTTTCAAAAAAAGAGAACTTTTCGTACTTTTTCGGAAAAAAAACGTGTGAATGAGAAATTACGAACTAATAAAAAAGTTGTTTTTTGATATTTCACAATCTCCGGGGGGTCTAACAGAAGCCACCATCCATAAGGTGTCAACCAATTGTTCAAAAAACAAACACCGAAAAAATTATCACCTTCCTTTTTTGTTGTTTGGCGGTGGCTCTTTTTTCTGGCCGGGTGCCAATCCAACTTGTTCGCCCGAGGAGAGGTTGATCTTTATCGCTGTTTCTCGAAATGAAAATCTCCGCGAAAATGTGATGGAAAAGATGGAGGCCGAAATATGTCGCATCGGTGGTTCAGTGGTAGAATGCTCGCCTGCCACGCGGGCGGCCCGGGTTCGATTCCCGGTCGATGCAATTTTTTTTGTTTTTTTTGCAATTTTTTTTTTGATAGCCTCCAATTTTCGTTGGGTGGGATAATAATTACACCAAAATAATTGCCAACCTCATCATCATCATCATCATTTTCCTACACACACAACACATATAAATATACTTTACTATTTCATTTTTCTTCACTCTCATATTTTTTCTCCCAGTTTTTGTTGTGCGTTTTTTTTTTGAAGTGAGCCGCCCGACACCTTGTACCTTTAAGGTGTTAACAGACTGTTTTTGTTGTTGTTTTGGTTGTTGTTGTTGTTTACCAAAAACAACATGAACAAGGTGTGAATTCGGGGGAAACGGGGGATTAAATTTGATGGATTTTTGACAGGCCCCGGTTCGAGATGTGTGTCCGGCGGGAAATTTCGGACTTGGCCTGGAGGAGGGCGAAATTTGCAAATTTTTGGGTAGCCAATTTTTGACATTTTTACAGGCCGGTCTGGTTTGGGGTACTGTAGTTGAGAAATTTTGATCGAGATTTTGAAAAACGTCGTGCCAGATTACTGTAGTTTTTTGAATTTAACTTTTTTGTGGTTTCAGACATTTTTCGGACCACCTCAAATTTTTGGAAAATTCCAGATTTCTCGAAAAAATCGAAGTTTTTGAATTTTTGAAAAAAAAAACTGGTCCGGGTTTCAGAACCTATTTTTCTATCTAAATTCTGAGATTTTTCCAGACCGGCCCGGAATTTTCGGAAAACTTTAAGACCTATTTAAAGTCTGAAATTTTCCGAAATTTTTAAAACTGCCAAAAATTTCTGAAAATTTTGAGGGCTCATCTAAGTTCTGAAATTTTCCAAACTGATCCGAAATTTTTCTCTGTCCAAAGTCTGAGATTTTGGGACCGGCCTGAGATTTCGAAAAATTTTCAAAACTGTTCTGAGATTTTCCAGGACGGTCCGGAATTTTCGGAAAATTTTAAGGTCTATCTAAATTTCTGAGATTTTCCAGACCGGCCCGGAATTTTCGGAAAATTTCAAAGACTGATCAAAATTTTGAAATTTTTCAGGCTGCCCCGAAATTTTCGGAAAATTTTCAGGACTTATCTGAATTCTGAAATATTCTGGGCCGGTCCGAAATTTTCTCTGTCCAAAGTCTGAGATTTTGGGGCCGGCCTGAAAATTCGGAGAATTTTAAAGGCTTACCTAAGTTCTGACATTTTCTGGGCCGGCCCGGAAATTTTCAGAATTTTTTTTTGCCCAAGAAATAGTCCAAATCTCCTCTATTTTTCCACTTGACACATTAATCATCTCTCAATAATAATATCAACAATAATCTCTTAATGAGTATAGGCATATCATTTCTAAGATCAATCACACCTGTTTCCTTCCGTGCCTATCCGTTTTAGCGATCTGAGTACATGTCTCCAACCTGTGAACATGCATATGTCAATCAAACTTTCCTCTTCTGTCACACACACACAGACAGTTCTAATCCACAGGAACGAAAAAATAATTGCTCTCTCTGTCTTTCTCGCTCGACCAACTTTTTTCTTGTTCTGACGCGCGCACAACGGGAAGTCTATTGTTTTTGTTGTTTTTTTTTTTGAAAGAAGACTTTAGGCACGCACTAATTACAGACCTCACCGTCTGAACAGACATACTATTGTTCTAATCCCCTCTCCTACACCTATTCACTTGTCTCTTGGTATTCTTGACAATTCAAGGAGTTCGCGGGAAAGAGGAGGAAGTTTTTTTTGGGGAGGGGGGGGGGGGGCACGAAAAATTTTTATGAGAAACTAGATTTTGAAATCTGAACCTGTTTTCTCAGATTTCTGGAGGTTTTCAATAGCCTAGGCCAGTCTGGAAAATGTCAGAAATTTTTGTTGGAAAATTTGGTAGAAAAATTGACTGGGGACAATTTTTTGGGATTTTTTTGACCTGGAAATTTTCAGACCCTTTTCTAGGGCTCAGGCCCGAGAAAGTCTTGGACAGGCTCCACGAAAAATGTACAAAAAAAATTTCTGAAAAAAAACCGGCCCGAAAAATATCCAAATTTTCAAAACTTTTCATGAAAAACTAGATTTTGAATAATGAGCCTGTTTTCTCCGATTTCTGGAATGTTTCAAAATCCCAGGCCGGTCCGAAAATTGTCAGAAATTTTTGTTGGAAAACGGGCGGTCTGTGGGTCCTGAAATTTGAGATTTTTCAGCTCAAAAAAGTACAAAAAAGTTCTGAAAAAAAAACCCGACCCGAAAAATTTCAGAACTCAGATGAGCCTTGAAAATTGTTCTAGAATTTTTCAGGCCGGCCTGAAAAATTTCAAAATTTTTGTGAAAAACTAACCTTTTTTATAAAATTTCTAGAATTTTTCAAAATCCCAGGCCGGTCTGAAAAATGTCAGAAATTTTTGCCAGAAAGCAAGCAGAAAAGTTTGAAAAAAATTCCAACATAAACTACGTTTCAAAACCTTCCCAAAAAAATCCAACACTTCCTGCCCGCTTTTTGGCAGATGTTTTTTTTTCCTCATAATATATTTTCGGGGGTCATTATGGCCCGCGAATTATGACACTATTAAATAATTTTACGACTTTTGACAGGTTCAAAAATAATCTATAATCTCATCTCTCAACTCTAATTTTCTTGATTCTAAATTCTCCCGGCAAAAATACGTTTCAACCAAAAAATATATTCATACTTCCAGGACGTATATGTCAAATGACCTCGAGACGAATGAAGCTGACTGACTAACCAACAAAAAAAGTCATATTTATTTATTCAACCAGCCCATATAATCTACACATTTTATGACTCGATGTGATCGTTTTTTCGTCTCCTCCTCCTCCTTGGTTTATTTCTGGCTGGTGGTTTATTTTTGGCGGGGTCGTGCACCTGCTCACAGGTTGGTTAAAACTTACAGGCACAATTTTGACACGTATATTCGAAAAATCTTCCAAGATCTGAGAAGATTTTCGGTTTTGTGTCGAGTTTTTGTGCCGAGAGTTTGGTTTTAATTCAGAAAAATGTACAGTAATCTAGCTGGCTAGGCCCGAGAAAAATCAGAAATTTTTTCGGTCTGAAAGAGCTACAGGCCCGAAAAAATCAAACTTTTCGGTCTGAAAACTTTCCGAGCTACAGTAATCTTCAAGGTTTTTTCTCTGGAAATCTACAGTAATATTGAGCTAACTTTTGAGTGGGAGAATTTAGAAAACTACAGTACTCCTAGACCTTCAGTATTTCTAATCTACAATAGTTCTGAGCTACAGTACTCTTTCAAAAGTTTCTAAAAAATCATTTTTGGCCCCAAATTTTAGGCCCCAAAAGTTTTGAATTCCAAAAATCTGTGACTCTCAACACCTACAGTACGCCTACAGTATCCCCCGTTTTTCTCAACCCAACTACAGTACCCCGCGACGTCGACAAAAAGTCGATCGACGACCTTCATTTTTGTTGTTGTTGTGTGTGGAAAAAAAGAAGAAGAAGAAGACGAAAAATCTACCGTATACCCGGTGAAAAGGAAAAAAAGGCGAATCGATTCTTTTCTTTTTTCCTCCCCCCTTCGAAGCGCCAATTATCCTGGCGCGCGCGCCTCGCTCGCCCAAAGCTCCGCCCACTTTTTTGCGCCGAACCGCCAATTATCCTCCTCGTCGGAGAAGAGAGTGAGAGTGAGAGAGACGCAGACATAGACAAGTTTTCCACACACAAACATAAAAGACAGAAGAAGAAGAAGAAGGGAAAAATATTGTTTTTCTGAAAAAAAAAAACTAACAAAAAAAAGAAGAGAAAGAGGAGGGGTACTGTAGTTTGTGTTGGATGGAGAAAAAGAAAAAAGAGGGGAGAAAACTTTCGTCACATATTTGGAGAAGAAAAATCGAGGGACTGACTAGTCTCGGGTGTACGGTAGTTTGAGCTACAGTACCCCAAGAGAACACAATAGTCTTCAAAGTACAGTAACTTTCAGAGAACTACAGTAATCTATTTTTTTCTTGACAAAACTTAGAGGAGAGATAATCTGGATTAGAAACAATAAGACGATCAAGAAAAAAAATTGTAAACTTTGGAGTTTTTTTGGAAACTACAGTACTTTTTTTAGTAATATTCTGAACACAATTTTCGAGCCAGGCTCAAAACTACGGTACCCCAAAAACTACAGTAACTTTGTTAGGTTGAATTTTTTTCTCGGAAAAACTCAAGATTTTCTTCAAAACTACAGTACTCCTAAAATTAACCAGGCCCGGGAGTTTTTGAAAACGATATCTCAAAAACTACAGTACTTTTTCGAAATAATTTCTCAAACTCTGAAGCCTTCGAGGCCGGGCTCAAAACTACAGTACCTCAAAAACTACAGTACTCTTTTTATGACAAGTTGAACTAAAGTGATAAATTTTCGAAAAATCTAATTCTCTCAAAACTACAGTACCCTAAAATTTTTGGGGCCTCGAGTTTTTCGAGACAAGTTAAAACTAAAAAATAGGTCAGGTCTAGAAAATATCAAAAACTACAGTACTCCAAAAAACTTAGAATTTTCTCATAACTACAGTACTCCGATATTTTCGGGGCCTCGGGTTTTTTTTTCAAACTTTAAAAAATTGGTCCGGCCCGGAAAATCTCAAAAACCCCCAAAACTACAGTAACCTATGTGACAAGAGATGATTGTTTTTTTTTTCAAAAATAAATATTCTCAGAAACTACAGTACTCTTCCAAAACTTTTTGTCGTACCTCAAAAGCGCGCCCTCCCTTTTATCCATTTTCTTCCTCTTCTTCTAAGGTGTGTGTGTCTCATAAATATAAATGTATCATTTTCGAAATGCTCAATCGAGCATATGTGCATCATCATCGGTCGGCTTCCTTCCACCTTCTAATTATCCCGGGGGTCGGCGAAAAACTCGGCGAGTTTTTGAGACAACAGGTGACACAACCATATGTTGTTGAAAACGGGACCACCACCGCCATGGAACAATAGGTCTCGACAGGAAAACATTCATCTCTTCTCTACTTCTCGCTTCGCTCTCTCTGACTATAATTATAGTACAAAAGAAAAGAGAGGGAGAGGGGGGAGACGTGAACTTCCGCTTGCTTTTCTTTTTTCATATACACACACACACACACATTTTGTGTATATAAAAAAAGAAGAAAAAGAAGGGGTGTTGAAGAAGCGATTTGAAATGATAGAAAATGGAGGTTTTGATGAGATGTGAGGGAGTACTGTAGTTTTTTTTTCGAGGGATTTTTGGAAGCGCAAAGTACAGTAATCTTTTTGGCCTTGATATTTTTAGCCCTATTTCGTAGCACAAAATTTTAGTTCTCAATTTGTTGGCCTAGTTTTCCGGGGCCGGAAATTCTAGTCACAAAGTACAGTAATCTTTTTGGCATTTTTTTTTTGAGAAAAAGTTTGGGGCCGATTTTCATGCACAAAATGTTTTTTTTCAGAGCCCAATTTTCGATATTTTTTTTCCAGGTCTGAATTTCTGTGAATATTTTTGGCATTTTTTTTTTTGAAAAAAAAATCCCAGGCCTCAAATTTTTGAGCTGGCCTAGTTTTCTAGGTCGGAATTTCTAGACCATTTTTTTTCGGCCCGAAATTTTTTAAAACGATTTTTTGCTTCTTCGCAAACAGAAAATACTCCAAAAAAAAATCTGTGCACATTTTTTGGCCTAGTTTTCCAGGTCACAAATTCTAGGCCATACTTTATAGGACATAATTTTTTGGTCGTTTTCCAGGCCTATGATTTTAGGTGTATTCAGGCCCGATTCTGCCAAGGGCTTTGATTTTGGAGCCTTTTCGAGTCCGAGATTTTTTGGTCAAAATTTTTTGAGAATTTTTTTCCGGGCTCGAATCTTCAGCCTTGAGTTATCGTGCGCAAAATTTTGAGCCTAATTTTTGAGGTTTTATTTTGGTGATAATTTTTTGCCCAAAATTTAGGCTCAAAAGTTGAACCCTGGAGTACTGTAGAATTTTCATTTCACCATTTTTATAGTTGTTTTTTTCCCTTTTTTTTTCTTTTCAGAAAAGTTTAGGTCTTCCTCTTCTCTTCATTAATTTTTTTCAATAAATGAGAAAAAATGGAATTTTTTTTTTGTTTTCCCATTTTCTCCCAATTATAGTAGTTTTTCCACAACAAAAATGAAAAAGAGCCCAGAAAAATCGATGATGAAAAAAAAACGGAAAATCGAGACCCCTCAATTAAGTTGCTCACACGTCTGTGTGGGTTTTTTTCTAAGAAACAAAACGGAGAAAAAATTTCGATAATGATAGGGAATGGTGATGAAATGTTGAGGGACTGAATCACCAAAATTTTCGGGCTGAAAAGGTATTTTGAAAATGGAGCCTCTCAATCTGGGCTAAAAGTTTTCCGGCCCAATTTCTTAGAAAATTCGAACTTTTCAAACTCCCGGCGCTAAATTAACTCAGATTTTATTGAAAATTGTGAGTTGAGAAAAACCAGGAAAAAGTACGTTTCAAAAATTTCCTAAAAAAGCTCGGCCCGAAAGACCAGGTCAGACTAGATTTTTCTACTTTGAAAAAAAAAACCCGGAAAAAGTACGTTTCAAAAATTGTTTGAAAAAATCTTGGTTCGAAAACCTGCCAAAGATGGCGCAAACCTCAACCACACTTTTTCCATGCCTAACCCATTAGCACCCGTGGCCCATGCCAAAAGAAAAACGGGTGATAAGCCACAAAACATGCGTCATGCGGTGAAGCCAAGCCAGCTGATGACACATAATTAGATTACTACTGTCTGTGTGTTTCATAATTGGACAGTGTCGGCGTGTTACGTCGCAACGCATTGTGTTTTAACACATTGTGCGTGTTTCGTATTTCATGCTGAGGTGTGCAGGTGTGCATTCAGAGAAAATTGGGTGTCACTGGGGGAATTTGAGAATGTTTTTGGATGGGGGACTAATTATCCAGCGGACTCAACAAAATTGGAGGGACCAGGAATTTTCGGTTTCCCGCTTATTGTACGTTTCAAATTCTGTCCAATTGGTTTTGTATGGAAAAATGGTGTTTCAAAGTTTTCCCGCCTAATGTACGTTTCAAAATTATGATATCTTCTGGAAAGCCGCGACGCACAAATGTGAGTAATCGACATTCTTTCTTTTCCCCTCTTTGTGCAATGGGGCGCGTTTTATCGATTAGCAAACTACACTACACCAGTACACAAGTCATATGGAACAAACAAGTGTGTTGTTATTGACAGATTAGTGCGACATCCTTCCATTTTTGCAAGGTTATAAATGATGACATATGTTTACAACTAGTGTAGTTTGCCAATCGATAAAACGCGCCCCATCGCACAAAGAGGAGAAAAGAAAAATTGTCGATCACTCAAATTTGTGCGTCGCGGCTTTTGCGTCGCGTGTGTCATGATTAGAGCGAGTGGGACCAATCAACAATTGAACAATCGTACTGTAGAGGTTAGTGTACTGTACTTCAGATCATCCTTATATTTGGAAAAAATACTGTAGCTTTGAAAATGTTGTTAGTTTTGGAAATCATTTTTTTCCAGGAAAAAATACGTTTCAGAATTTGAAAAAGTTTATAAGAAAATTACTGTAGTTTTTGAAATTTTCTAAAAGCTCAACTATTCCAAGTGTGCTGTAATTCAGACCTACGAAATTCTGAGAAAAAAGTACTGTACTTTTTCAAAAACTCCTTTTTCCAGGGAAATATACGTTTTAGAGTTTCGAAATTCGGAGAACAGCGTAGTGTAGTTTTGAAAATCTTTCCTAGTACTTCACTTTTTCAAAAATTTCTTTCTCCAGGTTAATATACGTTCCAAAATTGTGATATTTTCAGAAAAAGTTCTAGAAAACGTACTGTAATTTTTGAAGTTTTCTAAAGTTCAAACAATTCAAGTGTACTGTGATTCAGGCCTACGAAATTCTGAGAAAAAAGTACTGTACTTTTTCAAAAATTATTTTTCCAGGGAAATATACGTTTCAAAATTTCTGTTTAACATTAACCTATTTTACATTTCCCTAGTATTGTAGGTTTTTTCTTTACCCGGATCATATACGTTTCAAAATCTCAACTAGAAAAATAGCCGGAATGTGTTGTCATAATGAAAGAGCCAATAAATCCTCTCAAAAACCTCATTCCCACCCACTAAATCAAGCCCGCCGACCACCATGAAAGCCGCCCATAAAAAGCACAACACACACACACACAGGCGGTTCGAACAATGCAACTCATGAAGGTCACCACCACAAAAAAAAAACAGGGCGTTGTCCCCTTTTTTTCCTCGTGTCGGGACCATAAAAAAGTTGTAAACTTTGGAAAAACAAAGGAGGCATGAGGTTTTAAAACCGCCAAGTAGCAGTAAACTTTTTTTATGAAACCAAAAAGAAAGAAAAAATGAAAGAAAAAACAAATTTTGGGATCAAAAATGAAACACCTGATGAGTTTGTTAGATGCGCTTCATTTGAGATTGAGAACAACACACACAGGTGTTCGATTTTCGAAAAAATTTCGCTTTTATTGACACTTTTCTCTTTTTGGTGGGTTAATGGTGGACGGCTTTGGGGGTTTTTGTGAAAACTACAGTAATCTTGGCGTCTAAAAAATATTAAATTATTTGCGAGTTTTTGAGAGAACTACAGTAATCTCCGAAAATTTCAGTAAATGAGGCCATTTTTGAGGCCTTCTGAGACAACTACAGTACTTCTGGGCCTGCAAATAGGGACTTGTTAAGAAAACTACAGTACTTCTAGGCTCAGAAAAAATGACCACTTTTGTAGACTTTTGAGGAAACTACAGTAATCTTGAGGTCTGAAAAATATTGGTTTTTCGTATTTTTCAAAGAGACTACAGTACCCCCGAGGTCTGAAAATAAGACCTTGTTTGAGAAAACTACAGTACTTCTCAGGTTAGATAATAAAGAGATTTTTGGGGAATTTTTGAGTAAACTACAGTACTCCTGACAAATCAAAAGTAGTGGCCTACGTGTACTAAAGTACTTTCTGAAAAAGTACCCCGAATCTGTCTGATTTTTTTCCGGGCCGGCCCGAAAAAGTGTGTCAATCAAGAGAGAGTGACTTTGCATGTCAATATTTCATTAATCAGTCGGTTTTCCTCTCTCGCGCGGTTCTCTTGATTTCCGTCACTTTTTGAATAATTTATGATGGCGACGCGAAGAAGATTGACACTTTTTCTTGTGTTTTTTTTTATTGTTGTCGCTTTTGCGCGGGAAAAACGAGGGATCGAAGGGAGATTACTGTAGTTAAAAAAAAATGAGAAAAAATTGGGTTTCTCTGGCCAGGTTACTGTAGTTTGGTCATGGTTTGGCAGAACGGGTTACTGTATTTTTTGAGAAATTTACAAAAATCGCCAAAACTTGGTTTTGAAACGTATATTTCACTGGAATTTTTTTCCCGGGAAATGTACGTTTCTAAAATTGATAAAATAGTAGAAATTTTGTTTTTCAGATGCTCAACATTGGACTAACTATCGGAGAATGAGGTTAGTTTTTTCTGTAAAATTTATTTTTCAAAAATAAACATCAAAAAGAGAAAAACTAGAAAAACGGGCGGCTCAGAATTTTTGTCGCGCTTTTCTTCGGATTTTATCTCTGCGTAATCGTTGCTGGCCTGAGAAAAAAATTTGAATTTTTATCGGGCCTGCTCCAAAATACTTACTGTAGGTATGCAATGTTTTGTTAATGTCACTTTCTGTTTTCTGAAAAATAGAAATTTTTGCGGAAAGTTTGATTTTTCAGAAGAAAATTGCAAAAAAAATAGGCGCAAAATTTGGAGTTTCAAATTTGTAGCGCCAAAACTAGATTTTTTTTTAACATTCCACCAAAAAAACTTGGCGCAAAAGTTTAAAGTTCAAAATTTTTGGCGCTAAACTTGAGTTTTTGAAATTTGAAAGTTTATTCTTCCCCATGTCAACTCACTATTTCCCTTTCTGTTTTACTCCAAAGTTGATCAACGAATAGTAAGTTTTCAGATTTTTTGTGACATGAAATACTATTTTTGTTGGTCCCCCAATATCTAGCCCCAATTTTTTCCTAGCTCTTTTAGTATATTGATTTCTAGGTCACCATATGTTGTTTGTTGTGAATAACATCATAAAAACAAAAGGTGTGACATTTTCTCATTTTCCAGGGGTCGGGATCAAAATAACAAACATTTTTTGGCAAAATATACCTCTAAAAAAGGCAGAGCTCATGAGAACTCAATAATACTAATGAGCAGGTGTTCATGGAACAAAATAGAGATGGAGATGAAGATAAGATTATATTTTTCTAGGGTACATTGGGATATTGGGAAAAATATAATTTTGAAAACTAAATTTCCCAGTGAGATGTACGTTTCAAAAATGAAACGTATTCTTTGAGAACACTTTAGAAGTAATTTAATTAATTTTTGTGCAGAAAAAAAATAAAAAAATTTTCCAGTTTAATATACGTTTCAAGAAGTAAACTTATACTTCATGAAAGTATTCACAAACCATTCCATGTCTAATGTCAATTTTCCAAAAAAAAATTGAAAAATTTCCCAGTTTGATATACGTTTCAAGAATGAACCTTACGTTTCAAAAATTTTCCTATTTCTCAAGAGATTTTTTTCCTCTCGAAAAGTCGCCAATGACTAATATCAATGTCAACAGTGATCACATCACATAACACAACCAGTCTATTTTTGGCGATTAAAATTTGTGTGTGTGTGTTTTTTTTTTGAACAAGTACATTTAACCCGGATTTGTATGATCTGATGCCAAAAACAAATACTATGTATAGTTTTGGCATTTTGGAGGAAATTTGGGTTTTCAGACCGGCTTGGGGTTTTTGTTTCAGAAAATTTCTTGGCGCCAAATTTTTAAAGTTTTTTTAGCTTCGAAGTTTTTGAGCTCGACTCAAAAAGTTTTCTTGTCGTGAATTTTTAGCCCAACACTTTCATTTTTAAAACTTCAAAATTTCCGCGTCAAGTTTTTCAATTTCAAATTTTTGGCGCCAAAGTTTAGAATTCTCAATTTTTGCCCCAACTTTTGAATTTTTAAATTTCCGCGCCGATTTTTTCATATTCAAAATTCTCGCGGTAAACTTTGAAATTTGAAATAAATAGGGTCAAATTTTTCGGCTCAATTTCTGAAATTCCAAATTTTCGCGCCAAAATTTACAATTTAAAAATTTTGAGATCAACTTTTCAAATTTTATAATTTTCGGGTCAAATTCGAAAGTTTCAATTTTTTGCGTCAAAACTTTCAAGTTTCAAATTTCAGAGCCAAATTTTCGATTTTAAAACATACATCGGATGGGGGCCAGACCTTTGGGAGGGGTATCCTAACCTCGGGCAAAATAAAGGGAAGGGACAACTAACTTTTGAAAGTTGATAAATTAAAAAATTGATTTTGACAGGTAACGTGGTGTTTTCTACATACTGGAGATAATTGTGGACAAGAGCTCAAAGTTAACTCCCTTGTAGGTCCACCATATTACAAAAAAAAAAGAAAAAAACGATCAAAGTAAACGAGACAAGAAAGAAAGAAAACAATATTGTAAAACTAAGAAAAAGACGAAGAATGAATAAATGAATGAGCACAGGAAGAGAGACATTGACTGTCGACTCCGCCCCTTTTTACAAGCGGCGTGGGTTGTAAAAAGGGGCGGAGTCGACAGTCAATGTGTTCCTGTATGCTCATTCATTCATTCATTCTTCATTTTTTCTCAGTCTTCTAATATAGTTTTTTTTCGTTTTTGTCGCGTTCGTTCTGACTTTTTTTCTTATTGCTCCCCCTCTCCCAAAGCATTTCTTAACATATTCTACCTTAAAAATTGATCCAGAAACTTTTTTTTCTTTCTCGCCTGGTTCTAACCTAGAGGGATTTAGGGGTACTAACCCAGAAGGGTGTCTGGACATATGTCTGATGTATGTTTTAAAATTGTCGCGGTAAAGTTTGAAATTTGAAATATCTGGAGTTAAAGTTTTCGTGTCAAATTCTGAACTTTCAAATTTTCGCGCCAAACTTTTCAGTTTCTGAAACTTTAGAGCCAAATTTTTGACGTCAAATTCTGAAAATTTTTGGTTCCAAACTTTCCAGTTTCAAATTTTTTTCAAAATTCTGGGATCAACTTTTCGATTTTCAAAATTTTCGGGTCACATTCTGAAATTTCAAACTTTCAGCCCTCAATTTTCCACTCTCAAAAATTTCCAAAAAAAAAAAAACTAATTCCCTCTCCAAACCTTTTCCCACTAATCATGTGTTGCCGAGAGAAAAAATGTTAAACTACAAATAATTCTCTTTGTTTTGTCCTCTCTCCATTTTACCGCATTTATTCAAATGTAATTCTCGAACAAGTTTTCTTGACCTTCCTCTCCTTCTCATTATCACCATATTTTTTCCCTCAACACGAAAAAAATTTCTGAAAAATCTTCTCATCTGGTCTGGTTTTTTGGGCATAGTCAAAAATCCTTTTTTTTTTTGTGTGGCTGTTGTCCAAAGATAATCCCTCATTCTTATATGAATATTCTATAAAATAACTAGTTTCTAGTAGCCTCTTTCTTATTTTTTTTTTGTTCTTTTTTCACCACTTTTTTTTATTGTTGGTTGATTTTCGAACATTTTTTTGAGAGGAAAAAACTTGGAGAATTTATTTCCCAATTTTTCTTGCTATGATGTTCCTTTAACCAAGGTTACTGTAGCCTTTAGAAGTTAGAGTAATCTTTTCCTGAAGGGTTACTGTAGTTTTTGTCTCTCTCTCTTTTTTCACGACATTTTTCGGGCCGGTCTGAAATTGAAAATCTAGATAGAAGCTGTAGGTTTTTCAAAAATTAAAGTAATTTTTTCGAAAAAATCTTGAATTTATGGTTACTGTAGTTTTTTAAATTTTTTACAACATTTTTTCGGGCCGGTCTGGAATTGAAAACTCGGAAAATTTCGTTCTCAAGACTTTTTTTCCAAAGTTTTTTTCTCTCAAAAACTAGGTGAGATTTTCAGGCCCGAATCAGCTATTGAAAAGCCCAGAATCTGAAAAATCTAAATTTTAAAAAAAAAAATTCAGAAACAAATTTTCAGGCTGGTCTGATTTTTTCAACAAAAAAATCGAGAATTTTTCTATTTTTTTTTTGAAAATTGAAAAAAAAATTTATCTTCTCAAAACCAGGTTCTCAAAGAGCCTGAAACTTCCAAAATTTCTAACAATTTTTCGGGCCGGTCTGAAAATTTCAGGCCTAAATTTGTGGCCTGACCCAGCCTCATCTCTCTGAACCCAAAAAGTTTGAGCTCAGAGAGAAGATTAGTCGATCGGTCATATTTCGGCTACCCAGAAGTCGAACGTAGACAACGGTAGATGTGCCCGAAATAGCGATTTTGTTCGTCTCTACTTCGTCATAGCCTCGAACTTTTACCCGTTTTCTGTTCGCTAGATTAGTAGACAAGTCTTTATACCACTAGACCATGTGAACAGGTGAAATGCTATCGAGATGTGTGGGTTATAAAGGTGTCAAAAAGGATACGTTCAGGGTAAGGAGGTGTGAAGTTTTTGGGAAAATTATGATTGTTTGAGAATCATATTTGGCTCGGAAATTTTGAAAAATTGAGATTTTGGCGCCGAAAACTTGAAATCTAGCGCATATATTTTGGTTGACATAGTTTTCTAAAAAATTTGGGCTCAAAATAACACCAAACTTAGGGTTCTGGAAAATTTTCGGACCCAAAAACTTTCTGAATTTTTTTAAAACTTTCTAAAATCTTCTTGGTCAAAAAACTACAGTACCCAATCTGCGCAAGACACGCGCAAATTCAAAACTTTCAAAAAAAAATTTCATTTTTTCCGCGCAAAAATGAACTGAGTAATCTTCTTGAGCTCTGCCAAAAAACCGACAAAAAAATTGGTCAAGATTTTTTGTGGTTTGATCCCGACCCCTGGAAAATGGGAAAATGTCACACTTTTGTTTTTTTATGATGTTGTCAACAACAAGTAACATATGGTGACCTAGAAATCAATATACTAAAAGAGCTAGGAAAAAAATAGGGGCAAGATATAGAAAACCAACAAAAATTCTGAACATACGATAAATTATTTGTCAGTTTTTTGAAACGTATATCTCACGGGTTTCGAAATGTTTCAGAGTCATCGAAATTTTGTGTTTTCTCAAAATGACCTAGATGTAATTACTGTAAGAGCGAAATTTTCAAAGTTTCAAAAATTTTGACTTTTTACTAAAAATTTTTTTTCTCAAAATTTCTGGCGCCAAAAAAACTACAGTACCCATTTCGCAAAAATGTAAAATTTTCAAAAAACTACAGTACCCTGTGTCAGAAAAAACAGAAAAAATAATGGAAAACAAACTACAGTACCCAACTGGCGAAATTTTCAGAATTTCGAAAAATTTTTGAAATTTTTTACCAAAAAAAGGCCGGGACTTTTTTTCTCAAAATTTCTGGCGCCAAAAAAACTACAGTACCCACTAGAACTCAATTTTTTTGGTTAAAAAAATAAAAAATTGATGATTTTTTGTGGAAATTTCTGGCGCGAAAAAAAACAGCAAAAATAATGGAAAACAAACTACAGTACCCAACTGGCGAAATTTTCAGAATTTCGGAAAATGTTTGACATTTTTACCAAAAAAGGCCGGAACTTTTTTTTCAAAATTTCTGGCGCCAAAACAAAACTACAGTACCCATTTGAACACAAATTTTTTGGCCTGAAAAAATGAGAAAAAATTGATGATTTTTTGCCGAAAATTTTTAGCGCGAAAAAAAAAACTACAGTACCCATTTGAACTCAAATTTTTCGGGCGCGAAAAAAAATCCAAATTCTCGCCTTCTCTCTTCCGGGTGAACATCTGTACAACAACGACAAAAAAAATGTGTCTATATAATGTGCTTCATCATCACACTCACATATACATATACACACATATTTCACCACCCATTGTTTTCGTTTTCGTATTTGTTCAAACTTTTTGCACACTCAGACAGACACATATTTACAAACATATATATATGTATCTATGAATATCCGAGAGATTTTTCAGTCTATTTAATATGTCATTTATACCTCTCCCTGGTGTTGTTGTTGTTTTTGCTGGTTTCATTCATTCACTAACAACATATATGTATGTTTGTGTTGGAGTGAAAAAGGTTTATTTGTTTACCGCGCTCAGGTTTTACCTGAAAATGGGAGAAAAGTTGTTGACGGCGGCGAAATTTTGTTCGGCTGAAAAAGCCAATTTTTCTAGGTCAATTTTTGTTTCAAAAATTGTGGCCCAGATTTTTCTGGGCCCTGGATCAAAAAGTCTGAAATTTTTGTTGCCTAATTTTTGGCCCAACTCGGCCCGAGAATTTTTATCTCAAAATTTTCGGGCCAAAATTTTTCGTTGTAGTTCACAAAAACAAAACCATAACTTTCAAACCCCTAAAATTGGGATACTGTAGTTTTAGCAAAGCACACTGACCCTATAGTAGTACTGTAAGAGGTTACTGTATCCATGAAATTGTAACTTTTCGATTTTCAAGATACTGTAGATAAGGTGACTACCGTAATTCGGAAAACAAAACCAAAACTTTCAAAATCCCTAAAATTGGGTTACTGTAGTATTAACAAATAATGTTGACACACTAACCCGTCTACAGTACCTCGGAAAAATTTCTGACAAAATTTCTGAAAAAAATTTTGGCACGTATCCAGAAACTTTGGGCTCCAATTTTCAGGTCCAGATTTTTTTTCAAAAATTTTTTCTTTGAATAAAAAAGGGGACCGAAAATTCCGAAACAAATTATTTTTGAAAAAAAAATGTCCAGAACTTTCGGGCTCAAACTGTGAAGTTCCAATTTTCAGGCCGAGATTTTTCGGGCCCGAAAAAACAAAATATTTGCTTTTCTTCGTTTTTTGTTTTTCCTAAAGAAAAAATATTTGCAAATCGTTAAAAAAATGTTTCCCGACTGAAAATCATTTTTTTCTTCCCAATTTTTTTTCCTCCCGCCAACCACAAAAAACCGGCCAATTATTGCGCGCCTCACAGATGTAAGGGCAGCATTATATATCTATGCTTTTTGATATAATATACATCTCAAGGGAAGATGACAACAAAAAAAAGTGATGCGCGAAAGTAAATAACAATCCGATAGTATATCTCATTTCTCCTCCGTTTTTTTCGTTTCGCAATCCGACTAGTTTTCACTTTTTTCTTCTGGAGCCGTTCCTTTTTCGCCAAAAGTACTCGTTATCATCGAAAAAATGGTCTTATCAATAATGTGTCAAAAAAACAGAACAAAAAATGTTTGCAGGCGCTTCGAGAAAAATGCGAAAATTGCGAGAAATTCAAGAAGTTGTTGGCAGATTGACGGAGATGGCTGAGAGTTTGGAAAAGTGTGATGAGTGGACGTGTGTGGCTCATGATGTCTATCAGGTGAGCGAAAAAAAAAAATACCGCGATGGGGGTTGAACCAGCGACCTCTTGATTTCTAGTGTGTAGCTGTACCACTACACCACGCAGGCGCTTAATTTGTTTGTAGAAAAAACTGTACACCTTTTTGATTTTTCAGAAACTCTCAACAATCCGTAAAGAGTGCGAACGTCTACAATACTCCTCTTGCTCACTTTTGACACCGCCGCAATCCACGTCAACGGGCAGTCTGAATTGTAAGTATTTTTCTCTGCGTCTCTCTCTCTCTCTCTTCTCAAAAAGGTTTTTTTCCTTTACAGCCGACACAATTTCGATAACAATGGACAATGTTTATGCGGAAGCGGTTGAAGCGTACGAACAGCAAATATATTCGAGATGTGTTCGATTGGTTGAAAGTGCGAATCGCGATTCGCCGGTTGACATGTGAGTTTTGTCGCTTTGCGATAAATTTTGAAAAGGGACGAGGAAAAACATCAGCGTGGCCGAGCGACCGACTCGGCCACGGTTTTTTCTTTTCTTTTTTTTCGAAAAACGCGTTTTTAAAATTTGCTCATTTTCCACACCGGTTTGAAATCATTTAAAGATAAGAAATTCAAAAACAGGTGTATGTGAATACACCGTGACATGAAAATGCACAGAAACCGTATTTTTTCTTAAAATTCGATAAAAAATCGGATAACTTTGCTGTTTTTGGATTTTAGAGGTTGTGGAGTTTTTCTAGATGAAACTGTTATGCATAAGGAATTAGAATCAGCGTGTCTTCTTCTGGGGAAAACCCCAAGTTCGAGTTTCAGCGATGAAAAAAAGCAAGTATTGTGCATTTTCATGTCACGGTGTTTTGCGTTTCTCAAAAATGTATGTTTTCAGGTACCTGATATCGCTGGCACACAACTCGTATTCCGAAATGGTCGACGCGGCAGCGCTCAGTGGAAATATCGACGAGGCGGTTCGATTTGCGAAATGGTGGGCAGAGTTTCTCGATTCGGTGGAGGCTGGAAGAGCGCATCAGGAGAAGATTGAATTGTTAGAGTATGAGACGATTGCGTTGGAGAAGATTGTTAAATTGGCTGGCGGAGCGGATGAGTTTGACAAATTGGTCGAGGTTGTTGTTCGAAGTTTTGAGGTGAGCGCAGTTTTTTTCATTATTTTTCAAAACTTTTCGATGTGAAGGACTATTTTTCACGTGACCTAACACTATTTCATCCGAAATAGTGTGCCAATCCAAAGAGACCCAGAGAAAAACAAGTTTGAAAGGTCACGTTTATATTATTTTCACGTTCTTTCTTTTTTTTTAACAAGAAAATATCTCAAAACTAAAACTTCTTGGAAAATTAACTAAATATAAAGGTCAAAACCAAATATTAAGAAAATTAAAGGTGGACTGCGATATATCTGAGAAAGACGGTGTGCAATGTTGCGTCATTTATAGTGTAGTGAAATTTTTCGAAAATGTGTGTACTTTTTTGAATTTATAATGGTTCGATAGAGCGCACATGGTCGTGAAGACGGAAAGGCGGAATTGCTTGTGTTTGTTTTTTTCCTGGCACTGTATCAAATTTTTTGCGTTTTTTTGGTTTTCGCATCGTTTTTCAGGGGCACACAAACTATATTATAGACGAAACACTCAATTATCTCGCAGTCCACCTTTAACGAGACCCTAAACTGCAAAAGTCTGATTTCTCTGCGTCTCCTGTGGCAGTTGCATTTAAAACCACACACCTTATCTGGAGAAAAAATCCCAAACTTCTAGATGGTAACCCTTCTCAACCGCCCATATCACATAATGTCTGTCGAACGATTGCTAAGACTTGGTGGTATTTTGGAAAACGAGAAGAATAACAACGGTAGCGCCCATCTTTTGCCTCAAAAATTTTTTTTGCAAAGTTTAGATCAGAAATCGACATTTGAAGCTCGTCAAGTTTATCAAAATGGTGTTCAAAACGCGCTGAAAGACCGCAAAAAACACCTGTCGAGTGGCAAATTTGCGGAGAAACCCGATGTTGATGCGATTCTGAAGCAGTTGACCAGCGATCTGTCAGTTGAAGAGGATATTGTTCTACGACTTTGAATGTCTCTGTGTTTAGTGTGTGTGTGTGTGTATATGTACATAATGTGAAAATAATAATAATAATCGTTATTATATTGTGTGTGTAATTGTTCGTCATTTCGAGTGTGTTTCTCAACATCCGGCTCGTTGTGATTTGGCAAGTAAAAGTCCGCAATTTGGGCATGTGTGATCGACGTCGCGCGATGCGTTACAGCAAAGAAAGAAGAGAATTGGCCAGCAGAAGAGGAAGAAGCCGACGAAACAGATTATCCACCAACATGTCCCACTGTGATAATAACATGACGTCATTATTGTTGTCTGAAATTGTATTTTTCTCAAAGATTTTATTTTAGGGTACTGTAGTGTGTGTTGGTGTTTGCACACATTGCGGAAAGGGCATTTCATGTGACGCGCAAGTATTGTTTTTTTTTTGTTTTTTTCACAGGTAAACTTTAGAATTCAACTTCCCTTGGCTAAATTTGGACGCTTTCGAAGTTTGTTTCTGCTAATCAAGTGCGCGTGAGTTTTTCAAGTCATTTTCAATAAGAAAATTATGATAAATCGATGAAGAACTTTCAAAAAACTAGAAATAGTTTGCGACTCACCTGACATCTTGGACAAAACTCTAAATAAGGAGTAGTTAACGTGGTCTCCTTCGGAATATGCTTAACAACTTTAATCGGCGAAAGATTGTTGACATGAATCGGATAATTGTCCGGATATGACATATTACTTTGCGTTTAAGAATAGAAATTGAAAAAAAAACGAAAGAATTGGTTGGCAAAAGTAAGAATAGGTTTATATTGTCAATATTTGTTTAGTGGACTTTGTAGGCTCTTTTTGAATTGTGAAATTTTTTAGAGTTTGTGCTTGGATCGAAGGAACACGCATGATGATAGGAAAATGTTTGTGTTTGTTATGAAAATTCAACAAATTACGAAGAAATTAAGATTTATGTGAACTTGCAGAGTCTCTGGTTTATTTATGGTTTTTGATTTGACAAAGTTAAGAAATAACATTTTCTGCTTAAGCCGGAGATTATTCGCATTATCATATCATCAATAATCGTCCAATTCTCATCAAAAAGTAATTCCAATCCGAAAAACACACCACCCTGAGGGCGACGAAACCAGAAATGCGCCAAGGCAGAGAATTTGTCTCATTAGAGCACACTTTCTCCATTCAATTATTTTACATTGAATTTTCATTTTTTTTTTCATTTGCGACTGGTTTTTGAAATTTCAGGGAAGTTGTTGATTACGGGAACAGGTAACATTTGTGAAGAGAAGAAACAGCAACATTTTAAAGTAAAAGTCATCGCAATTGGATAAGAAATAGAGGGACTGAATCTTTTTTAAGAAACACGATTTTTCATGTGAGTTGGAATTTTTTGATTTTTTAATTGATATTGTTATTCACAGGTTTTTATTGCTCGGGAATGTATTAATGGGATGTGTTCGCGCATTTATTCAACAAGTTCGCACTCTATACAATGACCGATGAGCACGTATTCGAGAGCATATAAGAAACCTTCAGAAATATGAATTGAAACAATGAAAGAATTTTCAATGTGGAACTTACAATCTCGTGTGCTGTCCAAACGTATTGAGAATGTATTAGATTCAAAATTTCGCGAATATAAAGGTAAATTTTGAATTTAAGTTATGATAATTTATGTTTTTGTTTTTGTTACAGGCAAAAAGATTCGAGTCAACAGGATTTTGATGAAGAACTGGGAACCAAAGAGGAAAACGATGGAATAGGCTACAGATTTATGGAATTGACAAAGTTTTCGATGATACGACGTGGAACATGTGAATGTGGAGCATTTAAAAAAGTTGAGAACAGTACGCGTAATTTCAAATTCTTCATCTTAAGTGGTGAGCTTCTCAGTGTTCTTTTTGTCAAAAAATTTATGATTATGGACACGACTTGGTACTGATGTTCTACTGAACTTTAGAGAGACTGGTCACGGTCCAAAACAGAAAAAAATTTCATCCAAAGATATCTTTCGAATTCATTCAAATTATTGCATTTCACATTGAGAAGTTCAACCATATAAAAAAATTATTCAACATATGGAATTGTTCAATTGTTTTTTCATGCCGATAAATCAATAAAGTGAAGATTGCGTTATTTCATAAAACAGAAAAAGTTGACGAAGTGGTCTTATGTGAAATTTGTTCACGAAACAGTTTTTCAGTAAACTCAAAGAAGCGGTAATTTTTTCAAATCTTCCTTCATCGCGATGAAGGAAGATTCACACAATGCTGTTAACAGCGTCCATCTTTTCATAAGAGATCTGTCTTGATTCAAATAGCAATTCGTTGATAAATTCGATCCGGTTTTAGATCTACAGCAGAAAAAATGTTCAATCAAACTTCACACATGTAGGAACATGTACCTTTCATTCCATACCTCGGCCAAAAAGTTGGAAATCCTTATTTTCAAAAAGACCATCGTGATTTTTCACAAAACAACTTTGAAAAATTGTCTGAATTACTATAATAGTATAGTTGGAAATAATGTTCATCAACCGATCCAGCCGATGTCCAACTATATTATAATACTCTACAAATTTTGAGTTTTGAAATTGTGTCAGGTGGAATGCCACGTTTTCGCCGAGGTATGTTTCATTCTATTTTTAACACAAAACTTTTCGGTTTATTTTTTTGAGCCAGATCGATTCGGGAATTTGCAAGCTAATTTTTGTTTACGGAGAAATCGGGGGTCAAAGTTTTTTCAAGAAAAAAAAATTAGGTCAATTTCAAAAAATCGTATCTCGGTGAATTTTTGAACAAAATTATTGGTCAAAAAAGCAATTTAAAGCTAAACAGTTGTAGTTTTTGAAAAAAAAATATTACAAATGGAAGAAAAATTTCTTAGATTTCAAAAATGGGCATATTCCGAAACAGTATCCTGGGAAGACGCGGCAATTGTGGCTCGGTTGCGGAATTTTTCTCGTCCACAAAACTGCAGGCACGCTCGCAACAATTTGGGAGAGATTTTTCCGAGCCCAAATGAGTGGGTTTTCTCCAATTATCGTCACTTGTCCGAATAGGCCAACCGCGGGACCGACAAAATATTTTCTATGATGATCTCGAAAACGTTTGATCCGGATGCCAAATTTTTGGCGAAGAAATTTTTTTCATTCTGCTCAATGCATTCTATATAAGTTCTCAGATCAGTTTTTCGGACTACAGTATTGTGGTTGTAAGCCCCACGTTGCCGACAAACATGATTGTGACTATTGAAAAATCTAATATCTTCAAAGTTTCAGGGTATGTCTAATTTTCAACTGACGAATCATCAATAGTGTCGCGCAGAATGCTGATGTTCAGGGCCTTTTAGGGTCAACATTCGAAAGTAGACCCTGAACGACGAGAGCCCTGTTTCCACGAGAGTCCTACCTAGCTTCGGATAAAATTGATTCCGAAACAAAATTTTAAGCTGTATTGTAGGCACAAATGAATTATTCAAAACGTGCACATTTTTTCAAATAACGTTGAGAAAACGACCAAAACAAAGGAAAATCAGTTTCATCATCGGAAATTTTTCTTGGAACATCAGTTTAAAAAATCAAAATTTGTTTCAATTATTTGTAAATACTATTTTTTAATTAATGTTATTTTAACAAACTACTTTCCTGATTTAAAAATTGTTTTCTGCAAATACCAACTTTTACGATGAAAATATTGAGAAAATATTTTTATTTTTTTAATAGGCACTCATTTTTAATAAAATTTAGTTCTCCATCTTCGTCTCATTCTTCTCTTTGCTCTCATGTATTCATTTTCTCACAAAAATCCCGAAATTCCGGTGATTTCATGAAAAAAAAGAAAAAAAAATAATTAAAAAAATAGTGTGTGAAAAAATGAGAGGCGGTTAGAGAAGCAGAGAACGAGAGATTCGAAATTGGGATGAGAGCGGAAAAGATGCTGGCGCATTTCGCGTTCAGGAGAGTGTGAAAAAAGGGAAATTCGCACATTAGTGCAACAGAGCGCACATTCTCCTTCTCCCTTTTTTTGTTGTTGCAATCCCACGCGATAATAATATTTTCGGCGTCCTCTTATTATTGATCCTGTTTCCCTAACAACGCTCATCACTTGTCTCATTTATTCTCCAGAAAATGGTGCAACAATTGTATTTCGAGATTTTGCGCAAAAAAACGCATTATTTTTTGGATGCCAAAGAAACGACGACGATTCGAGAGTTGAAATTGATGTGTCAGGGAATTTCAAAGGTGAGAAATGGTTTCTTCCTTGAAACTTTTAGTGAATTTTGTATTTTCAGCTTGACCCAGCGTCCATGGATATGTGGAAGTGTGAAGAATTACGACAACAACAGTTGCCAGATGCAGCGACGATGACAGAGTGCGGTTTCAATGTTGCTAACGCTAAGGTAAATTTTTTGTGGAGATTTTTAAAAACATCTACAGGGTTTTTTGAAAATGAGACAAACTAAGAACTTTTTGATGAAACTAATCTTATTTATCGATTAACTACAACTAATTGATGGGTTTTGAACATTGAAACCGCATATCGCCTAATGTACCGGCTCACACTAGCATCGATTCACGATTTTCCAAGTACAATATTAGAATAATCATTGGCAAAACTTACAAAAACACGAAAACAAGTTCTAAAAATGTTTTCATGCTCTTTTTATAAGCTTTGCCATCGATTTTTGAAAATTGGACTTCTAGAATCATGAAAGTTAGTACACTAACTTTCATGATTCGTGGAATTCCACATAGCACATTTAGATAGCGATTTTCCGAAAACCCGGGAAATATACGTTTCAAGGCCCAAACAATAGTCTAGCTCCCCCTTACTATAGTTTTTTTTTTCTATCTTTAGAGTTATTAGTAGCCGATCTGTGTCCTTTTCTAGGTCACCATATGGCTAATTAGATTGCACACCTTTTGATGTTATCTATAAAATATGGCATACCTGTTGTTATGAGCAATCAATAACAACATATGGTGACCTAGATGAAGTCAACAGGAAATATGTGGGAATAGGAAGGGAGGGCTAAATAAAATGAGGGACCGGAAGAAATAGGTTTGGAAAAAATGTGATCAAAGGGTTCGAGAAAAAACTGAAAATCTTGTCCGAGAGAAATACAAAACTTCATGTGAGATTCGATAATTATACCGGCCAATTGATCATAGTAATTGTGACTTTGAACTGTTTCGAACAGGGGAAGGGGGTATATCTCTGAGCCTGTGCACAGCTATTCCAAGAATGGCGGTTTTCGCCGAAGCAAAAGTGTTACACTTCGGATTTAAATGTCAAAAACTCATCAATTAGTTGTGATTAATCGATAAATAAGATTAGATTCATCAAAAAAAAATCTCAAGTTGATCTCATTTTCAAAAAATGATTGGCTCCATATTTATGGACTCTCAGTAACTCGCTGTGTAGCTTCACGGGCGAAACTCCGGAACCATGCGAGGACAACAGTCTAGCTACGCCAGGAACCACTGTGTAGCTACCCAAAAATGTCTTCCCCATTATGTCTCACACAATGCGTACAATGTGTGGAGCTACAGTGGAGCTCCGCAAAACTCGAGAATTGTGCGGAGCTACACTGGTGTCCTCGACTCTTTCCCGTTTGCTGAAATTTCCGTAGTTTCGCCCGTGGAGCTACGCACCGAGTTACTGAGTACCCTTACTTCTGACTTCAGTTTTTGAAAATTGGATAAGAAAGTTCCTTAAAAATCAAACCGGCGGTACCAAAACAATAATCTTTGTAGGCACAAATGCCAGCGCAAATCGTCCTTCAAATCATCGGCGAAGACAATCACCCCGTATTCGAAGAGGTCTCCGTGCCACCACCAATCCCTGACGCAATGGCCGGACGCGCCGAAAATGCGCCAGTCGACTAAACATCATCGCATATTCACACTCACATTTTTATCCATTTGTAAAATAACCCATACTACTGTTTTCCAGGGATCTTTATGCATAGTTTTAAAAATCTCATGTTTATATCTGTATCCTTTTTCGATTTTTGACAATGTTTCCTTTTTTTAAACTATTGATTTTTTTGTTATGGGTTTTTCGAGAACCCTAGATATCTTATTGTGGTGTTTTTCAGCTGCAAATCTTGATTTTTCAGAGAAACCATGGCGGCGATTTTGAAAAAGAAAAAAACGAGAAAATCCTCGGAATCTGAACCGCCTGAGAAGGTTCAAAAAGTTGTTGAAAATCAATTCGACAAATTCTGGTCGAAAAGTTTTGATCAAATCGGAGCTGCGCAGTTGCAGGATGTCAAGAATCGCACGAAAAATGCGAGAAAAGTCGAGATTCCTGGAATTGGGGCAAGCTCGATATATCCAGGACTTGATGAGATTGATGTTCCTTCAACGTCGCAGGGAGATTTGGCTGAAACTGGGTGGAATGCGAATCTCTTGACAAACTTGACCGATCTTTTAGGTGAATCTTTAACGTTTTGGCCGTTTAACAAAACCGCAACGCATACGCTCCGCATGAGAGGCTCAAAAATGTTCTCTACTTTTTTTTGTGTCCATTCAGAACCCTCATAATCTTCAATTTCTTGTTTTGACGACGAAAATCGTTAAAAAATTATATGGCCGAGCTAATTTTTTTCTAGGCCACTGTGCGGTGGAGCGCGTTTGATCGAATAGAAGTTTCTCGAATAAAATTTTTTTTATTTTTTTTTCATTTTTTCAGCCGAAACTGAGGTTGAAGAGAGAAGGGAGAAAGAAATCGAACAAGCGAGAAGTTCAACAATCGATCTTGTTTCGAAATACATCGATTTGCTGGAAATCTCCGATGATCAAGATGGGTATAGGGTAAGTTTTGTTTGAAGTGCTGCCAGGAGCCGAAATCTTTTTTTCCAGTCAATCTACTGTGCTCATATCATCTCTCACCTCATCAAAAATCGCAACACAATCATTGCCAACAAACGTAAATTGGAAATCGCCGGCGCTTCTGACGACGGCGCCAGCGAAGAGTTGATCGAATCGTGTCGAGACTCGGGATTCGTCCGACCGGTCGTCTTGATTCTATGTCCCTTTAAAAAAGATGCGTATGATGTGGTTCAGAAAATGTGTCAAATCATTTATGGCGAGGAGGAAAAGAGCGAAGTGTGGAATAGAAAACGATTTGAGGACGAGTATAGTGGAACGGATGACGTACCTCAGTCGAGAGTTGATTTTCCACCGGATCACTTGGTGAGCAACCATATTTTTTGAATTTTCGTGACGAGACCTGAGTTTTTCAGGAACTGCTAAAAGGCAACAACGACGACGCATTTCGAATCGGCATCGCATTGTCGAAAAAAGTGCTCAAACTCTACGAAAAATTCGACAAGGCTGATATTTTGTTGTGCTCGCCACTTGGTTTGAGAATGATTTTGAATGGTGACGATGGGAATGAGGCGCATTTGTTGAGCAGCACCAATATTGTTATTGTTGATCGGGTTGGTTTGTTTTCCTTTTGTTTTGAATGTAAAACCCCTCATTTTTCAGGCTGATCAAATGCTTCAACAAAACTGGGAAAATGTTCAATTGATCTTCTCGCAGCTCTACGGACAACCGACCAAAATCGATGTCGACATTTCGCGAGTTCGCAAATTGTACCTCGACGGATATTCTCGTCATTTTTCGCAAATTTTGTTGTTCTCGCGTTACTCGCACGAGCTGTTCACATCGTTGATGGTTCAATATTCGGGAAATCATCGAGGATTGGTTGTAGCGAGGCCCAAACAAGCTGGAACACTCTCAAAGGTTGGTTTTTGTGCTCTTGGAGGATCTTACCACGAAATTTTGAAAATCCTGGCCTGGCTTTTTTTGATTAAAAATAATTAGCGTTGGAGGAAAGGTCACACCTGTTGTTGTTATTTATGATGTTATCTATACTACAATAACAACAGATGTGACCTAATTAGACCTTTTTCACACCTCATAAAATTTGTAGTACCCTGTTAGGTCAGGTATGGATAATCTGCATTCTTGTGATAGCCTGGACAAATGATTTAAGTTTTTTTTGGTGCTATCCTAAACAATTTTTAGAAAAATTGCAAAAATTCCAGATCGAAGTTCCGTTATGTCAAGAAATACACAAGTTCGAAGTGGTTGATGCGGCATTGGTGTCAGAAGCAAGGTTCAAATATTTTGTGGATAAGGTTGTGACATCTCTAACACCTCGAACCGTCATCATCATTCCATCGTATTTCGATTTTGTTCGAATTCGAAATCAGTTCAAGAAAAGTGAAGAGAGTTTTGTCAGTTGTCATGAGTATGCGCCGAGAAAAAAGGTATTCAATGGGGGTCTAGAAATTTGGGAAAATAGTCTAGTTTGGTGTTTTCAGATTGATCGAGCACGTGAAATGTTTTATCATGAGAGGAAGAGTTATCTACTCGTCACGGAGCGTTGGTATTTTTTCAATCGTCGGCAGCTAACAGTGAGTGGAAATTTTGCGGGGTGAAACAAAGGGTTTTCTCTGCGTCTCTAACATACCTGCCTCAAGAAGGTGTAATCAACTTGCAAAGAATGTCCGCGTTGCGGCTCTTATTTCGAAAAGACTGGAAGGAAAGACGACCGCGTCGCAGACACGCAGCGCGTACGACGATGTTCATGTTGTGACATTTTTGATTTTTTGAATTTTAGGGTTGAAAAAATAAGACCATTGGAAGAAAACGGGGCTAAATCAAGTACATTTTCGTTTAAGGAACATGAAAAAAATGAAAAATAATAATTTCCAATTAAAAAATGTATGAAATCCACGTGTACAGAGAAAACCATGCCACGTTTCACGTTTTTAAAAAATAGTTTTCTGATTTTTTTTCGTACTGACAAAATTTAAAGGAGCATAAGAGTTTTAAAGTTTTAATGACGATACTCCTAACCTAAAGTGGTAAGAAAATAGTCTTAGCTCTGTTGACCACGGAAGAAAAATGGCTGAAACTCGCTGAAAACCTAAAATACACATTTCTCTTGATAATTGTCACTTCTTTCAGGGTGTCCATCGTGTCGTGTTCTACCAACTTCCGTCCCACCCACTCTTCTATTCCGAATTCATCAACATGTCCGATTCGGACACAAAACAGCGATTTTTGGCCGTTGTGCTCGTCTGCAAATTCGATCGACTTCGACTGGAAAACGCGTTTGGCACCGAAATGGCTCAGGCGATTCTCAGCAACAAACAGCAAGTTCAGGCGATCGTCAGTGAATAATTTTTTGCGGTTTTTTTTGTTGTTGTCTACTGTTGATTTTGTTGTTGTTGTTGTTTTCTTTTCAAATAAATTAAATTTTAGATACTTTGTTTCTGCTCTTTGGGGGGTCCGAGCCCGGATTGAGCCCGTTTCGAGCCTTACAAGGTAGGATATTAAACTACGGAACATTTACTTCCGAACAGAATTAGTGCAGTTTTACCCGTTGACTCGAGTATATCTATGATGAGCGAGAAGATTTTCAATGTGGCGAGCTTGGCTTAGTGGATAAGTGAAATGTATTGTGGTCAGAATGTCACTGGTTCGAACCCGGCGACGAATGTTTTTTTTTATTTTTTGTGAATTTCCTGGCGACCCAGGATAACCCCTGGAAAATTTACTATGCAAATCTTAAAAACGGGGAAAAGGCCCGAAAATCGGGTCAAAATCGGGTTTGAAAGTTTTTTTTATTGCCAAAAATCTCTTTTTTGTTTTCAAAATGCGCCAGCAAAAATTTCAAACGCGTCAGTGCTTTAGGCAATCGTAGCATCTTTTTCGGTGCATTTTTTTTCGAGCAAAAAAACACCTTTTGTGAGATTATTAGCTCATTTTGTAGAGCTTGAAAAGGGCTTCAAAATGTGCTATATCACTTGGGTGGTTAAGCTCAAAAACCGGGCCAAAATCGGGCCGGAAAGTTTTTGAAACATACTTCAGGCCCTGTTTTCTCGGCCCAGTTAAGGCCTAGAACTATAAAAATTGAACTCTAGACTAATCAGGCCACGGGCTGTCGAATGCGCTACTTCATTTTGGCCCTAAACGGCCCGGTCCATGAAAACCGCCTGGGGGCATTTCAGAACAGAGTCGGGCTTCGGGTCGTCTAGGGCCAAAATGAAGTAGCGCATTCGAAAGGCCGTGCCCTCATTAGTCTAGAGTTCAATTTTTATACTTCTAGGCCCAACCTGGGCCGAGAAAACGGGGCCTGAAAATTGTTTCAAAAACTTTCAGGCCCGATTTTGGCCCTTTCATCGGGTTTTTTAGGGGACCCATACCCCTCATTTTGAAGCTCTTTTCAAGCTCTACAAGATGAGCTAATAATCTCACAAAAAGTTTTTTTTTGCTCCAAAAAAAATGCACCGAAAAAGATGCTACAATTGCCTAAAGCACTGACGCGTTTGAAGTTTTTGCTGGCGCATTTTGAAAACAAAAAAGAGATTTTTTGGCAATAAAAAAAACTTTCAAGCACGATTTTCGGGCATAAAAACTAAAAAAGGGGACGACTGGGGGGAAAGAACCCGTGACCTGCCGATGGGAAGACATTTCATTTAACCACTCCGCCATCCTCGACACATTGGAAATAGGGTTGTTCACCATTAATATACTCGAGGTGAATGGTCAAACTGCACTATTTCTGGATTTGAGCAGCATAGTTTGACGGGCCTTAAACGGGCCTAAACGGGCCTTTTCAGGGGAGTGATATAGCACATCTTAAAGCCCTTTTCAAGCTCTACAAGATAGGCTATTCAAATCCCAAAAACAGGCCGAAAAATTTCTCGAAAAAACGTCCATGCCTAGAGTGGACGTTTTTTTTTGAAAAGCCAAAATTTGGCCTTTTTTTTTGTTAACTTTGCGGACAGGGCCCTTAGGCCGGATTTGAATAGCCTATCTTGTAGAGCTTGAGACGGGCTTTCTATTGAGGCCCATCAAGGCTAGGCCTGACCCCCTTTAGGGGGCCAAATCGGGCCTCAAAGATTTGCCTGAAAAACTTCAGACCCGATTTTGGCCCCCTTAACGGGCTTTTTCGGGGGTCTCTTATAGCACATCTTGTAGCCCGTTTCAAGCTCTACAAGATAGGCTATTCAAATCCGGAAAACGGGCCTAAAAAATTTTTGGCCCAAAATCCGGGCTGGCCAGAAAATTCCCCAAAACTAAAAAATGCGACGACTGGGGGGATCGAACCCATGACCTACCGATCAGAAGACATTTCATTTAACCACTCGGCCATCCTCGACACATTGGAAGTAGGGTTGTTCACCATTAATATACTCGAGGTGAATGGTCAAACTGCACTATTTCTGGATTTGAGCAGCATAGTTTGACGGGCCTTAAACGGGCCTAAACGGGCCTTTTCAGGGGAGTGATATAGCACATCTTAAAGCCCTTTTCAAGCTCTACAAGATAGGCTATTCAAATCCCAAAAACAGGCCGAAAAATTTCTCGAAAAAACGTCCATGCCTAGAGTGGACATTTTTTTTTGAAAAGCCGATTTTTGAGTTTTTTTTTGTGAACTTTGCGCCTAAGGCCTGTATGCCGGATTTGAATAGCCTATCTTGTAGAGCTTGAGACGGGCTTTCTATTGAGGCCCATCAATGCTAGGTCTGACCCCGTCTAGGGGGCCTAATCGGGCCTCAAAGATTTGCCTAAAAACTTTCAAGCCCGATTTTGGCCCCCTTAACGGGCTTTTTCAGGGAAGTGATATAGCACATCTTGTAGCCCTTTTCAAGCTCTTCAAGATAGGCTATTCAAATCCGGAAAACGGGCCTAAAAATTTTTTGGCCCAAAATCCGGGCTGGCCAGAAAATTCCCCAAAAAACTAAAAATTGCGACGACTGGGGGAAACGAACCCGTGACCTGCCGATCGGAAGACATTTCATTTAACCACTCGACCATCCTCGACACATTAGAAGTGGGGTTGTTCACCATTAATATACTCGAGGTGAATGGTCAAACTGCACTATTTTTGGATTCGAACAGCCTAGCTTGACGGGCCTAAAACGGGCCTTAATCTGGGCCACATCAGGCCTTTTGAACGGCCTGAAAACTAGGCCGAATCGGGCCTGAAAAAAACGTTCAGGCTTCATTTCGGCGGGGCTTTCGGCCCATTTTTAAGGCCGTTTCAGGCCCTACAAAATAGGCTCCGCCCCAGAATGACCGGGCCTAAAAACGGTTTTGCCTATCCTGCAGACCTCGAAACTGGCTTCGAAATGAGGCCTACCAATCCTGTGAAAAAGCCTGGAATCGGGCCTGAAAGCGTCCGAAGAAACACAAAGAGTTGTCAACTGATCATTTATTTCTCAACAACAAAACACGGTTTTACATCAATTCAAAAGGACCCTCAAAAGGGTGGGATGATTGGAAGGGAGGGGGTTTGGGAGGGGTGCAACTAGGACGACTTCTATTTTTTTTGTTCATGATTTTATCGGGAAAACAATTGATTTTTTGTACAAAACGGTCCTGCCGCGAGAAAGATTTGTAGTTTTTTGAATGGGGAGTCGGGTGGGATGATGTGAGTTGGTGGGTTGCGAAAAGGACGAGAGCATGGTGTGGGTGTGTGGAAAACCGGGCAAAAAAAACCAACGCGTTCAATAGAAGAAGAAGAAGAGGAAGTTAACAAGGTGTTGGTTGAAGTGCCCGTGGCGATGGCGACGTTGGCGACGGAATTGGCGACGTGACGATTTGTTGGTTGCGACGCGACTTCGGAAAATCCATCTCAACATCCGAATCATCGTCGATCCCCTCCATCGGATATTGGCCGTCTTGGATGTTGTTGTTGTTGTTGTTGTTCGACGTGGCGTTGGCCAGAAGATGGAACGTGGATGGCATTGGAAGAATGTGACGAGACCACAGTGATGAGATTCTCGTGCGGCAACGTGTTATTTCACACATTGGCAACTGCAAAAATTGAATTTTATTAAATTGGTCGTCAAGTTGTGGCATAATGCACTATTGCATCATACTTGACGCGCATTTCTTTTCATTTTACATTTTGTGTAATGCGGAGTATCGTTGCACAACCTCTTATTAGAAACCAAAACTTGAGTTTACAACGACACTCCGCAATTACGCTTTGCTAAAAAGCGGGCTATCGCCAGAAAATAATCTAAAACTAAGGATTTTTCAAGGTCAATGGAAACTGTCGTCAAATTGTGTCAAAATGAACTATTGCATCATACTTGACGCGTGCGTAATCGCGGAGTATCGTTGCACAACCTCTAAATTATGAAATAAAACTTGTGCAAACAACACTCCGCAATTACGCTTTGCTAAAATGCGGGCAATCGCCAAAAAACAAGAAAAACTGCGTTTTTCTGCGTTTTTTTCGTCGTAACTTCACCAACCTTACACATCCTCGCCAACGCATTCACCGGATGATGCCAGTGTCGATTCGTCGACTCTATCAACAACGAGACGAGCGACAACGCCAAAACGCTTGGACGAAAGTTGGCGACCAAATTCGAATCGCACAGAATCGTCTCGAGATGGCATCTGAAAAACAAAATCTTGTTTTTCTAACATTCCACGTTTCGGCGGCTTACTTAATCGACGACAGCAAAATCGGTGCGCCAATACGTTGAAGAAGACACTCAATGAAGCGGTAGGGATTCGGCAATGACGCGTCCCATGAGAGCGTTTCTAAAACAATCGATAAATTTCGGTGAACATCGGTGGAGCCGGGACAACTTACGTAGAATCAACAATTCCATGCGCTTCAACTCTTGCGAACTGTATTCGAGGCGCAGACGTCCCAAGAACACTGGCGCATCTTCTTCATGATCTTCGCACAATTTTTTGGCGATCGAGAGGCTTGCGACGGCGACACAGTTCACATATCTGCAATGAATGAATTGAATGATCGTAAGCATTGTGCGTAATTGCGGTCGTTGCACATACTTCAATTCGACAATGAAACACGTGCAACGATACTCCGCATATACCTAATGTCTGCAGTCCGCAACATGTGACATGAAAATGCACAAAATCAATTTCTGTGCATTTTCATGTCACGGTGTTTGCACAGCTTTCTTTTCAACCAAACAAAGAAAGAAACCCTACTTATTCGGAACTTTGGCACTTGTCACAACACGATCAAAAATCGCCACCGCCGCCGTCGTCGAATCCAAGCCGAGTCCCAATCGTCGCGCCGCCGTACACAACCACGCGACTTCGCGATTCCGCTCTCGCCAACCAATCATTCCGTCGACAACGGGCGCCGCCAACGTCAATGGAATGTTGGCGTACAGACGTTTCTCGCGCTGCAGCAGCGATTGGAGCAGTAGAAGCGACGATTGCGATGATGGGGTCGATACGACGTCATCTTGCATCGGCTTCTTGTTGTCTCCGCCTGCTTTAGCAGCCACAGCACAGCTGCTGGTCAACCCTGGAAAAATAATCGATTGTGTTTTCGTGCTGAGACCATATATTAGTTGATAAGCGCGCTAAATATTCTAAGAACACCTCTTTCTCAAAAACAAACTTTTTTCACACACAAATATGACAAAATGACGTCAAAACATTGTCCTTATCAGCAGGGCGGGACAAAAAAAGAAATAGAGATAATAAAAAACAAGACGACGGTCACGAGAAGACTAATTCGACATGTTTTGTTTCAAAACACACACAAAGTCATATGGATGGTGAGAATTTTTTGTCTAGGACAGAAAAGTGCAAATGTGGCAGCTGACTCACTTTTTTGATGTGTTGAAAACATATAAAATATAATTTTTGAAGCCAAAATCAAAGATTAGAAGCCAGTCAAGTGGAAATTCGCAAGTCTGACCAGAAAAAAGCAAAATATCATGAAAATCCTGTCAATTTCCGATATTTTTTGGTCTCAACGAGAAAAACACGTGAAATTCAGAGATTTTCACATAATTTTGCAGTTTCTCAGCAAATTTATTCTGAAAACTTCACTGAACCGTGCAATTTTCTCGAGCAGAATGACATTTAAATACATTTCAAGTTGTTTTATTGGTTTGAAGAGTAAATTTTCGGAATTTTGAAACTCTCAAAAGTATAGAAAAAGCTCAACTCTATCAAAAATCCAATCAATAAAGCAACACGGAGAAAAAATGAGAATCCGCGGTCAGACACCGCAAAAAATGCCCATCCATAGGCAGAGAAGGCGAAGAAAACGAGGAAAAAAATCGAGAAAAAGAAGAAGAGAGAGAGAAGGATAGCAACTTTTTATCTCTACGTCTCTAGTTTCGTCGAGTCTAGCGGAAAATTTCATTTTTTTTTCAATGACAACCAAAGGTTTTTCAAGAGGTTTTGGAGGGAAACGAGATTTTTTCACAGAGATTTCCACGTGATAAAAATGAGTCTCAACGATGCATTGTTTCATTTTTCATTTGTAATATTATACGAAAAAGTCGGGGTTGTATTCACGTTGCGTGTCAGCAACGCGGCTCTCATCGTGGAGGGGGAAATGAAAATCAAACCGCGTCGCAGACACGCAGCGCGTGCATGTGAAGTTTGATTTTTCACAACAACAAAATTAATGTGAATAGATCAATGAAATTGTTTGCGCGGTGCTTCTAACCTAACCAAAATTCTCCTAAGCCTTACACTACGAAAAAAAAACTGAATACACTTTCGAAAAGGTCATGTTACACACTTTTTATACGTTCTATACATTTACCATCGTTACATCATTATGAGAAATCTTCGAATTGTCCTCAAAACATTCCTACGATAAAGAAAAAACTCGTCTCACCCCACTAATCTCCGCAAACAGAACATTTTAGTATTTTCAAAAAAATCTAGAAAAAAACTCACTTCTTTTCGGTCTTCCCATCCCACTTTAGACTAGACAAAAAACGAATAGTGACAAAAACCGTTGCGAAAAGGACACCCAGCAACTATCTTTCTCTCTCTAATTCTCTCGATTTTCGAAAAATTTCGCAATCACGGCGCCGTTCGCGGCGCTAAATTCAAAAAAACAGAAAGAAAAGAAAAACGTGGATGGCCGTGGCCTAGAATCCGACAACTCACCGCCCCTTCGTCTCTTCTTTTCACACACTCTCTCCTCTTTTTTTTCTGATGATTTTTAAGGAAAAAAACTTTTAAAAGCTCACCAAAAACTTCAGCAGCACGCATGTTATTATTGTTATTATCCAAGTTTGATTAGTACGATACGATCGATTAGTAGGTTAGTAGAACATTCGCCTGAAAATTGAGAAAAAAAACTATATTCAAGTAAAAATGCTGAAAAAAAGTAATTTCCGCGAAAAATGAATAATAATTAAAATACGTTTGGCTATGTAATTAGGTAGCTCACACTTCTCTTTCTTGAGAATTCAAAGAATGACAAAATTTCGAAAAAAAAAGAAAAGAAAAAACAAAATTTCAAAAAACATCGCGCGTAGATCAAAAATAAAATTTCATCGAAACAAATAAATTTTTGCGAAAAACCGTGACAGATGACCTACAAACCGTCTGTTCTACATCTGTTCCATTTAGTGAACACCAAATTGTGCCAGATGTTAACCTCGCCCCCTCCCAAACATGTCAAACCCGTTTATTATAAATAATACAATACTGAGAGTGGCTACAATACCTTTCTCGTCTCATTTTTCTGCTGAATTTTCTCCCAAAATTCGCAACGTTTTTGCTGATAATTCTCGTCCATTTGCTGCTCGTCCAACGTGATGCGATAGAAACGCGACGGTGCGTCGATCGTATGCTTTTGCCACTTGTCCACGTTCGGCGTGCCGTATTTGGCGAAATTCGTAAACATCGTCGTCATCAACGCAAGCATTTGTTTGTCATTGGCGTCGGGGCGAAATTTCGAAATGACACCTTTGCCCAAAACGTAACGGAGTTCGGAACAGTGCGTCGATCCGAGATACGGTAGCAACCATTTGAAGACGCCGAAACCGTTGGGATTGTAGTAGTCGAATTGGTAGAAGTAGACGTCGTTACCCAGTTCGGTCATCGTGTTCACATATTTCCATGTGCCGTAGTTGATCGAGTAGTCGCCGATGAGATTGACAATCTGCAAAAAACATCGGGGAAGAATTGGAAAAATGACATTTTCTAGCAAAATGTCACGCCACGAAAATTCAAAACTTTGATTTTTTCTATAAATTCCAGCTATTTTTCACTGTTTTTTGGTCTTTATTTCACAGTGGCAAAATTTTTGAGAAAGTTTGGTATCCTCTTAGGACAGGTATGCATATTTCGCAACATTTTTAATGGAAAAATTCTAGATATCTAGAATTTAAATTCTAGATATCTCAAATTCCAGAGCAAAAACAAGCTCCGCCCATTTTTTAATGCGGCGTGGTTTTGTCGTTGCGAAAATTTTTAAAAATGATGCAAATTTCTCCGTCCCCGTTGCGTGTCTGCGATGCGGTCAATTAATCTCGCTGTATTTTCGCGATGAGAACCGCGTCGCAGACACGCAACGCATGTAAGAACACTAATTGCGGATTTTTATTCAATTTTAGACGCATTTTTGTCGAAAATTCACATATTTAGATATTTTCGGAAAAAAATTAAATGGGTTTCGTCGCGAAAACATTAAAAACGTAGTTTTTTTGTATACGTAACGCATAACCGCGTCGCAGACACGCAACGCGAACTGATTTAGGATTTTTATTCAATTTTTGATTAATTTTTTTGGTCGAAAATTAACATATTTTTGAATAAAAAATGAAAGGGTCTCGTAGCGAAACGATTTTTCTCAATTTTTTTGCCAAAAAAAACATGTCACCAACCTGCTCCGTTTTTTTGCTCTGTTTATGAACGTCGGCAAAATAGAAATCATAGAGTCGATCGATCGTCACATCGGTATTTTCGCCAAAATCACAGTCTTTGATAATTTTCCGCATAAATTTGCGCGCTCCTTCGGCTGTTCTCGAAATTCCGCCCAACGCCACAAAAAACAATCCCTCGTGTTCGGTGGTGCCGGTGAGGATTTTCTTGCGCGGCGCGGTTCGTCGCAACTCGCTGAGCGACGTCGGGAAAAAGTCGCCGTCGATAGTGGGCACAAAGTAGAGGTGTCCGGCCGGGGTGTGGCGAAAACCGCGTTTCGGATTGATGCCCATTTCGAGTTTGTAGAGTGGCTCCGAGTTGATGAATCGCATCAGATCCTCCGAGGTTCCCGCTTCATCGCCGGCATCTTCTTCGCCACCCTGCCATCCAAGATATCGCGCAAACTCGCGACTCATCAACGCCTGTTGTTCGCGTGTGCGAACGGCGAAATCGCACTGCGAATTACCGGCCATCGGTATGGCACGTTGGAAGAGATCGCGCGAATGTGGACTCAGACATAGGAGATCGGTCGACGCACCGCCAGCACTCTGCCCGAAAACCGTCACATTGTCCGAGTCGCCGCCGAAATGCGCGATATACTTGTTGACCCATTGCAACGCCATCGTCTGATCCCATAGTCCCAGGTTTCCCGGGCAAACCGAGTCGCCCGTTGAGAAGAATCCCAGAACGCCGAGACGATAGTTGATCGACACAACGACAACATCTGGAAATTGGGGAAAAAATCATGGCTTGGCTAGAAAAATGAGGATTGATCCCAACAGAACTGTAGAGAAAAAAAAAGATATTCAAAGGGACAGTGATAAGAGCAACGAAGAATGAAGGAAAACATTAAACACCGGAAGAGGTAATAAACAATAAAAAGACAATAAAAAATAAACAGGAGAAGAGAAGATAAAAAGTGAATGAATGAATGAGCAGCGAGAGATAGAGACATTGACCGTTGGCCACGCCCCTTTCACTATCTAACGTCAGCATAAAAACGAGAAGAGTGACAGAGAAACAGACAAAAAAAAGAGGACGCCAAAAAGATAAAAAATAAATGAATGAGGAACAGAAGAGGTGTCAATCATTTCGGACGCCATCCTCATCTTCTCTAACCCACGCGAGGTCTCAATTGATGATAGAGTGTTCAAAAAGAAGAGAGACAGAGAAATAGACAGCAGGGACCGTTTAGTCTTTTGGGAAAGTTTGGTTTATTGGTCAGCAGAGAACGAGGCACAAAGGTGTGTCAAACTAGAATCTAGTTTTTGTAGTTTAGTTTAGCTACACAAAAATGATGGGAAAATGAAGTAAATAGTGAAAATCATGAAAAGTACAGTAATCTAGAACTGAAATAGTGGAGAATTGAGAAAAGGCAGTTTCAAGACATAAAATTTGTACAGTAATTCAAAAAGAAGGAAAATTTTCAAGGTTTTTTGTTAAAAATCACATTTGAAAACAAAAATTTCCAGGAAGATTAATTTCAAGACATTTTTGGAAACATGCCAATTTTTCTTAGGAAGATCTCTAATTCAAAAATGGCTCACCTTTAACACACAGATTTCTGGCAATCGTCTCACTTCCATAGTTGGAACTCGAATGAACAGCAAATCCACCACCATGAATAAAAACCATCACCGGCAGGCCGTCGGGCTGAAAAATATGTTTTTCAGGAGGGCAGATTTTCGATAAAAATGCTCACCCAATCCTCAGATTTCCATCGTGGCGCAAACACGTTCAACGTCAAACATTGCGCCTCATTCTTCCCGACAAAATTGGTAAACTGCCCCAAAAGTTCGTCGTTTTGCGGCGCACGCGGTCCAAACTGAAAACAGTCGCGCGTCTCGTTCCACTTTTCCGCCTCCACGGGCTTCTTGAATCGCAACTCGTTGACAGGCGGTCGCGCGTACGGAATACCCAGATAACCGTCAACAATGCGTCCATCGTTCTGCTTGTAGGCGAGTCCGCGTATCGGTCCGCATGGCAAAGGCAAAACTGCGGTCGGTTCGTGCTTCGAGTGATTTGTTCCCATTATTTGAGCGCTGACAAAAAAGAAAATGTTGTTTTGTGTATTGTCTCAAAAAATGTAGCTTTATCAGTAATTCAGCATGTTTATTATGAAGCGGAGCTGATAAGATAACTGTTTCAGAAACAGGAAAAAACTTTTTTTTCTTGAAAAATTCAATTATTTTGAAACAAAAGAAAAGTACCAAAGTCCACAAGAAATGGGATGATAACTAAAAAATGAAAAAAAGGAAAAAATATTGCGCAAGAACCGGATAATCTCCTATTGTCAACCAAACCCCAAAAACCGGTTCCAAATTTTTCCTTCTTTTTTTTTGAAATTCTAGCCTCCACTACAACTGATAAGCAACAGAGAGTAAAGCCTTTGGAAAAAATCTCCTCACCAAGATTCAACAGCATTGTTCGCCAAATTGTCAACCATTTGTAGCATATTTTCTTTGAAACGTTTCATTTTTCGCGTCTACTTTTCTAAAAATGTCGCGATTTTTCTCAAATTTACGAAATTGGTTCACGCGTCAAAAATTTTAACAAAAAAAAAACTCACATTCTCTTTCGTTTCCTACTTCTTCCCCACAATTTGAACCGCCATAAATTGATGGAATGTTGAGCAGCAAATCGATCGATTCGCCGTCGCACAGAATATCGATTCGCTCGTGGAGATTTTTTCTAGAACTCGATAGCGTTTCGCTGGTGCCCAACTCGGAATACCACAATTTGTTGAGCGTTAGCCCGTCGCGCGTCGCGCCAGGAAGCCGAGATAACATTCTTGCGCCAGTGACGAAATGCATCGATGATGAAGCTGCGGAATTTCTTAATGAAAATTGTAGTTTTTCATTTCTTGTGACAGTTACGTGGCCCCGAAAAAAAACTCACATAATTGACACCATCGGCAACCTTTTTCTTGAAAAACGCTGACAGTTGTGCGACATTTGACGCATTTCGCCGTCGCGTTCGCGTCCTGCCAATGATGATACAATTTGTCTTGTTGACGACTCGAATACGTTCGAATACAGTTGTTCGATGCCGATCGAACACATCGCTCGTGCACAGTATACTTGCATACTGTAATGGGGAAAAGCTGGGTTTGGGTTAAAGGAACTCGGAAAAATCAGTGCGCGATCGCACGCTATGACGCACTTTTTACGCTGCGACCACTCAGTAATTACTCGGCGAAAAAGTCGCAAGTTGTAGCAAACCTTGCGCCACTTTTTTCTGTTGTTGCAAGTTTGCGCCAATTTGTTGCCAGCTTGCGCCACAAAATTGACAATTTTAAGACAGAAAATGAAAAATGAATATGGCGCAACCTTTGCGCCATGTTGCGCGAGTGTGTTGCAAAGGTTGCGACATTTGGCGCAAGTGTATTGCAAAGCTTGCAACACAAAAATGGCGCAAGCTGGCAACAAATTGGCGCAAACTTGCGCCAATTCGGCGCAAAACTTGCGATTTTTCCCCCGAGTAGTGCGCGGTTGCAGCATGGTAATCGCACACTTGGTCATACGTAGCGCAGCGATTGCGCACTGACTTTCCCCAGAAAATGTTTCTTCAATATATTACTGTAGTTTTCGCTAATTTCAAAATTGACAGATTTTCTGGTGCTAGTGCATCATTTTTTAGGAAAAAGCTCACGTGAACAACTCAATCCTTGTTTTCCACCCCAACCGACAAGAATACTACTGCACGCGTTGCAATACGTCGGTTTCGAAAAATGACAAATTCGCAAAACGTGCAAACCGGCCTCTTTCATCTCCTACAACAACAAGCATGTTTAAAATTAGGCAAAAACGCGCTAACCGTGTCGAAACCCAACAAAACGAGGAGCGGAATATTGGTGAGACCTCCGCGTCGCCATTCATCAAACGAGACGATGCCGTCGTTGTCGTAGTCGATGTCGACCATCATTTGACGGATTATCTGACGAAATTTGATGAAATCAGAAATAAAAATATGATTTTTCTTCAAATTTTGACGTTTTTAGCATGTAAAAAAAGAATTTTCCCCCCAAATCTCATTTCAAAAAGTTCTACCAACCTGTTCCAACTCGATGGTATCCCACTGTTGATATCTGGCCACATTCATCATCTGCTCAATAATTCCATCAATCTCACTTTTGTCCAAATATCCATTGCCATCCGAATCATAAATATGAAACACCACATCCAATTTGTTCTCCGGTGTGTCGGCTTCCAACAACGACAATGTGCAAATCAGCGGTTTCAGCGGAATGCGCGGCTCCTCCTTCACCAACGAACTGCTACTACTACTGTTGTTGTTGATGCTGATAAACTGCGGTTTGACAACAACATCGGGAAACAGAAAAGTTCCCTGGTGTAGCGAATTTTCGACAAGTGTCAATGTTCCGTCTTCCGGAATACATACTAACGGATCACTGCGATCTGTTCCGTGACCCGATGCGTTTCCGGAATGCGATCCGTAAGACGATGAGGAGGATGACGCAAGATTGAGACGTTCCATTCGACCGGATAACGATTCGCTGAACTTTGCGCCCACCGTATGAATCGCATCTTCGAATAGACTTGTTCGACGTTCTGTAATTATTTTTTGACTTGAAATCTCACTTTTAAAAGCTTAGACGATTCCTAGAACTTTAAATTCAATTATTTCAATTTCTGAAGAACTTTTTGTAGATTTTTAAAATCCATTTTGTTTTTTACTGAACTTTCTAGTTAGCTTTATTGTTGTGTTCATCTTTTTTTCAGAATTTTTTTTCTTCTTCTAATTTTAGAAAACACGAAATTCTAAACTTCACAAAGTTATTAACCGAATCTGTAATTGATTCTCGTAATTTTAGGCTCGAAATCTCATTTTCATTTTATTTTGATCTACAATTTTAATTTTTCTAGATCACACGCGCTTATTTTCAAGAGATCAGTTATTCCTATGATTTGTCATTTTTTTCCTCATTTCGCCATTTTTTTACCGCACCGTGCGGTTAGCTTCGTTGTTGTGTACCATAACTTTGAAAATTGTTGAAATTTCATATTTTTTCTTCTAATTTTAAAAATCTCTCTTTAACGAATGCTCCATTTTGTTTTAGATTACTGTACTTTGTAATGATCACTTTAATTCCAGTTTGTTGTCATTTTTATGTAGTTTGACTAAACTTCAAAAACTAGATTCTAGTTTGACACACTTTTGTGCCTCGTTCTCTGCTGATCACTTGACCAATAAACCAAACTTTCCCAAAAGACAAATCGGTCCCTGCTGTCTATTTCTCTGCCTCTCTTCTTTTTGAGCACTCTATCATCATTTGGGACGCCGCGTGGGTCAGAGAAGGTGAGGATGGCGTCCAAATCATAGACACCTTATACCTCATTCATTCATTCACTCATTCATTTGTTTTTTGCTTTGCCTTTTTGGTGTTTTCTTTCTTTTCTCTACAGTTCTTCTTTCTAAATTCTCCTAGATTTGTTTTTTGTTGTTGTGACTGAAGGTCCGTTAACTACGATACTGAATCGAATTTTTTTTTTCAATTTGACATTCAAAATTCTCTAATTTGATAGCAAACCTACAGTCACATTTGTTTCAATAAAATCGGATCTCGTCACGAAATATAGTTGAAACCTATTTTATTTTTTTAATATAATTAGCTATTTTTTCATCGAAATTTTACAGTGACAGAATTATTTCTGGCAAAATGTTTACACTGACACAATTTTTATGAGAATTCTGAGTATTCTCTTACTTTTAGGGTATATACCAAGACTACTGTACTTTCTGCAGCTGATTTTCTTACTAACGATCAGGGTTTTTTTCACAAGAAATCAATCCAAAGTCTCAATTTTTCTAGAAAAATGTAGTTTGATCAAAACAGAACTGTTATTGACTCTGTTTCTCTGTCACTTTCCTTGTTTTTATGCTGACGTTGCATAGTGCGAGGGGGCGTGGCCAACGCTCAATGTTGGTGTGTGTGTGTCTCTATCTCTCCCTCTCTGCCCATGCATTCATTCATTCACTTTTTATCTTTTCTTTTTATTCTGTATTAGTTTATGGAACCTCTCTCAGTGTTCAATTATTCCTTCATTATTTTTTTCGCTCTTTTTTCCTAGATTAGTTATTTTTTTCAGACTTGGAACGATCAAGGATGATCGTGATGAGCAAGGGTCAGTGCTCTTCTTCACTGCCCTTCGTCAACATAGGTCGGATGGGGCGAAATGTCACATGGGTGACATAGGAAAAGACCAACCCTTGACTTGGTGAGTTTTACATTTGTCCAGAAGGTCTTTAATTATTTTCTCATTTTCAGAATCAGATGTATGATCATGTCATACAATTGGCTCAAGTCCAACCAAGGGACACATTCCACTGATCAACTGGTATTTACTTAAAAATACCTCTGAGCAGCTACCGGTGTCAATTAGTTGCTCAAAACTATATGACGCACCCACTAATTGAATCACAGGGCTTGGTGAGATTGGAATTCCGCGGCTTACCGGGCTTGGCTGCGGCGTTTTGATCTCATCGGGTGAAACCGGATCCTTTGCAAAGGTGGCCACCGGGGTGAAGGGTACACTGTGAAAGTGGGAAATGAGAAGATGATAAAATAGTGAACTCATTGATCAGTGGACTGGGTTGCTTGGGGGTGACATCCGAAGTGAAGAAGAGATGACGCCAGTCATTTTCAACTGATGACTGGTGGATGGGTGGGCTCGACTAGATGGCGATGGATCAACAAGGTTAGTTTGAGGGAGAATATTTGGCTCGAAAAATACCATTTTTTCAGATTGCTGGATATTGGAATCTCAACCAGATGTTCTACGACAATCATCACTATGACAACGATTATCAATCAAAGAACAATTCAAACCAGCCAAGGACAATCGACAACAACGTTCAAGGAGGATCGATAAACAGATTAGTTTGATAGCGCAGCAGAAAATACCACAGATTGGTGTAGAGCGCTCTCGCGCTCCGCCTGTCTGTGGAGCGAACATGCGGGTTCAAGATAATATCGAAGATTGGTGTTGAGCGGTTACGCGCTCCGCCTTTCTGTGGGGCGAAGATAGAGTTGCAAGATAATATCACAGATTGGTGTAGAGCGCTCTCGCGCTCCGCCTTTCAGCGAGGCAAAAATGCGGTTTCAGAAAAAATCACAGATTGGCGTTGAGCGCTTTCGCGCTCCGCCTTTTTGTGAGACGGCTTCACAATTGTGAATTTTTGTATAGATCACAATCGTCAGCGACATTTGGTGAGGTATAGTTTCAAAGGTGGTTTTTTTTTAAAATAATCCTAATTCAATTTTATATAGATATAGATATCGTGTCAATGGTGGTATATGGATCGTATCGATGGTGTTAGAAGCAGCTTTTTCCTCATTTTTTCAGTTTTTCGGGTTATCTAGGTGGTTCGTTTTAGTTTTTTTACTCCATGGAGTTAATTAGGTGGTGGTGGTCGAGGTGGTTTTTTTGGAGTTTGGTTTTAATCAGGTGGTATTGGTTTAATTAGGTGGTGGTGGTAAACGTGTACGGGTTTTCAAGGTTCTTTGGTTAATCTTCTTTTTGGCTTAACATGGATTTCCATTCATCTATCTACTCGTTCACTATATTTCCTCCCGTCTACGATCTGTTCCCGGAGACCTGTCTCAAACCACCCGGCTGGGAGTTTCGGAGAAGGTGATGGGTTCAGATCCCCCTGACTAGCGTCCGCGATGGAGTGGGAGGGGGCCTTGTCAAAAGGTTGGCCTCACCGGTGGCGACAAGGTGGTAGGAGCAGGAGGTGTCAACAGAGGTCCTGCTCCGAGCTAACAACCGTAGTTAAGCTGCCCCTCTCAATATGGTAAGTGTAGGATTGAGAGAAAAAAGACTATTCAGAAGAGAGTTATTTCTGAATATCCGGCATAAGTGTAAAACTGAAAAATGAGAAAAAGCATGCTTCTTCACTGCGATAAAGGTTTGTTTTTTGAAAGAATTTACTTTCAGCACAAGCGATAAGTTATCGCCGATAACGAGGCACAGGAGGACTTTAATTTCTCAATTTTGAAACTTTTTGTTTAAAAATTTCTTGAAAATGTTTTTTTTAATTCAAAATTTGCTACGCTGTGTTGAAAATACGAAACTATACTCATACATCAGATAGATGCCCAGACGACATCTTGGGTTAGTACCCCTAAATCTCTCTAGGTTTTGAGAAAAAATAATGAAGAAAACCATACTTGTATACCTTTTCACTCATGGGAGAGGGGGATAAAGAAGAAAAAAGAGTCAGAACAAAAAACAGCTATATTAGAAAACTGAGAGAAAAGTGAAGAATGAACGAATGATTGAGCATACAGGAAGGCACATAGATTGTCGACTCCGCCCCTTTTTACAACCCACGCCGTTTGTAAAAAGGGGCGGAGTCGACAGCCAATGTGTCTCCCTGTGCTCAATCATTTATCCATTCATTCTTCGTCTTCTTCTTAGTTTTACAATATTGTTACTTTCCTTCTTGTATCGTTCACTTTGATTGTTTTTTTTTTTGATAGTGGGTTTAACTTTGAGCTCTGGTCCATAATTATTCCAAGTATTTCCAAACTCTTTTTTTAATTTATCAAAAATTCAAAAATTAGTTGTCCCCTCCCTTTATTTTGCCCGAGATTAGGACCCGCTCCCAGAGATCTGGCCCCCATCTGATGTATGATTATACTATGTAAAGTAAGCTGGACATGACTTAGAAAGTCTACAGTAGGCCACAATCTGATCGCCAAATATGTAAAAATTTTGGATATATTTCCGTAAAGAGCAGTTCTTTTGTTGACAGTAGACCTGTTGTCAGGTGCAATTTACAGTATATTTGATTTGAAGTAGAATTTTCGAGACAATTTTGGTTTCTCTTTTTTTTAACTGAGATTTTTCAAAAAAAAAAAATTTTGAAAAACATACCCTTTTTCGGCGGTTTCGAAAATGACAAAAGCAATTGATCAACCAGATCGGCCGGTATATCAGTCCCAAATAGCTTATGAAATTGATTTTCTGCAAGAACACAAAATTTTTGAAGACTTCGAAATAGAGGCCTTTTTTCTAAAATTTCCAATTTCATTTTTCAAGAAAAATATTATATTTTTTGTAACCCAAATAGGCAGTTTAGATGTAAGGTCTTTTTCTGACTTGAAAAAAAAACTTTGTGGAAAAAAAATCAAGTTTTGGTACCTTCCTGGCTCTTTAGAAAAAATGAGCCATAATTAGGTCTAAAAATTCTAGGCTGATAACTTGAGCCAAAACTCAGAATGTATCTAGTGGCACAAAAGATTGTGATAGGAATGTTCCCCACAGCCAAGACTTGGACCCCAAGTTTTCTGAACAAAAAATAAGGCTAAAAATTCTGGTATTTTGAAATTTGTTCGTACTTTTTTTCCGCAACTACTGTATATGAAACGCTTGAATCTGTATCGTGAAAAAACTTGAAGCTTTTTAATTTTTCAAAACATCAGACTTTTTGGCCTAATTTTTTGTTTAGAAAACTTGAGGTACTGTAACTCATATTTTTCAACAAGATTTCTAAAAAAAAATTACCTATCCGTCCAGTGACTTTCCTTCTGCTTGAAAATGCATATCTTTCCGTATCTGTAATTTTCCCTGGTTTTTTCTAAATAATTATTTGAAAAAAAAAACCAGATACCTTTAGTGAACTTTTCCTGCAATTTTGCCTGAAAACCTCCACATTGTTCTAGCGACCAAGTTCATGCCTTATTATGCATCAAAACTGTTCTACTATATACAATTTTACACATTTCCTTGATGTCCTCTTTCCGCTGCGGACTTTTGACACTTTTTTGAACCCGCCAAATTGCCATGTCTTCTAGACGAGCCGGCTGAAAATGCGGCTAATTGACAGCAGAAATTTGATTAGCATAAAAGACTTACCTGAAGTGAAACAGCGGCTATTGAGAATATCCCAAGAAACACAAAAAGATCCGACGAGCAGAGGGTGTAGAACATTTTATCGACACCCTCTTCTAATCGCGCCGATCCACGTGGCATACACGAAAATTGACGATTCTGATGATCTGCAAAAAAAAAACAGATTTTTTTTTGGCTCCGCCCAGATAGTTTAACAAGAATTCACAATGAAATGTTTTTCTGATATACGTGGCTGGTTCTTGTCACGAAAACTGAAAAACTACCATGTTCCATTAAGTTTACATTCTAAAAAGTGGTTCTTGTAGGTCTGGACCACTTTTTACATTCTAAAAAGTGGTTCTAGTAGGTCTGGACCACTTTTCAAATATTAAATTTTTGGACAGAAAAAATTCTGACTTTGAAAATTCTAAATTTTCTGAACTTCCGATTTTTTGCGGAAAAAAATCGGCCACATTTTTTAAACTAAATGACTCGGAAAATGATTTTCAACCAAGTCTAGGTGTAGTTCTAAAGTGAAACTCTGGTCAATTTTAACATTTTGCTAAAAATCGTGGAGTGAATCGTGGAGCGCTGTAGATTTTCACTACCCGAAGCTTATTTTCAAGAGAAAAGTTTGGAAAAACAATTCCGGACATTTCGAAACCGCAACATTTCAACATAACGCACCTAGCGTAACCTCAAAAAAATAATGACGATGATCGTGTTTCAACACTTTGGCAATACAAATTCCATTCGAATCCGGATGAAACGTCAACGACGATTCCACCGCTCCCAATCGTCGACCATTCCTCCCATAAGTCTCGCGAACACCGCGCACCGTAGTCGGTGGAATGTCGAAAATATCGCCATTCTTCAACATGTACTGTTGCCATTTTCTTCGTTCGGGGACGTAGATCATCATCGATCCGTCATCCTGAACATTTTTTTGTTTTATTGGGCAATTTTCCCATCAAAAAACACCTTCAACCTGCCAAAAATCCGACTCGGCGCATCGAACGGAATCGGAAATCGACTACACTGCGCCACAGTTCTGTCGTCGTCTGCGTCTTCGTCGCCCTCCTCGATTTTCTCGTCCTCTATATCATCTCGTTCGACGTAGAAAATCGAGTCGGCTTCGTCGAAAAACACATTCCAAAACGGAATCGGTCCCATCACAATACTCCGATCGAACAGAACAACGTTGTTCTTGGCGCCGCATCGCATAGAAATGGTCTCGAGTGGAAATTCGCTCAGCGGTGTTTTGCAACGCGACGGTGAGACGCTGAAATTTGTTTTTTTTTGTAGCTCCGCCCATTTTTTGGTTTTTTTAACATGTTTTCTCTATTGTTTGTATCATTTTCCATTTGCAAAAATTTTAAAAAACAAAATAATTATTTTCTCAAAATCTCTTATCGCCAAATGTTATCATTCAATTTAGGCCACGCCCACAAAACAACGTCTATTTTTGAAAAATCGGAAATTATTTCATGTTGAAATTGTGATAAGCTCCGCCACATTTGGCTATTGGCTTTTTTAAAAAAGATTTTCCTGAATGTACACTTTTCAAATTTCAGAAATAAAGCAAGCTCCGCCCATTTTTTGTCTGCGGCATGGTTTTGTTACAGGAAACTTAGATTTTTTCTGGAAACTTTCCAAAATTCACAAGTGTTTCAAATTTTAGAATTGAACAAGCTCCGCCCATTTTGAAATGGGGCATGGTTATGTTTCAGAAAATGTTGCTTTTTTTTAATTCACAAATGTTTCAAATTTTAGAAATGAAATAAGCTCCGCCCATTTTTGTCTGTGGCCTGTTTTTGTTTTCTGAAAAATTTGATTTTTTTTGGAAACTTCTAATTTCACAAATGTTTCAGTTTTTAGAAATGAACCATTTTTCAAAAAAAAACCTCTCACCTAAATTTTTTCACATCCAACGTGACATAATTCAGCCGATAAATGGTGTAGTTGAACTCGTTCTCCTCCTCCGACCCCTCAATTCCACCGAAAAACACAAACACATACGGTTGATCGTATGAGAACGCCGAAACACGATAGACGACTAGATCGGCCGGAATGTTAAGAAGACACTGCCAACTTGTCGGATATCGAATGTCGACCGACCAGATTTCGATCGACGCCTCGGTGGCTGGCTGTACAAAGATTCGACTTCCGACAATTCCGACACGATTTAGACGATGCTTCTTGAGACGAGGATCCACTTTTAAATATCTGTTCATTTTCTGGAATCTTTGATTTATAGTGTATAAGACTCATGCGCGAAAGCTGCGCGGTGACACGCCAATATTCTGCGAGCGCGCGTTGAATTTTCTTAATTGAAAAAATAAATAAATTATTGTGATTGCATGTGCGCTCTAACGAAATTGTGTTCTCACCACGACGCATTTCCACACACACACCATATTTGACGCGCAATTTACTGTTTTCAAAAAAATCAATAAAAATTCGTAAGAAAACAACGAAAAGAAGAGCAAAAGTGTCCTCCGCAATGTGAAGAAACAACAAATGAAGCAAAAAAAAATCGCGAGAAAATAAATATTACACCTTGGGAAGAGACCGACCAAGGAAGCTAGACAATATTTCATCACAAACAGAGAGAGGTAAAACATTTTTATCTACTTTTATTTTTTTCGATAAAACATCGGATAAATACACAGATGGTAGGCACACCAAAACAGAGACAACAATCTCATGTGAATAGAGAAAAATATGAAAAAATTTGTAAATGCAATTAGTCTCGAGTCCGACAATAGAAAAAATATAAAATTGTGTGGAAAAAAAGGAACGAAAATATCACCCGGATTGAAGAATATAGTTGGCGCACACGAGAACAAAATAGTCCATTCTTTTTCGGCAAAAGGCAAACAGAAATATAACCTTTCAGCACGAAAAAAGACAAAAAAAATAAAAATAAGAGTGAAAAAATAGAAAAGATTGTGAGGTAAATGGAGAAACACAGGTTTTTTTTGGGTTGGTCGCAAAACAAACTACTTGGTGGCTGCCGGAGTTGGTGGTGGTTGTTGTTGTTGTTGCGGCGGCGGAACAGCGGCGGCGGCGGATTGCATCGAGTTTGAGACGAGTGCGGCGAATTGCGGTTGTTGGAGAATTCGGCTGAAGACGTTGGAGGAGAGCGCCGTGTTGGAGACACCGGTCGGGTTCGTCAGATAGTTTTGATTCATTACTAGTTGGGTTAGTATGGCCGGGTCCTGAAAATTGTTTTTTTTTTTCTAATTTTTTCATTTTTTTCTACATTTTTGGGTCTCGTCACGAAAACTGAAACTTTTGGCTTTTTTATCAGCATTTTCAGTAAAATAATTATTCCCTGTTTTTTTTCTGTGCCAAATTTTTCTCTAACTCTCATTTATCACTGCTATTATGAAATGGAGTGGAAAAAACATAAACCGCACGCAACTGCACTGCGCCGCGTTGCGTGCGGTTTACAAGAGAGGCGTCTTTTTTATTTTTTTTGTGGGCAGAAATTGAGAGCCAAACGGCTCTCAATTTCTGCCATTTTTTTAAATTTTCATTTCATTTTTTCCAAAAAAAAAACTCACAATCATAGAATTTCGATACATATTCAACGCACTGGTCGCATTGGTCAATTGCGTCAATCGTTCAGGACTCAAACTGGCGGCAAGTTCAGCAAAACTCGTAGCCGAACTGACCGGCGGCTGTGACGTCGCAGCAACAGATGTTGTTGTTGTTGTCGCCGCTGCGGCCGCCGTCAAATTGTTCGGCGTGGCTGCGGTAAGCGCGTGTCCAGCCGTAGACGGTGTTGCGCGTTGTTGCGCACTCGTCGACACGGCCGCCGCAACAATTGGTGCGTGCGTTGCCATCGGCCTGTTGATTATCGGCTGATGTTGTTGTTGTTGCGGTGGCTGAGGCTGCGGCGGTAATGAATGTGGCACTTCCTGATGTTGCGGAGATGTTAGCGGTGATGTCAGATGTTGTTGCTGTTGCTGAGATGTTCCTGACGATGGTCCGAGTGGTTGTGATAACCTCGTGTTCAGCGCCGACAAATGCGACAATCGTTTCGTCAACTGAGCCAGCTGCTCGTCAAGCCTCACATTCTCCGTTTTCAGCTGATGTAGACACGTCAGCAACTGAGCCACGTCAAAGTGCGCCTGTGACATGAGCAACTGCGAACCCTGTTCCCACTGTCGTTCGAGTAGCTGCTCCATCGATGAGGGAAGTGTCGAGTGTTGCGCGGATGTTTTTGTCGACGTCGCCGCACCCGCCGACGTACCGTTACTCCCCGTCGCCGCGCCAATCATCTCGGCGGCACCGTTGATCGACTGCGTCGTCGTTAGCGTTGTCGTCGTCGTACCGTTCGACGTGGACGGCATCGACATGCCGGGCACGCGACGTTCGGCCAACCGATCTCGTTGGAAGTCAGTGACGGTTTCCGAAATAACCGGCGCGACCAGACTGATCAATCTTTGCATCGACGCCGTTTTTGCCGCAGCGGCAGCCGCGGCGGCAGCGGCTGGCGATAGTATTGTGCCAGGTGGGTTTAGCGAGGTGGTGGGTGCTGCTGCTGCAGCTGCTGCGGCGGCTGCGGCTGCGGTGGAGGTGGTGTTGTTGGGCCGCGCGTTTAGCCGAGCACGTTTCGACACTTTTTCAATCATGTCGGGCCGATTTCGTTTGGCTGGAAAATCCATGGGATAATTTTGAGGTAAACTGTTTTTCATTATTTTGCTCATGTAATGAGAGGTTCGAACGTTGGCAGAGGTTCGGCAAAATTGCCTGACTCATTTCAGCAAAAAAAAAACTGCCGCATCTCTGCTGCGCTTGTTTTCTCCAAAACTTTCCCCCGCTAAAAACCATCAAAAATACCCCGCAAAATACCAACCTTTCGTCAGCGGAGCCGTCAAAACAGCTTTCACCGTCTTCTCTTCCAAATCATTCGTCCCGTTCAGATGATAATCACCATTGGGTAGAAAATTGGCAGGTATTCGATTGGCCAGTTCATTCTGAAAACCCAATTGATGATACGTTTGAGAATCGTAGCTTACCGGAAAATACGAGTTCACATTGTTCACCGAGCTGTAAATCGATGCGCCGTTCAGCACTTCAGACGCAGCCGAGGAGATTGCGGCAAGTTGCGCTGCCGAAACAGCGTTTTGAGCTGGAAACGACTCGGATTTAGTTTCTTTTTGAAGAGGAAAAATGCTCACCTTGCTGCATTTGTTGCAAATGTGCTCCAACAGACGTTTCGGAACTGGCGCCGGCCATCAAATGATGTGTCGTCATCGACGACGACGTTGACGTCGACAAAGCGGTTCCGTTGTGCAGCGGTGGTGTTGTGTCCAAAGCCACCGACGATCGACTCGATGTTGTCAACGGTGGCGAGAACGTCGTCGTGTTCGTGCCGAAAATCGACGATTGTTGCTGCTGCTGCTGCTGCTGATGCTGTGGATGGTGCGGTTGCGGTGTGGCGACGGCAGACGACGAGGCTGACGGTAGCGGAACGCCGTTGTCCAGAGACTTGAGCGCTGCGCCAGAACCGATTCCACCTCCAAATGCGATATCTCCTGGACGTGTGGGCAGCGCGTCGATGAGCATATGCGCTGAACTGTTTGTCGATGGTGGCGGTGTCGGTTGATCGGTTTGTGCGGTTTGAGGTGGTGGAGGAGGAGGAGGAGGGGGTATTCCACGTGTCACCGGACACGCTGGTATCACCTTGATTAGCGGATCGTGTTGCTGAAAAAAAAGGTTGGGTTTGTGAATTTTCGGAAAAATTGCAAATTCTGGCGTCTAGAGCAAAAATTTCAAATTTCAGAAAAAAGTAGAACAGGTCAAAGCTAAGCCGGTCTGTTGGGCATGGCCTAAGAGGATCACAAAATTTTTCAGAAAACAAGAAAAGACTTGAACACACATAGATCAGATAGATGCCCAGACATCATTTTGAGTTAGTACCCCTAAATCCCTTTAGGTTTCGATTAAACAAAAGTGGGAAGAGAAAAGTAATGAAGATAACCATACTTGTATAACTTTTGACTAATGGGAGAGGGAGAGCAAGAAGAAAAAAAGAGTCAGAACAAAAAACAGCTATATTAGAAAACGGAGAAAAAAGTGAAGAATGAATGAATGATTGGGCATACAGGAAGGCACATAGATTGTCGACTCCGCCCCTTTTTACAACCCCCGCCGCATGCCAAAAGGGGCGGAGTCGACAGCCAATGTGTCTCCCTGTGCTCAATCATTTCTTGTATCGTTCACTTTGATCGTTTTTTCCTTTTTTTTTTGATAGAGGGTTTAACTTTGAGCTCTGGTCCATAATTATTTCAAGTATGGCCAAAGTCAATTTTTAATTTATCAAAAATTCAAAAATTAGTTGTCCCCTCCATTTATTTTGCCCGAGATTAGGACCCCCTTCCCACAGGTCTGGTCCCCATCTGATGTATGTGAACACGTCGTACCAAAATATCAGAACTTTAGAACTAGAACCGTGCCGAAAAAAAATTTTTAATTGCGAATTTTCAAAAAATAAATCTAGCCCGGACTTTTCTCACCGGCCGAAAAAGGAAAAACCCCGGCCTGGCCCGTGATTTTCGGGCCGAACCTAGGCATTCGGTCTAAATCTCACCCCTGCTTCTAGGCCAGGATCAGGCAAGTTCAAAATTTAAGATGGCAAAACTTTGATTTTTGAACAAGTTCAGCAACAAAACTTCAAAAAACCACAATTCCTAACATTTCAGAGAACAAGAAATTCCAAAAGTGACCATCAGTTGACCCGCTTATTTTCGAACAAGAAAAAAACAGATTTCTACCGTATTCCGAGAGAGAGAGAGAGAGAGAAGAGAGAAACCATCTGGCAACATTCCAACAACAGTCATCAAAAAAATGAAGACAAAAAACGCAAAAAAAAAGAAGAACGACTATAATATGTGTTCTCTTTTCTCCTTCTTCGTTTGTATGTAAATACACACACACACACACAGTATGTAAGAGTGTGGTGTGTATATGAATGTGTATGTGTGTGACCGATCGACACTGCTGCTGCTGCTTTAGACACATACACATACACACACAAACGTCACTCTATCTGTCTGCGTCTCATCGTCTCTCGCCACACCGAATTGTCTCACGTCTCTCGTCTCTCACTCTCTCTTCGCTGAAGGAATACAAAGTGAGGAGCGAGCGAGCGGCGCGCCGAATTTTGTCTTTTCCAATTCAAATCGAATGGATGGATGGATGGAGAGAAAAACGAAAGCGAGATCGATCGATCGATCGATAGCCGAAGGACATACTGCTTCTTTTATGTTTGTGTGTGTAAGTGAGTGTCTAGATGTAGAGACGCAGAAATCAAAAGCAAAACAGATACAGAGCCGAATCAAAGTCACGATTGAATTGAGGCAAAAAAGAAGAGGAACGGATAGAGAGAAAGAGAGAGAGAGTAAAATTTTTGAATCGGTCAGGAGTTTCTAACTTTTCGAAAAAAGTGCACTTTTGGAGAAAAAAGAGACAATTTTCAAATTTAAAAATCAAAAAAATTATTTTTCCTACACATTTCTCAAAAGTGTATAGGTTTCGACGAAATTTTCAAATTTTCAGGGTTTTTTGCAGTCAACAGATTTTAGGCCGGGTTTGATTTCGAGAAGTTATTTTTCAAAAACCCTTAAAATTAGCAAAGCCTGATCAGAATTATAATTTTTCAAGCAAACTACAGTAACCATGCGATAATTTCAAAGTTTGGATTTTTCAAAAAGTCTCTGAAAGATCAACAAATCAAGAAGACGAAGAAAAAAACAAAAAAGAACGAATTGAGAAAAAGAATAGAAGAAACGTACAAAAAATCGTCAACAATACATCTATATTATTTGTATTTGGTGTATGAATCATCATCGATCGATCGATTATCGCTTCTCCCGTGGTTGCTTCTCCTTTTTCTTCTCCTTTTCCCTTCTCTTACCTCGAAAGGCTTTTGTTTGTGTGAAAAAGAGAAAGAGAAACGGAGACCAGGGTGATGGAAGAGTGTGATACTTTCTACAGTAACCGAAACGAACATTTTGAATTTGACAAGATAGTTTTCAACGAATTTTGTTTAGAAAAAGTCAGTAGATTACGGTACGCCAGGAAAAAATGATCTACCACAAAAGCAAGAGATTTAGAAAATGGTAATTATGAAAAAATGGGTCTAAAACTACAAAAAAACCCGGCCCGAAAATCTCGGCCCGGAATAAAACTTGCGACAAAAAAACTGCTCAGAAAATTTTGATAAGGTTATTTTTTGGTATAATGAAACAAAGTATGTCTGATAAAACTCGGGCCGCACTACATTTGTACTAATCAAATTTATGAACTTTTACGGAAGCTAAAAATATCTCAAAAGTTCGAGTTTCGAAAATTTTACGGAGCGAAGATGAAAAATTATAGTAATTAAGACAGCACAACATTTTTCAAGAAAGTTTTGTGTGAAAAATCACAGGGGACATTTAAAAAAAAGTCGAAATTTCGAAAAAGAAACAAAAACCAAAATCTTTTCATTCATAACCGTAGCAGTAGTAGCAACACTAGTAGTAGTAAAAACGAAACCAGCGCATAACGAAGAGTGTGGTGAGGACTTCTCAGGAAAGTAGAGACAATGCGAATTGAGGAGACCGCAGACGCTCAAACATTCATTCATTCGTTGTATAACACTCTGCGTCTCATCACTCTCGTCTCATACACACACAGCACGTACAAATTCAAAAGTCTTCATCTATCTCTTCTTTCGGACACCACAGACATTGAGACAGTTTTGAGGAAAGAGTTTACGATTTGACGAGAAGTCAGACGAGATGAGGAAGAAAAAAAAAGTGTGTGTGTGTTGTGTATGTCATGTGAGCGCAGCAGCACGCCTGGCTGGCTCACTTCTCTCTTTCAATGTCATTATTATATGTGTGGTGAGGCAGTGAGAGACGTAGAGAAGCAAACAGTGTAGTTTAGTTATGTTTTTGAATGAATTGAATGGACAGAGAGAGTGAGAGAGTTAGAGAAATAAAGAGAGAGAAACGAAAAACTTCTTCAAAAATTTTTCACTCGCGCGCTCGCTCTTGTCAAATAAATGACCACATTTTGAAAAATACATAGAAGAGGGGGGACTTTTTTCTTTGAAAACAAAAAAAAAAGATGAGCTCAGATTACTGTAGTTTTTTACTTTTTTTTCAAATTCAAACAAATCGCAAAAAAACTCACCGCTTTCCTCAGATGACTCTCACAATATCCACAATATTTCACATTTTTACTGATTCCGCCTTCTTCGCAAAGTAGACCTTTTTGTTGCGCGCAAGTCACGTGAAACCCCCGCTGCAAAACATGGCCCGATTCTATCTCAAAGAGCCCAGAAAAAAAACTCACTTTACAGCCAATTTTGTTGCATGACATACATGCACCCATTTTGGCATCGGCCTCTTCGCCCAAACTCTCACAAATGTAGCACAGTTTGTCGTAGCGGTCGTTGGGCACGTCGGATAGTATCACCGGTTCCATACTGTGAACATCGCCGAAACGAACTTCGGGAATGTAGAGAGCACAGATAACATGGGCCCAGCCTGGAAAAGACACGGGGGGTGATGCTAAGAACATGACAAGGTGGTTCGGTAGAGCACGTTTGCATTTTTATGCGGCGTCGAGCAAAAAAATCGGAATTTTCGATTTTCCCAAACTTTTCTGACGAGACTTTTCCGAAAGAAATTTTTGGAGCATTTTCCGAATTTGTTTTCGAAATTTTTATGGATTTTTTTTTCGCCAAAAACGCATCTATGGTGTTCATTTCAATTTTTCGATCCCAAAAAAAAAAAACTCAATAAACCTCTCAAAATTCTCAAAATACTCACCATTCTTATCTGTCCTTTTCAACGCTCCAAAGCTCGACGGACATAGCACACATCGAAACTGATGCCTCAGATTCTTCATCAATCCACCATTCATCGGTAGACCAAAGTTCGAGGCGGTAGATGACGATGCGCTACACTTTGCGCACAACCATTCACCCTCCGGAACCTCCTGAATACCGTAGCATCCCTGATGCACCGCAACCTCACAATTCGGCCCGTCGCAATAGATGAGCGGATTATCGGTCCAGCCGTTTTCATCTGCGCAAACGCAGCATCCGCCCAACATCTCTTTCATTGCTGCTTCTCTCGGTTTTGTTTTGTTGTGAAAAATTCAAATTTCGCGCATTTATGATTATTAAATGTGAGAGGGCGATGCCTGAAAATGATGTATGAATGAAAATTGAAGAACACGTGAAAAAAGGAAAAATAGAATTTAGAGAAAGAGGTTTAGAGAAACACGAAGGTTTTGACCATACCTCACAGCGGAGAAAAACAAGAAAAATGTATAGTTAGTTCAAAATTTTTGACACTTTGGTCAATTTCAGAGCCGGGCCTAATTCTCAATAAAAAAATTCATCTCATTTTTCCCATAAATTTTAAGAAAACAACATCAATACGCTCATTTTCTCAACAAAAAAATTGGCGTTGAAAAAATTTCTTCGTCAAATTCGTTATCTTTGCAACAAAAAAACTTTGCGACAAACTTAATCAAAGATTTCTAACTGATAACTTTTAGTGTCAAGAGAAAATTCGATTTGGTTCGGAATTTTGCAAAAATTCCATTATGACAAACAACAAAAACCACGTGGCATGACCTTGGATAGTTCTTTCTTTTTTGAAAATCAGGTTTTTTCATTTTCAAGATTGATTGTTATGAGAAATAATCGATTGTAGGAAAATAGAAGTCTAGAAAAAAGAAAAACTGGTACTGACCGAAATCTAGTAAAACAAACAGAATACGTCGTTATTATTATTAATATGAATGAGACAGGCCGAAAAAACTTGATCAATTTTTCATTTCTTCTGTCTGTGACATTCATTCGTATCGTCCAACCATGAAAAAAAATCAATATTTGGATAAGATAAGAAGAATAAACGGGTCAAAAGCGATGATCAAATCTAGAATATAGTTTTTCTTCTGATTGTTAGTGTAAAACCTTTCTATATTTGACTGTTTCGAAACTTCGAAAAGTCAAAGACCGAGAGAAAATCAATAAAGAAGAAAAAGAAGAAAAAAAAAACTATTCTACTACCTAGAAAAAAGTAGTAGAAGTAGTAGTTGTTGTTGTTGTGCGTCGTCCCCCAGCTGTCTATCCGTGAGGGTCAGAATAAGAAGAGAAAGAGTCACAGACACATACACAATGAACGCAAAATGGGCCGATGAACAAATATAACGTCTGCGTCTCTCACATAGGCTATTGTGTTTCGTTGTCATCTCCTATTTCTCGTTTTCCATGTTTATCGATCGCAACGATGTTCGTGTGCGTTTAGAGATGCGGAGGGTGTTGAGAAAAAAAGGAAGAGGGAAAAACGAGACGTTCATCGCAATGTATTTGAAAAAGGGGGAGAAATTCAAAAAACTTATTGGAATAGAGAGAAAAATCGTAACTATTTGCTGAAAACTCCAGCTAGTTTTCAAAACAAACACTAACATTTGTTGAAAATATGACTAACCTTATCCTTAAACATCTCACAACAAGAAGATTGAGTTCATTTCAGATTTTACAAGTTCTAACACTGCTCTCCGAATCTTCTGTCTTCACATCACTAGTTTCGAAAAGTTTACACTTGGATTCTCGAATCTTCACCCGTTTCGTAATAGTTGAACTATCCTCCGATACCACGTCTTCTGCTGACATTCGAGAAAGCTCACTCTCAAAGTTATTCAACTTTGTAGGCTGGAAAAAACGTGTTAAACTGAAAAAAAATGAAAATAAATTATTTGAATTTCCGCAAACACCACGACTTGAAAATGCACACAACTACTGTATGTCGAAAATCGATCGATTTTAAAATCAGAATTTCTTTTCGTTTTTTTTTGCGCACTTTCACCTTTTTGTCGATGTTTTTGACGAATTTCACATTTTTGGGGTCCACTATAAGACCCTCGGCTGCCGCTTCATGTATTGGTTTATGAATTTCATCTGGAATTCCGAAAATTATCAGAAAAATCAGGGTTTTTCGCTTACTCGGTAGAAGAACATCTTCACTACCGAACGATGGGAAAAAAATCGGTCGACGCAGTTTCGTCTTGCTTTTTGAACTATTATCTGACTCTGGCTAAAAGTTAAGAGTTGAATTTTCGAATTTTTGAAGAAATGGCTCACCGGGTTTTTTAAACAAGCAGAAATTAGAGAAGCATATGTTACTATCAACAATAAATGTACATATTCTGAAAAAGACGAGAATTCCACCCAAAATTAGATTATAAATCGGCTAGAGCTCACCACTAAATAAAACGTTGAAAACGAACTCGAACATTAAATAGAAATAACTCGAAAATTCACGTTTTTTTCATATTTGATGAAAATTTAGATAATGGAGCAACAACCCACATTCCATCAACCAGTTGGTTACATCCAATTACCATACAACTTGGAAATGTCTTCATCTTCAAACCAACAATTACAACCGCAAATCGTTTCTCCACCAAATTTCAACCCAACTCCATCGAAGACGACTGAAAAAAAGGGCCAAAATATCAAAAAGACTCGACCAAAGGGTAAAAATTTGATTGTTCCAAGTTCAAAACTAATGTTTGAACATGTGGTAAGTTGTAAAAATTGATGAGACTTGGAGAAATGAGTGTTTTCAGCACGCTCTAGTCGATGGTCGATATTTTTGTACTATATGTAGCTCAACTTACAAAACCATCGCCACTATATTGGCTCACATTCGTCAAATTCATCTGCGAGACGAGTCGTATTGTCAGGAACCCGGCTGTCATCAGTAAGCTATTTTTGAACTTACTAACTTCACAGCTTTTTTTTCAGTCACGCACTTACACGCAGCGAACGCGCACGCCACCAAAAAAAGCACGACAATGAAAAAGATCAGGAAAGAATCGCGAAACGGGTGGAAGCGTACAACAAGGCTAGTGATTTGAAGGTTAGTCAAAAAGCTTTTGAACCAAAAAATGACACATTTTCAGAAGTCAAAGTTCCCCAGCGAAGATAAGATGAAGGAGGTGTTTTTGCAGAACAACAAAGATATTGCGGGGATGTTCAAGAGTATGGATCAGCAGAAGCGCAAAATTGTATACACCTGCGAGACGTGCTCGCAAAACTTTCATCACTCTTTTCACGCCGCAAAACATGTCGAGATGCATACGTACGTCCTATTTACAAAACGTTGGTTCAACAACTGAGAAATTCCAGAAAATCTCCTCAAAAATGCTATTATTGTGGCGATGTGCGTAACGGTAATCTAGATGTACAAACCCACTATGTCAAAAAACATCAAAGCGATGCGATTCGAGTTTATCATTGTACAACTTGTGATAAACGTTTCACATCAATGCTTTGTCATTCAAAACATTTGAAATACATGAATATGATGGGTAAGTCAATGTGTTAATTTAAATTTAAATCTAGAAAGAAACAAATTTAGGGTGCCGCCCAGAACATTCGGTTCAAGAAACGTATTTCGGTGAAATTCCCGAGTCTGTGATTGTCGATGGTTTGACGCAACGTAAGTTACAGAAATTTTCACATACCTGTCACAAAGGTAAATCCCCTATCAAAAAAAAAGAAGAACAAAAAGAAGACGAGACAAGAGAGAAAGAATACAATATTCTAAAACTAAGAAAAAAGTGAATAATGAATGAATGAATGAGCACCGCTCAATATAGAGACCGTTGACCCCGCCCCTTTTTTGCACCTGCGCGGCGTGCAAAAGGGGGCGGAGCCAACAGTCTGTATGCCTCTCTGTACTCATTCATTCATTCATTCTTCCCTTTTTTTCTCAGTTTTCTAATAGTTCTCCTTCGGTCTGACTCTTTTTCTTCTTGCCCCCCCCCCCCCTCTCCCATTTGTTATACCTCTTGTGGTCATTTGGCTCTATCCCAAGTATGTTCAGAACGCGTTGACCAAAATCGTCGTCAAATTAGTGATAGAAATAACAAAAGTGATGACCAAGAATTCAAAGTGATGCCTGTTTCGAAAACTTTGGTTCAAACCGCAAATGGAATGAAATACTTCATTGAACAGGTCAGTTTTCAATTTTCCCGTTCTCTCAAAAAATAAAAACTACTTTAAGATGCCTAAAGCTCCAAGTGATCCAACAGCACCAACATATTGTAGTCCAGTCTATTTTGCTAGTCAAGGGGTGAGTTTTTTACCTAAAAATCCTTTAAAAAATGCAAAAATTCTCAGGCCTATTGGTACAATCCCTCCCCAATGGTGGCTCAATCACCGCCGCCACCCAATTTCTATCCATCTCCACCGCTGCCAACTCAAAACGCTCAATTGTTTGTTCAACCCGACGATGGATCGGCAAAACAGTTCGGTTGCCCAATGTATATTGTACCTCAACCATATTTACCACATACACCAGCAGTCTCACCAATGGTACAACAACATGGTTAGTTTGGGGCTATTATTGTACGGGTTTCGCAAAAAATCCAAATTTGTCAAGCATGCACCTCCTAGACACACTGTCTCAATCTCTTGTGAAAAAGTTGTGCAATGTTGCGTCATTTATGCGATGTGCAAAGTAAGGAAAAATGCAAAAAATCTGCAAAAAATATCGCGCAAAGTAAAAGTGATTTTTCCCGATATTTGAGGAATGGAACATTTTTTTCCAAAAATAATTATGGGAAAGTGTGTAAAATTGAAAGAAAGTCATATTCCAACATGCAGATTTTCAAATTTCTCGGAAAAAATACTTTTTTTTTCAATTCCCATTTTTTGCAAATTTTTGCCCGTTTTTTACTTTGCACATCGCATTAAAGTGTATTGAATAATTTCGAATGGTTCAATAGAGCGCACATGATCATTTTATATTCCAAAAAATGGCAGAAAAGTCAAGTTGGCTAATTGCCAAGGTTCTGTTATCATAAATCAACTTTCCAGAAACTCACTCATCACCGAACACTCTGAGCCTTCCAACCGACCATCTTCTGGCACCATCAACACCCCATCAACCCGAGAACAATCATTTTCCGAGTTTGAACGAGTACGGTCTCCCCCCAGATGTGTCCGACTTTGGAATGGATCTTCTCAACGACGATCCGGACTTTTCCAAAGTTTTCAACAATCTCTAATCATCAATTTGTTATAGTCTTCTTTCCCCTGTGAACAACAACGTGTCTATCTTTGTCCTTCCAAATTTGTTATAGTTTCCCATAGCGTTCTGTTTTATCACCCGCGTTTTTCTTTTTTGCTTATGGATTTCATGTTTTATTTTCATTTGTTCTTTGTTTCCATAAAGTTAGACACCCCCCGAATTCCACCAGGAAATGCCATTTGCCAACAACAACAACACATTTTTTTCTTGCTTTTTGCAAATCGATCGATTACTTCTTTTTTTGTTAGTTGTTTAATTTTTGCTGCCATCGGCAAAATGTCTCTGCTTCTCTCCGCCACTCTCCCCACATCACACACTCTCTCGCTCTCTCTATCACTCGGTTTTTTTTTCGCGATGCTGCTGCTGCTGCTGCTGCAAAAATATCCTGACGACAGAAAATGTTGCAAAAAAACTCAATTTTTTTGTTTTGTTTTCGATTTTTTGTGGGTCACGTGAGATTTTTATTATCATCATCATCTCTTTTTTTTCTTTTTGGTGGTGAAACAAACAAAAACCGTTTCTTTATGCTGCTGTTGATGTAACACTCATGTGATATCATCATTATTATTTGCCTAAACTTCGTTTTTTCTTTTTGGCGATCTTAAATTTTTTTTGAATTTTCTATTCTTTGTTCTTCTAGTACATTGAGAATTGAGAAATTGAAGGGCAGCAAAGTACACTTTTTTATCATCAGTTCTTTTTTTGTTGGAAAAAAACAAAAGAGTATTTGCAGAAAAAACGACGATTTTTTTTATCAGTTAGTTTGAAATTTTGGGCCCAAAATTTTTCAGACCGCCCGAAAATATTCCAAAAAAATTTCGATTAAAAATTAAACCTGTTTCAGATACGGTTCAAAAATTGTTTTTTAAGGTTTTCCCGGCAAAAATACGTTTCAAATTCAGAATTTTTCTGTAGTTTTTTTCGTGCAAAACTATCAAGTTTTCTATCATAGTTCACATTTTTGTTGTCTATCAGAAATTTATAAAACTACAGTACCCTCCAAAAAAATTGCCTAGAGAGTTCAAAAACAGCTATTTTTGCCCACTCAATTTTCGGTCTCAAAAAGTTCAGCAAAACAAAAAGTGCGCGCAAGCTCGCTTGAAAAAGGGGCGTGGCTCCCGTCGGCTCCGAACAACAACGCACAAAAAAACAATTTCCTTTTGGTGCTCTTTTCTCCGTCTTGCTTGATTTATTTTCAGACTCGGAAAACAAGCCGATATTTTTTTTCAGCAGCAAAAAAAATAGAAAAACAACATGTCTGAAATTCTCATTCAATGCGCAACGTGTTTCGAGTTTTTGGACACGCCTGAAGTGCTTTGTGAGCATATGGAAAATGAGCATGGTGTTGGATTCGAGGTGGAGCGACGGGTTTTTGAGAGTTTTACACATTATCAGGTTGGTTTTTTTTCTTGTTGGAAAATTTGGAATTTTCTCAAAATTCCGTTGAAAATAAAATTTTGTTGAAAATCGGCGGGTACTGTGTTCAGAAACTTAAAATTTGATTTATAAACTTTCTAGAGTTTCTAAAACGGAAAACCTGTCATTTTCGGGCCAGACTTTTTTTTGTCAAAAAAATTCTGTGAAATAGAAAATTATAGGGTTGCCTTCACATTTTTGAATTTGTTAGTTATATTTGTTTGATTTTTTGGTCGTCACAAAATTTATGATTTTTGGTTAGAATTTTTTTTCTAATAAAAATTCAAGATCTCAAGCTTTCGAATTTTCACATTTTTTGACCCAAAAGGGGCGGAGCTAAAAAACATGTCTGGGTCTCGCCACGACAACTGAAAAGCCGCATTATTCCTTTAATTTTCTACTCAATTTTTGGGGCCTTTTTTTGTCGAAGAAATTACAATATTTTTCTCTAACTTTTAGGTGTATTTTTTTTCAAATTTTCAAAAAAACTCACAACTCTCCAGGTATGGCTCTCAATGATCGAAGATTCGCGAAGCGACGGCGGCGGCTATCTCGGCTCCTCGAATCAAGGTCCTTCCCCGTGCGAAGACGTAAGTTGGCCGCATATTTTTTTTCTCCAAAATATCATCTCTCAGGAATACTATCTTCTGTGTCGTCGCCAACAAACCAGCGCCGCGAACACAGTGAAACGACGTCGCATGTCGGAAGACGCGTGTTGTTCGTCGAATAATTCCGGACTTGTTACGTGTACCGCGTTTGTGCACGTTCGCGAAGTTACGGACGGTCGCGTCACCGTTGTTTATTGTTTGGATCATTGCGGACATGCGGCGGATGGCGATGTGGATGATGCGAAATGTGCCGCGTCGCGCAGTAAAAGGTGCGTTTCTGAAAAAAATTGTGATTAGGTACACTTTTTTCTATGGGGAGAGAGGAAAAAGACACAAAGAAAACTAAAGAGTATGCGCGAAAAGGAAAGCGCAGAGAAAAAGATAGAAAAGGGGGGGGGGGGAGATGTGAGATAGAGCGCATATACCTCGCTCAGAGAAAAAATGGATATTGACACTTAGAGATAATGAGAAAGGGAGAGACGCAGACTTCGTTTTTTTTAAATAAAAAAAATGCCCAACTTCGGGTTACTGTAGTTTCAACAAAAATTAAGAATCTCAAAATTAACAATATATTTTAAGAGAAGATCACAAAAATAATCTTCTGATCTCTAAAATAGACAACAACAACAAAAAAACTAAAAACATTTCCGGTCCAAAAACAAACATTATCAATAGAGCGCACTTTCCCCAATTTTCAGAGACAGTCTAAAACGCAGTTCACCATGCACTTCAACATGCGAAGATGACTCATCAATCAATTCAGAAGATGATCTAATGGAAGGTGAAGAAGAGATCAACAACAATGTGGATAAGGTAAAACGGTACATACAGTAACCCCACCGTAGTCACACAGATAAATATGGTTTTCTCACAGATCTGCTCAATTAACACTATAATTTCTCAACGCCTCGAATCGACAGCGGACAATCTAAAGCGGTTAACTAGAATTCTAGAAGAACTCGCCGTTGATATTCGGACCTATTAAATAAAATATACCTCATTTTTGTACAATATTTAATATAACTTATATATTTTGTGAGAAATAAATATTGAAAATTCAACAAAATTCAAAGAGATACATTTTTTTGGTTTTTTTGCAAATAATTTATAAGTCTGAAAATGAAAATGAAAGTAGAATGTGTACTTACAGTAGAGAACACCATTTGGTGGCAAAATATGTATACATGGGAAGGGGGGAAAGGGGCGAAAAATCACAAGTGAATGAAGGAATGCGGAAAAAACGGGTCTATTTGAAGAGCGACGTCGCTTTCATCATCAACGACATTTTTGTCGACGTGTCAATGCTGGGAGTGAACGATTCGGCGGTTGATTGGGCGGCCGAGTCGCTGGAAGCGGTTCCGAGAATCGCCTGCATTTGTTTGTCCTGGTTGCGGACGATCGCGTCGTTACGATCCGCTTTGTAGTGGATTCGTTCGAGCATGTCGTTTTGCGAATCGACTTCGCGACCGAGATCAAGACCCAGTTTTTGGAGGTTGCGCAAGTTCGATGACATGGCGTCTGAAGAGACGTGTTTTTTTTTCATAGTTTTGGGAATACTATAATGGAGACCGGAGAGGGAGAAATGGCGTGACAAAATTTTTTTTTGAAAACTATGATTTTCCTTGAAAACTTGGGATAATTGAGAACAAGATCTCAAAGTTATACCTCCTAGTAGGTACCTCTATCAAAAAATTACACGAAAAAACAAAGAAATGGTATGGAAATTAGGCCAACCTACTATTAGACAATGAGTGAAAGGGCAAAACAAAGAAAAAACAAGAATCAAAACGAGCGAGACAAGAAAAATATAAAACAATATTAGAAAACTGAGAAAGAAGTGAAGAATAAATAAACGAATGAGCACCGCTCGGTATACAGACATTCGCCCCGCCCCTTTTTTGCACGCCGCGCAGGTGCAAAAAAGGGGCGGGGTCAACGGTCTCTTTCTCTGTACCTCGCAGTGCTCATTCATTCATTCAAATAATATTGTTTTCTTTCTTGTTTCGCTCGTTTTGTTTATTTTTTATTCTTGTTTTTTTTGTTTCGACCTTGCACTCATCATCTAACACTTTTT